>QRDG01001850.1:0-618757 GCA_012064385.1 Puccinellia tenuiflora
ATCACCGCCAAAAGAACTTCACCAAGAGAACAGCGAACAGTTTGCTGGAAACTCTTCTTTTCAGCAAATTCTGCTGAATCAGCTTCTTTCTTCTTCCGAGCTTGAGTCTTGTTATTAGCTCTTGGTTTCTTATTATGAATATTCCTTTCACAGATGGACCAGTAGGGGGGACAGCACCTCTCGTCCTCTTATTTCCAGTCACCTGAAAAAAAAGATAAAACAGAAAAATAAGAGAAGTTCACTCATAAATGATATGGAGTTTGCATGTAAACATACATGAAGTTCATACAACATGATAATAGTTGCACAAAAAAAAGAAGCAAAAAGACCTCTTGATTTAATAGTTGTCCTCAAAATCTGAAGCATCATCATCAGAACTGTTAGGAACATATGCTTTGTCAGTGGCACGGCTGCATTTCACACCCCTTGATTTAACAGGGACTGAACATTGATCATGAATGCCACTGTTGTGGGTGTCCACAGATAGACGCGGACTGCGACGAGAAGGGGCAAAAGCATCAGAACACGGTGTTTTTCCAGCAGACAAACCGCGTTTGGTACCCTTGATTCAACATGGACTGCATCGGCATCCGCAGCAAGACGCGGGCTGCGACGAGATGGGGAAACAGCAACAAACTTCACATTTGTCTTGCGAATAGCGACCCTATCTTTGTTGCGAACAGGTTGCGGATCAGACGGTTCTTCAGGAGTTTCATCTTCAATAGCTACTTTGGCATCAACATTACTGGACTTCTGAGGGTACTTTCTGTAATACGATTTTCAAATCCTCCTGGAACCGGGAAACCCTAGCAGCATGTTCTTCATTGTATTTGGAAATCTGCTCCTCAACCTAATGTGCCTGCGTAATTTCTTCCGTGCCATCCACAGTTTGCGACTGTGTGTCCTGCCACACAGGAGTGGATTCTGGTGCCGCAGACGTAGACACCTTTGCTGCCTCAACACTATCCCGCTGCAAAGGCGTGTAGTCGTAAACAGGGCCAGCTGTCCATTCATCGCTATCAAGCTTACCAGCCACCCCAGCAGGCCGGACTGGCAATGGCGTATCATCAAACACAGGGGGCGCCACTTGCCGGGCCTGGCGTAGCATCAAAAAGTGGAGAATCTGTCTTTGCAGGAGAATCTGCTGCAGGGAACTCCTTATTAACCATGTCTATAGTATTCTTGATGGTATCATCAGCTAGACAAAAACACACAGAAAAAATTAGTTAATTTGCATAATTTCGAAGAAAAGCTAACATAATAACCAAAAACCAAGAAGTCCACTTAGGGACTTTCAGAGGTTAATATTGCTAACAATAACAACAACTAAATGCAATATGCCAATTAACAGTCTACTGGTCATGAAAAAAGCATGAAGTTCACTAGTATTATAACACACAAAAACAACAGCAATGCATCATGCTAAAAATAGCAGTTTAATTGTAAAATAAAAAAATACATGAAATCCAGTACTATTAAACACAAAAAATGCACTATACTAAATATCAGTTTGCTACTCCATAGAATGGGATGAAATTCATATACTGCATAACTTGAAGTTCCAATACAATTATTATAGCGAAAAAAGAAACCACTAACTTGTAGTTCACATAATGCATATTTTGTAGCATATTTTGTAGAATCGGGGACGGGACAGTCCACTCGCGAGATGGCGGCAGTCCAATCGCGAGCTCAAGTCACCAGTGACCGACCTGGGAGCTCGCCCGAGGGCAGGCCATGGCGGAGCGCGAGCTGCAGCCGCGGCCGCGACCAGAGTTGGAATCGAGGGGGCGAGCAGCGCGGAAGCTGGGGGAGGGCGGTGCCAACGCTGAACGTGGGGGAGGGTGGTGCCGGCACGGTAGGTGGTGGAGGACGGCCGCCGGCGCGGAAAGTGAGGCGCGCGGCGCGGAAGGTGGAGAGGACGGTCTCCGGCGCAGAAGGTGGGGAGGACGGCGGCGGCGCAGGAAGTCAGGCAAACCCATCCCCGACCTCCTGAGCTGCTACGCGCGTCCCACTCCGACATCCAGCGCCTCCGCGATACCATCCCTGACCTCCTGCACCGCCGTGCGTCACCCACCCGGACCTGGAGCGCCTCCGTGCGCCACCCATCCCGCCTCCGACCAGCGCTGACTCGGAATCTCCTGCACCGTCGGCCGCCGCTGACCCGATTTCTCCACCGCGGGAGGCCCCCGCACTGCTCGGCCTTCCCCACCGCCGGCGACCGTCCTTCCCACCTTCTGCGCCGGAGACCGTCCTCCCCACCTTCCGCGCCGGCGGCCGTCCTCCACCACCTACAGT
Organism: Puccinellia tenuiflora; assembly: GCA_012064385.1. Taxonomy (NCBI): domain Eukaryota; kingdom Viridiplantae; phylum Streptophyta; class Magnoliopsida; order Poales; family Poaceae; genus Puccinellia; species Puccinellia tenuiflora. Next base: position 2,299 of record QRDG01001850.1, read on the forward strand.
GCCGGCACCACCCTCCCCCACGTTCAGCGTTGGCACCGCCCTCCCCCAGCTTCCGCGCTGCTCGCCCCCTCGATTCCAACTCTGGTCGCGGCCGCGGCTGCAGCTCGCGCTCCGCCATGGCCTGCCCTCGGGCGAGCTCCCAGGTCGGTCACCGGTGACTTGAGCTCGCGATTGGACTGCCACCATCTCGCGAGTGGACTGTCCAGTCCCCGATTCTTCCTCCTGAGCTGATTGATTCCAAGGGCGCTCCCTCTCTCTCTCTGGTTTGCTATGGTGACTTGGTACAGAAAAAAGTTCATGTGGAATTGCGAAAAAAAGTTCACCTCAAAAAAGTTCACTTCATGATACGTCCGAAGGTTCACATGTCATGCGCGAGAAGGTTCACATATCATTGCCGAGACAGTTCAGAAAGCCTCATTCCTAAAAAAAGTTTAGAAAAAAAGTTCACTCCGTTAAAAAAAGTTCACTTCATTCATAAAAAAAGTTCACTTGGTACAGAAAAAAAGTTCATGTGCAATTGCGAAAAAAAAGTTCACCTCAAAAAAGTTCACTTCATGTTCCGTCTGAAGGTTCACATATCATGCGCGAGAAGGTTCACTTGGTACAGAAAAAAAGTTCATGTGCAATTGCGAAAAAAGTTCACCTCGTCCCAAAAAAATTTCAGGAAAAAAGTTAAATTCATGTTCCGTCTGAAGGTTCACATGAAGTAGCGTTAAGGTTCACTTAGCATATCCGAGAAGGTTCAGAAAGTTCCTGTTTAGCTTAAATAGGAATAGGTTCCTTTTTAGCTGAGTTATATATATATATATAGGGCAGGACTAAACAGGAACCTACCTTAAGAGATTCCTATTTAAGCTAAATAGGAACCACGCCTCCCGATCCCCCCACTGACCCCGACCCCGCCCCACCCCGCCCGCCCCTTCTTCTCCGGCACGCCGCCCGTCCTTCTTCCGGCGCGTCGCCCGTCCTCCTTCCTCCGCGCGTCCTCGTGGGCCTCGCCTCAACCGGCGGCGAACCACCTCCCCGAGAGCCATCTGCCTCCTGGACTCCTTCCAGCAGCATCCACGGCGGCTCGCCTCGCGCCGGCTCCTGCTTCCTCAACCCCCACCGCGCGCCGCCCCGGGAGGGCTCCCAACTCTCCATCGCGCACCACACAGGGAGGGCCCTCTCCGGCGCGCCGCCCTACTCCAACGGCGTCGTTGACCCGTGATCCAGCGCTGCTGCCAACCTCGGGATCCAACGCCGCCGTCGACCCAGGATCGAGCCCTGGCTCACGCCCACCACCGGACTTCCTTGCTCCTCTCCGGTGCGGTGCCCCTGCTCCCCATCGACATGGCGGCCCTGCTCCTCCGCAGTGCAGCGGCCCTGCTCGCCCGTGGCGTGTAGCCCTGGCTCCACCCAGTCCTCCCCTCGATCTGGATGTCGCCATGACCACCGCGCGTAGCTCCCGCGTGGACTGCTTCAGGCCATGATCCGACCTTTTTTGCCGTGATGCGAGCTTTTTTTCATATGACCCTGATGCGCCTGCCGGTGATTTTGGGCTGTTGGAACTGCTCTTCTCGCTGGAGAACTAGAGTGAGCACCCTGAACTGCTTTGCTCCTGTAAAACAATTGCTGCAGGTATAGAATGGATGAACAAGCTCCGTAAAGAAAGTTCATTTTGCCCAGAAACAAAGTTCGCATTCGATAAAGTTCATTTTGCCCAGAAAAGGTTCACTCCGTTAAAAAAAGTTCACTCGGTAAAAAAGTTCACTCCGTTAAAAAAATTTCACTCCATTCATAAAAAGGTTCACTTGTTACAGAAAAAAAGTTCATGTGCAATTGCGAAAAAAAGTTCACCTCGTTCCGAAAAAATGTTCAGGAAAAAAGTTCACTTCATGTTCCGTCTGAAGGTTCACATGTCATGCGCGAGAAGGTTCACATATCATTACCGAGGCAGTTCAGAAAGGCTCATTCCTAAAAAAAGTTTAGAAAAAAGTTCACTCCGTTAAAAAAAAAGTTCACTTCATTTATAAAAAAATTTCACTTGGTACAGGAAAAAAGTTCATGTGGAATTGCGAAAAAAAGTTCACCTCAAAAAAGTTCACTTAATGTTCCGTCTGAAGGTTCACATGTCATGCGCGAGAAGGTTCACTTAGCACTCGCGTGAAAGTTCAGAAAGTTCCTGTTAGCTTAAACAGGAATAGGTTCCTTTTTAGCTGAGTTATATATATATAATATATATATGTATATAGGGACGTGCTATTTGACACACAGGGAGTAGAATAATTGTTCTACACCCACCCCATATCTTCTCAACCGTAAATGATTTTTACGTCATGTAAATTTTGTATTATTTCGTAAGTCAAGAAGAACGTAAGAAAATATTGATATGCCGTAAAAAAATTATATTACACGACGTAAAATATACATTTTTTATGTTTTTTACACTATTATGACTCATAAAATACAATTTTCTTATGTCAATTTTTTGTTGTGCGACTATATGAATGTAATTATTTGTATATCAAACATAAATTCTAAATAATAAAACGTAAAAAAAACTCGTCGGGTGCAATAAATATATATGTATATATATATATAACTCAGCTAAAAAGGAACCTATTCTTGTTTAAGCTAAACAGGAACTTTATGAACCTTCTCGGATATGCTAAGTGAACCTTAACGCTACATCATGTGAACCTTCTGACGGAACCCACGAAATTGCATATTGCACATGAACTTTTTTTCTGTACCAAGTGAACCTTCTCGCGCATGACATGTGAACCTTCAGACGGAACATGAAGTGAACTTTTTCCTGAATATTTTTTCGGAACGAGGTGAACTTTTTTTCGCAATTGCAAATGAACTTTTTTCTGTACCAAGTGAACCTTCTCGCGCATGACATGTGAACCTTCAGTCGGAACACGAAGTGAACTTTTTTTCCTGAACTTTTTTTCTGAACTTTAAAAATTCATAAAGTGAACCGTTATTTAAAAACCCAAATGTGACCTTATTACTTCTCTCGAAATGAATTTGTTTTTCATATGTGAACTTTTAAAATTCACCAAGTGAACTTTGTTTTATTATAAAAAAAGTTCGGATCAGGAGCTAGAGTGGTGCGAGGTGGTACAGGAAGCAGCCGGCGGCCTGCAGCAATTTCAATCGATTGAAGGAAATGGCCTTGTCCAGCCCGTATGGTCAACGGCGAACCAAGGCAGTCCGGCATCGGCGTCTCCCACATGGCGGAGGTGAGGAGAAGGACGCGGCGGGAGTGGGTCATGGTTGCCCGCCGGCGCCGAGTAGCAGGTGGGCACGGGGTCGCGATGACCCGCCGCCGTTGAACAGATGGGAGAGGCGGGCGGGACCGACGCGCTGCGAGGAAGGATGCCCTCGTCGGGAGGAGCCCGTGGTCGGCTTCTTCGTAGGGGAGTCGCACAGGACGGCGTCCTCGCAGGGAATGCCCGACGGGCGGATTACTCGCCTCGGAGGCGCGCGGGACGGCGTCCTCGCCGGGAGCCGAGTTTGACGGGGGGCGTCGTGGCCGCCGGTTGGGGAGGAGATGGGCCGCCGCGGCCGTCAGTGGTGGATGGGAGGCGCCGCCGTGGATGGAGGCGGGACCGGCGCGGTACCGGCCGGCGCAAATGGAGGTGGGCCGGCGCGCGAGGTGGAGGGAGGTCGACGGCGGCGCTCGTGGTGGAGGGAGGTCGGCGGCGGCGCGCGTGGTGGAGGGAGGTCGGCGGCGACGCGCGAGGTCGAGGGTGCGGCCGGGGAAGAAGGTGGGCGGGGAGTGGGCGCTGCCAGGGAAGAAGGTGGGCGGGGATTGGGTGTGAGTGGAGGAGGTGCGGGCGTGGTAGTTGGAGACGAAGAAAAAAAATTGGGTTGTCTCGGGTGGTTTCCTAAAACAGAATAGTTCCTACTTAAGCTAAATAGGAATCTCTTAAGGGTAGGTTCCTGTTTAGTCCTGCCCTATATATATAGAGAGAGAGAGCAGGACTATTCTGCAACCCCCCTTAAGAGGTTCTAGAATAGCTATTCTAGAACCCCTCCTAATCACCTTCTTATCCCGATCAACCTACTGTACCGGACCGACCAAAAGAAAAAAAATACCACCCCGTCCCGCACCCGATCCCCACCCACCACCGAACCCGTCCCACACCCCGATCCCCATCCAGCAACCCCATGCTGCCTCCCACGACCCGCCCACCGGCGTCCCCGGCCACCCCGCCGCGTGCCTCCTGCCCTCCTCTACCGGCCAGCCGCCCCGCTCCTCCCCCGGAAGCCGTCGAGCACCTCCCCGACGCGCCATTCTGCCGGCCTCCCCAGCCACCCGCACCTGGATTGAGCCGCCCCGGCGGACACGCTCCGCCGCCACCCACAGGAGATCGGTCGTCGCACCGCCCCCCCCCCCCCGGCTCGAGGAAGCCCTTCGCGCGTCCTGCCACCTCCACCGCTCGCCGCCCCTGGAGCACCCCCACCTCCGCCGTGTGCTACCCGGGAGGCCCCGCCGATCTCCACCGCGCGCCGCCTGGGACGTCCCCTACCTCCGCCGCGTGCCGGCCCGGGAGACCCTCCACCTCCGCCGCGACCCTCCGGCCCCAATCGAGCGCGCGTCCCCGGCTTCTCTCCCGGTGGTCCACACCAGCACCGGAGACCCGGAGCTCCTCGGTCATCCTCCCCTGCAGACCGCGCCGCCGGCGGCCGGTAGATCCCCCGGCCACGTCCCCTGCAGTTTCCATGCTGGCGGTGACTAGGGCGTCGACCCACAGCTCCACTAGGCGTCGGCTCCTGCTCTACTTCATCGCCTGCTGCTCCGGTGTCGCGTGCTGCCGGCCGTGTAATGGACACCATGCGCCACTCATCTCCCATCCACCCCCTGCAGCTCCCCTACTCCGTCGCCGCCTCATGCTCCCCTGCTAAAGCATTGCCGATGGTGGCACCGTGGCCGTTCGGTGGTCACCAACCTGGAAGTCCACTCCGCTCGACCCAGGAGTTTGGTTTTTCTCTCTATGAAGTTCATAGAACTTTTGGTTCGTTCGGTACATGTACAAGTTCATAGAACTTTTGGTTCGTTTGGTGAACTGTTTCTTATTCAAAGAAATGAAACATGGTTGTGGTTCTGAAGTTCGATTTTATAGTTCAACGAAGTTCAATTGGTGTGACGCGTGAAGTTCACTTTTTGATTTCCAAAAACTTCATCCTCATGGAAAAAACTTCACAATTTTTTGTCTCGAAGTTCACCAATTTTTTTAAGTTCAGTTTATAAATTTTTGAAGTTCAATCTATAAAATTCCGAAGTACACTTCGAATAGCAATTGCGCGTGGAGTTCACTTTTCTGAATAGAACAAAACTCAAAATCATGTCATAGTACTGTTCCGTGAGGAAGTTCACTTATGTCTGCGAAACAAATTCACTTTCGTGACGAGAGAAGTTCAGAAATGGTCCGAGTACGAAAAATCAAACAGGTAAAAGAAATAAAACAAGTCAAAAAAATGACGTAACCCGTGCATCTGGTGCTCCGTGAAGTTCACATAGTGTTATGAAGAAGTTCAGTGTTGTGAAGTGGGAAGTTCAGAAAAAACGAGAATTCTAAAACAACAGAATTATGTATATTTAAAACTGCTCTTAAACCGTAAGGAATTTCGAAAAAGTGCGTGAGATAACAAAGTTGCGGCTTTTTCATAGCTTTCCAATGGCGTATCATTTGCATCAATCCGATAAATGGTTTGAAAATGACGATCAAAATACGGTACGGTCTCGAAAATAGTGTTAGTATATTTGAATTTTTTTAAAACCGTAACTAATTTCGAAAACCTGTGAAAATGAAAAAGTTTCGTAATTTCCATACCTATCCAACGGTATATCACATGCATCATTCCGATAAGCGGATTAAAAATCGCACTAGAAAATTTTCCCGTGAAGGTGGAGAATCAGTGTGTTCCGTCAGGAAGTTCACATTACCATTGAATGAAGTTCATCAACTTTGCGAGGGAAGTTCAGAAGTGGTTCCAGAATAGCTATTTTAGAACTAGTTCCAGAATACCAGACGCGGATTTGCTACCATGGTGGGTAGCTATGCATACCCTGAGAGCCGTTAGATATGAGTAGTATGGGCTCCCTGTGGTTTGGGCTGCATTAGATAGTGTTTGCATGCGTCGGCGCCGTCCGTGTCATCCGTTACATGCAGGTCTGGTGGCTTTGCTGTGTAAAGTTTTGGCAACCGAAGGTGTGAGGAATCTTTTGCATCGGCGGATTTATTGCGGACGGACGAGGGTGGCCGTTGTGTGCCACCGTGGTACTCTCTGTGAACGCCTAGGCCATGGCTTGGAAGAAATTGCAGGACAAGATCAGTCGCATGGGTGTGTCCGTGGACGGGCCGTGGTGCTTTGTGCGGCTTCCTCCTATGGATCGGTGGCAAAAGAAGTATTTTTGTTTTGGGTGCCTGAATCGCTACTGGGTAATCCTTTATGCAAGGTTAGCCAGGATTAAATGGTGCTAGTAGTTGGCCTTGTGGACGATGCTCGCGCTTGTCTCCATCGAAAGCAGGCTCAATCTCGTGGTCAGACCCTAACAAGTCTTTGTTATAACATGAACAGATACAAAATAAAAATAAACATCCGAACACAACCAGTTGTGGGCAATAAACACCAAGCAGACAAACGAACGAAGAGAAACAATTCAACAAATGTACACCAGGCCAGAGCCATGGTCGCATGAATCATCTCCTTAACTTGGTGTGCTGCCAAATTGCTGTAGCGCTGGACCTATCTGAATCTATGTACAATGGTTTTTTTATGTGTTTCTTTCCCTGATCGGAGAACATTTGTGCAGCCAAAAAAAATCAAAAAGAGAATATAAGGAAGTGGGTCGTCCAGCTGCTTGCATTAGCACAAACCACTCCGTTAACAATATATTTCAGGTGGCCGGCGACCAAGGACACAAAGCTGAGCTAGCATATTTCTTCCCGAAAGTTGACAGAGAAGCTAATACAGCTCGCTCTCAAACAGAAATTTCAAAAAAGTACAGAAACCTGAAACAGTTCTCCCATCCAAATCGGTAGAAGAATGACGAAATAGCAGAAGAATTAAAAGAAATCAGAAGCAACCGGAGGCCCTCACGCCCGTGTCCCCCACGCGGCTGACCTGCTCAGCTGCCGACTCCCGCGAATGGCGCCGTTGCGGTTGCTCGCCGCGCGGCTCCTCCGGCTGCCTCCGGTCCCCCCTGCAACGAATCCGTCGCCTGACGCCGGCGCACTAAAGGAACGGGAGGTGCCGTCACTGCCGCACGGGGTCGACTGAGGAGAGGCCGCTGGAGATGGATCCACCGGGCTGCCTTGAGACGGCATCTCCAGAACCGTGGCGATTCGCTGCTCGCTAAAGAGAAGAGCAGTGCCTGTGGCCCGGCGTCGATGGAGGCAAGCTCCGGCGCCCGCGGCTGCCTACACGTGCATGGCCTCCCAGGCCTTGTCGTCGTCGGAGACCTCCCCGACGCGGACGCCCGCGATTCCTCCCCGGGGCAAGCCTCCTCCATCGCTGCTTGTCGACATGCCCGCCCACCGTTTCTCCTCCCCTACGCGATCCGCCCGCTATTCCATCTCCTCCATGCGAGCCACTTCGGGTCCCAACAACACTTCGACGCCATCGCTGGACGCCATCGCCATGGAGCCGCAGCCGAAGAGCTCCTCCTGCTCGGATGTGGAGCAGAGTGTCTTGCACGGGATAATGAAGCGAAACGCGACGGCTCTGTGTGACGCCGGGCGATACCGGTGCTGGCGTGGTAGGAGGAGAGCCGTCGTGCGTGGACTTCGGAGCGAGATCTGGGTGGCGTGAAGAAACTGCTGCCAGGACTTGTGCATTAGACATGGCGTGAAGCAAAAAATTCTCCAGGCTAATAAATCTCTAGAGTAAAATACTTGAGGTTCCGGCGCAGATCTGACCGGAACAAATAGCATATCGAAAATCTAATTATAAAATCACCATAAAAGTTAATCAGGATAATACCAAGAGCAATAATACATGTATAGATCCAAAATTATTCACCACATGGACGAACTTGTTCTGCTTGGTACAACAACAGAAAGGATAGCTAGATTTTTTGAAAGAACGAACAAAAGAAACGCACAATTAAAACAAAAAAATAAGAGCAAAGATCTGGACTAGAATTCGTGCAGCAATGAGCTGAGTGGGGGAGGCCTGATCAGACCTCCACATCGCGCGCAGCTGCCTCCCGTCTTCCTCGGCTCTGCATCGCGCACCGGCCATTGGAAAATTCCACAACGGGCTGGAGTGCCCTGCTGCTTGAACTTCCGTTGTGGCATGGAGGAGGAGACCGGTCGTGGCTCGCGTAGAGGAACGAAAATTTCCACCAGATCCGGCGGGCCACCGTCGCCCTGCCTCGATTACCACCGATGGATGTGTAGAAGAATGCATCACGGGATCCTGCACCGTAAGCGCATCCTAGCCACTCGACCGCGCTCGAAGAAGACCTCGTGCCGGCGGTGACCCAGGAACCGAGCTGCTGCAGCCCGAGCTAGCGGGGGGTGGGGATCCACGGCCCCTGCCGGCGACGGAGGAGATCCTGGGGAGCTCGCGGCCTGGCTGCGGATGCGTGGGGACACCATGGGACTCCGGGTCTGTCCAGCACCGTGCAGCCGCCGCCCCTGGACGCTTTCCACCGGACTCGGGGGAGGAGGTGGTTGTGCTCTCCCTTTGAGTGTGGACTTTCCGCCCACTCCACCTTCGGTCCGCGCTGCTCATGGTGTGCCCAAGATCTGTATCAGCGGGGATCGATAAGGAAACGAAAAAACAGATTGGTTCGAATCACTGCAGGACGAATTTGACGAAGAAACGTAGGGATTAACTTACTTGGGACCGGAATGATGTGGAGAGGGGTTCAAGCTGCGCTTCGACGGATGGCAACAAGAGAGTTACTCAAAGTTTCTTCTATGAGAGGAAATCAGGAAGCCGCACATGCCCACTGCGCGTCATCCTCCTTTTCTCTTGAGCCGTAGACGGTGTGGCTTTTCTCACCACCGTACCAGCGAAAAACGTTGCGGTGCCGTGGAGCAGCGCAGGGTGGGACCGGTCCGATGATGCGCACTGATACTTGAAGTGCTGGCGTGCTCATGTTTTGACGGAGCCGTCCAGAGCCGTTTGTTTCGAAATTGTATGCGCTGCAATCATGTGCTCCCTATAGGAGATCTGACGGTGGGATGATGGTGCATAGCTACCCACCATGGCATCCCACTATTTCCCATATATATATATATATATATATATATATATATATATATATATATATATATATATATATATATATATATATATATATCAACGCGGATTTGCTACCATGGTGGGTAGCTATGCATACCCTGAGAGCCGTTAGATATGAGTAGTATGGGCTCCCTGTGGTTTGGGCTGCATTAGATAGTGTTTGCATGCGTCGGCGCTGTCCGTGTCATCCGTTACATGCAGGTCTGGTGTCTTTGCTGTGTAAAGTTTTGGCAACCGAAGGTGTGAGGAATCTTTTGCATCGGCGGATTTATTGCGGACGGACGAGGGTGGCCGTTGTGTGCCACCGTGGTACTCTCTGTGAACGCCCAGGCCATGGCTTGGAAGAAATTGCTGGACAAGATCAGTCGCATGGGTGTGTCCGTGGACGGGCCGTGGTGCTTTGTGCGGCTTCCTCCTATGGATCGGTGGCAAAAGAAGTATTTTAGTTTCGGGTGCCTGAATCGCTACTGGGTAATCCTTTATGCAAGGTTAGCCAGGATTAAATGGTGCTGGTAGTTGGCCTTGTGGACGATGCTCGCGCTTGGCTCCGTCGAAAGCAGGCTCAATCTCGTGGTCAGACCCTAACAAGTCTTTGTTATAACATGAACAGATAGAAAATAAAAATAAACATCCGAACGCAACCAGTTGTGGGCAATAAACACCAAGCAGACAAACGAACGAAGAGAAACAATTCAACAAATGTACACCAGGCCAGAGCCATGGTCGCATGAATCATCTCCTTAACTTGGTGTGCTGCCAAATTGCTGTAGCGCTGGACCTATCTGAATCTATGTACAATGGTTTTTTTTATGTGTTTCTTTCCCTGATCGGAGCACATTTGTGCAGCCAAAAAAAATCAGAAAGAGAATATAAGGAAGTGGGTCGTCCAGCTGCTTGCATTAGCACAAACCACTCCGTTAACAATATATTTCAGGTGGCCGGCGACCAAGGACACAAAGCTGAGCTAGCATATTTCTTCCCGAAAGTTGACAGAGAAGCTAATACAGCTCGCTCTCAAACAGAAATTTCAAAAAAGTACAGAAACCTGAAACAGTTCTCCCATCCAAATCGGTAGAAGAATGACGAAATAGCAGAAGAATTAAAAGAAATCAGAAGCAACCGGAGGGCCTCACGCCCGTGTCCCCCACGCGGCTGACCTGCTCAGCTGCCGACTCCCGCGAATGGCGCCGTTGCGGTTGCTCGCCGCGCGGCTCCTCCGGCTGCCTCCGGTCCCCCCTGCAACGAATCCGTCGCCTGACGCCAGCGCACTAAAGGAACGGGAGGTGCCGTCACTGCCGCATGGGGTCGACTGAGGAGAGGCCGCTGGAGATGGATCCACCGGGCTGCCTTGAGACGGCATCTCCAGAACCGTGGCGATTCGCTACTCGCTAAAGAGAAGAGCAGTGCTTGTGGCCCGGCGTCGATGGAGGCAAGCTCCGGCGCCCGCGGCTGCCTACACGTGCATGGCCTCCCAGGCCTTGTCGTCGTCGGAGACCTCCCCGACGCGGACGCCCGCGATTCCTCCCCGGGGCAAGCCTCCTCCGTCGCTGCTTGTCGACATGCCCGCCCACCGTTTCTCCTCCCCTACACGAGCCGCCCGCTATTCCATCTCCTCCATGCGAGCCACTTCGGGTCCCAACAACACTTCAACGCCATCGCTGGACACCATCGCAATGGAGCCGCAGCCGAAGAGCTCCTCCTGCTCGGATGTGGTGCAGAGTGTCTTGCACGGGATAATGAAGCGAAACGCGACGGCTCTGTGTGATGCCGGGCGATACCGGTGCCGGCGTGGTAGGAGGAGAGCCGTCGTGCGTGGACTTTGGAGCGAGATCTGGGTGGCGTGAAGCAACTGCTGCCAGGACTTGTGCATTAGACATGGCGTGAAGCAAAAAATTCTCCAGGCTAATAAATCTCTAGAGTAAAATACTTGAGGTTCCGGCGCAGATCTGACCGAAACAAATAGCAAATCGAAAATCTAATTATAAAATCACCATAAAAGTTAATCAGGATAATACCAAGAGCAATAATACATGTATAGATCCAAAATTATTCACCACATGGGCGAACTTGTTCTGCTTGGTACAACACAGAAAGGATAGCTAGATTTTTTGAAAGAACGAACAAAAGAAACGCACAAATAAAACGAAAAAATAAGAGCAAAGATCTGGACTAGAATTCGCGCAGCAACGAGCTGAGTGGGGGAGGCCTGATCAGACCTCCACATCGCGCGCAGCTGCCTCCCGTTTCCTCGGCTCTGCATCGCGCACCGGCCATTGGAAAATTCCACAATGGGCTGGAGTGCCCTACTGCTTGAACTTCCGTTGTGGTATGGAGGTGGAGACCGGTCGTTGCTCGCGCAGAGGAACGAAAATTTCCACCAGATCCGGCGGGCCACCGTCGCCCTGCCTCGATTACCATGGACAGATGTGTAGAAGAATGCGTCACGGGATCCTGCACCGTAAGCGCATCCTAGCCACTCGACCGCGCTCGAAGAAGACCTCGTGCCGGCGGTGACCCAGGAACCAAGCTGCTGCAGCCCGAGCTAGCGGGGGGTGGGGATCCACGGCCCCTGCCGGTGACGGAGGAGATCCTGGGGAGCTCGCGGCCTGGCTGCGGATGCGTGGGGACACCATGGGACTCCGAGTCTGTCCAGCACCGTGCAGCCGACGCCCCTGGACGCTTTCCACCGGACTCGGGGGAGGAGGTGGTTGTGCTCTCCCTTTGAGTGTGGACTTTCCGCCCACTCCACCTTCGGTCCGCGCTGCTCATGGTGTGCCCAAGATCTGTATCAGCGGGGATCGATAAGGAAACGAAAAAAACAGATTGGTTCGAATCACTGCAGGACGAATTTGACGAAGAAACGTAGGGATTAACTTACTTGGGACCGGAATGATGTGGAGAGGGGTTCAAGCTGCACTTCGACGGATGGCAACAAGAGAGTTACTCAAAGTTTCTTCTATGAGAGGAAATCAGGAAGCCGCACATGCCCACTGCGCGTCATCCTCCTTTTCTCTTGAGCCGTAGACGGTGTGGCTTTTCTCACCACCGTACCAGCGAAAAACGTTGCGGTGCCGTGGAGCAGCGCAGGGTGGGACCGGTCCGATGATGCGCACTGATACTTGAAGCGCTGGCGTGCTCATGTTTTGACGGAGCCGTCCAGAGCCGTTTGTTTCGAAATTGTATGCGCTGCAATCATGTGCTCCCTATAGGAGATCTGACGGTGGGATGATGGTGCATAGCTACCCACCATGGCACGGTGTTGTTGTTACGAACAACAACGCGGATTTGCTACCATGGTGGGTAGCTATGCATACCCTGAGAGCCGTTAGATATGAGTAGTATGGGCTCCCTGTGGTTTGGGCTGCATTAGATAGTGTTTGCATGCGTCGGCGCCGTCCGTGTCATCCGTTACATGCAGGTCTGGTGGCTTTGCTGTGTAAAGTTTTGGCAACCGAAGGTGTGAGGAATCTTTTGCATCAGCGGATTTATTGCGGACGGACGAGGGTGGCCGTTGTGTGCCACCGTGGTACTCTCTGTGAACGCCCAGGCCATGGCTTGGAAGAAATTGCAGGACAAGATCAGTCGCATGGGTGTGTCCGTGGACGGGCCGTGGTGCTTTGTGCGGCTTCCTCCTATGGATCGGTGGCAAAAGAAGTATTTTAGTTTCGGGTGCCTGAATCGCTACTGGGTAATCCTTTATGCAAGGTTAGCCAGGATTAAATGGTGCTGGTAGTTGGCCTTGTGGACGATGCTCGCGCTTGGCTCCGTCGAAAGCAGGCTCAATCTCGTGGTCAGACCCTAACAAGTCTTTGTTATAACATGAACAGATACAAAATAAAAATAAACATCCGAACACAACCAGTTGTGGGCAATAAACACCAAGCAGACAAACGAACGAAGAGAAACAATTCAACAAATGTACACCAGGCCAGAGCCATGGTCGCATGAATCATCTCCTTAACTTGGTGTGCTGCCAAATTGTTGTAGCGCTGGACCTATCTGAATCTATGTACAATGGTTTTTTTTATGTGTTTCTTTCCCTGATCGGAGAACATTTGTGCAGCCAAAAAAAATCAAAAAGAGAATATAAGGAAGTGGGTCGTCCAGCTGCTTGCATTAGCACAAACCACTCCGTTAACAATATATTTCAGGTGGCCGGCGACCAAGGACACAAAGCTGAGCTAGCATATTTCTTCCCGAAAGTTGACAGAGAAGCTAATACAGCTCGCTCTCAAACAGAAATTTCAAAAAAGTACAGAAACCTGAAACAGTTCTCCCATCCAAATCGGTAGAAGAATGACGAAATAGCAGAAGAATTAAAAGAAATCAGAAGCAACCGGAGGCCCTCACGCCCGTGTCCCCCACGCGGCTGACCTGCTCAGCTGCCGACTCCCGCGAATGGCGCCGTTGCGGTTTGCTCGCCGCGCGGCTCCTCCGGCTGCCTCCGGTCCCCCCTGCAACGAATCCGTCGCCTGACGCCGGCGCACTAAAGGAATGGGAGGTGCCGTCACTGCCGCACGGGGTCGACTGAGGAGAGGCCGCTGGAGATGGATCCACGGGCTGCCTTGAGACGGCATCTCCAGAACCGTGGCGATTCGCTACTCGCTAAAGAGAAGAGCAGTGCTTGTGGCCCGACGTCGATGGAGGCAAGCTCCGGCGCCCGCGGCTGCCTACACGTGCATGTCCTCCCAGGCCTTGTCGTCGTCGGAGACCTCCCCGACGCGTACGCCCGCGATTCCTCCCCGGGGCAAGCCTCCTCCGTCGCTGCTTGTCGACATGCCCGCCCACCATTTCTCCTCCCTACGCGAGCCGTCCGCTATTCCATCTCCTCCATGCGATCCACTTCGGGTCCCAACAACACTTCGACGCCATCGCTGGACGTCATCGCCATGGAGCCGCAGCCGAAGAGCTCCTCCTGCTCGGATGTGGAGCAGAGTGTCTTGCACGGGATAATGAAGCGAAACGCGACGGCTCTGTGTGACGCCGGGCGATGCCGGTGCCGGCGTGGTAGGAGGAGAGCCGTCGTGCATGGACTTCGGAGCGAGATCTGGGTGGCGTGAAGCAACTGCTGCCAGGACTTGTGCATTAGACATGGCGTGAAGCAAAAATTTCTCCACGCTAATAAATCTCTAGAGTAAAATACTTGAGGTTCCGGCGCAGATCTGACCGGAACAAATAGAAAATCGAAAATCTAATTATAAAATCACCATAAAAGTTAATCAGGATAATACCAAGAGCAATAATACATGTATAGATCCAAAATTATTCACCACATGGACGAACTTGTTCTGCTTGGTACAACAACAGAAAGAATAGCTAGATTTTTTGAAAGAACGAACAAAAGAAACGCACAAATAAAACGAAAAAATAAGAGCAAAGAACTGGACTAGAATTCGTGCAGCAACGAGCTGAGTGGGGGAGGCCTGATCAGACCTCCACATCGCGCGCAGCTGCCTCCCGTCTTCCTCGGCTCTGCATCGCGCACCGGCCATTGGAAAATTCCACAACGGGCTGGAGTGCCCTGCTGCTTGAACTTCCGTTGTGGCATGGAGGAGGAGACCGGTCGTGGCTCGCGCAGAGGAACGAAAATTTCCACCAGATCCGGCGGGCCACCGTCGCCCTGCCTCGATTACCACCGACGGATGCGTAGAAGAATGCGTCACGGGATCCTGCACCGTAAGCGCATCCTAGCCACTCGACCGCGCTCGAAGAAGACCTCGTGCCGGAGGTGACCCAGGAACCGAGCTGCTGCTGCCCGAGCTAGCGGGGGGTGGGGATCCACGGCCCCTGCCGGCGACGGAGGAGATCCTGGGGAGCTCGCGGCCTGGCTGCGGATGCGTGGGACACCATGGGACTCCGGGTCTGTCCAGCACCGTGCAAGCCGCCGCCCCTGGACGCTTTCCACCGGACTCGGGGGAGGAGGTGGTTGTGCTCTCCCTTTGAGTGTGGACTTTCCGCCCACTCCACCTTCGATCCGCGCTGCTCATGGTGTGCCAAGATCTGTATCAGCGGGGGATCGATAAGGAAACGAAAAAACAGATTTGTTCGAATCACTGCAGGACGAATTTGATGAAGAAATGTAGGGATTAACTTACTTGGGACCGGAATGATGTGGAGAGGGGTTTCAAGCTGCGCTTCGACGGATGGCAACAAGAGAGTTACTCAAAGTTTCTTCTATGAGAGGAAATCAGGAAGCCGCACATGCCCACTGCGCGTCATCCTCCTTTTCTCTTGAGCCGTAGACGCTGTGGCTTTTCTCACCACCGTACCAGCGAAAAATGTTGCGGTGCCGTGGAGCAGCGCAGGGTGGGACCGGTCCGATGATGCGCACTAATACTTGAAGCGCTGGCGTGGTCATGTTTTGACGGAGCCGTCCAGAGCCGTTTGTTTCGAAATTCTATGCGCTGCAATCATGTGTCCCTATAGGAGATCTGACGGTGGGATGATGGTGCATAGCTACCCACCATGGCATCCCACTATTTCCCATATATATATATATATATATATATATATATATATATATATATATATATATATATATATAGGGTGGGACTATTCTGCACAAGCCCTTAAGTGTTTGCTGAATACCTATTCAGCACAACTTCCCGTCCCGAACCGAACCAACTAAAAAAAACTCACACCACCCACGTACCGCACCCCACCTACCCCACCCACCCCCGGCTCTGTCTCTCTCACCCCGATTCCCCCAACCTCTCCTCGTGGCCGCCACCCGCCCTGCCCACCGGCGGCGCCCTCCCCGCGCGCTGCCGACGAAGCAGCTGCCCCCACGCGGGACCCCGGCTTCCCGCGCGCCTCGCGCCTCCGTCCACTCTCCCGTGAGCCTCTAGCCGCCGGAGGAGACGACTCCCTCGCGCCTCCCGCACCTCCTCGACTCCGGCGGTCGTCTCCCTCACCGACTTCCGCCGCCGCCTCCTTTGGGAGGGTCTCGGACCTCCACCGCGTGCCGCCCCGGGAGGGGTCACGACCTCCTCCACGCGCCGCCCCCGGGAGGGGCCCTAATCCCCGCCGCGCGCCTCCCAGGACGGCCCCCGACCTCCACCCCTTGCCGCCCGTGAGGGCCCTCACCTCCGCTGCGTGCTAGCAGGGATGACTCCACGCGCCGCCCCGAGCCCCAGAGGATCCCTGCTCGCTGACCCAGCTCCCGCGCGCTGCCCCGGAGATGGCGGCACTGCCCCTCCATCCAGGTTCCCCTCCGAGGTGAGGACGAGGCTGCTCCTGCAGCTGTTCATCTGATTTTTTTTTTGCAGTTCAGATCTTCGGTGGATGCAGTTATTTTTCCTATGCTAGGAAGTTAACTTCTTCACTTAAAGACTGGGCCGCTCCGGAATAACATTCGGTTGTCCACATCGTGTTGCTGCCTCCTCTGAAGACAGTCGTTGTCGATCACAGCTAGCAGCAGGAATCAGAGTGCGCTTTCTCTCATTTGCGAGAAATTTCTGTTGAGTTCGAGTGAAGTTACAGAAAAAATGAGCGTGAAGTTATAAAATTACGTGAAGTTCAATTTTGTGAAGAGTGAAGTTTACTTATGTGAAGAGCGAAGTTCAAAAAAATATTGCCCAGCCAAGAAGTTTATTTACGAAAATTGATCCTTCATCTCGAAGGTTCACTTTTTTAATGATAAAAAGTCTAAATTGTTCACGAGTAAAAAAAAAACATAGAAGTTCACTCTCAGAAATTAAATTCACCTGCGAAAAAAATAGGAAGTTCACTTGTGTATCGTGAGAAGTTTAGAAAAAATGATCTGACGCGAGGTTCACTTGTGAAATAGTTAGGAAGTTCACATATGCATCGCGAGAGGTTCAAAAAAATAGTCCGTCAAATAAAGTTCACTATCGAAAAAAATAGCAAGTTCACGTATATATCGAAAAAAAATAGGAAAAAAATCCTGAAAATAGCAGTTAGTATATTTAAAAATGCTCTCAAACCATGAAGTATTTTGAAAAATGGTCAACATGAAAAAGATGCGCAATTTCCATACCTTTTCAACGGTATATCATTTGCCTCATTTGGAAAAAGGGTTTGAAAATAACGAGAAAAACAGTGCGCGATATGAAACAAAAAATTCGCGTTAAGAAGTTCACTAACAGATAACTAGAGGTTCGTTACCATATAATTAGGAAGTTCATTATACTCTGTTTTTCGGGGCGAAAATATTATGCATATAAATCATTCCTACAAGCTCCGGTTGGCCAAATTGACCGTCCCCGCATGTAATTAGGAACGATTTGAGTGTAATTTGACTCTCTCATCCACCAATATTCTACCCGAACACCACAACCGTGTCAATTTTCAAATCGTTATCGTGTTGGTCGTTTATACGTTTTTTGCATTGTTAAAATTATTCATAAACGGTAAGGAATTGAGAAAACTTATCTTCACAAAAAAGTTGCCCCTAGTCAATATCTTTCTAACACCGTATCATTTGTTACGTTTCGATAAGCGGTTTGAAAGTAACTGCTAAAAAAACTGTCCGCTGGACTTAAAATAGAATTATTTATTTTTAAAATGCTCTTAAACCGTAATGAATTTCGAAAATTAGATAGAAATAGAGAAGTTGCCGCATTTTTCATAGCTTTCCAACGGTTGTTGTATCACTTGCATCAATCCGACAAATGGTTTGGAAATGGCGTTGAAAATTACAGTACGAAAAAAGACAAATCCGCGAAAACAGTATTTAGTATATTTGCAATTGTTTTAAAACTGTGCGTAATTTGGAAACCTGACAGAAGAGTAAAAGTTGCGCATTTTCCGTACATATCCAACGGCATATTATTTGCATCAATCCGACGAGCGGTTTAAAAATGGTGCACCAAATACTGTACGAACACGGACAAAATCGTGAAATTCTTGTTTAGCATATTCAAAATTGTTCAAAATACGTACAGAATTTGGAAACCGTGCAAAAGAGTAAAAGTTGCGCAATTTCCGTAGTTATCCAACGGTGTATTGCATGCATCATTCCGATAAACGGTACGAAAATGCCAGTCGAAATACTCTCGCACAATCAAAAAANTAGGTCTGCTATTCTGAAACCATTTCTAAACTTTCCTCGCAATGTTGATGAACTTTATTTAATGGTAATGTGAACTTCCTGACGGAACAGACTGATTCTCCACCTTCACGGGAAAATTTTCTACTGCGATTTTTGATCCGCTTATCGGAATGATGCATGTGATATACCGTTGGATAGCTATGGAAATTACGAAACTTTTTCATTTTCACGGGTTTACGAAATTAGTTACGGTTTTTAAAGAATTTCAAATATACTAACACTATTTTCGCGTCCGTACCGTATTTTGGTCGCCATTTTCAAACCGTTTATCGGATTGATGCAAATGATACGCCGTTGGAAAGCTATGAAAAAGCCGCAACTTTGTTATCTCACGCACTTTTTTCGAAATTCCGTACGGTTTAAGAGCAGTTTTAAATATACATAATTCTGTTGTTTTAGAATTCTCGTTTTTTCTGAACTTCGCACTTCACAACACTGAACTTCTTCATAACACTATGTGAACGTCTTCACGGAGCACCAGAAGCACGTTCTCCGTCATTTTTTTGACTTGTCTGATTTTTTTTACCTGTTTGATTTTTCGTACTCGGACCATTTCTGAACTTCCCTCGTCGCGAAAGTGAACTTTTACGGAGACGTAAGTGAACTTCCTCACGGAACAGTAGTATGTCATCATTTTGACTTTGTTTATTCAGAAAATGAACTCCACGCGCAATTGTTACTCGGAGTGTACTTCGGAATTTTATAGATTGAACTTCACAAATTTATGAAGTGAATTTATTCAGAATTTTTACGTGCTGGATGTGTGTGGGCTTGCATGAACTGAACTGCGGGCTGCTGACAGTTGACGCTAACTGAATCGAACTGAACTGAACTGAACTTCTAAACATCGAAAAGTAAACTTCGTGCCGAAAATTGAATCGAACTGAACTTCACAGTGTGAGTAAACTGAACGTCAGACTAGCACCGAACTGAACTTTTTAGTAGTTTATAGTACACGACCACAGCAACAATTTGATTATTTCTAAATCAGAGACAGCAACAACTCCCGGGGCACTTCAATAGTGGACTCCCTACCATCCGGCACTAGATTTGCCAAAATATTGACCACCATGCTTCGATCCAGGTGAGTCCGTAGCGCTAGCACGCATAGTTCACGCGCGGGGATCGTCGAAGTCCACTGAGGGACGGCTGCGCTTGATGCCTTCCGGTGTAGCACGTGAGGAGTGGGGAGAGCTGGGGCGTCGCCGGACTGGAGGAAGGCCGATGGCGGGGAGGCGCGGCCGGCGCCGGAGACCAGGGAACCGGGGAAGGGAGGAGCGGCGCAGGCAACCAGGGATGGCAGTGCCCTCCGGCCTGGAACGGATTGGGTGGCTCGAGGTGGAGGTCCGGGTCCTCCCCGGGCGGCACGCGGCGGAGGTCACGGGCCCTCCCGAAGGCCGCGAGCGGCGGATGTAGGGGTCCTCCCGATGGCGACGCGCGGCGGAGGTGGGGGGCCGTCCCGGGGGCGCGCGGAGAGGTGGGGGGCCTCCCGGGCGGTGGACGGCCGAAGGATCGCGGTGGAGGTGGGGGCCCTCCCGGCGGCGCGCTGCGGTGGTGGGGGGCCTCCCGGGGCGGCGCGCGGTGGAGACGGGGGCTCCCGGGGCGGCACGCGGCGTAGGCGTGGGGCCCTCCCGGGCGGGGGGCGACGGCGGAGGCGGGGGGACCTCCCGGGCGGCGCGCGGTGGAGCTTCCTCCCACGGCGTTGCGTGCTGGAGGATTTTGGGTGGTGGCCTGGTGGGGGCGGTTTGGACGTTTGGTCGGGAGGTTGGATCGGGGAGTGGGAGTGGGGCGACGGTTCGGTGCGGGTCGGGTTCGGGTTTAGAAGCTCTGTATTTAGGGTGGTTCTAGAATAGTTATTCTAGAACCTCTTAAGGGGGTTCTAGAATAGTTCTGCTCTATATATAGACGCGATATTTGACACCTAGGGTGTAGAATAGTTATATATATAGGGACGCGCTATTTGACACCTAGGAAGTAGAATAGTTATTCTACACCGAGAAAGGCGTTTTGGTGCCCGGGCACACATGCTCCCGGTATTTTCCGGAGCAAATTTTTTTTTGAAAAACTTTTCGAAAAATTCCGAAAAAAATCATGCACGTACCTGAGTATGGTACGCACCACCGTGACAAATTTCGCACCGAAATGAAATCATATGCGCCCTGTGCAAAAATGACAAAATTCTGACAGAAAATGAGATCCAAAATTTTGAATTTCTGTCAGAATTTTGTCATTTTTGCACAGGGAGCATGCAATGTCATTTCGGTGCGAAATTTTTCACGGTGGTGTGTAACATACTCAGGTACGTGCATGATTTTTTTCGGAATTTTTCGAAAAGTTTTCAATTTTTTTTTTGCTCCCGAAAAAATCGGGAGCATGTGTGCCCGGGCACCGATGCGAATTTCCCTTCTACACCCACACTCTATCTTTACAACCTATATGATTTTTACGTGACGTAAATTTTGTCTTATATATTAAGAACGTAAGAAAAAATATAAACGATAAAAAAATTATTTACGTGACTTTTACGTCTTTGAAGGTTTTCCAATTGAAGTACAGTTTTAAATTAATTTTAAATATACAAGATACTGTTTCCAAGAAAAACTGCGTTTTCGTACAGTTTTTGGGTGCCATTTTCAAACCACTCATCGGATTAATGCAAACGATATACCATCGGATAGCCATTGAAATTGCGCATCTTTGTTATCTCTACCATTTTATCGAAATTCTTTACAAAATAGGAGCAGTTTTGAAAATACGTACTTCTGTTTTCCGAATTTTAATTTCCGGCGAACTGTTTTTTGGAAATCATTTTTCAACCGTTTGTCGGAACGGAACAAATGATACGGCGTTGGAAAGGTATTGACTCTACGCAACTTTTTCATGAAGAAATAATTTTCAAATTCGTTACGGTTTGTGATTAATTTTGAAAATACCAAAACGGATAAACGAGACAACGAGTTAACGATTTGAAATTGGCATAGTTGTGGTGTTCGGGTGGGGTGTTGCTGCATGGGATAGTTATATTAGGCTCATATAGTATCTAATTGCATGTGAGAACGGTCAATTTGGACAATCTTAACTCGTAGAGATGATTTCTATATATAAATTTCCGCTTTTAAAAACAGAGTATTTCGAACCGACTCAAATTTAGTTCTGAACTGCCTAGTATATGTTAGTGAACTTCCTGTCGTGTTTTTTGATTTGTATGATTTTCATATCCGAACTACTACTGAACTTCGCTATTTGATTTTCGTACTCGGACTATTTATATGATTTTTTTGGCCTATTTGATTTTCGTACTCGTACTATTTATGAACTTCGCTTGTCACAAAAGTGAACTTTTACGGGAGACGTAAGAGAACTTCCTTACGGAGAATTAGACGCACGTACTATGACACGGTTTTTACTTTATTTGATTTTCGTAATGTTTTCCAAAGTGCATTTCACATCCTTATACGTCCTTTATATGTTAGGGATGAACTGAACTTCACTGAAGAGGAAACCAAAACGATCGAAATAAATAAAGTGAACTTTTGACAAAAATGAAATTCTGTTTTTCCCTTACTTTTGTTCGGTGGACTTCAACGGATTTGGTAGGTGAACTTCTAAATTTTGAAGAGCGAACTTTAACGGCATGCACGTGACAGTTTGAACTTGCACGACTAAATAAGTGAACTACAAAGATTATGAGAAATGAACTTCGATCTGATCGGCCGAACTTTGACAGACTACACAAGTGAACTATACAGATTAGATGAACTGAACTTCAGGCATCCCTCTCGTCAGTGCTGAGAGCAATGACAGTAAAGCGGCTTCCCACATGGTGAACCCTCCGCACGAAAGTTCAGGATCTTGCTCGCGGGAGTTGACACCCATCATCGCTGAAATCTGGCAAACAAAATAACCACGGCTCCTGAGAGTCCAACTGCAGGACTTGGGGTTCACCGGCGGCTGTTGGGCAGTCCACCGGCGGGAGGAGGGGACCACGATGCTGGAGGAGTGGCCCGCGCTGGGCAGGACGGGTCTGCGCGCTGGCGGAGCTGGTGAGGCCGCGCGCTTGGCCTGCAGGTCACGCTCGCGTGACCAGGCGAGGCCGCCGACGGCGGCGTCCTGAGAGGCAGCCGGTCGTGCTTTATGCTGGAAGGTGGGGGCGCTAATGGGATCCGCGCAGTGTAGGGGCGGTGGCGCGCCGACGGCATCCAAGTGATGCAGGGGGCGGTGGGGCGCCGCCGGGATCCGTCGATCCAGGGATGGCTGGCCGCGTCCGCGGGACGGCGGGGATATTTCCTGGAGCTCGACCCTAGGATGCCGTCCGGGCAGGAGGCCTGATGCATGCGGTGGAGTGCCGGTCCGATGCAGGGAGGAGCTAGGTGGAGAGGCGTAGGGAGGAGCGAGGCGGAGACGGCACACCGGGAAGGAAGCGGGTGGACGTGGTCGCCGGTGGATGCCCTAGAGGCAGGCCGGGGTGACCTCGGTGGGCGGCGCGCGGTGGGATGTCAGGATTGGGGACGAGGGAGGCTCGGGGGAAGGGTGTTTTTTTTTGTACGGGTGTGGTTAGTCGGGATAACAATGTGATTAGGAAGGGTTCTAGAATAGCTATTCTAGAACCTCTTAAGGGGGGGTTCTAGAATAGTCCTGCTCTCTCTCTCTCTCTCTATATATATATATATATATATATATATATATATATATATATATATATATATATATCGGTTTTCACGAAAAAATTCGGCATGATTTTCCTACAAATAGGACTTAAGAGGGAGTGCCAAAATTTGCCGAGACGGAAATTAATCAACATCCTGGCAAAATATTGGCAACTCATTTTAATTTCGCATTTTCACACAACCACAACATGCACAATTTCACACATATATAGTCCATATTTCGGCAAATTCTGGTCAAATTTCATAAAAAATCATTAATTTGTTATATATAAGTCGATCCACCATAATTAGATGACCACACGTACGAGATCGAGTCAAGCTCACCGAGAAAGTGGTGTGGAATGCTTGCAGCTAGAACGATGTGTTGGAGCTTTGAATCTTGTGTTGGAGAGAGAGAGAGAGAGAGAGAGAAATAGAGAGAGAGAGATGGGGCTAGATCTAGAATAGTTGTGGAGGGAAATTTTTTGGTCGATAGGATGTAGAGAGGGAGGTGAGGCTAGATCCATCAACTAAACTAGTTTTTATTCGTTAAAACTAGTGGAAATGATGGGTGGGCATTTAATGGAGTAGCTTTGAGCTAGTATGAAGGGGAGAGTGAGGTGCAATAATGGGGAGGGAATGGGGGCTGGTCGGGTTGGTGAACAAGCAACTGGTTCGCCAGTGGTACTTGTAATACCGCTGGCGAACTGTTCCTGTGCTGCGCCAGTGGTAAGTACGAGCCCGGGCGATCCCAGCGGGACCATCTACCGCTAGAGAACCATGCTGCCTGTTCGCCAGTGGTACCTAACTTACCGCTGGCGAACTGGTGTGTGCGTTCGCCAGCGGTAGTTGGCCCCGGTGGGGGCGCCCGGGTCCGCGTTTACCACTGGCGCAGCACCTGACTCGTTCGCCAGTGGTAAGACAAGTACCACTGGCGAACCACCTTTCTCATTCGCCAGCAGTATTTAGCACTGGCGAACTCTTTATTTTGTACGCCAGTGAGGGCCCGGCGGCTATGGCCCTTCTTACTAGTGTCTCTTGATCGAAATTTACTATTATATTCAATAATTACCAAATAGTTCCAAGTAGTATAGTATGTACATGATTGCGACAAAATCTTTGTTCTTTGCGAGCACATTAAACGGAGGCTATGTGTGGACTGTAAAAGTGCAACCCAATAGTTAATTTTGTAAACAGATTAATTAGGCGCCACATAGGAAACATCTATGTAATTTTTTACTTGAATATATAGATCTACATATGTTCTGAATATATGCTTTAAAATGTTTACGAAACTTGGCACTGATGGGATTAAAAAAAATTGCATAAGGTGATTAGAACTACTCAGTCTTCATGCTAGGGCGACGTATCTTAGAAGGGTATGTTGTTCGACATATGAACTTCATAGGGAAAAAATGGATGTGGTATTGTTTCAAATAGACTTTGAGACAGCATATGACAAAGTAAAATGACCTTTCTTGCAAGAAACCATGTGTGTAAAAGGACTCACATCACACTGGTGTGAATGGATTGCAAAAAGGTAGTGTAGAAATAAAGGACAACAATGACATTTACCATTACGTCCAGACTAGAAAAGATTTGAGACAAGTATATCCTTTATCCTGAATGATTTATAATATAGTCTGACAAGCTGACAATCCTAATTGCGAGAGCAATATAGGATGGTCATGTAGGAGGCATCATCCCACATCCTGTTGAGGGAGGAGTCTGTATAGTACAATATGCAAATGACACAATTTTATTCATGTAACATGACTTACTAAAAGATGTTATCATGAAACTAAATGTATGCATCTTTGAACAGTTATCTGGTCAAAAAATTAATTTCTATAAGTCTGAGATTTTCTATCTTAGAAAGGCAAAAGATGGGGAACACCAATATAAGAAAAAAATTGGCCATGAGTCTTGTTGTTTGACTTTTATAAACCTTGGGGTCCCGATCCTATTACAGAAAACTTCAAAATTTAGAATGGGTATACATTAGAAAGTTGTTTCAAAGGAAACCTTGCCTGCTAGAGGGGAGAAAATTCATATGGAGACTCACTTGTTCTTATTAACTTTGTTCTAACTAGTTTGCCCGATATTTCTGTTATCGTTTCTTGACATACCCCAAGGGGTAAGGCTACGCCTCAACCTTTTTTTTATAGACCACGATTCTTCTCGCAAAATGATGAGGCTGGACATAAATATTGGTTAACATAATGGAATATAATTAATAGGCCGAAAAGATATGGGAGGCCTAGGTATAGTGGCTCTTAACCTTAGAAACAAGTATTTACTAAATTAAATCTTGTTTAAATTAGTTAATGAAGAATACGTGGGGGAAAGAGTTTCTATGTAATAAGTATTGTCAGAATAAAACTTTGTCAGAAGTTCAGGCAAAGCCTGCTGATTCTCGATTTTGAAAGGGTCTTATGCGAGTTAAAGATGAGTTTGTTGACAGAGGTTTCTTCCAAGTGGAGATGGCTTAAAATAAAGGGGTTTGGAAAGATATTTTGTTAGGAGATACACTCTCGCTCAACAATACCCATCATTATATAACGTAATGCATCGGAAATATGTTTATGTTTCTAAGGTTTTATCTCGGGTACCACTGAACATCAGTTTTAGAAGGTCTTTAACTAGTTAAGTGGGCTTCTTGGTTGCACATGTGCCAATGATTGATGCATGTACATCTATCTAGGGAGCCAGGTAGGTATAGAAGCTCACGACGTCAAGGTTCTTTTTGGTAATATCTATGTATAATGACTTCATGAATAGTCATACGAGATTTCAAAATATGATGGAAACAGAAAATCCCACTTAAGATAAAAATATGGTTCCTCGTAGAAAAGTTGTACTTACATAAGATAACCTGGTTAGAATAAATTGGAATGGGTGTATAAAATGCTGCTTTGTGAATAGGGAGAGAACATAGAGCATTTGTTACTCTCATGTCCTTTTGCTCATCTTATATAGTGTATTGTACAATTTTCGTACAACATTCCACCAACCAATATGACAAATAGGCTTGGACATTTTCTAAACTGAATTGATAAGAAAATAAACGCTAGAATTCACATAGGAGATTCTACTTATGTTGTTCAATATGGAATTGTAGAAACAACATTGTGTTTATCAAGACTCGAGTTTCTTATTTTAGGCAGGTTACCTGTATGTCTACACATTGCATCTAGGTATGGTCCTTCCTCCTCCCAGCGGATCAACGGTACTTTATGGCTTCTGGATGCAACCATCTATTGACGGTGACTCGGGATATTTTTAGTTGGGCTGGCTGGCGAAGTATTAGCAGACTACATGATGCATACTTGGTGCATGCATTTTATCTTTCTTTGGTTGATTCATATATAAACCTATGTGATCCTTGATCTATAATTATTTGAAATGACAAAATTCATAATAAACATAGCTGCATTCTGCGTGCATCGATTGATGTAGAGCTCGAAGTCATACTCCCCTTGTCGAAACAACTAGTCTTTGCATGTAATAAAGTGGGCCAACATGTGGTAGTTTCGTTAGTTTAGTTCCAATACAAAGGGTACGGTATAAACAACACAGACTAATGGCTCTCGGGTACCTGCGCACCTAATATGCGCAATTTTTTCTAGAAATTCAAGAAAAGGTCAAAAAAAATTGAATCTTTTTTGCGCTCACGGATTATTAAATATTGTACTCGTATAAAAAGTTTGACCAGGAAATGTTTCTCAATTGCTTCAGAGCAAAAAAAGACAAATCTATAACAAATATAGCATGTACATATATATGCTTTTTTAGGAAAAAAATTGACCCAGGTTGCAATGAAAGGCATTCTTTGGCGAAATATTTTGTACGGGTAAAATACTTGATCATGTTTTCCTGAATTACAGTTTTGGAATTTTTAGACTTTTCTTTGAGTTACTATTTTTCTTACGTATTAGGTGTGCTAGTACCCATGTGCACCCGACCTTATAAGCCACTAAGGTCACTCTCAATGCTTCTCTCTTAGCACGATACCATAGGTAAACAGCTGACATGACATTATTGTTAATAAGAAAACTGGTTGATGATGTATATTAGCTAATATACAGCTCTTACACGAGCTCATACGTAGAAAAAATACTACCCAATCACATGCAAGCATGACATCTAAAAAAATTAAATGCAACTCACTTGGAAACAACACGTAAGAGACAGCACATTGGTGCAGTTGTCTAAAATTCTACTAGCTTCTTGGATAACGTTCTAAGAAGAAATGCACTAGTAGATCGGGCTAAGTTCATCATTTTAGAAATAGTTTTATTTGAATATTTGGGGGTCTATGTTGCAGAAGGATGGTGATATCGATGAAGATGTGAGCCATCGGATCAAGGCTGGTTGGATGAAGTGGCACCAAGCTTCTGGCGTCCTCTGTGACAGGAGAATGCCACAAAAGCTAAAAGGCTGGTTCTATAGGACGGTGATCCGGCCTGCGTTGTTGTATGCCGCAGAATGTTGGCCAACCAAGAGGCGACATATCCAAAAACTAGGTGTAGCAGAGATGCGCATGTTGAGATGAATATGTGGCCACACAAGAAAGGACCGGGTCCGGAATGATGATATATGTGAAAGAGTTGGCATAGCACCGATTGAAGAGAAGCTTGTCCAACACCGTCTAAGATGGTTTGGACATATACAACATAGGCCTCCAGAAGCGCCAGTGCATATCGGCAGGATAAAGCGGGTTGTGAATGTTAAGAGGGGTCGTGGTAGACCAAACTTGACATGGGAGGAGTCCATTAAGACAGACCTGAAGGATTGGAACATCACCAAAGAACTAGACATGGACAGAGGTGCGTGGAAGTTAGTTATCCACATGCCAGAACCATGACCTGGCTTCGAGATCTTATGGGTTTAACTCTAGCCTACCCCAACTTGTTTGGGACTGAAAGGCTTTGTTGTTGTTGTTGTTGTTGTTGTTGTTGTTGTTGTTGTTGTTGTTGTTGTTGTTGTTGTTGTTGTTGTTGTTGTTGTTATTGTTGAACAAGTAGGAAAAAGAAGCCGCAACACATGTCAATACTATTTTATTTGATCCTTGCATTGTTTAACGAATAAACTATTGTCCTAAATCATTAATGTCCAAATCTATGGATACTTAGCATCGACAATATTATATTTCCTGAGTTAATTAAGTTACTTTATTTCTAGAAACTAGCTCAGTAATGAGAACAAATTTTAGGTCGGGCTACTAATGAAGGTGGTTGTATCACTTCCCACCTAGGATCAAGCCTCTTGTTTGATGCCCTATTTGTCTCACTCTCAAGTATTTATTCGGTGGTAGAAAATGTGTTATCATTGTACATAAACTTACACTAACTCCAAGCAATATATGTATTTATTAAGATATAAGACTATTATTGGTGCATTTCTATGTTGTGTACAAATTTGAAAAAAATTGGTGCCACTATTCTTGATTTCCTCATTTATGAGGAACACATCGATTCATGCGACCAAATACCTGGAACATGTACATCATGTGCTTTTGTGAATAGATCTGTATTGTAAAGGCATGTTCTTAAAATACTCAAAGAATATTATTCTACGTGGAGAAGCTTTTACTCTTTATGGAGCATCCTATTGTAAACATTATGTAAATATCATGCCCCACAAATCATTGTTGATACCTTCTTAGTAGGTTTAATTATTTCTGTTCTTTATGTCGTGACATGCATAAATGATTTACTTTTATCATTATATAAAATTTACCATATCATTTGATGGAATCCATCATAAAATCCAATGGTCATCGGTCATGTATGACGAAGAAACAAACATGAGATTTGGGAATAATTAATTCTTATTACTCAACTATGCTTTAGAAATACGTAAGCTTTTAAGAAGTATATAAACACTTAAATTTTTCAGAAGTACATTTGAGTGAGAAGTTTGAAATAACATAGATAAATTCTGTGTTAAGTAGCAGTAAATTATTATTTTCCAATTCCCCACAAAAAAAACTGTCCGCTTAAAATGTATTTGTTTTGATAATTTGTGGATGTAATTAGTGCATTTTGAAATATATTGTATGATGCACCAACTAAGAAACTTTACCGTCACATGCTCTTATTGTTTTTAAGAAACTGCTTAATTCTAGAGAAAAAGTAGCTTCGGATCATCAAATGTGCTATACGATATGCACAAGTTTATGCTACTTTAGTTTTCTCTAAAGACAATATTGATACTGATGCCTATATTCTTCTTGATTTCCCCACCCCATCCATAAGCACCATAAAACTATCATTAGGATGCTTGGAAGAAAATGCTACTTTTTCATGGCACCATTTTCATCACTTGATATCGTCATTATATTCATCCATTCGCTGCAATAGTTGGATTAATCTAATGACTGATAGCAATACAAGATGGACCCATTAAGAATTCTTTGCCACCAGTACAAATGCGGTTGGCATTACACTTCTGGGTCAGCTTGGTCCGGAACCTACTGGTGCAAATTAGAATATGGAAGTTAATATGTGCGAAGTATTTCTTGGGGTAGTTTTCCAAACAAAATAGGCAACCTAATGCGCACGCGAGAAAATGATATACGTTTTTACAGGGAAATGACTGATAAAAGCATATATATACAGAAAGGAAGAAAAAAAAGCATGCGTTGCTGATGCCTGAGGGAACGCCTGCGCATAAATTTCCTCTAAGAGAACGAACTTAAGTTCTTAGCACATTGTGTCACCGTGGCCTTAATCAGAACACGATAAAGTTACTGCAACAGTGAGGGACGTTTTCAAATTCGTACGTAACAGGTACATTGGTAACAGTAGTACATTTTTCCTTTTGTTGTAACAGGTTTCAACGTTTATACTGACATGGTTATGCTTTTGGTATTCTAGCAAGTCTGATGCCTACAATTGATATCTCTACATTTTAAAGACAGAGATATTAATTCGTCACATTTTATCAACAAGCTAATTTGCACCACAATTTTGCTTAGCACATTGTGGTAATCTTCCAGCACAAGTAAACTACAGTATACATGTGAGAATCTCGTGAACTATATGTACATCTCGTTCACCAGACCAGAAAATTCGTGGCACGGCGTCAAAATGGTCCCGGGTCTAGCTAGCTAATAAACATAAAGGTGTCGTGAACGTGATCCTGGCCTACAACTTTTGACCGTGGATTATACTTGTACTTACAGTGCATTATATATAGATGCTAAGCTTCTTCAGACGGAGCCCTGACAACTACGAACCTACAACCACTATACATCAGACATTCAGACTGGCAATTGATCAGAGCTTTGTGAATGGTGTATCTGAATCAGCAAAACGATTTCCTGACATTCAGACTAGCAACAATTGATCAGTGCTTAGTGAATTGTTGATCTGAATCAGCAAAACGTTTTCCTAATGTCAATAACGAGGACCATAAAAGTGTTTGCAACATAGTATATATATAGTATAACTAAAGAACGAAGCGACAGGTATAGCAGAGCAGAAAGTCATGGGAAAACATCCAGATCCTTCACACGAACGGTCGATCGAGAGAACCTCGATGAAAATAAAACTAATGGCCGCGTGATTCATCCGGGAGTGCTCACTACGCAGGGCTTCATTCAGTATGACAAGCTGATAGCGACATGAATTGTTCTCTGGGTAACTCGTGCAAACTGCAGGAATCAATCTCTTGACCTGACCGGCCAAGTTCGGCGCATATACCTGCGGAGAGGAGAAGTCGGGCTGCACACCTGTCTCTGCGTGACCAAACCAAACAGCAGTCTATTCTAGAAGCATTCCCCCCGTAATCATGATGTAAAGTTGTGTGTATGCAGATCCAGGCACGCAAACATAAACCGCGATCGCATTATGCCTGAAGTTGCAATGCATGTTTCTTCAGGAAACATCGATCGACGAGGCCTGCTTGCTTTGACCGTCGACTCGATTCTTAATTAGCCCTTTGTTGAACTGCACTGCACATAGTGTCGCCGTTAGGCCCGTGATTTCCTCGTTGCACTTTATTCCGGAGCCATTTCCAGCAAGAACTAAGCATGCTGTAAAGTTGACGCAGTCGCTTGCTTAGCCCCAAGGCTAGCTTGCTTGTTGCTTGGCATCATTGGCATGCCCGAAAGTTGCACGCACGCTTGCATGCAGCATCTTTCTTCAGGAAACGTCCATGGATCGATCAGCTACATGCATGCTCGCTTGCTTGCTTTGACCATCAACTCCATGATCGTTAGCACCGTCGCTTCTTCTCAGTAGCAGAGGACACAGCTGAGAGCCGTGTGCATCCGTGACTGCATGCAAGAAGTCAAGAACCGCCGATCGAACCGGAGTAGTTAATGAAATTTGTTAGCTGTAATTATACTGGTTTTCTTTCTGCGACGACTACTTGGCCAGGCTTGATCGATCCATCGAGCTGCTCCCTTCGGTTGGCACTTAGCAGAGCATTTCCCACATGTTGGCTAGCTATGTGCACTAGCTAGCTGTAAAGCTTCGTCAAGCATGTCCAAGAAGAGTAGTAGAATATACCACCCACTTGTGTACATCAGACCAAAAGGCCGATCGGCTCTCGACTATTCCTGTGAAGATCTGCAAGCTAGAGGAACACTGTAAGAAGGAACGGGGAGAGGCCGTTAGCAGGTTTGGTGCCGATACATTGTATACCACACAGCAATGCACGGAATAAGGTAGACGGATTGTGGTCGATGCCGGGAAAGGCGTGTCGCCGGCAAGCCAAAACGATCGGTCGGCGCAGCAGGACGAACAGAAAGAGATCTATCTTTGACCGACGGTAGTGTCAGGGGATGCTTTGACCTTCGCGTTTACTAGCTAGAGCGTTTGCATGTGCCTGTCGCATTCTACGAGCAACTAAGCGATCGAGCTGCATGATTTTCCTATGTTTCGGTGGCGATGACTTAGACGCTTTTCAAATCAAGGTTTATATAAACTAATTAGTTCAATAGTTGAACTAGTAGTATGGTTAATATTCTTAGCATTTGCATAGGCTACTTTCGACCTACTAAGCAAGGGCATTTGCGCATATGCAATACTCTTCCTTTTTGGGGAAAACAAGGATGACCCCCGGACCTCGTCAGAAGGCTTTGCAAAAACGAAAAATTCGGTAATTTACTCTACGAACATGTACTCCTACGTGCAATTGAGTTTCAAAAAAAAAAAAGTATGTGCAGCTCTAAACACAAGGAAATTCGAAAATCAGCACTATAGCAGCACGTTCAAGGCCCACTGTGGCCCGCTTCTCCCATCTGGGCTAACCTGTACTAGGCCTCGTGCTCTGGAGAATAGACAGAGCAAAAATTACCAAGCGCCCCGCTTAAGAGAAGCCTGTAATGGGCTGGCGCAACAGTGAGTATTTTTCTTCTGCTGTTATTTTTCTTCCTTTTTTCTGTTAGACTTCTTGTATATTTTTTGTTTTAATTTTT
Source organism: Puccinellia tenuiflora (assembly GCA_012064385.1). Classification (NCBI taxonomy): domain Eukaryota; kingdom Viridiplantae; phylum Streptophyta; class Magnoliopsida; order Poales; family Poaceae; genus Puccinellia; species Puccinellia tenuiflora. The sequence goes on from QRDG01001850.1 coordinate 34,700, forward strand.
CAGAAAACATGAAGACTTTTTAAATAAATTATGGCCCAATAAATACATGATTTTTTACCTTTTTTCTGTTGGAGAAATACATGATCTTTTTAGAGCTTATGAACATTATATATTGATGTATATGATTATTTTTTAAAGAAATATATGAACATATTTTATGTTTTATATGCAATTTGTTTATTTCTATCAAATTTAATTTGGAAATGCATAATTATTATTTTTAGGTTGACGTAGACGGTAAGAAATATTTTTATCCCACATTAATGCACTAGTGGAAAAATAGCCTATTGTCCCGGTTGGTTTGGGCCATTGGTCCCGGTTCCCCAACCGGGACTATCCAATCGGGACGAATGCTAGTCCCGGTTGGGACACCAACCGGGACGAATGGGGGGGCACGTGGCCCGGCCACAGGCAGCAGGGACGGAGGCTTTGGTCCCGGTTCGTAATACGAACCGGGACTATTGTCCCGGGGCTTTCGTCCCGGTTCGTAATACGAACCGGGACTATTGTCCCGTCAGATTTTACTTTTTCCAAAAATTTCAGAAAATTGTTTAAATTTATGAAATAAATAATGCTTATTCTGTAATTCATAAAAATATGAATAAAATACCAAAATGTTCAGAAAAATAAGACCTATTTGATTATGAAAAATGCATGCATGTTTAAAAAACTTAAATTAAATATTTTTTAGAACTACAAAAATGCCACTACTAGTTAAATAAGAGGAACCACTATTACACATCATCGCCACGAATATATATATTACACACATCTCATTCGTCGTCCTACATATATACATCTCTTTTACACTCTCACTATTTAATTTCAACCTTACAGTAGTATTATCCTTTCGGATCTAGGACCTCTGCAAGTAAGAATCCGGCAATTTCCTCTTGAATTGCTCGTATGCGATCGTGTGGTAGAAGGCCATCCCGCAACCGTTCGATCTAATTAAAAAAGGGTCAATATATATGAATGAAAGTAAACAGAATTGATGGCAATAAACTAAAATTATGAATATTGCATACGCACTTCAAGTTGTTCTAAGATTCTGCCCTTCTCACAGCACGTCTGACGAATGAACTCGCAGACGTAGTATCCACATAAATGATTCCCACTTCCTTGGCTCAAGCACTTTACGGGAACAGAGTTCAATCAAAATAATAATCAAGAATGGTAATGGTATTGAACTAGAATCAAAGAGATGCGCGGATCTAGATAGTAGTACTTACATTTATTGGTTTAAATGTAAGCTCCTCCGCCCATTCACCCCTAGCCCTGGCGGTGAATCGTTTCCAAGCCCTGCCCGGCAAAGAAAATGAATAAAGGAGTTATATATTAATTACTTGCTATCAGTAAATGAACGGAAAGTTGCCGATAATGCCATAATGATTGAAATTACCTCTGGAGGCATTCCTGCATGTCCGCCCACTTCTCAAGGGGTTTATGTAAGGAGTGCATGACTTGTACTACTCCTTTGTCAGGCATAATGATTAGCAGAATAAAGTGGAAGCTGCGCCCGCATAAGTTATCAATTATACACTTAACATCGAGAAATTAAGTGAAATAAAATGTGTAGAAGACATTAACACTTACTTGAAGTTGTAAGGAAATAATATTTCTCTTTTGATTTCGTTGAACCGTAACGCATTTACCAAGTTATTCTCGGTTTCGTCGTAAAAATCAAGGAGACTTTTTTCATGAACGAAATTTGGATCAACGAACCCAATGTCATAGATTTATCCTCTTTTGCATTGGAGAATCTTCATTCTGCATAACTAATATAGTGATGAGTAAGATTATAAATGCAATGAACGAGGTGAGCTAGGTAGAGACTTAACTACAGAAATAATACTTACAGACAATAGGCGCTGATGATAGCTTTGTCAAGGCCTGCTTGTTGGTATAACTGAAATAATTTACAAAATTCAATCATTACCACGTCATCTCCATGCCCGTAATGCTCGTTCTTATATCCCACGTAGATCCAATTTTCCCCTTTCTTTGAGGCTGCCATGTACCAACTATGCAATCTTCGCATTTTTGTTGGTAGATCTTTGACTAACTCAGATTTGACGAGAGGATGCCCGTGCCGGTATTTGTATTTTGGAACTATTTCTTCGTGGAATTATAATTGGTCTAAGTACTCAGCAATAGACAAGCCGTGAGCAGCGGCTGCTTCTCCGTACGTTGCAACAAACTCAGGATCGATGCCGACCGCAGGTTTGCTCGACCCCACCTCGGTATCGGAAAACACTTTGAGCGGGGGGCACGATTGTTTTTGCTGTTCTCCTAGCTGGGCAACTGTCTTCCGGCTTGCACTACTACTCTTCGACCGCTGTTTATTTGCCCGAACCGACTTGAGAATAGAGCGGTCATAGTCTGGTGTCAGCTTTGGCGGGGGTTGGGCCATATTTTTCAGCATTTTCACGACATCGGCATGTTCTTCTGGGGTATGGGGGAACTCTGGCGCTTTCGCCTTCTTTACCTTCAAGTTAGCAAACCACTTATCCGTTTCCCCTTTTGCGATCGCCTTATTTTCCTCCACCGTATAGTCATAAGGTCTCTTGGGAAGATTCTTATGAGGTACTTTTGGGAGGGGTGACCTTGTACATTTCGGTGATCGGTTACGACTCCTTGTAGTACCAGCAGTGGTACGCTGAGCCTGAGACGACTGACGCGGCGGCGAAGACGGCTGCTCTGGAGACTGGTGAGGCGGCGGAGACGGCGCCTGAGGCGGCGGCGGTGGAGAGTGGTGAAGCGGCGGAGACGGCGCCTGAGGCGGTGGAGAGTGGTGAGGCAGCGGCGGTGGAGAGTGGTGAGGCGGCGGCGGTGGAGAGTGGTGAGGCGGCGGAGGCGGTGGAGAGTGGTGAGGCGGCGGCAGTGGAGAGTGGTGAGGCGGCGGAGGCGGCCAGTTTGGAAGCACGATGAATTCCTTTGGCCATAGAATAGTCCCTTTCCTGGCTTCTCCAAGTTCAACCACCTCCCCATCTTACCTGCAGGGTGTTCCAGCTTCAACTCCTCAAATCCTTTACTAACTTCATCCACCCCGACAATAGCGTAGCCATGAGGAACCGGGGAGCAGTGGAAAGTTGGTGTAGGTCCAATTGGTACGGCATAGCCGACCGCCACCTTCATGGTTAAGTTGAACACTTTCAGATGTAGCTCACAAGGTGTGCTCTCCGTGATATCATCCACTGGGTAGCGACGAAGAGCATCCGTCGTCAGTGCATCATCATCACCAGCCGGGACCATGCTCGAAGCCACGCTGCTTTTCCGATATGATGGGTCGGTAGCATCGACTGCAGCTTCTACAATGTGCTGCTGAGATAGGCCGGCAGTGCCTTGCTGGCTAAGTTCGTTAATTTGATCCTGCTGCCGCTTCATTTGATCCTGCTGCCTCTTAATTGTTTCTTCTATATTACGCAGCCGGTCTGCAGCAGCGATTGCTTCCCTTGCCTCCCTTTCCTTTCTCCTCTGATGACTTTTATCGGGAAATATTTTCCTTTCCACGGGAAACCCATGTACCCACTGTCGGCACAGTGGAAACCAGGGTACCACGGGCCGGCCTGCCAGGGCCCACAAGATTCCTCAGGTGATTTTCACTAAGGACCAGGCTCTCCAAGCCTGGCGAGCTTCGCGAGGATTTCTCTCCTCGCGAAGGGTTCTTCTCTTCGCCAAGGGTTCCTTCCCTTGGCAAGGGATCGCTCTTCGACAAGGCGTCTTCGACGCCGCCCGCAATTCTGCTAAGGACCAAGCTGAAGGGCTTGGCGAGGCCTTTCGCCTCGACAAGCGCTTTCCTCGTGAAGCCATCTCTGCCCCCGCGGCAGAGCGCACATGGACTCTGCGCCCTGCGCAGAGTGACGCGCGTGCCTACGCGCGATGACGATGACGCCGCAGTTGCCATTTCCATGTATAAAGCAGTCAACAAAGTGGAGCCAAGCAAAGCGGACAACGAGTATTGCCTCTTTGGTAACAAGGGAACAGTCTGCAGCTACGCTCCAAGGACGACGTCACCATGGGTCACCTCCCACCTCGGCAAGCGCCAGCCCGCTGTCCAGCTGGTCGGCGCCCCTTTTCAGCTTTGGTGACGCCGTTCCCATGCCGTGGACCGCGTCCACAATCTTCACCTTTATGGTAGACCTCACCTTTACGGTGCACCGCGCCTCCTCCTTCGTCGCCATGTGGTAGCCCTTCCCGCCCAAATGTTTGGGCAGAAGAGGCCCAGGACGCCTATAAAAGGAGGAGGAGCACACCTGTGCAAGGGGTCCCAAGATTCCAGAGTCCAAAACCCTAGATCTAAAGACTAGCAAGTAGCCATTGTTAGCCACCTTGAGCTCGACAAGCTCTCCTTGTACTGTAAACTCTTCAAGCAGTGCAATACACCATAGCAGGACGTAGGGGTGTTACCTCCACAAGAGGGCCCTGAACCTGGGTAATACCTTGTGTCAATCTTTGCAGTGTCGTCCGCAGCGAGCCTGACGAGCACCGTCGCCGGAGCACGTCGTGGACTGTTTGACTCCGTGTTCAGCCCCTTGCACGATACCTTGGAGACACCCCTAGTTCCTGGGGACAATCTCCGACACCCACGGCTTGGAGCCTTTCGTGCCTCGTGTTCGTCCTTCGTGTTCGGGATTCCCAAGGGCGCGTGCAAGCTCGTCATTCTCTCTATCGGGATGGAACCGTCCCTCTTCAACATCCTTGTATGCTTTCCTAATTTCTTCGATGGGTAGTAGAGGATTATCCTTGTGTCTTCTAGTATATATGCACTTTCCTTCTGCGTCCAATGTGCCCCCATGCCCGTAAAACCAATTTCTTGTCCGTTCGGTCCATCCTTCTTTTATAGGCTCTGGAACGATCCCTTTAGCCAGCAGGTCGGCCTCAAGTTTGTCCCACTTAGGCATGGAACAGGCGTAGCCAGCAGCCCCCATAGTATGGTGGTACTTCTTTTTAGCAGCATTTTCCTTGTTTATTGCAGACTTTAACTGAGCTTCCTCTGATTTCTTGTAATTCACAAAATCTTCCCAGTAGTCTCTTATCTTCTCATACCCGTGATCGAAATCCGGAGTTTTATCTTTCAAGATAAGGTCGGTGACCAATCTTTTCTTAAATTTGTTGAATAGCTCGGCCATCTTCTTAAGAGCCCACGCCTTGACTTTATCTTCTAGAGCTTTTTTTGGGCAGCCATCTCCTCCTCATCTGGCTCCCCCTTCTCTGGATCCACCTCTGGCAACGGCAAGGTGAAATTAACCATGACCTTTTGAAAAAGGCGTCTTTTGCCTTCGGGGCCGATATAGCTAACTTTAGGATCCCTTGGCTTATTCCATTCTCGGATGGTGATCGGGACGTAGTCCCTAACAATAACACCGCATTGCTTCACAAATTTTTGTCTAACATCAATTGGAGCAATGGGTTCGCCGTCTGCAGCGACTTCTTCGATCCTGTAGCGGATATTGTCCTCCAACTTTTGGTTGGGCCTCGTTTCGTCCTCACAGAGGATTTGCTCGATCCGGATGGCTAAAAGAAGAAAGACCGTTAATATGTGTATATGGACAACAGAGGCTAAATTAATTAATATAAATATATATATGCACCTCGTCGGAGTTTGTAATAATCAATGTTGCACCGGAGCCGCCGGCTTCTGCCTTGTCGGCTTCTCCCTCATCGGAGATGCCGAGTTCGGCCTCTTTCCAGGCGTTGAGAGACTCATCCCCCTCACCGGAGTCGTTCAGAAAGTGACTTGTTTCATCATCGCCGCAGATTATATCCTCGAGGATATTTTCCTCAATTTCATCTCTGCCGTGTGGTTCCATAGTTTCTGCAAAATACGAAAGTTATTTTCGGAGCCGTCTCTGCCGTGTCGTTCAGAAAACTTGTAGGGATAGAATGGTACTACAAGGAAAGGCGCGCGTTGCTGCGCCTGTTGTTTCTAAGCGTCGTCATGGTGATATATATGACAAATAATTCAGCGGCTTGCATTAAGAATAGCCAAGAAGACAACATTATTTCTTTCGGCTCATAAAAAACAGCAAAATCAGCTACCACTAAATCATTCCAAATTGACTTAGCAAATTTTTCTAATAACATTTCTAACACTAAATTTCCTACACTACAAAAACAACACAAAAATGTACCTAAACTACACACCTAATTTATACTACTAACTAATTTAAATTACTAACTAATTTAAACTACTAACTAATTTAAATTACTAACTAAAACTAACTCACTATGGAGTAACAAATAGTTCTTAACAACAATATTGCAACTAATTATGGAGTATTAATTTTGATTTCTAACTTTGCTAACACAATCATCAAATAACATTGCTTTGCTAAAATTTCAAACTTTGTTAAAATAATTAACTTTGCTAAATTTGCTAACTCTTCTAAATTTACTACACTAATTAATAATTTTTAAAACTAACTAACTAAATCTAAAACTAACTAACTAAAATTACTAATGCACTAACTAACAAAAATTACTAACTAATAATTTAAACAATTTTAATTAAATGCTAACCCTAATTAGCGAGTGGATGCTCACCTTGCATTGGAGTGGAGGCGCAGCAGGCCAGGGGCACGGAGGCTCCTCCTCGGCTAGAGCAGCGGACGGGCTGGAACAGAGGAGCTTCGACGGCGGAGGAGCTCGGACGGCGGAGAGGTGGCACGGAGGAGCGGGCGTCGGAGGGCGGCGCGGAGCAGGCGCCGGAGGAGCGGACGACGGCGAGCGGCCGGCGGGAGAGGTCGCGCGCGTGGCAGAGGAGGCGTGCGTAGAGGCCGGCGGAGGAGCGGCCGGAGGAGCGGGCGGCGAGGAGCGGGCGTCGGAGGAGCGGACGACGGCGAGCGGTGCGGCAAATTTCGGCAGCCTGACGGCGTCGATCTCTGTTGCGCCGCGCTGGTCCTTAGTCGATTTTGGGATGGATTGGGGAAGGAGAAGGGCGCGCAGTTATGTATCAGGACTCATTGGTCCCGGTTCATGCCACCAACCGGGACCAATGCCTCATCCGTCCCGGTTCGTGGCATGAACCGGGACCAATGCCCTGAAAATTTAATGATATTTCCCTGGCGCGAACCGGGACCTTTCGTCCCGGTTCTTCCTATAAACCGGGACCAATGAGTCCTTTTTCAATTTTTTTTCAAACTTTTCAGTTCTGAATGTTGTTCCCGCCTTTTTTATTCGTATTAAGGTGTTTCAATATGAATTTCAAATGGTTTTGAATTTGAAAAGACTTTCAACATGAAAAGTGTTTAAATTTGAATAAATAATTCAAAACCATTTTCTGTTTTATATAATAATTATTCTATCTATACAAACTATTAACCATTTTGTCATTTTTTTTAAGATTAGAGGTGAATTCATTTAAGTAAAAATTTTGGAATGTGAACTTAATTAATTCATTAAACTGATAAATTCAATATATTTTCATATGTTTGTCAGAAAAATGAAATTAAAATATCAAATTGTTGATAAATATGTAATCTATCTATTTATGACCAATTCATTTTTTTGAGATTATAGGTGAATTCATTTAATTACAAAATTTGGAATTTGAACTCCATTAAGTCATTAATTAATTTTATAAATTCAATATATTTTCATATGTTTATCAGAAAAATGAAATTAAGATATCAAATTGTTGATAAAAATGTAATCTATCTATTTATTTAATTTATATCTATTGAATTAATTTATATCTATTGAATTAATTCATATCTATTGATTTAATTCATATCTCACTAAACAGTACATAATGACAACAGTGGATCCTTCAGGTAATCGACCGGATACGGTATAGAATGACAACAGTGGATCCCAAATATTTTGCATACATATGCATGAATATCACACACATATCCGGAAGTCGATAGTTTAGGTCGCAAGTTTTCAAAAGCAAGTAGTAACCTAAACTACGATCACATAAAAGAGAACTGCAATGGTGATCACATACTCTGAAACTAACTTCGACGGTGTATTTGATACGGTACAGAATGACAACAGTGGATCAGTTGTCCTAACAGTCTTAGTCATACTCCTGCCTAGGCCTATAATACTCATACTCGTAGTCGCCGTCATCGTCGTCGTCGCTATCATCGTACTCATACGGCGCTCGTGGCTCGAACCTCGACGGGTGAGCACCCCCGGACTGCATGTTAGGGTAGCGTAGGCGGGGGTTATCGCCAGCCATGATGTAGTTCATAATGCCCTGGAGAGTCCAGCCAGCCCACCACAGCTGACGGCCGGCCTCGTTGAAGTCCGAAGGAGGAGGGCCATCCCCCTCGTACCTGGCGAGCGCCCTCTCACGCCGATTGATGAAGAAGGCTTCCCAAGTCGGGCGGTAGTCGGGATGCCAGCCCGGATCCATCCGCTGCTCCGGTGTGAGCTCGAGGTAGTAGTGGTTCGTGATGGCCGCCCGGCGCGCCACACCTTGAGGGACAGGAGGGACCGGCACGCCTCCGGCGCTCAGCCTCCAGCCGGCGGGGACGCGGTAGCTGGGCGGGCAGGGGTAGTTTGAGGCGGAAAGCTCCTCCGCCTGACGGTAGGTTAGTACGGTGGAAGCCATGGAAGAGTGATGAGGTTGCAGATATGAGTTTAGATGTGATATATATAGTGAGAAATTGCGGGAAGACGAAGGCGGGAAGCGGTGGAAGAAGCACACGGATCGTGTGTTTCCTTCGAGCGCTTGTGAGCCGTTGGATCAGAGTTGTGTTTCTTTCGAGTGCTTGTGAGCTGTTGGATCGTGTGCACACGGATCGTGTGTTTCTTTCAAGCGCTTGTGAGCTGTTGGATCAGGGCCTTTAGTACCGGTTCGTGTTACCAACCGGGACCAAAGGGTCTTTCGTCCCGGTTGGAGGCACCAACCGGGACTATAGGCCTACCCTTTCGTCCCGGTTGGGGATACCAACCGGACCTAAAGAAGCACACGGATCGTGTGTTTCTTTCAAGCGCTTGTGAGCTGTTGGATCAGGGCCTTTAGTCCCGGTTCGTGTTACCAACCGGGACTAAAGAAGCACACGGATCGTGTGTTTCTTTCAAGCGCTTGTGAGCCGTTGGATCAGGGGTGTGTTTCTTTTGAGTGCTTGTGAGCTGTTGGATCTGCACTCCCACCTCATCCACAGGTACACCTTCTAATCGCCTATAAATAGCGACGTCCCTGCAGCGAACGGCACACAACGAGCGTCTACCTTTGCCACCGAACCCAATGGTTAGATTTAGCCTACCCGCTGGCATGTTCCCTAGCATTATTGTGTTTGTCCTTGTTCGTCGGCCAGCCATTGGAGCCACCTCCTGTAGGTCGGTGAATAAGGACAACACAACGACGCTGTTGGAAACACAAGCCCTCGGGTAGGTTGAATCCAACCACTGGATTAGGGTGACACAATGATGAATTGCCGAGGAGGTGGGAGTGGTGGTGGTAGAAATCATTCAGTTCGTCGACCGAATACAAATCAAACGGTTTCACCTGCATACGCCGTACGGTGCATTTCATATGCGGGCACTCTCTAGCCACAGTAGGGTTATATGCAGGTGATACCGTGTGTTTTGTTCTATCTAGAAATCGTTCAGTTCATCGACCGAATACGGTTTGTATGCAGGTGATACCGTGTGTTTTGTACACGAACTTCTCACCAGTTTTTGTCAACACTCATACATAAAAAGGTTTTGAGAACACTCATACATAAATTGTTTTATATACTATTACACTCATACTTAGATCATGATCGCTTCTTCGGCCGTAACCATGGAGTTTCTTCATTATGTAACGGGATGCTTGGGTCAGTTTTCACTGTGAATGGCGGAATTTCATCAAACTTATTATAGTCTGCTGACATGTCTGTCTTGTCCTCGACTCCCATGATGTTTCTTTTTCCTGAAAGAACTATGTGACGCTTTGGCTCATCGTGTGCTGTATTTGTTTCCTTATCTTTTCTTTTTTTCGGTCTGGAGCTCATGTCCGTCACATAGAAAACCTGAGCCACATCATTGGATAGGACGAATGGTTCGTCTCTGTACGCAAGATTCTTGAGATCCACTGTTGTCATTCCGTACAGCTGGTCTACCTTTACCCCTTCTCCATTCATGTTGACCCAACTGCACCGAAACAAAGGGACCTTAAAAGTAGGTCCATAGTCAAGTTCCCATATCTCCTCTATGTAACCATAGTATGTGTCCTTTTGTCCATTCTCGTCTGTTGCATCAAAGCGAACACCACTATTTTGGTTGATACTCTTTTTATCTTGGGCAATCGTGTAAAATGTATTCTCATTTATCTCGTACCCTTAGAAAGTCAATACAGTCGAAGATGGTGACGCGGCCAATAAGTAGAGTTGATCTCCAACATCGGTGTCATTCATGAGATGTAATCGCAACCAACTGCCGAAAGTCTCCATGTGTTTTTGTTTAATCCAGGAGTTAGGCTTCCCTGGGTTTTTGGAGCGTACACTATTCTTGTGTACCTCGATATACGGAGCCACGAAGGTGGAACTTTGTAGAATTGTGTAGTGTGCTTGAGTGAAATAATGCCCGTCCCTACATATCATTGCTTTCTTTCCTAGCGTGCATTTCCACTAAGTCTCCCCTCATGCCGCGATTCAGGAAGACCAATCGACTTAATGTCGGGAATAAAGTCAACACAAAACTCAATGACCTACTCTGTTCCATAGCCTTTGGAGATGCTTCCTTCTGGCCTAGCACGGTTATGAACATATTTCTTCAAGACTCCCATGAACCTCTCGAAGGGGAACATATTGTGTAGAAATACAGGACCGAGAATTGCAATCTCGTCGACTAGGTGAACCAGGAGATGCGTCATAATATTGAAAAATGATGGGGGGAACACCAACTCAAAACTAACAAGACATTGGACCACATCCTTATGTAACCTTGTCAGACTTTCTGGATCGATTACCTTCTGAGATATTGCATTGAGAAATGCACATAGCTTCACAATGGGTACTCAAACATTTTCCGATAGAAGCCCCCTCAATGCAATCGGAAGCAACTGCGTCATAATCACGTGGCAATCATGAGACTTCAGGTTTTGGAATTTTTTATCTGCCATATTTATTATTCCCTTTATATTTGACGAGAAGCCAGCCGGGACCTTGATACTGCTCAGGCATTCAAAAAATATTTCCTTCTCTGCTTTTGTAAGAGCGTAGCTGCTTATGTAATGACGCCCTTTATCCGTATGCTTGTTGTTTGGGTCTTTCATACGCTGCTGGTCCTCCCGTGCTTCCGGTGTATCTTTTGTCTTCCCGTACACGCCGAGGAAGCCTAGCAAGTTCACGCAAAGATTCTTTGTCACGTGCATCACGTCGATTGAAGAGCGGACCTCTAGGACTTTCCAATAGGGTAGCTCCCAAAATATAGATTTCTTCTTCCACATGGGCGCGTGTCCGGTAGCGACGTCTTTCGGAACAGATTGACCGCCAGGACCCTTTCCAAAGATTACTTCTATGTCCTTGACCATACCAAATATAGCATCACCATCAGGGAGGTTAGGATTCTTCCGGTGATCTGCCTCACCATTGAAATGCTTGCCTTTCTTTCTTACGGGGTGACTGTCTGGAAGAAATTGACGACACCCCAGGTACACGACCTTCTTACATTTTTCAAATATGTACCTTTAGTCTTATCTAAACAGTGCGTGCATGTGTTGTATCCCTTGTTTGACTGTCCTGAAATGTTACTAAGAGCAGGCCAATCATTGATGGTTACGAACAGCAACGCTCGTAGGTCAAATTCCATCTGTTTGTGCTCATCCCACACACGTACACCTGGTATGGCCCATAACTGCAAAAGTTCATCAACTAATGGCCTTAGGTACACATCAATGTCGTTGCCGGGTTGCTTCGGGCCTTGGATGAGAACTGGCATCATAATGAACTTCCGCTTCATGCACAACCAAGGAGGAAGGTTGTAGATACATAGTCACGGGTCAGGTGCTGTGACTGCAGCTCTGCTCCCCAAAAGGATTCATACCGTCTGTACTTAGACCAAACCATAAGTTCCTTGCGTCACCTGCAAAGTCCGAGAACTCTCTCTCGATTTTTCTCCACTGCGACCCATCGGCGGGGTGTCTCAACTTCCCGTCTTTCTTACGCTCTTCTTTGTGCCATCGCAACAACCTGGCATGCTCTTTGTTTCTGAACAGACGTTTCAACCGTGATATTATAGGAGCATACCACATAACCTTAGCAGGAATCCTCTTCCTGGGGGGCTCGTCATCGCCCTCAACATCACCAGGATCATCTTGTCTGATCTTGTATCGCAGTGCATTGCATACCGGACATGCATCCAAATTCTCATACTCCTCACCGCGGTAAAGGATGCAGTCATTGATGCATGCATGTATCTTCTGCACATCTAATCCTAGAGGGCAGATAGCCTTCTTTGCTTCGTACGTAGTCTCGGGCAATTCGTTATCTTTTGGAAGCTTCGGCTTCATTATTTTCAATAACTTCTCAAATCCCTTGTCAGATAAACCAGTCTCTGCCTTCCATTTCAGCAATTCCAGTGTGGTACCGAGCTTTGTGCTGCCATCTTCGCAATTTGGGTACAACAAGTTTTTGTGATCCTCTAGCATGGCCTCCAACTTCAGCTTCTCCTTTTCTGTATCGCATTCTCGTTTTGCATCAGAAATGACCCGACCAAGACCATCATCGGGCTCATCTGACGCCCGTAGTTCTTCACCTCCTTCTTCTTCATTATTGTCTTCCATCGCAGTATCACCGTATTCTTCAGGGAACATAAGATAGTTCTCATCATCCTTTTCTTTTTCATTGTCTTCCATCATAACCCCTCTTTCTCCGTGCTTGGTCCAACAATTATAGCTGGGCATGAAACCTCTCCGAAGCAGGTGGCCTTGAAGGGTTCTCGACGAAGAGTGCTCCTTAACGTTCCGACAGTCCACACATGGACAAGGCATAAAACCATCCTCTTTGTTTGTCTCAACCACATGGATAAATTTATGCAGGCCTGTAATAAAATCAGAACTGCGTCGGTCGCCGTACATCCATCGCTGCCGGGCATCCATCTGCATATCATATCATATAATTAAGTTTATCAAATACAATTAGAATAACATATTGAATACTGAAATGACCACCGTACATCGACACATGCAATATTTCTGTATCAATTATAGATGAGAAGGATAAAGTTGCTAACCTCGGTCGAGGATATCATTTTGTGTGAACTTAAGTGTGGCTCGGGCATTTCATCGAACACATCTTGTGCGTGGCAAAGGAAAAAAAAACTAGCACCCACTTCCCACCAATCCGAGCAAAAAAAATAACAGAGTAGAGAAGAAGGCGGGGGTTACGTATATAGGCAGGGGAGGGGCATTCGTCCCGGTTTGTGGCACGAACCGGGACCAAAGCTCGGGCATTCGTCCCGGTTCGTGGCACAAACCGTGACCAAAGCCTCCGCGACAGCTTTGGTCCCGGTTCGTGCCACGAACCGGGACGAATGTCCCCAACCGAACCGGGACCAATGCTCCACGGGCCCCTGGCAGCTCGAACCGGGACCAATGCCAGGCATTGGTCCCGGTTTATCAGTCAACCGGGCCTAATGCCAATTCGGCAGCGTCCGAAAGGTGGTTTTTCTACTAGTGATGCCAACGTAGTCATCTTAAGCCTTTTATGAGTTTTAGCATATTTGTATTACGCTTTTTTTCCTTTTTATTTCTTTGTTTGATCGCATGTGTGTGTATCCTAACCATGCAGAGCTGAGGGTGTGAGCTCTTATGAATTATATCAGCGTGATGCAAATTTATCGAAACAAAAATATCTCCATAACACTGTCACGATCCCTGGAGCATTTCACCTGGCCAGCAGCAAGCTGCAATGGCATCTCTCCAAATTCAAGACTCTTCAGCTGCTGGTCTGAGAAATCCTGTTTGACCATTCCTCGAGAAAAAGAATGTCGATTTCCTCCTTATGGTCGACGATCCTCATTGGAACTCGTGGAACAAGCCCATCCTTGGCAACTTCGGGACTTCCTAAGATTCGTTCGTGGCTTGGTGGGTGCCGCCTCCTTGACCTTCGCTCCATAGCAGTCAACTTGATGATGGACATGTTATCAGAATCAGACCTTTCGGTTCGGCGACACATTTCCTTTAGCTGTCCCTGCGTCGCTTCCCTTTGTTTTACAAGGCAGACTTAAGGCTTGTTTCCTCTTTTTTGTGTACGGTATGTTTCGTTTCAAACACCACTACGGTGGTTGTGGTTTCTATTGCGATGAACGTTATCTTCAGGTAGCAAGGACTCCTTTGATTCAAAGGAATTGTATAGCATTTTTTGTGGATTTGGATCTTAGGATTTTTGGCTAAGAAGTTAAGATTTTTTTTCCTATGAAGCTTGTTTGGTTCGTAGGGGTCACAATCATTTGGAATTCGTACAACGGATTCCAGAATATTTTCCTTTTTTCGAAATGGGGAGAACCCTAGCCTCTGCATCGAGCGATGCACACAACCATTTATTGCAGAGTATCGATAAGTATCAATTCGTACAAATCATGTATCACATAAGGTTGAAAAAAAAATCAACCATCTATACAAGATCAGCATAAAGCAACTAGGCATGCGTAATGCGATTAGTGGGCTGCCACGAAGCCCGGCTGAAAATATCCCGAGTGACCATCAGGAGCCGCGAACATCCAGAAGCCATAAGTTCTCGCTGATCCGGCGGAAGTAGGAAGGGCCAAAGCTGAATCCAATGAGCTGCCATATTGATAACCTCCATAACATGAAAATTTTGTGTTGTGTTAAAAATGAGATTATTTCTGCAATTCCAAATTGCCCAACAAATGGCTGAAACGCCTATACGAATACGAGCCTTTGTTTTTTATCAACTCCATTTAACCAATTCCCGAACATATTAGCAATATTATTCGGTGGAGTGATATTATAAGTACTATAAATAACTGTCCAAATAATTTTGGTGAAAGAACATTCAATAAACAAATATTCTACTGTCTCTTTCGACCCACAAAAAGAACACTTAGTACATCTTTGCCAACGCCGTTTAGCGAGATTATCTTTAGTAAGCAACACTTTTTTTATTAAGAAACCACATAAAAACTTTTATCTTAAGTGGAATCTTTAGTTTCCATAAGTATGTCTGAAGGAATATAGTATGTCCATTTATCAAATCCTCATACATTGACTTAACTGAAAAGATCCCTGAAGGTGTTAACTTCCACACAAAGCGGTCAGGAGACTATGATAGACCAACATCCATAAGTCAAAGAGATAAGTTGGACCAAGCAGCACAATTATCTCCGGTCAGCGATCTACGGAAACTCATATTAAGTGGGGGCGCAGCTGAAAAATTGTCATGAACCGAGATGTTCTTCCTATTAGTGATGTTATAAAGGGATGGATATTGAGCTTGCAGCGACTGATCACCTAGCCATGTATCCTCCCAAAACTGGATCGTCTTACCATCCCCAAGTTGGAATTTCCCCCTACTACAAAAATCGTCTTTAACTTCCATAAGTCCTTTCCAAAAAGGAGAGTCCGTTGGTCGGGCCTGAACTTCTGCTAAAGTTTTATTAGAGAGATATTTATTATGCAGCAATTCCTGCCAAATACCCTCCTCATTAATCAGTTTACTAAGCCATTTACTCAGTAGGCACCGATTTTTTTATTGTAAAACTTCTATGCCCAAACCCCCTTGATCTTTTGGCCGACAAATCATGTTCCATTTGGTAAGCCTGTACTTATGTTTGTGATCATCACTTTGCCAAAAGAATCGAGATCAGTAAATATCTAATCTTTTCCTTGCCCCAATAGGTATTTGAAGAAAAGATAGCATGAACATTGGGAGTCTTGTTAGAACTGAGTTTAGTAGAATCAATCGATCTCCATACGAGAGCAATTTCCCTGTCCAACAACTTAATTTTCCTTCGAAACGAGTCTCAACTGGGTACCATTCAGAATTAAGCAACTTCATATAATGAATCGGTATCCCCAGATATTTAAAAGGTAGGGCTCCCACCTCGCAACCAAAAATTTCTTTGTACTGCTCCTCATCATCCTTGGCCTTTCCAAAAGAAAAAATCTCGCCCTTATGAAAATTAATTTTTAAACCCGACAGTTGCTCAAAGAGACATAAAATTAATTTCATATTCAAGGCTTTTGACAAGTCATGGTCCATAAACAGGATAGTATCATCGGCATATTGAAGAATAGAAATCCCCCCGTCAACTAAATTAGGTATGAGACCACTAATCTGCCCATCCTCCTTTGCTTGTTCAATAATGATTGCTAACATATCAACAATTATATTAAATAATAAAGGGCAAAGAGGATCTTCCTGACGAAGTCCTTTTTTCATTTGGAAATAATGACCTATGTTATCATTAACACGAATACCGACGCTACCTCCCTGAATATACTTCATAACTTGGTCACACCAGGCATTATCGAAACCTTTCATTCTAAGAACTTGTTGCAAAAAGGACCATTTAACCTTATCATACGCCTTCTCAAAGTCAATTTTAAATATGACCCCATCCATTTTCTTTCGATGTAGTTCATGAATAGTTTCATGGAGTACCACTACTCCTTCTAAAATATGACGACCTGGCATAAAGGCCGCCTGAGAAGGTCTAATCACATTCTGAGCAACCGACGTCATTCGATTAGTGGCGACCTTAGTAAAGATTTTAAAGCTCACATTGAGGAGGCAAATAGGCCTATATTGTTGAATTTGAACCGCATTTTCCTTTTTGGGTATTAAAGTGGTGACACCAAAATTCAAGCGATACAGAGGTAAAGTCCCCTGTTGAAACTGACGAAACAAATCCATCAGATCATCCTTTATAACTCCCCAAAACTTTTGATAGAATTCAGCCGGGAACCCATCTGGTCCCGGTGCTTTATTAACTTCCATTTGAGAGATCGCCTCAAAAATATCGTCCTCGTCAAAATCCTTAGTTAAAATAACGTTCTCTTCCGAAGTAAGTTGCGGTATATCTTGATTTAAATTTTCCATAAAAGAGAAAGTGTTTGGCTCCGACGGCCCAAACAAATTCTTGTAATATTTAGTGATAAAAACCTTGAGGTTTTCCTCCCCAATTATGGTTCCTTCCTCTTGTTCTAGTTGAACAATTTTCTTTTTTCTATGTTTCCCATTCGCAATGAGATGAAAATCCTTTGTATTGTTACCGCCATCTTTAACGTGTTTCACCTTCGCACGTTGGGCCCATTTAGATTCCTCATCTCTTTTTAATCGACAAATGCAATCGTTTGCCTTTCTCAAGGTTTCCCGTTCATAAGAAGTGAGAGGAGTTGGTTCAGCCTTAATGTCAAGCTCATCAATCAATCTTGAAAGCCTCTCTTTTTCTTTTTATATTTTCCACTAAGATTTTTTGCCCAACCTTTTAAAAATCGCCGCAAGTGTCTAATTTTATTGAGCCATTTATCAATCGGAGAAGACCCCTCACTCACCGACTGCCATTCAGCTTCCACCATCTCAAAGAAACCATCTTGACTAAACCAAGATAGTTCAAATGATAAATGAGGTATATTTCCCAAGTGTGCGTGATTTCCAGAGTCTAGTAAAAGAGGCGCGTGGTCGGTCACCGAGCGAGTCATTGCACGAATCGCCACTAGAGGAAATTTTTGCTCCCATTCTACACTTGCAAGAACACAATCTAGCTTTTCAAACGTTGGCGTATCACGACGATTCGCCCACATAAATTGTCTCCCTGAAAGATCAATTTCTCTTAGATCAAGACTCTCAATGATGGCATTAAAAACAAAAGGCCACCGTGGGTTTAACTTGTCGTTATTCTTGTCTTGTCGTTTTCTAAAAATGTTGAAATCTCCCCTCACCAATGTGGGTAGAGAACTCGAACCACACATCCGAGCTAACTCAGACAAAAATTCAGATTTGTGCTCATCTTGGGCTGCCCCATAAACAGGTATTAAATTCCACTCAAAACCATCCATTTTCGATCTAAGGTGGAATATTGTAACGCCCCAAGATCGGTACTATGCAGACTTTAGCGTTCCAGCCAAATCCACATAATAACGATCCTAAAGGACGCCCACCAGGCATAACGTGCACGTCGCAACACACACGTTATGCGGGTGGAATTGTGATAACATTACAACAGTTCTCGATGGAACCCACAAAAGAACATAGATACAACAACGACTCACCGAGTCAAGAGCCAAGATACAATACAAAGATCCAAAATAACAACGGAAGCAGGTAGCGTCCGGCTACGGACAAGAAACAAATTGGACTAAGAGTCCTGAAGATAAACGAAGACACCATATCCCTGCCCAGGCCAAGCCGGAGGGATTCCCAAGCTAACGTCGTCAGACTTCAAACCTGTTGGCTGCATTGGAATAGCAGCCCCGAAGGGGTCAGTACTAGTAGAAGTACTGGCAAGTAATACTCACAAGATATCCAAGCTGGAATTCCGAGGAAAAGGGGTTAGCGATTGAGGCGGCAAGCAGCACTGTCAACTTATAGAGACACACTACAACTTTCGTATAAAGAGACAAGGTAAGAGAGCGCATAAGAAACCAACTATACTACTCACCAAACAAACCCGCCCTAAAACGACTCCCTCGTATCCTCAGCCCACGAGGAAGAAGTCCGGGCACTCACACGGTGGACAAGTTTTATGAGTTATTATTCAAATAATCTATCTTACTAGTCAAGTTATATTTAATAGGTGTAAGTTGTCTACGATCTTTTTAGCCAGCGCATTTCACCAAGTCGTCCATAACCGCGGACACGGCTTTTCGAAAAGATTTAACCCTGCAGGGATGCACCAATGAACCCACACGCATCGAAACACTCGCTTAGAGGTGTACCGGTGGAGGTTTCGACGCAATACTTCCCTTCTCTACAAACAAGTCCAGTGAGCCACCTAGCTAGGTCTGATCCACCTTGAGAGTCCGGCCGAAGCTTCAAGGTGGGCCTAACCGTTGCGTGGACGATGTCGGGAGGAACACTCATACGATTGCCGTCCTTCCACATGCGGTAAACGCCACGTGCCGCAAGACCTACTGAAACACCCGAACTACTTGTGGCATCCTGGACAAGTTTGAGGATCCGGTAATAGATTGCGGGGAGGCCCATAGAACTCCCACATGTGGTTAGTGCGCTCAGTCTTGGATCATCGGAAAAGAACTCGGGTTCTAGGCGACACTAGCAGAACAAAATGCCACGATTGGCCTTCCGCCGGAGCCTTATCTTTAATTAAGTTATTCCCATCGCAACAGAAAATAAAGATTACCATTTTAGTTGAGCCTAGCTATCATGTTACCAACAAGACTAGATAAAGAGAACAGGACTCAAGCAAAGCACCTAAGCATGCACTACGACTCGCAAGGCTAACAAGATAAACAAGCAAAAGGTTATTAGGATGTGGGGGTGTGGCTTATCATGGCTGCAAGATAAACATGCAAATAGGATCGGGACACAAGCATCGTAATATAAAGCTAGCAAGGAACAAAAGATAGGACGAGTAAGAGACAGAAAACAAGCAAAGATAGCAAGGGAGTATCAATTGCCTGCAATCCGGTAGAGGTAGCAGAACCTGTCGTTGCTCACATCAACTCATCGTACTATTCCCGAAGAAGCAACGCTGGGCAACGGAAAAGATGCATTTTACTACTACGGAAAAAGAAGCAGCATGTTGATGACATGATGCATGACAAATTAATTGTGATTCAATTTTATCCCTAACACATGGCAAAGCATTTTAAATGGGATCGGTGCGAAATATAGATGCACCGGACAACCCCCATAATTAAATTGATTTAATTCGACTAAATGGATAAAGATGCGATGTTAATTAATGATGCATGATTTTATAAGATACGGATATATATGGCATAGGGTTAGGGTTGGGGTCACACATCGGATCGGGGATCTTCGGATTCGGAGAGGAAGTAGTCGATGTCGTCGAAGTAGCCGAAGTAGTCGTTCCATCCAGAGTCGAAGTAGTCGAGGTAGTCGACGTCGTGGAAGTAGTCGTACTCGAGTCGTCGTCGTGGCGGACCTTGGCGTTCCGGGCTTCGGGGTCAACGGGGTTCCACGGCATCGGGAGTCAGAGATCTTGTCGGGTTCCGGTCTTCGGGCTTCACGGGGGCGGGGTACTTGGGCGCCGGTAGTCGTACACGAAGTCGTGGAGGAACTCATCGCATCGTCATCCGGTCGTCGGGTTCACGGAGTCGGGGAAGATCTTGGCGTTCCGGTTGCGATACACGGAGGCGTCGGGAACGGGTTGGCGCTTCACGACGGGAACGTCCGGGAACGGAAACGGGAAACGGAGTCACACGACGGGAACGAGGATCGGCTTCACGACGGGGACGCACGTCGGGGAAAACACCATGACACGGTGAAACGCAGCGGGAACGTGCTGGCTCCTTGCGGGCATTGCGTCAAACACATTGCGGGCGTCGGAGACGTAGCATGGAGAACGGCCATCGGGGAACCGGCTCCGGGAACGGGGACACGGAAGACGTACTGCAGGAGCAGCACGGGGCGAGGAGGCGCACACGACCACACTGGTCGGGGACGAACTCATGCCGAAGACAAGATGAGCTCGGGCTGGGCAGGGGAGGACGACGGCCGGTCGAAGGAGAAGCGGCCAGAGCCGGCCGAAGGCGAGCAGGGAGGAGAGCGACGATGGGGAGGCATGGCAAGAGTCGGCCGGGGTCGGGCGGCGCGAGGCACGGGGAGAGGCTCCAGTGGCAGGCGGCCGCGACGGGGAGGACGGAGCGGGACGCGGGGTGGTCGGGCCGAGGTGAGGCGGCGACGGCCAGGGAGAGGGGAGGAGGTCGGCGGAGCGACGCGGGGCGGCGAGGTTGGTGGCGGCGGTCGACGACGGCAGAGGAGGAGCCGGCCGGGATCTGGTGGCGAGGTCAAGGAGGAGAGGGCAGGACTGGCCGGGGCGGCTCGAGCTTGGAGGAGGCCGGGATGCGGGGGAGCCGGCCGGAGGGGGGCAGCGGGGTGGAGAGCTCGCGCGGGGGAGGAGAGGAGCGATGCGGGCGTTGCGTGCGGGAGGGAGGCGACGGGTGAGGAGCACGCACGGGTGCAGGAGGAAGATGAGAAGAAGAAAAAGAAAAGAAAGAAAGGGAAGGGATAAGGAGAGAGGAGAGAGAGGGAAAAGCGGGGACCCGAAAGAAAAAGAAAAGGGCCTGATTTGGAGGTGGAAGGGCTTGATCGCGAAAACGCAAAAAGGGAGGAGGGTGGCTGTAAGGTGCAGGGGGTAGGAGAAAACTGACAGGGGCAGGATTAGGGTTTGGAGGTTAGGTGGGCTTGGGCCGGTTTGGGCTGCTCTCTCGCAATTCTCAAAATATTTTATTTTGCAAAAAAAATTATTTTGACAAATAATTTTCGAAAATGGAGACGACTGTCTCGGTCAAGATATTTTCCGACAATTTTAGAAAAATAAAATAGGGTTTAATAAAAATAGTTTTTATGGTCAAAAACATGCGATGCGATGATACTGATGTCATGATGATGCAAAAAGAAGAACAAACAAAAACTAATTTGGGGAAAACCCCGGGGCATCACAAATATAAGAGAAAAATCCCCTGCAATGACATTTTTAACTTGAAGAGTGGAACAATTGAAACCCACTAACATCCCTCCTGACCTCTCATGAGGTGGCAAACAAAACCAAGAAAAATCGATACCACCAGCTAAATGATTTAGAAACGGTGTTGCAAAATTAGATCTTCCAGTCTCCGGTAAGGCTATAAAATCTAATCTTTCATCCCTAATCGTTTCTTGAATAAAGAGATGTTTATTTGGATCACGAAGACCCTCACTGTTCCAGAACAAACCTTTAAGACCTAACATTGCTTCTTCTTCTGTTTTTGTTTTTTAATTCTAACGCTCCGACGAATTGTTGAACTATTAAAATCTTTTTTCTTTCACCATCTATAGTTTGTTTTACCTCAAAAAAGGAGGATCTAAATGATCTACCATATCTGCCAGCTCCACCTCGACCAAATCCTCCGAAAGACAAGATGCCTTACTCAAAACAAGATTATGGGGACCGACATCCCTTTTGCCTAAATAATCAACATTTTTTTCCAGAATATGCACCGCCCTTTGAAGTTCCACGTTTTTAATCTCCCTAGCTGAATTTGATTTTTCTAAAGAATTACTTCCCAAAGAAATCCCAAGAGTTAAAGCTCTAGAAAGAATTTCACTATCGGAAAACATTAAAATAGAAAGAGGACTCTTTTTTGTCGTACCTTGAGGCGAATCATGGCGACAGGCTCGCTCCATAGCCTTAGCCATAATCGTGGCGTCCACCGACTCCTGGGCCTGGAGACGACTGCTCAAACGAATCCCTAATGCTGCTGCATTAGGAATCCCTCCAAAGTCGACGACGGCGCGCTCACCAGCCGGTGTCAATGGCGAAGCACACCCCATGACTAGGGTTGCTGCCATCAGCCTCGGGCTCGATCCCATACGCCCGCCTGGGGTAATAGGAGAGTCCATCTTCATTGGCGAAACACTGCACGTCCTCATACCCGTCACCGGGGTAGACGGAAGGCTAGAAGAGACGTCACTCGACGGCCTCCCCCCTCCCGGGATACAAAGTGAATGTAGACCCTAATGTATCTGCCCAACAGAAGCCACACTTCCCGGCAAAACATCCACCAAAGAAACATCAGTAGCAGCCTCGGCCATCCCTGCCATACCCAAGTCATTGGCAGGAAAAACTGGGAGCTTCTCTGTCGCGACAGAAAAATCAGAGCAAATCTCTGCCGCGGCAGAAAACTGAGAAACCGGAGCAGGATCGGAACATAAAGCCTCCGAAGATGTAGCTCCAACCTCCATTACCTTACTCTCCGATCTGAGACCAACAGCCACCGGTTCCACAATAGAAAAGCTAGTGGAGTCCATGCCTTCATGATCGATGGCCTCATCATTAAACACCGGTAAAGATAACACCTCACGAACCATCTTAAAACCCTTTTTAACCAAGGGAGAGCAGATTACTCCAGATTTCACAGAGTTAACAGGAGGACTAGCACCCCCGCCTTCCTGTTTATTTGAACTTGTTTGAGTACCCGATCCTCCTTCCTTAGGCTCCTCAACATTAGAAGAGTCCTTCTTTTTTTCACTTGTCTCGGCCTCTTTAAAGTCATCACCAATATCCTCCTCATCATCATCCTCTCGGTCTTGATCTGGTTCAGCCATATCCACATCCGCAGGTGCACCTCTCTCTTCTCCCTCCACATAAAAAGATAACTCAAAAATCTCCCCCTTAATAAGCAACGGAAAGATTTTAGTGTGATTCAAACAGCCAATAAGAATTCTGAGAACTTTATGTTTGCGAGTATAGGACATATCCACTCTCACTGTTTTGCCAAACATATCACCAAGAGCCCACATCACCAAAAAATCACCAAGATGTTCCTCTGGAATTCCTGAGATCCGAATCCATATATCTGGTAAAGTGTCCACCGGCTCAATTGTCTTCGACCAATCATCCACCGTTATCTCACAAGTAGAGTTAGGCACTCTACAAGTACCAAAAACCTTGAGTCTGTCCAACTCATTTCTAGATGGAAATTGAACTTGGAAAAGATTACGTCCTACTTGAGTGACGTCCCAACGGAAACCTTCTGTAGGAACCAACCTCTGGAGTTGCCGCACCACCTGAGGAATGAGCATATCACCTCATGTCACCGTGACCGACGCCAGACGGAGGTTCATCATTTTTGTCTTATATGTCTCCATACATGGCAACTCGAAGATGACCAATTCCTCGTTGGCATATCCAAACATGCGCAAACGAGGTTTTGGAGCAGAAATAAGCGGACATTCAAAAACGTGAGCCGGTCCCTCGCAAATGTCACAAATTTCTATCGAACAATCAGCTGAAAGGTGGCCACCCAAACCACAACAAAAACATTTGTTCTTGTCAACTTTCTTGGCATTCTTTTGAGTCACCGCCTGCAAGGTCGAGGCCAACTGAGCAGCAGAAACCTGTGCAACACGAGGAGCGGCGGCCGGCACCACCTCCGGCTGGACCAACTCAGGGGGTGCTGCAGCTTCAGTCGAAACCCCAGGTTGAGCTTGAGCTTGATCAGCAGAACTAGGGTTTTGGACGTTCGACGCCGCAGCCGCATCAGCCGCCCCGTTCAGCTGTCCCCTTCCACTACTAGTAGAACGCGTTGTCTCAACATAACGACCACGGACACCACGGACCTCAGTCTGTCCCCGAGCTCCACCATAATCCCTGCCATTGCCACGACCTTGGTTGAAACCATTCCCTCCACGCTGCCCAGCACCAGCCCTATAGCCGTACGACGGCATGCCACGATATCCACCGCGATACCCACCACGGTAACCTCCTCGTCCTTCACCATTGAACCCAGTCCCAGCATGGAATCTCCCATTAGGGCCTTGGAAGCCAGCAGCGGAGCTCGGAGGAGCACCACCATGGCGACCGTCCGGAGTGCCCGCTGTGCCGCTCGGCCCACCCTACTCAAATACCCGGCCGCCAGTTGCATTCGTACTGCCGCGCCCGAACGGCGGCGCCGTTCCTCTTCCTGCATCTCCCCCACCGCGCCCGCCTCCCCGATACGCCATCAGAGCAAGGGGATCGCGCCGACAGGAGGAGGCAGCAATCTTCCACGTAAACCCTAAGATGCGATGGAGACCGACGCATCCCAACTTAGAATTACATGAATGATGGATCGACGGGCCCAAACCACAGCCCAAACAATCGGTTGGGCCCCTCTACGGGTTTGCATGCAAACGAGACTGCGGCGGGCCGACACCCCCCCAAATTGCGGATTTTTTAACTGGAACGGGAAACGCGGATCGGAGAGGACACCCGCAACAGCGGAGCTCGCCGACGGTGATGGACCACCAGAGTCCAACCTCCTTGACCAGCACACTCGGTGACGACGGAAGGTGTCATCTCCGGGATCTTTAGAGGACGCGGAAGCCGACCTGTCATCCTCCTCTGCGCCGGTGAAGCTGCATCCACAACGTCATCAGAGAATAACGAAAGAGCCGCATACCTCTGCGCTCGCTGGCGAGCCATCCTCTTCTCGAGCCTTGACGGAGCAGCAGACCGGAGACCCCTGTTCCCAACGGATGCCGGCGTAGCGCACACCTCCTCCAAAGGAGAAGCCTAGTACTTGTCCGGGGATGGAGAAACGCTCGACTCCGGCGGCTCCTCATCCTCAGAATCTGAACCCAAGGCCCAGAAACGAGATCCGCTGGATAGAAATTCCGGCAGCAATCGGCCGGCGGTCGTCCCCCCAAGAGCCTCCATGTTCACCTCCCCGATCACATCCTTGATCGCCTCGCCGATCGCCTCACTCATCGCCTAGCCAAGAACTGTCGCGCAGGCTGGGATGAACCGTGCTCCTAATTTTTGTAGAACGATGGCTATCAAACGAGCTCTTAGTATTTCGTCTTTTCTGTTCTTATAGCTATGTTTTATAGGCTCGGCCAGAATATTTTCCTAAACTCCAACTTCTTTTGCAATTCTTTAGTTTTCCCTGTGTGATGCAACAATCATGGATCCATAATCTGAATGATTAATTGAAGATGACATGTGATTCTAATCGTGCGTTTTTCTTGTTCCTACGGTTTAAAAATCTTGCGGATAAAAGGAGTGTCCTGAAGCAAGTAGTTAGCCCAGAAAAAGAAGAGTTGCCCCCAAATTCATTTTGTAATCGAGCACCTCAAACACTCGAACATGATTTAGGGTTACTAACTTACTATCAACCGATGCATTAGCCTAATACTCTCTCTGTTCCACAATATAAGCCGGCTTGGTAAAAATGCTTATATTGTGGAATAGAGTAGTAGAAAACAAAGCTAATAGATACATCTGCATTAAGTGCGTAAGCTCTATACAGTATTTAATAGATACATCTGCATTAAGTGCGTAAGCTCTATACAGTATTTACATGACATGCCAGACGACCACCTTAAGCTAAACACCAACACACCACCTCTTGGAACAGGCGTGCAGCGACCTTCGGTACAACGGCAAAAGAGCATGGCAAAGTCCAGGTCGCGTTGGCCCAACTCCTCCGCACGCCTGGCACGCAGAAGGAACCGTGATCGATCCACTTCAGAGGTAAGAGTCCAGGTAGCCGTGCCGGCGCCGCCTGCGGAACTCGAGCAAACTGCCATATGTCCGGTCGGCAACACCCACGAAGAGGGCCTCGGCGCCGTCGTCCGGGCTGAAGGACACCCTGGCGACCTCGCCGAACAGGTCGATCTCCTGCACGCGGGCGTACCCGGCAGCTACGTCATACACGTGGACGAAGTCCGCCGGCTCCGACGCCGCTAGGAACCTGCCGTCCGGCGAGAACTTGAACCCCCTGACCGTCGGGTTGCGCACGTCCCACAGCCTGCACGTCCTGTCCTGGTTTCCCGTCGCCAGGACGCGGCCGTCCGGGTGCCACGCCGACGCGAACGAGTAGTCCCGGTGCCCGCGCAGGCTCACGATCTGCTGCCCAGACTGGGAGTCGGCGATGAGGCAGTCGGAGCTATCACCAAGAACGGCGAGCAGCTTCCCGTCGGGACTGACGGACATGTTCTGCATCACCAACCCCATGGCATGAGATACTAAGAACAGTTGCAGATAACTTGAGCAGCTCATCACGACAGGGTATACTCACATTGACTGACCATGGGAAAGAGAACGGGGTGAGCAGGCTGTATTTGTCGGCGTCAAAAGTTCTAATGACGCAGTCGTTGTTCGCGGCCATGATCCGGGTAGCACCACTGCTTCAAGAAAGGATATATACGAACTCAGTTAGCAGATCAGTTTCCATGACTGAAATGCAGGTTGCGAAGACAGATTGACAATCGGTTCGCTTACTTGGGTGATTCGTAGATCTCCACGGCGTTGGTGATGGATTTTTTGTTGCCGGTCAGATCCGTACAGAATGCTACTCCAGGTTGATCAACATACTGACACAAAAACAGAAGAAACCGTCAGCTAAGAAGATTCAGGACAGCATCCACAGGTCTACAGTGCGTGTCTACTTATCGATCCTACCTTGCAGATGAACTCCCCATGGAAACCACCAGCCACCAGGAGATTGTCTTTCACTGCCATGGTGCTGATCTGCACCCTTGACATGGGCCGAGCTCCCCGCACATTCTGTAATTTCGCACGGTGGATTAGACATTGACCGACTTCCCTATGACACCGACCATCCATCACGGTGCCCTGAGATATACCTGAGTCGGAGCAACTTTGCCTGCCACATTGAGCACTTCCTTTCCTCTCTGGAGCAA
Source organism: Puccinellia tenuiflora (assembly GCA_012064385.1). NCBI lineage: Eukaryota > Viridiplantae > Streptophyta > Magnoliopsida > Poales > Poaceae > Puccinellia > Puccinellia tenuiflora. Next base: position 61,978 of record QRDG01001850.1, read on the forward strand.
AGATGACCAGTCACAGAGTAGTTCCGCATCACGTACACATCATGCTTGGAAGTCGCCCACAGGAGGTTCCTCAGCTGCAGATGTGGAAGAATATGGTCAACACATTTATACCAGTAGACACTGCAGAGATGTGATGATGCAAGTAAGTGGCACTCAGTTTAAGTGGTTACCACATTAAATCTACTGCGATCCACATCAAAACCAGAACTAGTTCGGTTACTTTTATCTTAGTTCAGTTACGTTATCTTCAACCTTATGTGTAGTACTACGACGACAGACAAGAGAAGTGTCACCAAGGCAGGATAAAAGAGTGAGCTTCTTTCAAAATTCAGTTTCAGGTCGTTAAACTAGTGTTCCTTCAGGTCAGTAAAGGGCTAGAGCTCTAACTGTACGAGACTACTTCCCCAGAGTCAATGTAAGTTGTTAGTCTGAAGCCCAGCTTAAAAGCTCAAGGTAGACAAGTCTGTTCGTATGCGTCTGGCACACGAGAATGCTGTAACAAGGAGACATATTTGCACACTGTTTCTATGTACACTAGAAAACGAATCACCCAAAACAAAAATAGTGTTCGATGATAACAATCAGCGATAAAACAGTACTTCAACTATTAATCCTCTTCTCGTGTGCAACCTGCAAAAGAGAGTTCATGAACATAATTCTTCTCTGCCTGTAGTAGAACTATCACCTCATACCATATTCCATGGTGATCTATAACAGCGTTGCCTGCTGAAGATGCTCATCCACTTGCTTGTAGACCTGATATGAAACGAAGGTATATAGGGGGGCGGCGTTTCTGCACCCGGGTGCACCAGCTCCCCTTATTTTTGACCAATTTTTAAAAATAGTAAAACATTATAAAAAAATATGAAAAAAATTGGTGACATACATATATGAGTTTCCCACACTCGTGCAAAATTTCGGAATGAAATGACAATATATGTGACCTATACAAAAAAGACAAATACAGTTGTCAGAATGAGATCTAAAAACACGAATTTGAAAACACTGATTTTGTCTTTTTTGTACAGAGCACAGAAATTGTCGTTTCATTCCAAAATTTTGCACGAGTGTGGGAAACTCATATGTGTGTGTCACCAATGTTTTTCAGATTTTTTCATAATGTTTTACTATTTTTTAAAATTGCTCGAAGAAAACAGGTGCATGTGAGCTCGGGTGCATAGATGAATTTCCGGGTATATAGCAGCTGTCCTATTATCCCTGGTTAAGTCTGAGACCAAAACTAAAACTCCAGCTGAAGATATTCTGAATTTCTGATCCGATTCATCACAAGACCTGCAACAAATGTTATGCATGTGTATACACAGAGGAGGCATGAATAAGACATAATAACACAATGGAATGAAAAACTGGGGGCTGTTCACACTAGGCCACGGTCAGCAAATAGAGGCACTTACATAGTGGCACTTTCGAAATTGCCACAATAGTTCACATTTTGGGGTCACTTTGAATAAAATGCCCCAAATTCATATAGAAATTGGGGCACTTTACCAAACTGTCTCTATTTGAATAAGCTATAGAGGCACTTTTTGAAAGTGCCCCAATAGATCATTACCTACAGTGGCACTTTAGAGAAGTGCCTCAATAGTAGGCCATTACCTATAGTGCCACTTTAGAGAAGTGCCCCAATAGGTCATTACCTATTGGCCCATTTTTTTAAATAATAATTTTAAAAAATCTATCTATCTATTATATACTAAAAGTAGTATACGGATGTAAAACGAAGCCACCCCGTGCTTCCACGTGTTAAATAATCTGGTCCGTTACCTCTTCGTTAACTATGAATATTAACAGCTGAGATTATAAATTAATGTGTACAAAATATGTCCCGGTATGGTTACCACAAACGTGACGGGTAGAACCGAACGGAAGCCGGTCGTGTGTTAGTTGAACAGTACAAATAATTAAGTCCAGATGCTTTACTTGTACATACTTAGCCACCAAATCTAATTACGTTTTCCTGTACCGAGTCAGGTCACTAGATCCCACAATTCATGAAAACTGAGAAGCCTTTAAAGCGAAACATATTTAACGGCATATCAGCCAACAGCCATACTGAGGTCAATCTGTATATATTTTGCTTCGTCTAATACACGTATGTACCTCTAAATAACTATTTTGCTAATTCAGATTGTAACTGTAGTAACCGGTAAAATCTGAAAGACTGGAAGACAAAGTTTTAATTATTTCACCAACATGTATTATTACGAGGGTTGGAAGCGATATAGGAATCAAGTAAACTGTAATCTCAAAACGGCTACTGTTTTTATCTGACGTGAAAGCATCTTACTTCATGTGATCTGGAGAGGTCTATGTCAAGCGTGATAATTTGTTTCTGCTTTCTTCTTGGTAGCCAGATCCATTTTCTGTGCAGAAGTTCTCATATAACATATTTATCTTTATCATGCAGGTTGTTGATACACAAATTATTTCCGATTGTCATATGTATGTTATTACTTGTGGTATAAGTTGTAACTATTTAAATGAGTTTTGCTAGCATATTATCATTAAATGGCAGATTAACAAAGCTGTACCATGGCATAGTTATCTTTGCCACCGGATTTGATGTTAATTCGCCCCATGGCATAGTTATTGTGAGTTGGATCTTCTGAATTGTGAATTGGATAAACATTTGATTGTGATTGGATCATATGAAATGTGAATTGTGTGTAATATTTGGATGATTAGGTTGATTATGTGTTTTGTGGCACTTTGTGAAAGTGCCCCAATAGGTAATGACCTATTGGGGCACTTTGGAGAAGTGCCACTAATTGACAATCGGAAATTTTCGAAGCATGTAGCACTAATTGTATTGTGGCACTTTGGAGAAGTGCCACTAATTGTATTGTGGCACTTTGAAGTGCCTCTGAATATCTGCCGTGTTGTAGTGTCATCCAAACACAACACAATCCAATGATACAAACACAACGCAATCCAAGGTTATTCCTACTTTCTTCGAGGAAACAGAGGCAGGAAATTTTCGAAGCATGTATTTGGTTCAAATTCAAGGCAAAAGTTAGTTCATTTTGTGCGGTGATCAGCTGTTGGAGGTTCGTGCATAATAAAAGTGTGCATAATAAAAGTGTCGATAAGAAAGATTGAAATTTGTACAACCAAAATATTTTCAATTTGTCAAAATATAGATTTTGGAAGGATTAACCAACTCCTGTTAGTGTGACATCTGCGTTCCCAGATGATTAAACATGCTTAACTGTTATGAGGGGGCAACCCTAACCACAAAACAGTGTTATAAGGTTATGCGCACAACAGCACGAGCAAGCCACCCCTGCTAGATTCGCCTTAACTGCATGTAATTCTTTCTACGCTTCCTCCATCTAAGCCTACTATCCACAAAAGGCCGTCGGCAGCTTTGCGAATTCCTGTAGTGTCTGCATCGATGGCACAGTAGCTCAAATGCGTGACCCGTTTGGTAGGCTGGTAGCCAACTAGGCTATTAATCGGCAACTGACTAAGTAAATAACTCCTACCAACTTTCTGAAACAATTTTTGGTGGAAACATAAAGGAAATCAGCTAAACTGATTTTGAAACAAAACATTTCCGAAACAATAGTATGCAGGTTGCAAGTTCACAAATTCTCATGTGCGTGTGAGTATCTGAAAGAGATGTCCAAGAAAGTGGGTACCTGAAAGTGCACTATCGTTGGCTTGACATGTCTTGTATTCGAGTGAAAATCGTAGAAGGCGTCTCTTCTCTCCACCCGTTGGCATTCCTACGAACAAGGGCGTCAAATCCTGTGTCGCGCAACTCAAAATACGGAGTAGTAAAGTGGCAGGACGAAGTATATATACAAATAATAAAGAGAACATAATTTACACGGAGAGAGCACCTTTTCTAGTATTCCATTTCGCGGCCTAGCGATGCCATAGTTCTTGTACTGCCTGAGCCTCATCTGACGGTACAGAACCCTGGTGTAGTTCAACCTCTCCCACGGTATCCCCTGCATGTCTTTCCCTTGTCTGAATTCCATGGCTGAAGTGTTATCCATCTGATTATCCTACGACAGGTAAAGAAAACCTGTTAGAACGTACTCGTCTCCACAGCTCGCAGTGAAGCAAAGGGGAGGCTGGCATCATACCATGTGGGACTGGGAAGCGCCGCCCGAGGTTTGGAGCCCGTCGCCGTCCAAGTCGAAGTCGTAATCGTCCCCGTCGGCGACCACCTCCAGGTCGTCTTGCAAGTCATGCGCCATCGCCGGACTGACGCGGGAATCGATCCAACACAAAGTTCCCGACGAAGCCGGCCGGCCGGACCGAAAGAAGCTCCCTGTCGACGGGTTGCGTGGCTGGAATTGGACGGAGTTTGGAGTGCCTGATGATCGGCGAGGAGCAAAACGGGACAGAGCAAGCAGAGCAGGGAAGCGTGATGGAGAAATGTTAACTTCTTTTTTGGACAAAGAGAATAGAGATGTTAACCCCTCTCCCCTTCCGGTGTTTATGTAGTCGGTCGGGTGGTGGCCATTTACGACGGGCGGTGGAAAGGGCGGCCCCCAGAGCGTGTAACGTAGCTGTCTCGCTGCCCGCGCGCACGGCTCCCGCCACGGCACGGTCCACCCGTCACCTTGCATGGTTCCGGCGGGTGCACGGCTGGCGCGATAGAGTTTGCGCCTTCGTCGCCCTTGACACGACAAGATACACATAAACGTTGCCTTTGCACCCTACGTTCCTCTCGTGCACTGCGGTGCAAGCTAAATCATTTTCGCGAACTATGTGACTAGATTCAAAGCGTTGAAGATTATCTAAACTAACCTGTTTTTTTTAACTAGATTGAAGTCGTTCAGAAATCATAACCTTCGACGACACGGGGAAAACCTAGCCGCCGCCGCACAGCCCCCTGCTGTTGGGGGAATATCCTCTAGATACCCTCAAGACTCCGAGAATCAAGGCCAAGCCCAATAAACGAAGCCCAAGAATCATCAAGGCCCAAGCCGACTGGGCGGAAGCTGCCGCCTACGCAGCCGAAGGCCTAACCCTAGCCGGCTCAACAAAGGCACCCGGATGTGGCCGGCTGAGCAGTCGGAGCCGGCCAGAGCTACCAACCGACAGGTCGTACGCGTGGGCCAGCCCTCACGTGATTAGCATGAGTGGACAGTGCCCACGGTCGGCCGTTACGCTCACAAACCATCATTACCCAGCTGGAGCCGGCCTACGTCATCTAGTGCGTCATAGCTGATGTCATAGGGCTAAACCTGTAATCTCCCTGTACACCCTAAACCCTAGCTCGTCGCCTTTATAAGGCAGGCTAGAGCCTCCTGCTAGGGAAAACTGATCAGACGAGAGATAAGTGGAACTAGACAGCCGACTCCACCCTTCTTCCTCCTCCAGCCGGCTCGCCCAGAGCAGTCGGTCGGGTGCATTGACGGGCTGCAGGTGGTCGCCGTTTACGACGGGCGGTAGAAGGGGCGGGCCCCGAAGCGTGTAACGTAGCTTTCTCGCTGCCCGCGCGCATGGCTTCGACGGTCCACCCGTCACGTTGCATGGTGCACCGCTGGCGCGACGGAATTTGCGCCTTCCTCGCCCTTGCCACGACACGATACGGATAGACGTTGCCTTTGCACCCTGTTCCTCTCGTGCACTGCGGTGCAAGCTAAATCATTTTCTTTTTTTTCGATAAAGAGCGCTTTATTAGATTTTAACCAGTTTACATCAAGCCACTCCACACCTTGGGGTTATCTGCTCCGAGTGTTCTTCCTCCAGATCTCGAGGATCTTCAGCCTCAACACGGCAACAATCGACGTCCCCAGCCCAAGTGGTTTGTCCTCCGTCGTGCAGTCGCCGGTCGGCGTTTCGAGGCTTGGTTGCAACGAAGGTGGATAAATGACCGGATCGCTTTTTAGTTTTTTATGCGGAGTCCTTTTTGTAAATTATGAGGGCCATGTTGTATTTTCAGTTATTTCGAGGGTCCTCCTTGTAATTGTATCCCACCTTGATGAATGAAACTTCTAGGTCCTCTGGACCTGTCTACCGTTAAAAAAATTAACTTTTTTTCTAAAACTAGGTGGCTCAACTCTTGATTGTTATTAACAGAAAACAAAAGCATACATTTCTCACAAAAAAACATACTCCCTCCATTCCATTCCGAAAAGGTTGTCGAGAGAACAATTTCAAGTTAGAACAAATGTCCATTTTACATCGACAACCTCCATAATTCAAATTATACAGCCACACCCTTCAGAATTCACATCTAGGACATCGCCACACCAGGTTGCACCTCTGTCGCTCTGGCCGCACCTTTGACGCTCCAGGCCACAACTCCAGAAGATTGCCGCCCTAGCAGATCCTTTCCACATCACCTCGCCGCCTCCAGAAAATCGGTGCACCATCACGTCGACGATGCCCTAGGTCGTCGCTTGAGACCGTATAAAAGGGAAGTGGTGGGCTCCATCCCAGACCGCAGCGCACGACTAGGATGGACCGAGCTCACGATTAACCACCAGAGAGCCGGTTTGAATTCCAGGCATGTTACTTTGAAAAAATGTGTAGCCTTGTGTTGTGCAGATTCGATGGGGAGTTGATGATCTTCAACCTCCTGGTTGTTTTGCCAATCTGGAGGCCCTTGTGTGACTCTATTACGCCGTTCATCATCGGATCGATGCCAAGTGGTTTTGTCCTTGGTGTAGGCGAAGGCGGTCTTGGCGTTGTGCGCATCGTCTTTTTCGATAGGAGGAACCTGATTACTTTTTCTAACTTTCTTAGTAGTCCGCAGTGGCGGAGCTAGGGGGACCAGCAGGTGCCATGACCCCCCTATGCCATGCCACATCAAGCTAATTTTTATACATATGCCATGTTTAGAAAAAAATTCAGAGAAAATTAGCTTTGGTTGGCCCCCCTTAATGGCTGATTACCAAGTTTGACCCCCTTAAACCTCATTCCTGCCTCCGCCCCTGCACACACGTCGGCGTGTTCCCTCTACTTGCTCCTCCTCCATGTGGCAGCTCTCGGCCCGCGCCACTGAGCAATCCGCGTGGCAGCACCGCATATGCATGCAGACCCACGATCCGTGACGCCGTCTGTAAAACTATCGTGTCGTCACCGGACGAGCAGAGCCCCGCCACGCGCACGCGGTCTGTGTGTGTGGCGCGAGCACCTGATTTTTTAAATTTTTGCGAATGGTGGCGAGCACCTGATTAACGGACGGCTTGTCTCTTCCCCTCTAGCTAATCAAACCAGGATTGATCAACGATTGAATCGACGAAATCCCAGCATGTCGCTGTTGTTCCGGAAGGCCGAATCCGAAACCAGTAAACCACGGACTTGGTCAGCTTAATCCTAAATTAATTTTGGTCGGTCGGACCCGGACCGATCGATCCCATCTACTCCATTAACATTTATTACGGATAACGATAGATAGACACATCGATGGATAATTCACATACGTGCGCGCTCATCCCTAGACTAGGACTGCTGACCGTTTCCACCAGATTATTATCAAATCTCTTCTCTCTAACCTCTCACTGTAACTGTTTATCATCTACACTATTATTAAACAAGCTCGAACATGAGTTTTCTTAAGGCCATCCCGACAAACGTATCCAAACTGACTAGCACAGTCGGATCAGCCCCACTTAATAAAATCTAATGATTCCGATTAAGTCAGGGGTGCAGTTAGCAATTTACCACGACGACGGAACGCACTTCACCGCAGACGATTTCAACCTCGCGTCGCATCATCAACACAAACAGCTCCCGAGACGCGCATGGTAGCGCAGTGGCTTGGCATGGCAGTGGCCTACCAGCCCGCCCGTGTTCGATTCCCCTTTGGAACGAATTTCGAGTGTCTCACCGCGTATAAATCTTCTGCCTCCCGGGCACTTGCTCCACAGCGATACTAGTCTCCTAGTGCATGTGTGTATAGTTCTAGGTCTTAGCTTGTGCACTGGGTGTGTGTGTGAGTGTGGCGTGTGTGTGGTGTTGAGTTGGGGCATAAGTTCACATGCTACGGCTGTACAACAGAGAGGCCTCAAAAAAAAAAAAACACAAATAGCTCCCCGCGCACGCCACCTGTGCCGCCGCCTCCATGCCCGCATCACCCCAGGAGGCGACAACGCCAGCGTTCCGGAGAGGGCCCGCGTCACCGCCTCCGGCACGCGACACCAAATCGCGGTGAGTTGAAGAGGGAACCGCCATCGACCCTATGGCTGTCGCGGGCAATCCCATGTCATAGCAGTGCTGCTGTGTGCCGCACTCACCCTGGATCCCTTTCCGACTTGAGCTAGCCTCCCCATGCTCCTCCCGCACCAGCTATGGGCAGTTGGGAACAACTGCGGCTCCCAGTCGAGTCTAGGGATGAGGGCAAGGTGCTCAAGGTGAACGGCGGCAAAAAGTTTGCTAATAATTTCGCTCCTCTTTCTATCAATTAAATCTGCAAGTTATTCTGTGGGGATTGTAGGTTGTTTTGGTGTTTATCGACTAGAGGATGCATCGCTGAAATGCTCTTACCTTCACCCTGTAGCCACGGCCAATTTGTCTCAATCTAGGTAAAAATTGGATGCTTGTATATTGGATGGGTTATATTTTGCATAATCAGGTGATTATGGCTTGAAGTTGTTGCGTTCTGGATAGTTTAATCCTGCTCAATGCATGTTTTCTATAATCTAGTGATTATGGCTTGTGCTTCTCAAATTCGGATGGATTATTGATGTTATATGACTGCTTGTGTTTGTGATATTTTTATTACGTGAGCTGAATTCCTTGTTTTGGTTCAAATTGGTTGCATTTGCACCTTATGGCAGTACATAATTACTTGCACCAAAGCATAAACATCCTATGCACAAGTGATAGCAAAATTCATAGCATTAGAAGTGTTCAGATCCTACTGTTATGCAATAGCATGTAACTAATATTGCTTCTTATGTCATACATGTTTTCTACTACCCTTTAATCCAGATTTTATCGTGCTAAAGTGGTGGTCTGATATATTCTTTATCGGAATGCCTATCTCCACTACTTACAAATGCGAAATGGACAGGATTAAGCTTTGTTCGTAATTCTTCTAATAATATACAAGTATTATATCTCCATTGCAATCTGCTTTGTAGTTGTTGGTACTTCTCAACCGTGGTATAAATCAAATCATGGTTGGTACTTCTCAACCGTGTTGTTAGCTGAATGTCTCTTCTTATATGTATTTTCAGTTAGTTGGTGATGGCATTAGAGCTATGATATATCTCCGACGTATCTATAATTTTTGATTTTCCATACTTGATTATATATCAGTGCCACATGTTTTTATAATATTTTTATATCATTTTGGCATGATTTATGGAACTAACCTATTAACAAGATGTCCAGTGTTAGTTCCTGTTTTCTGCTGTCTTTTTGTTTCAGAAAACTTGTTCGAAGAAGTTTCTCGGAATCAGCTGGAAATTTACGTGAATTATTTTCATGAGGAAACAAGGACAGAGCTAGGAGGACGCCTACAGGGGGGCCCACAGGGACCAGACGCCCCCCAGGCACGGCCCACACCTTGGTCGTGCTTGGGACCCACCTGGTGCCCTCCGGCGGCTTCTCGAGTTGCCCCTTCGCCTATAAATTCGTTTTCGACCCGAAAACCCTAAGTACCCGATCATATTCTCCAGAAAACATCCGAGGCCGTCGCTGTCGCCAACCCTAGATCGGGAGGGTTCTGAAGCTCTTCCCGGCACCCTGCTGGAGGGGGGAATCATCACCGGAGGCATCTACATCACCATGCCTGCCTCCGGAGTGATGCGTGAGTAGTCCACCACGGTACAATGGGTCCATAGTAGTAGCTAGATGGTTGTCTCTTCTCCTTGTACTCCATTGTTTAGATCGTGCGAGCTGCTATCATGATCAAGATCGTATCTGTAATTGCTACATGATGTGTTTGCATGGATGTGATGAATTGTGAAATCATTACTCTTGTTCATCTATGTGTTATGTTTTATCTATGATCTTGCATACTCTCCGATGCTAGTGGATACTTTGGCCAAGTAATTGTTAGTATCTTCAGAGAGGGTATTTATGCTAGATAGTGGGTTCATGCCTTTGTGTGCTGAGTGCGATTGACAGAAACGCTTATGCTCATGAATGTGTTGTTGCCACTAGGGAGAAAACAACGGTGTTATTTCATTCTGTTATTTACATTGCTTACATTATGTGCTTTGCTTATTACAATGATATGTTGTTTGCAACTTAATACTTCTGGGTGACATGCTCGATACCGATCCCAGGGTGGATTATTAGTCATAGATGCAATTGGATACGGTCTATGTATTTTGATGTAATGCCCATATTAGATGAAGCGGTGAACTATATTGTTTTATGATAGCATTGTTATGCGCGCACAATTTTGTTAATTGCCATGTTGTAATTTGTTTACCCATCATGTGTATCTTTTGGAGAAACACCACTAGTGATCTGTGGACACTGGTCCTATTTTTCTACACTGTTTAGAACCGTTTCAATAGCTTTCTATCATCATTTGCTCATTGGTCATATTTCACTCTCATCAATGTTTCGGCATGCTGCACCACCAGTCCACGCTGCAGCGGAGGTGGACGGACGACTTTCCTGGTGAACTTCTCTGTATGCAAACTTGCCATGTTTTGAGCGCATTGATCGTCAACCTGGTACGTGACCTCCATATCCGGGTGCTATTTCATGCCTTTCTCTTGCACTTCCGTGAATTACCAAGAAAACCATCATGTTGGTCTTTAGATTTTTCCCATTGGACCTGTAGAATTTTAAATTGGTGGTACTGATGTCCAATGGACCACTTAAACATCTATAATCCATATGTTGCAAGTTTTCTTGTTGATTTTCATCTTTCGTCGTGACAATCTTATAAGATTTTTAACCTTCTCTTTGTATGTATTGTAGGAGTTATGCCCTAGAGGCAAATAATAAAGGAGTTTTATTAGCATAACTCATATATGTTCATAATAAGTTTTATACCATGCTATAACTTTATTAAGCGGAAACATTAATACAGGTGTGATACATAAACAACCAGGTCCCTAGTAGCCTCTACTTGACTAGTCCATTGGTCAACCGATGATCAAGGTTTCCTGATCATGGGAATTTATGTCAATTGACAATGGAGTCATGTCATTGGAGAATGACGTGATGGACATCCACCCAAAGTAAGTTAGACGCAATGAGATCTGTCACGTATATCGGCATTGTGATAACTTAAAAGATACATAGTAGTAACCAAGTCCTTAGACCGTGAGATCATATTTAATCATTGTTCCGGAGGGAAGCTTTGACTGCATCAACCGTCACACACCGTAACAGGGTGATCATAAAGGTGTCTATCAGGTTTCCTAAAGGAATACGTTGAGGCGTATGCATCAAGAGCGTGATTTATCCATCCGCGTGACGGACAGATATCACTGGGCCCACTCGGTGATATTACATCAAAGTCTTGCAAGCATGTGACTAGGTCAGGGAGATGTAATATCATGGAGACGAGTAAATGAGTTTGTCGAGTAACGAGATGGGATCTCGGACAAACTTGATATCGTGTGACAAAAGGAATTGGTGAACAACGATAAGGTTCAAGCGACAAAGAACTTCGCGGAACGAACAGGGGCCATCATGGGTGTCCAGATCCCGCTGTTGGTGATTGATCGGAGAGGAGTCTCGATCATGTCTGGAGTGATCCCGAACCGTAGGGTGGCACACTTAAAGGTAGACGACGCTTAGGAATAGTTCGATGCCGAAGAGAAATGAGAAACCAACTCCGGAATTGTCCCGGGAATTATCCGATAATGATCGGAGGAGTTCTGAAGTGTTTCAGAATGAGATAGAGATTTCCGATGGAGATCGGAGTGGTTCCGAAGGTGTATCGGAATAAGGGAGAAATATCCGATGGAGATCGGAGGACAACGAAAGGTGTTTTGGAGCAAGAGAAATTAAATAATATGTATTTAATATTAATTAAGGTAATTAATAATAAATAAATATTTTTATTTAATTTAATGGGCAGCCCACCATAATGGGCCTCACCCGAGAGGGGAGGCCCAAGAGGTGGAGCCGCACCAAAGGAAGGAGGGGGCGGCCAAGCCCAAGTGGGCTCCCCACATGGGCCCAAGAAGGGGGCTGGCACACCCCCCTTGGCCGGCCAACACCATGTGGGATTAGTCCCACATGGCTAAGCCAAGGAGGTTGGCTATTCTCGAACTAGTTCTAGAATAGCTATTCTAGAACCACTTGTGAACTTCATCTCTTTCCTTTGTGAACTTCTTTATTTTTTTACCAGATTGAACAATTTTTGTACTTTTCTTGGTGTACGAGTTTTGGAAAAGGTGGGGGGGGGGGGGGTTGGGGGGTCCCCCCCCCCATATTTTTTTATTTCTGTTAATACACCGGAACTAAATTTTTTTATTTTGGTGTACTGTAATTACATGCAATTAGTCATTAACCCACGATCCCCTCCCGACACATTAATTTTTTCCAACCCAACGCGCGCTCCCGGTTCTGTCAAACCGCTCCACTCCTCTCTCTCCCCTCTTCGGCGACGACGGCGACGAACCGCCGCTGCACCCCATCGCGCGCCGCCCCGCTGCTCTCCATCGCCCGCCGCCCCGCCGCTTTTCTTCCACCTCCCGAGCCCGCTGCTGTTCTCCGCTGTGCGCCCGCCGATCTCCTTCGTTCCGCCGCGTCCACTGCTCTGCTTCATCCTCCGTCCCGCCAGTCTCCTTCGCCCGCCGCTCCGCCGCTCTTCTTCGCCTGCGGAGAAGCTTGGCGGTGGACATTGGAGTTCATCCCGCCTCGGCGTCGCTTCTCCGGGTTAGGGTTTCCGCCGTGGAACTGCTCCCGTCGGCTGCGGTGATCTGTCGGCGCGTGGAACTTCTCCCGTCAGCCGTGGTGGTTGGGGTAGGGGAGGTGAGCGTCCTCGCATTCGACAATCTCCATAGTTTCCCCCTTTTTTTCATCTGTTCATCATGTTTTTTTATTGTTTTTTGTCACTCTTTTTTTACGCATTTTTTTTGCAAGATTTTTTGCGTGGGTGATTGTTACAGTTTCTATTCATGAAGGACTCCCCGCGGTCAGGTATTATCTTTAATGTTTCAGTTTTTCATTGAATCAGTATGTGAACTACACTCTATAAAGTATGTGAACTTCATTTGTTTTCAGTAGTTATCAGATTTTTCATCCTAGTAGGTTTGTGAACTTAAAATATGCTTTATGTGAACTGTATGTTAGTGGTTTTCAATATTCTTTTCCTGCTATAATATGTGTGTTTACTGTTATGCTTTTTATCTCTTATGATATGTGAACTTCATTTGTGTTTTTCAGATGTTATCCTTTTTTTTACGCTCCAGTAGTTGTGTGAACTTCAAAATATGCATTATGTGAACTGCAAGTTAGTGGTTACAAATGTACTGATGAGCAAACTGAATTTAGCATATTGCATTTTTTTTGTCTTTTTGTTTTATTTTTAGCATGTTTTGCATTTTTGCTGATGCTTTTTTTGCGTATATGCATACTAGTGGACTTCATGTTTTTCTAATTACTTTTTTGTAGACTGTGTTTTTCAATTGGGTTTATTGCATTCATTTTTTTGCTGATATTGTTAACAGTATTAACCTTTTATAGGCCCCTAAGTGGACTTCTTTGTTTTTATTTTTTCTTGGGTTGTTATGTTAGATTTTTCTTTGAATTTATGCAAATTAACTAATTTTTCTCTTTTGTTTTTGTTTTTTTTATAGCTATTGATTCCATCAATATCACTATAGATATGATTAATAAGGAATTTTCTGCAACAGAGTCTCCTGCAAACACTGTTAATCCACTATTTGATGGTACGCCAGGCGTGGCACGTGGTTCTCCTGTGTTTGATGATACGCCATTGCCAGTGCGGTCTGCTGTGGTTGCTGGTATTCTTCATAGTGGTGAACGGACAGTTGGCCCTGTTTTTGACTCCACGCCTTTGCAGCAGGATAATGTTGAGACAGATGCGGTTCCAGAATCCACTCCTGTGTGGCAGGACACTCAGTCGCAAACCGTGGATGGCACGGAAGAAGTTACCCAAGCTCATCAGGTTGAGGAGCAGATTTCCAAATACAATGAACAACATGCTGCTAGGTTTTATAGGTTCAATGAGGATTTGAAATTGTATTACAGAAAGTATCCTCACAAGAAACCAAATGTTGAAGCTCAAGCAGCTACTGCAGATGAAACCCTCGAAGAAATTTCTGAACCACAACCTGTCTGCAAGAAAGATAGGGTTGCTGTTCGCAAGACAACTGTGAAGTTTGCCGGTGTCTCACCGTCTCGTCGCAGTCCGCGTTTTGCTTTGGATGCTGATGCAGTCCATGTTGAATCAAGGGGTACCAAACGCAGTTTGTCTGCTGCAACTGATGCTGTTTCCCCTTCTCGTCGCAGTCCGCGTCTCTCTGTGGACAAATGTGACAGGCATGATCAGTCATTATATACTGTTAAATCAAGGGGCGTGAAACGCAGTCGTGCAACTGACAAAACATATGTTCCTGATCAAATTTCTGAGGATGATTCATCAGATTTTGAGGATAAGGTGAGGTCTTTCTCCTCATGTTTTATATATATATATTTTTGCAAGCGTTATCATGTTTTAATATGAACTTCATCTAGTTTTACATTCAAAACTACATGTTATTTGTTAGTGAACTTCCTTGATCTCTTATGTTTTTATCCTTCTTTTTTTAGGAGGTTGGAAAAAAGAAAACTAGAGGTGGTGCCCCACCTACTGGTAATTCCATGAAAACCAGTATCCATGTCAAGATACCAAGAGCTATCAACAAGACTCAAGCTCGGAAGAAGAAAGGAGCTGTTTCAGAAAAATTGTTGAAAAGAAGCGTTTCCAGCAAACAGTCCGTTGTTCTCTTGGTGAAGTTCTTTCCGCGGTGAAGTTACTGAAGGATATCCATATTGAAAAGGTGCGGGAAGCTGGTTTTGGGTGTGTTTTTGAATGGGTTTTGGAGGGCAATATCAGTCGACAGTTGATGTGTCATTTGATGATGATCATTGATACATCAACAATCAATATAGATTGCGGGGCAGGAAACGTTCTTCATGTCAATAGAGATGCTGTTCATCAGGTTTTTGGTTTCCCGATTGGAGATGACACAGCCCCACGCCCTGCTGATTCCGGTCATGATGAATCGTTGGCAATTCTGAAGGCAGAACTTGGTTTCAGCAGCAAAGATAGCATTGAAACCAAGCATCTGCGTAATCTTCTAGCTCGTTTAGTGGATGTCCCTGAAAAGGCTGATGTAGCTGTTAAGGTGTTCTTTGCCATTTTGTTTAACAAGCTTTTATGTCCTGGTTCAGCAGTTCGTATTGGACGGGAGGCCACCATGCTTGTTGGTATGAACTATGAAAAGATGGCCACTATGGATTTTTGCCAGGTAGTTGTAGATGAGATTAAACGAGCTGCTATTAAGTATCAGAACAGATCAATTCCGCAGGCTGGGCCTGAAGGTTGCTGTCTTGTGCCTACTGTCATGTATCTTGACAGCTGCTATATCCCGAAGTTTTCTGTCATGCATACTGAGACACCGCGAGCAAAATATCTTCATGAGAAACCTTTGAGAGATATTTTCTATCTTGACATGATAGTCAATGGTGGTTGGGATCTTTCCAAGTACAAGTTTGGGAAAGTTGGGGTTAGTACTTGAACTTTTTCTTTTTTTTTCAAGTTAATGAACTTCTAAATACATATATAGTTGACCTGTATGTAATAGTTTTTTGGAAACCACCCAGATGTTTGGCCCCTCATAGTGAACTTCAATCACTTTTTAAGTGAACTTCTTTTTTTAATTTAATTCATAATAATGAACTTCTAAATACATGTATAGTTTAACCTGCATGTAACAAGTATTGAAAAACTACCTAATATGCTTATGTGGTGCCTCACAATGAACTTCATTTTTGTGTTTTATGTAAGTGAATTTCAATTACTCTTTAAGTGAACTTCTTGTTTTTAATTACATTTTTTCTTATTTTCAGTGTGCATCTTCTTTTTCATGTTTAATATAATCTTTTTGTCTCTTTTATTTTTTGTTGGCAGTGGAAAGGCCGCAAACAGATTGCTTATTCTTATATTCTGCCTATTGAAGAGCTTCATTACGAGGCCCCAGCCACTGCTCATCATGATGTTGATCTTTCACAACAGCTTCCAACAAAATCTGCAGATAGGCACCAGCCGGCTTCAGACTGCGGAGCATCTTCTGCTATCCCTGTCATTGATCAGATTGTACAGTTTTTGGAGAAAGTTGAGAATCTCTCTCACAATATCCCTACAACTTCTGATCGCATTAGGAGATTCTCCGGGCTGTACTATGATGATGCATTGTCTGAACATATTGTTCAAGAGCATGCACAAGATGAAACAGTAATTATTGATAGCTTGATGCAAGCTGCATCTTCTTTGCTCTCAGGTTTTCGTAGTCTTGATTTGAAGCAGGATACAGCTTGTAAAATGTATGAAAAGATAGCATCTGCTAAGAAAGGGTGTCTACTGATCAAGTTACGGGTGCTGATACCGTGTTGTCTGCTGACAATGTTGCTTTCCATCCTGACATAGGTCTAGGTCAATCAGCAGCAGAAGCCGAGGTAACACATGGCCCTTTTGTTCTTAATTTTCTTTTGTTTTCTTTTTTTTTGCAGTTATATGATTGTTTTTGTCTTCTATCTCATGCAGGAAGATGCTAGACTAGCTGAAGAGGCTGCTTCTCAGCATTCTGAAGAAGAAACTGATGTAGATGCTTACTGTTTTAAGCAGCGTGCTTCGACCCCAGTGTCTCCGCCTCAAGATGAAAGCGGTGGGGATTGTGATGAAGATGCTGGCAGTGACATTTATGAGAACCTTGATAATGTCCATGGTGGTCTCAATGATGGACCTGATATTGGTGGCTTGGAACAGAATTTTGATACAACAAATTCAGATATTGAACCAGCTGACATATCAGTTCTTGTCGCTGCTGCAGATGCTAGAGCTGTTGAGGAACATGACCCATCTGACGATCAAGCATCTGTTCCTGCGTTGGCCACTGATGCAAGCAAAAATGACGCAGCAGTTCAGCCCTCACACACCCAAGCTGATGTGCCTGTCGGTGCAACTGTTGGAGATCCCGATGACGTGGATGATCATGTTGTTTTAGTGGACCAGAAGGAAGACAGCAATGATACTACATATGATGGATCTTCTCACTCTTCTAGAGAACTGTTCACTTGGCCACAAGATTCTGTTGAAGAAATAGGCAAGAACCTTTGATTAGAAACCATTATCCTTTTTACCACCCCATTCTATCTACCTTTTTTTGTTCATATAACTCCTTCATGTTTCTTTATTATCTGTTTCATTTTTTTTGTTTGATATGCACACGACTGTTTGTGTTTCTGGAAGAGCCAAACTATGTGGCTATGTAACATACAATGTTTTTTTAACTAGGGAACAGTCTTTATATTTATATGTTCCTGATGTTGGGCATCTTTTTATTGTACGTATCATGTTCCACGACGCGATCCCTGTTCATACCTTTCTTTATATTCACACCGGTGCTATAATGAACCTTCACAATTTTTACTCATGTTACTTACTTTATCTTTTTCACTGAGAGTGAACTTCTTTTCTGTTATGAAGTGCACTTCTTTTGTTACTGTAAGTGAACTTCATTGTTTTCTGTTTTACCATTGTTCATGTTGTGTATTCCTTTTTTTTCAGTTTCTAGCGCATTATCAACTCCTCCACTGTCTTCTTACCCAGCAATGAAGATAATAAAAGATGTCTATAACAAGATGTGCATGTTGAGAAAGGACCATACAAAAAGGTATAATGAATCTTTCCTTTGTTTTTTATTATGTCTATCCATTTTTTTGTTGGCAAGAAGTGAACTTCATGTATTTTCTTTTGTGAACTGTGTACTAAACATTAGTGAACTTCATTGCATGTTGTTAAAGTCTAGTTAACTTTTCATGCATTACTACTTTCTTCTTATGCACCAAAATAAAATAGTAGTACTGCATGAACTTCATCAGCAGTGAACTTTGTTCCAAACACTAATGAACTTCATGGTATGTTTCAAAATCTAAAAAACTTCTTTGTATCTTCTCTTTTATATATATCATTTTGTATGTTTCAGGGATCAGATACTATTCAGCAATGCTGAATGTGAATGCACGGTTGGCCAAGTGGCAGATGCTTTTAGTCCAAGAGGTTTCCTTTGCTCGTTAACTGCGCCGGTGGGAACTTATTTGCTCCGTCAAAAGTTTAGGAATTCTGATAAGTTGGTTGTACCATTTTTCATTAGTGTAAGTTTTCAGGAACTGTTTTTGTGTTTCTTATTCTTTTGCATCCTTATTTTCTCTATATGTTTTCTTCATGTATATTAACTTTACTTCCTGTTTTTTTATGGGAATACCTTTTTCTATCAGAGGCTGATATTTGAAGGAAATCTAACGTCTCGTTCAGTGAAGAATTTATTTAGTTTAGATGCAGAAGAACGACTGGACAAGAAGAAAATTGTAAGCAGACATATATCTTTTATATGTTGTCTACTTTCATTTGTCATCTTTTTTTTTCTCTCAATTTTCTGTCTTTTTCATACTGTGTTCCTTATCTTTTTTCCCCAGGTTCTCTTTGGCACGCTTGATCCTCCTGATCCCCCGGTCCTAGGCGTCCCTGGTCATTTCTGCGTAGTTGCTGTCAACCTTGCTTCTAATCGTTTCGAGCTTCTAGATTCACTGCGTGGACCTGACGACCCAGATGCCAAAAGGGTTTTACATACAATGGCTACCAATATCAAGAAATTATGGAGGGGAGCTTCAGATGCAAAATGTGTTCCATTTCAGCCCAGGTCTATTGACAATTGGGAGTATGATTATGTTCGAGTGCCGCGTCAGTTGAATACGTAAGTTCATTTTTCTTTTTTTTGTTGCTGTGCATGGACTGAACCTTTTTCTGTTATTATGGTGAACTTCTTCATGTACAGTATGTGAACTTCTTTTTTCTTATGTGCTTTTTTTATCATTCTTATGCGCAGGCGCGATTGTGGGTTCTTTATGCTACAGATTTTGCTAACATATGATGGCAAAAGAATGGTAATTTCCAGCCAGAATGATATCCTTAACATAAGGATGACTCTTCTGTATGGTTGGCTTACCAGAGGTGATTTCAACATTGATCTACGCGGCCTGTTAGGCGTTGATGCAGGTATGCTATGTGTTTATGCAGGGATCATTTTTAGTTCACATTGATGCTGGTATATATTTTTTGTTTTTTTTCTCATTTCTTTTTTGTTTTATCTGTGAACGCAGGAGTAAGCCTTTGTATAGAGGAGGATGATATCTCCATATTTGAGACCCAGAATTTCACTCCAGAGGTTGAAATCATTCCTCGTGAAGAGTTTGAGAAACTTGAAAGCAAAATGAACATGGTTATCAAGAAGATTAATCCTTCTGCTAAACCAAAATCTGTTAAGAAGGGATCGTTACCGGTCGGCAAGAATGTGGTAGACGCCATTCCTATAGATGCCGATGACGATGATGATTTTGTTACCAACTTAGCCCGGAAGCTTACTGCTGATGTGGAGGTTTGTTTAGCAGGCAGCAGTGATGATTTTATGTCTCCTATTCTACCTCGTGCGAAAACTCCTGTTCTTTCAAACAAGAGGCCTTCCAAAGTTGCCATTAAATTAAGGCCTGATGTACCAAAGTTTGTGCCACCCACCTTCCCATACTTGAATGAAGCGAAGCAACTGAAGGAGCTCATCTTAAGTAAGGAATTTGTCGGAGAACATGGGAAGTGAGTAATCAACCTTTTTTTTCTTTTTGTTTTTGATATGTGTCTGATTTTCATTATGTTAAATCTATATTCATTCTATTATAATTTCTGTAGGACACCGCTCGTGCAGTTTACAAACCAGTATGACGATCCTGTCATTATCGACAGCAACTACATGTACAGACTGTTTGGGCGTGCTGAAATGATGGAATCTGAGATAATGGACTACATTATTTCTTACTGGAAGGATGATCCTATTATGAAGAAAATGTTTGAGTCGGGTGATCGCGTTTTGCTAGGCCCTTATGTTATACCGGTATGTCTTTTGTGAATTTTTATCATAGTATTTTCCTTCTTCTTTTTATCTGACATATTCATCCGTTTTTCTTTCCTACAGTACCTTCTTGACTTTGTGCCATTCGAACTGAAAGATTCCAAGTGTAATGTGCTGCAGAGGGCACCTTTTGATGTAAAAGCATTTGCCAAGATGTTTCACCATTATGTCAGGCCAAGTGAAAACTTGCTTAAGTCAAATCTGGTTAGTATTATCTCTTTTTTATGTTTTTCATTTAAGTAAACTTCATCATTTCATACATGTGGACTTCCTTTATTTTGCTTTTATTATGAACTCCTTTTCTGTTTTTATATGAACTTCTTCATCATATACATGTGGACTTCATTTTGAGTTACATCATGCGAGCTTCTTTTTTTGTACTGATTTTTTCCTTTTTCAGTAATTCAATGTTTTAAAAATTCCAGAACTTACTCATGTATTTAGATGTGGACTTCTTTTGTAGTTTCCAGGAGGTTGTTTTATGCATGCTCCTCTTTATGCATGTGGACTTCTTTTTATGTTTTCTGAAGTTCATTTTTTAATGATCCACAGATTATGATCCCTCATTTCAATCAAGGACATCACACGTTGTATGTTATTAACAAATACACTGGCACGTTGGATGTTTTTGACTCGAGGAGGTATTCCCAACTTAAGCACACAACCAGAAGCAAGCACCACCAGCATCGTGTTGAAATTGTAAGTATATGTTTGTTTTCCTCTTAACTTTTGAGTACATCTTTTTCTGTTTTGTCTTTTTGGTTTTTAACCATCTGTGACCACCTTTTTGTTTTTCATCAGATTTCTAGGATGGTTGCTGTACTGAAGGAAGTTTATGGCACTGCAGCTTACAATAAGCATTTTGTTCACAACTGGGTAACTGCTGCAGATAGGTGCAACTTTGTGGCTGTACCGGAGCAGGGGGCAAATGAATGCGGTTTCTATACATTGAAAATGGCCTGCACATTGACGGTGTTAAGATTGTTGAGAAGTTGAAGAAGAAAGATGTAAACCCTGAACTATAACTTCCTTTTTCCTTTTTCTTTTCTTGCAGCCATATATTTTGGTTACTAATTCTTGTTGCTGTTCATTGTTTTTATTTTTTCTTACCTGACCAGAGACGTGTTGAAGATTGGAAGGCCGAGTACATGTACCAGCTTTTGTTCCACCCAAAGAACGAGATATCTCCTGCGGACTGGCCGAGTCAAATCAAAGATCTTGTTCTTCTTCTGAGTTTGGGCTCCGATTCAACTCAGCAATTGTTGACTCAACAAGTTCAATAATCCCTGCGGACTTCTCCCATGGAAGTAGTTGACTTTAACAAATGTAGTTTTCAGCTAGTTATCCATTGTATGAACTTTTTTTTAGTGGGGTGTCAACCTGATTGTAATGTTGCTCAAGTGATGTTTAGGTGAAAAATAGTTTACCTTTTGAGTTTTGTTTATACTTTTTTTGTATGTGTGTGATGACATGTTTGCAACAGAACCTTACCAGTCTGATGTATCATGTGAAATACGATTTATCAATCATGTGAACTTCTCATGATCTCTTCTTGAAACTTACCACAATATTATTGTTGTCATCTTTTTTTACAAGTTTGTTCTGTGATATTTTTTGTCGTAACATGTTGTAATATCTGCACATTGATATGAACTCCTTTTCGTCAACACTAGTGAACTACATCACCCCTTTTTTTCAATTATACTTATTGATTTTATCATCCTTTTTTTTCGAAATGTGAACAACATTTTTTTTGGGAAAAGTGAACTTCCATATATTCACATGTGAACTAGTTTCTCCATGTGAGTAATATACTTTTTTTACTAAATTTTATAACTTGTGAACTTCCAGTATATTTCATATCTGCAACCCCAATCATCTTTTTATACTAATCTGATATCATTACACATAAAGGACTGAACTCCCTGTTCATATACAAGTGACTTCAGCTCAGTTTTCTATATATATTTTTGGCAACACGAAAAGGTCTTACATGTCCATGGATGTTCCAACAGCAGACATTTATGTTTTTCTGTTTACATCATTTCTACATCATAGCTATATATAGTAATATGAATATGTAAAGGAATATGTAATCTGAACTTCTTTTTCACAGGTTTGGCTGTGTGAATCTTTGTCTTTTTTCCGACTACTTGTTTAACCTGCTGCTTCGTCGTGTTTGCGGTTGCTGTTGTTGTGCTAGTGGTTGAGGATCAGCTTTGTACATCTCTTCTTGTTCAGTTAGATTGCCACCTTTAGTAGCATCCGTCTTCATTTGTTGTCGTAGTTCATCCTCGAGTCTCAACCTCTCACATGTTCTCGCATTGTGCCCACTGATTTTACCACATTTACCACAGGTCCTTATACCCTGGGGCATCATTTTCTTCCCATCTTGCTGCTTACGTCCTTGTTGATCAGAAATTTGCTGTTGTATTATCTCGTCCCGGTGCGGGCAAGTCCTTGCATTGTGTCCAGCTTTCTGGTTGCATATGCTGCAAATCCTTAGCCCTCGTGGGAGTTCTGGTACTTGTTCCGACTCTGTTTCTGTGTTTTTTGGTTGACTTTGATCTGTTTCTTCTTCTGCACATTTGTCATCATCCCCATCTTCTTCCCCATCTTCATAATCATCCTCATCTTCAGAGTCTTCTTCCTCGTCAGTATCAACTGTCTCTTCTTCATCTCCACTGTCATTGTACTTCTGCTGTGCAAGCAAGTTCTTGATGCAGACTTTTACATTTTTCTTGGAGCCGGTGGCGCCATACACAGCCTGATGTGCATCCATTAGCTTTGCAGCTAGCTGCCTCTTTTTGCATGTCCTCGAATTATGCCCAGCAATCTTATTGCAGTTGCTGCAGAGTCTCTGGCCTAATGGTTTGCCATTTTCATCCAGCTCTGGGGGTGGTCGCGAAGGGGCAGAAGATTTTCCTTTGTCAGCTTTATGAGCAGCATCGTCGGCCTTACTTCCTTTTGTTTTTGCCATTGGTGGTGGACGGATATCGCCATATGGACAAGCATCTGCATTAACAGGTATTTCATCCGAACCACCTGAGCCCAGGGGGGCTTCTCCGTGTGATGATCCCTCATTTGTATTATTATTGTCATTTTCCATTGCGTCCATTCGGGAATTCCCATCCCTCAAACACCCCAGAGCAATATCGAACATTTTGTCTGAGCATACTCCCCTGTTGACCATCTTCATCGCCTCGTTGTACAGGATTGATCGCCTGTATTGGAGCGATGTTCCACCGATGGTTTTGCTTTTGTAGTCTTTGCGGTTGAATTCTCGATCTGTAACTGGATCTTTTGAATATCTTTGTAATATGTATTTCTCTGGTATCACAGGCAGCCTTATGTGCATGAAGACGGCTAAGACGTGCTGACAGAACAGTCCTGTGAAGAAAAGTTTTCAACTATAAGCTTTTGTTACGGACATTTTTAAGTTTAATTCAGAGAAACGACAACAGACATTTATGCAAATATTATTATTATTATTATTTTTCCTTTTTCATGTGGGTACCTGTGTGTTCCCAGAGCTTGCACTCGCACTCATAACGGCCTTCTTTTTCATCAGCAAGTACACGGAACTCGTGCCTTGACCAAGCGAACTCCTTACTTTGATTGTAGTGGTGCACGAGGTAATTTCTTCGATCATCATGAGATTCTTTTATACGGAAGGCCGTGCTGTGGTACAGACGTTCTCGGACCACTGAGTACACTGCCCTTGTGTACTTTTCAATTAACTGTTGCTCGAAACCTAGCCTTGTTAGCCCCTGCCTGCACCCCTGCATTTTTTGTTTTTCAACAATGTAAATAAGTAAGCCTTAACTTTTTTTAGGTATAACATTTTACCCAACTTCCAAGAGTAAATAATATGAACTTCCTTCTGCATGTTTTACACCGGAAAAAATTCATCCAGAAACGAAATGAACTTCTACAAAAACTAAATGTGAACTTCCAACTTTTCAAGCATAGATTCATATAAGATTTTTTTGTTCCTGTGCAACTTTATTTTAAACTGTGTACAAATGAACTACTTCATAAAACAGTAATGAACTTCATAGAAAAATGGATCAGCAAGGGACAAAAAGATAGCAGAGGAGTTTGTACCATGGAAGCAATTGCTTCAGCATTCTCTGCCTCACGCCTCGTCTGTATGCAATTGTTCACTTGTTGCGCAAAGATATGGAGATCATGTTCTTCTCTCACAAAGCCGTTCTTTAGGACGTAGTTCATGCTTTCGCTTCTTTGTGTTGATGTCATTCGCGCACAGAAAATCGTTTTCCAGTAAGCTGAAACCCATGTCTTCCTTTCAGCCCACATGTTGACCATCACATTTAGTTCATGCAGATTGTACTTGTCCATGAGCGCATTCCATGCATCCTCGAATTCTGATGGCATTAGTAGATGGTTTAGTACTGCTGCCAGTTCATCCTTCAGACCGGGAAAAAGTTTGTAAAGTTTCCTCAATGGGTGTTTATGCTTCCCCATAATGTGCCATCTGCAAAGCTTATGCAGGGAGCGCGTGAAAATTTTCGGTATAGCTTTTGCCATCGAAGGGCACTGGTCTGCACAAGGAACAAAACATTTTTTTTATCAGCTATTTCTAAGCAAAAAACATTGTCCATGCTAAGTGAACTTCCTATTTTTCAGCAAAGGGGTCTAACCTGTTAGGATGGTTATGGGCTGTTTTCCTCCCAAGCACTGCAGAAAAGCGCTAAATACCCAAGTGAATGAGTCCACTGTCTCGTCACCCATAAGCGCAACACCAAAGATAGTGGACTGTAAATGGTTATTCACCCCGACAAACACCGCAAGCGGTAAGTGGTACTTGTTTGATTTGTATGTTGTATCAAACGTGACACAATCACCGAAATCCTGGTATGCTGCTCTACAGCTTGCGTTTGCCCAGAAGATGTTCTTGATCCGGTTTTCCTCGTCGACTTGGACGTCAAAATAGAAATTTTCGTTCTCAGCCTGCATGCTCTCAAAGAATTTGAACAACTTCTGGACAGCGCCGTCCGAAGCCTCTCGAGCAAATTCTGCTTTCCTGCAAAATTAGTTTCAGAGTATCTTAGTAAGCATCTTATCTGAAAAATTAATTGGTTGGTACAATGTACCTATACTTATTAGTACATACATGTTGAGAACATCCTTATCATGGAACGGTAGGTTGCCCCTCCCATTGAACATACTCGTCAGTAAATTCATGACGTTAGCATGTTTCACATTGCTGGCATGGAGGTCTTTTATATACTCCTTCAGTGTAGGATCAACTTTCTTGTGTGATCGCAGAAAAACGAGCATTGATGGAGTTAATATGAGTTTGTGGTTGTGATCAACTTTGATGTCCTTCACAACACAGCTCCCATCAGGCCTTTCTTTCAACCTCATGAATGCCTTGCACCCAGTTCGTTTGCTTAGCTTGTCACGTTGTCGGTCGCAATCGGCAACAGTATGCCTATGTTTACCTTCATTCACGCATCGCAGATAACGCCTGCCGTTGTTGTTCTGCCCTTTTCTGATACCAAAACCTGTGTGATTTGCATAAGCGTTGTAAAAATCTTGGGCTTCTTTGAATGACCTGAATTCCTGACCAATGAATGGTATGACGTTTGCTGGTAGATCTGGCACCTGCATTTTTTTGTGTTTTTATTAACTCACTCATGTTAGCTACCAGGATAACATAAGTGAACTTCCAGCAACACACAGTAATGAACCTTATTTTTTTGGTCAGTCAGAATACTTACACGTGTGAATGTTTTCTCTAGTGCAGGTGTTTGCGTCTGTCCAGTTTTGATGGGGCATGGTGGTGTGACATTTGATGTATGGCACAAAGGATCCCTAGTAGGCATATGGTTCGACACGATGCGAGTTGCGTTGTCTGCATCTTGTGTGGCTGCACCTTCCACTTGAACTTCATCTCTTCCTGAGCTGGACTGCCTCATAGTTGTGCTCTTATGCTGTTTTCCACGACGTGTATGATCCCCACATCTTGATCTCTTCTGCCCTATCATGCCATCATGTTGTGGTTTCTGCCCAGCTGCTCCAGATGCCGATGTGGACTTCGTATGTGTTCTTCTCCGTGGTTCATGGTACTCTGGTTCAGTAACATTTAAATTCCCACTGTACGTCATTGGAGAGCGGGGAGTTTTCGGTGGACCTGACCAAAACAGTATATCCTCCTCGTCATGATAGTCTTGTGGCATGGCTTGCCTTATGGGAACTGCATCTGTGACTGTATATAACTTCTGTTTGTCGTGGTGAGAATCGGTGTGCCCACCAATGTGAACCTCCCCTTCATTATCACTGAACTCCATTTGTTCTGGCCTTTCAGATGAAGTTGTCTCATAGCCTTCCTGCATAATACAACCTCTCTGTGTGTTAGTAATTAGAACATCCAAATGTGGAGTTTTCAGCAAACTGAACTTCATTTTGTTTTTTGTAACAGTGAAGCGCATCCAAATGTGGAGTTCTTCTACCACACGTTTAAATAGTGAACTACACCGTTATTACTAGGTGTACTACATGTTTACATTAAAATGAACTTCATCTCAGCACACACCACTGTTCATGAAGCTCCAGAACAGTTTTTGCACCACAAAGTTTGAACTACATAATTTTGAACTTTGGACCTAACCTTTTTTGTGCATATAAGTGAACTTCATGAACATCAACTAACAGAAAAAAATTAGAGTAGTGTTGATTTTTCTGGAGTTTCAAACCTGCATGATTGAATCTGAGGAAGTTGTCCTTCTTCGAATTGGACCCATGGCGCAGACGCACTCGATGCAATTGCTTCGATGAACTCGCTGGTTCCGAGGTCGCTGCGGTGTTGCCTTCGTCGCTGGATCCGCCCTCTGTGCGGTCTCGCCTTCGTCGCCGGTAACGAGCTCGATGAAATCGCGAATCCGGTCTCGCCTACGTCGCCTGCACGGGCTCGACGAAGTTGCATCCAACGTCACCGGCTCCCCTCGCGTCGGGTACTGTGCCGCTCACTTGCCGACGTCGATCAGGGGAGGCGTCGAGAGCAGGGGCCGTGAATTCGCCGTCGTCGTTGCCGGCTCCCTCGCGTCGGCTACCGCCACCGCTCACTCGCCGGCGCCGACCAGGGGGAGGCGTCGAGGGCAGGGGCCGTGAATTCGCCGTCGTCGTCGCCGGCTCCCTCGCGTCGGCTACCGCCGCCGCTCACTCGCCGGCGCCGACCAGGGGGAGGAACGAGGTGCAGGGAGCAACGAATTCGCCGCCCACGTCGCCGGCTCCCTCGCGTCGGCTACCGCCGCCGCTCACTCGCCGGCGCCGACCAGGGGGAGGAACGAGGTGCGGGGGTCGCGATTTCGCCGCCCACGTCGCCGGCTCCCTCGCGTCGGCTACCGCCGCCGCTCACTCGCCGGCGCCGACCAGGGGGAGGAACGAGGGTCCCGACAGCGGTCTGGCTCGATGCGGGGGTAGGGGAATTAAATTGCACGTCCCGACAGAGCCCGGGTCGGGTACGTGGGGTGGACGTGGAGGTGGGCCGGGTCGGTGGTGGGTTTTAGTTGGTTTCTTTTTTAGTTGGTTTCTTAAGGTGGTGGGCAGGGTTCTAGAATAGCTATTCTAGAACCTCTTAAGGGGGGTTCGAGAATAGTCCTGCTCTATATATATATATATATATATATATATATATATAGACACCCTATTTAGCACCCAGGGTGCATAATACTTATTTTGCACCCTAAGTTTTTTTTTACTTTCTTTTATTTAGAATTTATGTTTGATATACAAATAATTACATTCATATTGACCCACAATGAAAATTGACATAAAAAATACAATTTTACGAGTCATAACAGTGTAAAAACCATAAAAAATGTATATTTTACGACATATTTTTTTACGTCACGTAAAAAAAAGTTTTATGTCATATCGATATTTTCTTACGTTCTCCTTGACTTACGAGGTAATACAAAATTTACGTGACGTAATAATCATTTATGGTTTAGAAGATATAGGGTGGGTGTAGAATAACTTATTCTACTCCCTGAGTGTCAAATAGCGCGTCCCTATATATATATGTGTGTGTGTGTGTGTGTGCACCCCTCCTCCCAAAGGCATCTAATTTCCTCTCTCTCTCTCTCACGTGTGGTTTCGGAATATTGGAGCTACATATGATAGAGGGGTTTCTCCACCAAATACCACCGACGTGATATTGGTGCTTCGGTTCGACTTGCTCTTCTTCCGCTGCTGCCGCTGGTCCGAGCCGCGGGCGTCGTCTACACCGTATGTGTGTAGAACTACGGAGGTGCTGCCCACTGCAGCACTCGTCGCCGGTATGACTACACGACCTCGAGGCCGGCGTCGCCGTACGTCTTCATCATGCGTCGACACAGATCGGTTGATCGTCGACGCTTACGGTCTTCAAGGGTATGATCACCGTTCCCTCCATTACTTTACATCTGCATAGTAATAGATCTTGGCTAGTTAGCGGTTCGCGTTGTTAGGATTTTTTTTGTTTTCTGTTGCGGAACCCCTTCATGTATGATCTTCTCCTCATAATTATCGTTGTGGCTGCTTACACAATGTTGCTAATTTGCAGCCAGTACAATAAATATATTGACTTGGAGATATTTATTATTGAATCCAGTTTCTTCTTCTCTTGCATTTGTCCTTGTTTCTCTTATGTAATTTTTTCTTTGAGTGTGCATCTGGTTATGGTGGATAGAAAGGATCAGTGCGAGGAGCTGGATGCTGTAAGTCCAGGGCATAACGGTTTGATGTGAAGTCCGCCGTCTTCAGTCTTCGCCCCATCGTCCACTGCAACCTCGCCTTGCCGCCGGGAGCCTACCTGTTCACTTCGCTGATATTCTAATAAAAAACAACCATGAGGACCTCCATTGCATTTTTGTTGATCTCTGTGTGAATGATTCAATCTCAACCACATTCTGGTACAGAAAAAATTCCACACCAGAATTTCATCACTACCAGCTTCAGTTAACATGGACGTATCCATAACCAGCCGTTTCAGTTAACATGGGTGTATTTTATTCAGAATAAAAGCCTTCCAGGGTATATAGCACCATATCAGGATATAGGCTATATAGCAGACCGAGGTGTGTATCTCTATCTTCCAACTATTACTTTCAGTAGTTAGTGATTTTCACACTTTCCTGTGATTTGAAAATTATTTCCTTCATTAGTTTGAATTACTCTAAGATTATTTCTCGATTGGGATTTTCTAGCTTAATGCGGTTGAGAATGGGAAATGATTCTTCAGGTGAAAATGATTATATTTTCTTGGAGTGTGCTCAGAATATCACAATGTGTTCCAAATACTACGATTAGTGATGGCGATCGTTTTGGTGATTTCCCCAGGGCGATGTGAGGAGGGGGCAGGCTGGTGCTGCTGCTGCTTAGATAGCTCGACGCACGACATAAGTACCTGCTCTTTGTTTCACTTGCTTGTCATCTTACCAATAGGTTTTATTTACTCTACTACTCTGTAGTTTTTGCTTGACATCAATAACATATCATTTGCATGAACTTCCCTTCCCTAGCGGCATATAGGTTTTAAATATGCTACCTTTTTAGTTTTTGCGTGTTTGTTCGTTCCCAATAATGTGGAAGATAGATTAATTTATTTGGATTAGCTTATATTGGAACCCATTTGGTAGAGGAGAAAATGTAAGTATATGTAGTTGCTTGATTCACTTAGTCTAAAGAGATGAGATGATTTATTCATCGTGGCTGAATAATTTCAACTATGTTGCTTGACTGGGACTGAGATGTAAAATGACCAATTAAATGGTGTTGCCTCCGAATAAAATTGCGATGATGCATGTCATGAGATCATTAGCTTCGTAGCTGATATTGGTCTCCAAAGGTGTCGCACCAGAGATTTGATCATGAAAATTTTACTTACTCATTCTCTGTCTCTTCGGGCTACTTATCGTCATCTCATGCACGCCGAGATTTTTTTTGTTGATCAATCGGTTTGGTAAGACAACGAAGGAATCAAATTGGCACAAACTTTCGAATAAGATCTAACTATGTAGATGTACATTGTACAACTTTCTTTTCCTCGACAAATTATATTCCTGAAATTGCAGGTTCTAAATTTAGATTTTCCTGATTAAACTACACAGTTTTTATTGTGAAATTTTCACAGAGACGTGCCTTGCACGTGCACGTTTACTAGTCATCCAAAACATTTCTACCATTACATATCTAGCTAGCTTATCAAGTGAGAACAAACCTTGTGATTGAATGTTTAGAAGGGTGGTTGTATTTCGACATATCATATTTCAAACTTTAGGTTTGATACTGGTTTCTCATTTAGACGAAATATTATTCAGTGGGAGCCGACATTTCCGTCGATAACAAGACGTCTGAGGTAAGTTTGTCAATTTCAAAACTCGACACAAGTACTTTAACCTGCCATTTCAAGTTCAAACTAACCTGTCATTCTCAGTGTGGATGCTATTTTTAAATCTTGCATGACTACTGTTTTATCACCGGCCACACGGGTCATGTAGTACACCGCACTACCGATGTTCGTTATCTCATATTATCGTGCGGCCTAGCGTGTGAGATTTCACCGGATACCGATGTAGATTGTGATACTAATCGCCGGCTGTCCGCCCAGCGCCGCCGACGATGACGCCGGCAGCCGGCCGCCGGAAGACGATCTCCTGCCGTCTCCGCCCACACCGGTGACCGACTCAGCGGCGGCAAGCAGTCCGCGCAACAGCAAGCATGTGCAGCGGCAGCAGCAACAACAAGAAACCGCGTCCGCGCTTTGAATCCGCGGAGAATAGCTGCCCCTACTCAGATCAGGAGGTACGACTAGAGCACCGCGCGCTACTTCGTTCAATTCCTCTCAGGAATTTCTTTTCTACGTCAGTCACTCCCTCTTCTTTTCATTACCGTGCGTGCTACGCTTAATCAGGATGTTTGATTGAAATCAGTGGCGAGGGACGGAAAAAAAATTAAAGGTCGGGCGAACTCTAAAAAATATGCAAAAATCAAAATTGTTTAGAGATATTAATACTCTATATGATATTAAGTATAATCACTTCGTACAATGATAATAACAACCAATTTGACATCTTTCAAAAATGACTCCTAATAGTTTATTCATTGACCAAACATGTTCTCATATACGTAATCAAAGACTTGTGTGAAATAATACAATTAGAAGTTTAGATTAATAAACTATACATACAAAAATAGATTAATAGAACCATAAAACTGTAACGCCCCGACCCCGGAATTATACAGAGAGGCTATGTAAGCAACACAACCATCAATGTATAAAACAAAGATCGAGACTTGTGGAACAGAACTGGCACAAAGCATGACTCTACGACACAAAACATTTATATGGCAACTCATATAACGAGGAGAATACAAATATTACAAGGCAAAAGGATCACAGATCCTACAATTCAACAAGCGGAAGCGAAGTAGCGTTGTCTAATACAACAAGAAGCAAATTATGGCCTAAGAGGCCTACAGATAAACATCACCCAAGCCAGCTTGTTCCACGGTCCCAAGCTGCCACCTGGGAACCCCAGACTAGTAGTCGACGTCAACGAAGAACCCACCTAACTGCTCGGTGTCGTCCTCCTCTGAAATACAAATACATAGAGGCAGCAAATAGAGACTGAGTACGATGTACTCGCAAGTTTAGTAGGGCGATATAGGCCCAATGACTGACGGAGGCTCTAAAGCTGTATAATGTAGTTCTTTTGCATAAAGCTAAATTTCATAAACCAAAACTTAAAAGACACCTGGCATTCGTCTACTCAGAATATTTTTATAAAGGGGTAAGAGAGTATCAATATCATCTTCGGTTCCCATCGAACCTACTTGTAGCCACAAACACATCTCATCCTCACCAAAGGCACTCCCTCGACTCACCCTCGGGGAAATGAACCTTTATCTCACGGTTGTTATGCAACCTTTAGCTGCCATATCAATTAGGTTATAAGTTATCTATGGTCTCGTATATCCGTTCCCAAGTCGTCCATAACCGCGGACACGGCTTTTCGAAAAGATTAAACCCTGCAGGGGTGTACTATTTGAAGTCGCCAGGTTTCCGCAGGAACCCCAGCTCCTTATCCATCGGTACCGTCTGGCTCACCTAGTTGGCCCTCTTCCGGGGAAGGCCGGCGAGTGGGCGCGGTTAGAACTTTACATTGCACGAGACTATCCAAGAGTGATCTGTGGCCACAGGACAGGTTCAGTGCCTATTTCAACACCCTGCCCCATCGCCACACCCTAAACACCACCGTCCACATCATTCTTTTCCCGCTCACACACACGGCAAATGGAAATAGCAAACTAGAGGAATCTTGGATACGCCCGCACAACTTATTTGGTCAAAGGGGGTTCCATATGCCCCCACCTCCGGAAGCACGCTCGATCTTGGTTCTAGAGACAAGAACTCGCACCTAGGGGCTAGAGTGAGACAAAACACCATCCCCGATGGCAACTCACCCAAACCGTCTTAGCATTTTAATTAAGCATCAACATTATCCACCAAGTCCGCATCGTTCCATCAACATCATTAATAATGGAATTAACAACGGACATAAAGCATCTAGGTAAGCATGGCTAAGCATAACTAAGCATGTAACCAACAATTATATTGGTAACCGGCCAACACATCAACACTATGGTTCATAGGTAGGGATACATGTGATTGGCTCGGGGGAAGACATGCAATCATAGGATTCTCTATACTATGATCAAAAGAGACATTTGAATCGCATGCAAATAATATGGTGGATAAAATAAGTTTATAAACATAGGATGCTAGATGCCAAGAAGGTTAGGTTATCTCTTGCCTTGCTGCCCTGGCGCGGAGTACTGCTCGTCGGGGTAGTTATCGGTAACCTCGACTCCGGAATCTATCGATACCCAAAGAAAAGTACAAAGCACACATAAATCACACGATCACAAGATGCAATGCGCAAACACATGATGACATGTCCAATTGATGCAAAGATATCATTATCTAAATTAGATAGCAACATTAAATGAGGGGCCAAATAATTATTGCAATTATTTGGAACCAACCCCATATTTATCTTAGTGGCCACATTCTTTATAAAATCTCAAATTATTAGAGAGGTGGCTCAAATATGCATGAACATGACATGAATGGATAGGATTCGTCATTCCGATCAATTCGGTAATTTATTTGTAACTTTCGGAGTACCGATGAATAAATAGCAATTTAATTAAATAATTGAAATTAATTCATTTAACCCAAATATGGATAACATCAAATAAATATTTGTGATCATGATATGATAAGTGCATGGTTTGATGGCATTTGGCATGTTGAACACATTGATATTTTATTCATAATTTTTGGCTAATTATTTAACAAGTTATGAAATTCTCAAATTAGGCATTATTTAACCTAATTTGGGAATTCTTAATTAACCAAAAGAATATAAATCCAAAAGAAGTTTACAATGATTCCAAAAGGTGGAGTTTGTTTTCCTGAACATTTTGAAATTTGATTTGTCGAATTTGAAGCATTTTTCAAATTGTTATCGATTATTTAAAATTTGTTTCACATAAAAAAGGAAAACAAAAACCCCAGACGGGCCGGCCTCAAGCCGGCCAGGCCGGATAAAAGGCTGGGCAGGGACCCGAGTGGTCCGGCCCAGAGCCGGCCCAGGCTGGGCAACCGGCCGGGAGTGTGGCCGAATCGGCCGGCCTCGTGCCGGCCCAGGCCGGGCAGGCAGGCCGGGCACCTGCCCGAAGGCTCCGGCCTCAGGCCGGCCCAGGCGACGGCCAGTCCGGGCGCGCTGTCACGGCGGGGAACTGGCGGCGACCGGCGTCGAGTCGGCGGCGAGGGAGGAGAAGAAGAGAGGGCGGGAAGCTGCCAAATTGGTGGGGAAACTCACCCAAGCTGATTGGTAGGGCCGGCGAGTCGAGGGGGAGGCCGAACTCGCCGGGAAACGGCCGGCGGCGCTCGGCCGGGGAGGGGCGATGTCGAGGACGCGGTCGTGGTTCTGGGAGCCCCCGGCTCGATTCCTCAGCCTGAGAGGACGAGGAGGATGCGGCGGAGGGGGAGGTGGCGTCGGCTCGTGCCGAGGTAGCTCAGAGAGGCGGCGATTCGTCGGAGACGACTTCGGCTTCACGGCGACGGCACGGGAACCAGAGGCGGCTTCGATCCAGGAAAAAGCGAGAGGAAGGGGAGGAGAGAAGGAGAGTGAGGGGAGCAGGTAGCGATGGTCGGGGGGGCTCCTTGACCACGAGGGAGCAGGTGGTGCGGCGGCATGGCTCGAGGCATGGTGCCAGTGCCGTTTTCCAGCACAGTGAGGAAGAGGGAGAGAAAGGAGGATGACAGGGGTGGCCCACCCGTCAGCGTTTTGAACATTTCTTCATTTTCTGTTTTTCTTTTAAGTTCAGCGACAATTTGTGATTAAAAAGGGGCACTAAATAGTTTTAGAAAAATGTGCAAAAATTCATATAGGCTCCCTTTAACATTTAGAACCTCCATAAAATTTGGTGCCCTAAAATAAAATGTTTTGGACAACATTTGTTCACAGCTTTTAATTAAAGGTATTTTTGACAATTTCCAAATTGTAATTATTTAGAGCACTTAAGCATTTCCAAAAATAATGAAAATATTCATGGAGACTCTCACTATAATACTGGAGCTCCCCATGATTTTAGTTTGAATTTTTGGAAAGCATAACTTGGGTCCAAAAATAGGAATTGAAATAAGCCAAATATGAAAACTCATATTTAGTTCCCAATTGACAAAACTTGAAATTTGAGAAATGAGGATAAGAGGCAAATAGGGAACTTCCTAAACAAGTTGGAAGTCCAAGAATGGTTGGTTGACAAAAAGGGCAAAACATTTGGTTGGAGGTTTTGGGAAGGGTTGGCTTCCCATTACAATTGGGTTCCAAGTGCAAGTTTAATATGGCAAAAAGAAAAATGCATATGGATGCTATGATGCACACAATGAAGCAAAAGTGGAAAAAACCTTCGTATTTTTTCGTTACCAAGTTTGGGATGTTACAAAAACATTCTCATCATTCTTTTCCAATACAGGAGATATACAATACGAAGTATTTTTTTAACATAACACGAATCTAGAAAGTTTCGGTTCAGATTTTTTTTGCTTAGTGTTCACTAAAATAAGCATATCTTTAACATACGAGGTCCGTTTTCGACGTACGACCACTTAAAATATTCAAAAAATATGTGCATATGAATTCGCCAAAAATCAAGGTAGGGCGGCTGCCCTACCTTGCCCTATGGGGAGCTTCGCCCCTGATTGAAATTAGTAAAGCAAGAATCGATGTGGATGTTCGATGTGTTGATAGCGCCTATCGAGTTGCAGATGGGTTCATGGATAGCTTCGCTAGTATTATTTTTGTTCATCCGAATTTTAATTTCTTTTCGGTTCACTATTATTTTGGATTCACCGGTATTTTTGGTTCACTATTATATTTTGTTTCACTATTATTTTTGATTCACTACTATTTTAAATCTATGATTTTTTTAATTTCAGATTGTTCTCAAAATTAACAGAAAAAACAGACCCTTTTTCCTTAACGTACTCAGCAGCAAAAGTGAACGAAAAAAGAAAAGCGAACGGGAAAAAAGTAGAATGAACCAACGTGTAGCAAAATATTAATCGAAGGAGTAAATGATTTTCCTAACGCGCTCGACGGCAGACGAACCAACCAGTAATAAAACCAATAACGTAGGTCTTGAGAAATGGAGCGGTCAAACCCTTACTAGCGATACGGCCCATCTGGCCCTTGTAAGCCCGGAGCGGGTATCGAGCTAGACCATTTTCTTCCGCTAATAAATAACCACATTCTCTGCGCAGAAAATCCCCGAGTCCGCCGCCACCGCCACCCTCGCCCTCTTCTCCCCAGCACTCAACCCTAGCCTCCGGCGATGGCCCCGAAGCACGCCGCCAAGAAAGCGGCCCCGCCGCCACCGCCACCACCGGCTGAATCCTCTGATGATACTTGCTCCGAAGAGTCTGAGGACGAAATGGCGATCACCGAGTCCCCAGCCCCCGCCTCCATCCTCGCTCCCAAGAACACTCCTGCGCCGCCGCAGGAGGGCAATGAGTCGGAGTCGTCTGACGACGAAGACGACGTGGAGAAGGGGCAGGAGGAGGAGGATCAGCCCGCCCGCGCGGCCCCCAAGAACCAGCCGCCGCCGCTGCAAAAGGAAGAGGACTCCGACGCTTCCGGCAGTGAGGAGGAGGAGGAGGAAGAGGAAGAGGATGAGCCCACCCGCGCAGCCCCTCCCTCCGTTCCAAAGAAGCAGCCTCCACAGCCAAAAAAGAAAGTTGACTCCGACACTTCCGGCGACGAGGAGGAGGCACTGCCGCCGAAGAAGGAGGCGGCGGCCATGAAGCCCCCTGTCCCGGCAGCGGCAGCGGACGAGGCCAAGAAGCCAGGCGCTTTCCACCGCATCTGGTCCACCGATGACGAGGTCCGTATCCTGGAGGCCCTCGCCGCTCACCAAAAGCAGCACGGCGCCTTCCCGCAGCCTCAGGATCTCATCGACGTCCTTGCCGGGAAGCTCGACAACCCTGCCTACGGCAGCAACGAGCTCCAGTCGAAGGTCAAAAAACTGAAGCACCAGTACGTCACGCTCATCAAGAGGGGCGAGGTCCCGAGCATGCAGGCCCGGCTTAGATGTATGGCGACCTTGG
Organism: Puccinellia tenuiflora; assembly: GCA_012064385.1. Taxonomy (NCBI): domain Eukaryota; kingdom Viridiplantae; phylum Streptophyta; class Magnoliopsida; order Poales; family Poaceae; genus Puccinellia; species Puccinellia tenuiflora. The sequence continues at coordinate 98,764 of QRDG01001850.1, forward strand.
CTTCGTCCTATGGCCCATGCCTGGGAGGGGCCCATGGACCGGCCAATTCTTCCTTGTGCTGGGCTGGAAAGAAAAAGACTTGCAAGTATCCATCAGGCCCCGCAAAGAGGAAACACACGCAGGGAGGCAGCGATCGATGGATCTCCACTACTTCTTCAGTTCTTCGTTGTTCGTTTGTTCGTAAAGGAAAGAAAATACACTGTAAATTAGGAAACAATAGATTGAAATTGACTCAAGGGATTCATTTGCCTAGGGCCCCACAAAATATAGAGCCGGTCCTGCGAGCAAGGAACACGACCGCCAGCTCTTGGACCTATCCAAGATCGTCTGGGACGGTGACAAGACCACCACTGCAACTGCTCTGAGCAACGGCCATGAGCACAAGGGGTTCGAGGAGATGTGTGAGTTGTACCCTTACCTCACAGAGGAGGTGAAGGGGCTGGAGGCGAGGCACCCGGGCTTTTGCAAGAGGGATTTCGGGAAGATGGACGGCGACAAGGCGCACACCATGGACGAGAAGATCAAGAAGCTGAGGGTGGTGCAGATAAAGATGGAGATGCGCGGCGCCGGTCTCACCAAGGAGGTGACCAAGGCTCTCATGGACCTGGTCAACGGATGATGAGCTTACCTGAACCACATCCAATTAGCGATGATCATCTGAACATCTGAATCGGCTCTGTTGATGTGAGCAATGCTGGAATTGCATATTGTGGCTGTCTTGGTAGTGTAGGAACGTATTTGTGTGATGATGGCGTGTGGTAGAATGGCAAATTTCTCGGTGGTGTGAAGGATGTTCTAGAGTTGGTCTTGTGATGGTACAAGGATGTTTTTGTCATGATGAAAGTATTTCTGGAATCGCAAGTTGTTGGCATCTAAGAAAATATTTCTTTTGTGTTGTGCGCAATGCTAAAACTGAAATGTGTTTCTTGTTGATGACGGTGTGAGCGTTTTTGTGTGACAGCATATATGCAGTGTCTTGCTCGTTGATGGTCGATGCTTGTTCATGACGAGAGCGCTGCAAATTTCTCGGTGGTGCAAAGGATGTTCTAGAGTTGGTCTTGTGATGGTGTAACGATGTTTTTTTGGTGATGGAAGTATTGCTGGAATTGCAAGCTGTGACATCTTGATGGTTTAAGAATGTTTCTTTTGTGCTGTGCGCAACGCTAGAACTGAAGAGTGTTTCTTGTTGATGGTGGTGTGAGTGTTTTTGTGTGACAGCATATAAGCAGAGTCTTGCGTGTTGATGGTCGATGTTTGTTCATGACGAGAGCACCGTCATGTAAATTAGGGCTTCTAATCGATGACATTTACTTAGATTTAGATGTGATCATTTGGGTTGTGAGGCGAGTAGAGCTGATTTGCAACAGAATGTATACAATGTGCTCTGAGTTGTGTGTATATATTTGGACCAACTATCAAACAGTATCTGGTCCTCTTTCTACTACACTTCACAGTACTCTGTACTACTGTAGATATTTGCAACAAACCTTGGTCAGATGCTTCTGTTTATTCAAACTTGTGAGATTCATTGCAGTTGTAAAAGTCAGGTTTCTTCAGTAGTAAATGTGCATTAGTTTTGTCTTGGTTCTGCTTGTCAATGCTTGCTATGGCTATGATGATTCTCCAGTTCCTTTTGAAATAAGATATGTCTTTGTGTATGTTTCCCTGGGAACACATCCAACCTCTCAATCATGTTATTTTTGTTCATACTTACTTGAAACTGGCATCACAGAGAAAAAATCACTAAGTTTCTTTTTTGTACTTATGCCTACATAGGTCTTGAATAAAATGTCGGCATGGCAAGTTTCAAAAACAAGATCTCCCATTGATCAACTTCGACATGTTGTGCAACAGTTAGTCACTCCACATGTGTTGCTTTGCACGTGTAATATATTTGGCCGCTTTGGAAATATAGTTGCAAAGTTCAGCCTCCTTAGTGCTCATTAAAGTATGTGGCTAACGGGTATATGCATTTTTCTGAGCAAAGATGCTCCTAGAAATTTCACTGTTTATGCACCCGTTTCTTACTTTTGCTAAAATTATTTTCATGAATAAACATGAAACCCATGCTCAACAGGCAAAAGGCCCACCAACCATCAGTGGTAGAGTTCGCATGACACAACCAAAAATTTCCGGTTAACAATTTTCTAACGGCAATCGTGTTTCCACTGTCTGGAGTTTCAGAAGCCAATCAGCTCTTGTGTTCAAGGTTTGGGGGGGCAAACAAAAGTACAAAAAAACTCTTTAGTTGTTCTCAACATAGATTACTCATTCTACTTCACTACAAAATCAACATAAGCATGTGGCGATCTCTGCTAGCATCTACAAAAAGAAGTGTCACCTTCCATCTTGGCCATAAATATCAAGCCACCATTGATGCATCTCAGTAGAGCTAATATGATGTCTTGTGTAGTGTATCCTTATGGATCTAAAACGTTTTGTATGGACCCAGATATACATATATGAAGTATTGCTTCGTTTCGTCAGCAAAATATATGTATCAACTTGCACGAGCTAAAAGCAGTATCAAAGACTGCAATAGAACATGTGACTAAAGGTGACTTGTTTGCCCTAAAAAAACCTTGTTTGCCGAAGTGACCGGTTTGCTATGACCACTTCATGTTTCACACTTCAGACGCTCCTAGGCTGCCAACACACCACGAACTCCCATCGCAAAAGAGCATCATAGTTGCCACTTGCCAGTAGATACCATGATTCCTGAAACAAAGAATAATCATATAGTTCTCCAGCTTGCCCCAGGTTGAAAGGTCCAACGTTCTGCAGTGTGGCAAACAATTACTACATCCAATTGATTTATTTCTATGAGAAATCTAGACGACATAGCAAAAATAAATTTCTAATATCCAGATATCAAAGAGATTGTAGAACAATGATTGCTTGAAAAAAACTTTAATTGTTGTGCACGTGACTGGATTAATGGAGTTGAATGAAATATGATGTCTAAAACTCTAAATCATGGACATAAAACCATGATAAGCTAACATTGTTGAACTACCATGTACATGAACTCCGCTCTAACCGATGTTCCGACAAACACTTGGAACATGTGAACACCAAACAAGAACGCCCCAAGCAAATAGTTATAGTGTAAAAATGTGGCAGGAAAACAAATGAAAATCAAGCAAGCTGACGGTGATTGTTTGAACTGTACTAACATGGTGTCAAGAGTCGCCACCCTGAAGACCATTAGGTTAGTCATCGAGTTGAAGAACATCACAAATTAGGGTCACCATTAGCTGAAAGTGTATAGCACTCATCTTGGCTATTCGAGCAACCAAAGAGATCAATGTCAGTCAGTTTAGTAGCAATGACATCTCAGTTAATAGCTAGGACTGAACAGCCAGCTATCTTGAGTTGCTAGAGAAGGAGAGGATTCCCGTTAGTTCTTCCACTTGTATGGTATTTTGGATCCTTGACGTCTTTCGGATACTTGAGTCAATAATAATACCTGAAGGTTCCCAAATAAAGACGAAAAAAATAAGCAATTAGTAACCTACACAGTCGGCTCATCGATTATATATTATTGAGCACAACCTGCTCTTTTTGCAATTTTGAAACCTTTTTGACGGGATGCAATTCTAAGACTGTAAATAAACATTATTAGACTATTGCATGGCCTGATAACTCCTTCGTGCTGAACTTGTTGAAGATCTGTTTGTATTACAAATAAGATTGTGACCGACTATCTATTTACTTGTAGTCTGAGAACTGCCCTTTGTTTCACTTATCAACGAAGATTCACCCAAGATGATGACTGCATGTTACCTTCCATGAAAGCACTTCTCCGTTTTGGCCTTTTTCGACACATCAAATATTTACAACTTACACGCAATTTCATTCATGTTGTCTTCAATTGAACCAAAATACTAACAGCCTACCCTTAAGCACTTACACATAAAAAATAAGCAAATAATATATCACCTGAAATTGTGGAATTCTCATGACATTGAAATGAAGAATAGAGTAGAGCGGGATCGACCTGGAGTTCAGGGCACCGGGATAACTGGCTGGTGTACAGGAGCACAGCGAGCTTGAAGTCCATATTTAGTATAAAATTTCACAACAAATAAATCAATCACCCAAATATGTTGGGAGGAAAGAGAACACGCACCCCTGCACTAATACACAAACCATTCAGCCTCGGAATCCCCTAAACCAACATCACACACTCTGCATTGGGCAGCCAAACCATAAACCCCGGCCTCATCCACTCCATCCAAACCACAGAGCAACAAACAGCAGCAAAAATCCACCGCCCAACCACCATGATTGCATGGAACCTTATAACCTCCTCTCATCCCTTCCACCAATCTGAACCAAGACAATAGGCGCAGGAAGCAAAGAAAACAGGATTAAATCCAGAGAGGAAAAAACAAATCCAAACGGAGAAACGGCAAGGGAGGAGCGACCAGCTCGCTGGCAGGAGCAGCGGCGCCACTCCAAGCCCTCCAGACCACAACGCCGCAACGAAGCACATCGAGCCACTACGTGAACCAACTAACTGGGAAGCACAAAGCCTTTACGTAGGCCACACGACACGTAACACGCAGCCAAATGGAGAAGGCGCCACAAAGCCCCGAAAACAGGGCTAGATCGAAACTAATGACTCTCACGGCATGACACGCAGCGACCACGAGGATGTTAGGGAATGAACTCATCTATTCCAAAGGGGCCAAAGCCAGTACATATACAGGTGAGTGAACAGTAAACCCTATAATCTCTATACACATCTAACACCCCCCCCTCAAACTCATGGTGGGTCAACAACACTGAGTTTGGAGAGGAAGAACCCATGCTGCGCTCGAGTCTGTGCCTTCGTGAAGAAATCCGCCAGCTGTAACTCGGAGGGCACATAGTGAAGAGCAAGAATCTGATCCTGCACAGCAGCACGTACAAAGGAGGCATCCACGCCGATGTGCTTGGTGAGCTCATGCTTCACCGGGTCACGCGCAATGTTGATGGCACCGGTCTGTCTGACAATAGAGAAGTCGGTGCAGCAGCAGAAACACCAAAGTCTGCTAGCAACCATCGCAACCAGGTCACCTCAGCCGTCAACATAGCCATCGCTCGCAACTCAGCCTCTGCACTGGAGCGGGAAACTGCCTTCTGTTTCTTCGTCTTCCAGGCAATGAGAGATCCTCCAAGAAAAACACAATAGGCAGACAGCGAGCGGCGATCAGAGGGATCACTTGCCCACGTAGCATCAGAGTAGGCCTGGAGCTGGAGAGAGCTGGAGCGAGGAAAGAAAAGGCGGCGAGAGATCGTGCCACGAAGATATCGTAGAACACGGAGAAGGTGACTATAGTGGACAGAACTGGGAGCAGATACGAACTGACTCAGAATATGGACAGGGTATGATATGTCTGGACGAGTGACAGCCAGGTAGACAAGACTCCCAACAAGATGACGATAGCGTGTCGGGTCTGTGAGGGGATCACCATCGGTAGCACGAAGCTGAACATTGAGCTCCATAGGAGTCTCAGCAGTGCACTCATCACCAAGAGCGGCGCGAGCAAGAAGATCCTGAATATATTTTTCTTGGGAGATGTAGAAGCCATCAGAAGTCGAAGAAACCTCAATCCCAAGAAAATAGCGAAGAGGACCAAGATCTGACATCAGGAACTGCTCACGGAGGCGAGACTTAACAAAGGCAATATACTCAGAGTCATCGCCAGTAATGATCATGTCATCAACATATAAGAGTAGGAGCGTCCGACCACGAGGTGAGGTGTGGACAAACAGCGCAGGGTCATGGTCGCTAGGCACGAAACCAGCGGCAGTCACCACAGAACCGAAACGCTCAAACCAGGCGCGAGGGGCTTGTTTAAGGCCATAGAGAGAGCGCCGAAGACGGCAAACCATACCATCAGGAACAGAGTACCCCGGTGGTGGCTGCATATAAACCTCCTCACGCAACTCACCATTGAGAAAGGCATTCTGGACGTCAAGCTGAGACACAGACCAATGACGAACAGAAGCCACAGCGAGAAGAGTACGAACAGTGGTCATGTGGGCAACAGGAGCGAATGTCTCATCATAATCGCGTCCCTGCTCCTGCTGAAAACCACGAGCCACAAGACGAGCTTTGTACCGCTCAAGAGAACCATCGGAGCGAGTCTTGATCTTATAGACCCACTTGCAAGTGATGGGGCCAGCACCGGGAGGAGGAGAAACAAGATCCCATGTGTCAGTGCGCTCAAGTGCAGCAATCTCCTCGGCCATCGCAAGCTGCCATTCATACTGAGCCATGGCATCCCGATAGGAAGTGGGCTCAATAGCAGCAGAAAGGCCGTACTGGGAAGGAGAATAGCGAGCGGGAGACCGTAAGGAAGGACGAGAACGAAGGTTATGAACCTGTGTAGACGGAGAAGGTGGAGCTCCGGAAGTAGAGGGTATGTCAGAGGAACCATCCACAACACGAGGACGACGAGTGTAGTGGAGAGGAAAGGGGGAAAGAGGAGGACACGCCGGAGCGGTAGGTGGAGAGGCAGGTGACGAGGGAGGATAGGAAGAAGGAGGGGAGGGTGGTGTCAGAGGTGTATCAGAAACCGTGGGACTCGACGGAGGTGGAGGTGGAGGAGTAAAAGTAGGCACAGAGGGAGATGTGTCGGGGAGTATAAGGAAGGAGAGGTCGTCAACTGAAAGGGGGGAGGTGGTATGTAATAGCCCCAATTTGGTACCCTAAAATATGGGCCAATTTTTCACTTTTTGTTGTGCATTGCATCATGGCATCCATCTAAAATTTGCTAAACTAAAATAAAGCAACAATTGGAAGTTGAAACAAAGGAAGCCAAAACCCTTCCTAAATTTCCAAACTACATGCATTGCCCAAAATGGCCAAACCAAATTAATTTGAATTTCCAAATTGTTCAGGAAGTTCCAAATTTCTTTTATAACCCATTTGCCAAAATTCATTTATTGACAAGCAGAAATGATGCTTGGTGGGTTACCAAGAGCATGACCTAGATCTTTTAGTAAACCCGATGAGTCCGGTGTTGTGGCTCATTCACCTCACCGGAAGACCTATTGACGAGATCTCTCAAATCTTTAATCTCAATCACTATCCCTAAGGGTAATGTGTAATTTACCCTGGTAGTTGTCCGTATGGTCTTTTCTTTATCTCAAGTACGACTTTCGCTTGAGTATGGAATGAAGCCTATTTTTCCGAAGCCGGAGTGCGATATCTAGAACCTCAAGGAGAACCTCACTACGGAGTGGCTAAATATCTACCGGTCAATCCTCCCCTCCGTCCATCTCGTGACCATATCTCGTTATGAGGTTTTACCCCTCTATCTAGTTGTGGATCAACTGCTATATCCTTCTCACCTCGGTGAAATCAAGGTTTGCCCAATCACTACAACTAGGAAGATCATCGGGAGATCGAGTAGATTGATGAAGTGAAGAGTTGCCGTGTTTCTCGTATCCCTCTTCCTACTCTAGAATCTCGGGACGAGATTCCTGTAAGGGGGGTAGAATTGTAACAGCCCCAATTTGGTACCCTAAAATATGGGCCAATTTTTCACTTTTTGTTGTGCATTGCATCATGGCATCCATCTAAAATTTGCTAAACTAAAATAAAGCAACAATTGGAAGTTGAAACAAAGGAAGCCAAAACCCTTCCTAAATTTCCAAACTACATGCATTGCCCAAAATGGCCAAACCAAATTAATTTGAATTTCCAAATTGTTCAGGAAGTTCCAAATTTCTTTTATAACCCATTTGCCAAAATTCATTTATTGACAAGCAAAGCTTTAAAATTGAGAATTCAATTTGGGTCATTACAAACTCTATTTTTGGAACCATGTTGAGTTTTCCAAAAATTCAAACTAAAATCATGGGGAGCTTCGATATAATTGTGAGAGCCTCCATGAATACTTTCATTATTTTTGGAAAGGGTTCTTTGCTCCAATTAAATGCTTTTTGCAATTTATCAAAAATAGCTATAACTAAACCTTATGAACAAATGTGGGTCAAAACTTTTTTATTTTGCCACCCCAATTTTTGTGGAGCACCTAAAGGTCATTTAGAACCCCTGTGAATTTTTGCATAATTTATAGAAAGGTCCTGGTGCCTCTTTTAAATTGCTTAAACTCTGTTAAGGACCTCTTTGCAATTTATTTAAACTTTCTAGGGGCCTTTTCGCGTTTCTTCTTTTCTCTCTCTTCTCTCTCACCGTGGCCATGGCACTGGCGCCATCCTTCGCCGTGCCATGCCGCCCTCCCCCCCCCCGATCGGCCTGCTCCTTGGAGGACAAAGGAGGACCCCACCCCACGACGCCGGCCCCTCGTTCTCTTTCTCCCCTCTCACCTGCCCGTTCCTCTCTCTCCCTCTCTCTCGGGTGCGCCCCCATGGCCGAGACCCGCTCGAGTTCATCGCCGCACTGTCGCCGCTAGCCGCCCCCCCGGATGAATCGAAGAGCGCCACTAGCTCCTCCTCTTCCCCTGCTTCGTCCTCGTCGAAGGAATCGAAGCCCGACGCCCCGAATCGGCCGCGCTGCCTTCTTCCTCTCCGGCGCGGCCGCGCATCGCCGTCATGCTTGCCGTCGTCCCTTGCGGCCCCAGGATGAACTGATCGCGCAGGACGCCCCGCATCACCACCCTCTACCTCCACCTCCGTCGCGCGCATGCTAGGAAGCGCGGAACCGAGCTAATCGAGCTCGATTGCCCGACGTCCGCCCACCGCTCGCCGCGCCCGTCTTCGCCGGAATTCGGCCGCTACGGTCGCCCCCGGCCACCCCTAGCCGCCTCCCGAGTCGAGGGTGAGCTCCTCTATCTATGGCTTCATCCGCGTCCTCTCTCCCTCTCCCTCGCGTCGTCGCGTCGACGCTCACCGCCGGCGGTCGTCGCCGTCACCGCACTCTCCAGCACGCGTGCGTGCACGCCCGGCCGTTTCCCCGGCCTGGGCCGGTCCAAAGGCCGGCTGGCTCGGGTGGTGCCCCGGCCTGCACGCCAGCCTGGGCCGACCCATGGGCCGGCCGCTTCGGGCACTGTCCCGGCCTGCGCCCCGGCCTGGGCCGACCTAAGGGCCGGCCTGCAACAGTATTTCCTGCGAATTTGGAAAAATATTTTGGAATTTAAATAATTCATATCTATTCGATTGTTGGTCCAATTTCAACAAATGAAATACCATGTTGATCAGAAAAGCAAACTCTACCACTTGGAGTCATTGTAATCTTCTTTTGAAATTACTTCCTTTTGGATATTTAAGAATTCCTAAAATGGGTTAAATAATCCCACATTAGGAAAATTCGTAACTTATTAAATAATTGTTCAAAAATTATGAATTAAATATCAAAGTGATCAACCTGTCAAATGCTATCAAACCATGCACTTAGCACATCATGATCACAAACTTTTATTTGATGTTATTCATGACTTGTTTAAATTAATTAAATTCAAGTATTTAATTAATTTGTCACTTATTCATCGGTACTCCGAAAATTACAAATAAATTACCGAAATGATCGGAATAACAAACCCTCTCCATTCTTGTCATGTTCATGCATATTTGAGCCACCTCTCTAATAATTTGATAAGTTATAACGAATGTGGCCTTTAAGATAAATATGGGGTTGGTTCCAAATAATTGCACTAATTATTTGGAACTCCATTTAATTTGTTAATTAAATTAAATGATGTCATCTTTGCATTCAATTGGACATGTCATCATGTGATTGAGCATTGCACCTTGTGATCGTGTGATTTATGTGTTCTTTGTATTTCTCTTTTGGGTATCGATAGATTCCGGAGTCGAGGTTACCGATAACTACCCCGACGATCAGTACTACGCGCCCGGGCAGCAAGGCAAGAGATAACCTAACCTTCTTGGCATCTAGCATCCTATGTTTATAAACTTATTTTATCCACCATATTATTTGCATGCGATTCAAATGTTTCTTCCGGTCAAAATATTAGAATATCCTATGAATGCATGTTCTTCCCCGAGCCAATCACATGTATCCCTACCTATGAAACCTAGGGTTGAAGTGATGGCCGAGTTAAAGATAGAATTGTGGTATTCATATGCTTAGCTATGCTTAGCCATGCTTAGATATGCTTTATGTCCGTTGTTAATTCCATAATTATTGATGTTGATGGAATGATTCGGGCTTGGTGGATAATGGTGATGCTTAATTAAAATGCTAAGACGGCTTGGGTGAGTTGCCATCGGGGATGGTGTTTTGCCTCACTCTTGCCCCTAGGTGTGAGTTCTTTACCTCTTGAACCAAGACTAGCGTGCTGCCATTGTTGGGTGTATGGGCGCCTTACTGACCGAATAATTTGTGAGGGGCTTGTCAAGGGTCCTCTAGTTTGCTATTTCCATTTGCGCGTGTGTGGTGTGAGTGGAAAAAGGAACGAGGATGGTGGTGTCTAGGATGTGGCCGCGGGGCAGGGCGCTGGGAGCGCTGATCCTGTCCTTCCGCACACTGATGATCCTTGAGTAAGCCTCATGCTTTGTAAAGGTCTAACCGCGCCCGCTCGCCGGCCTTCCCCGGAAGAGGGCCAACTAGGTGAGCCGGACGGTACCAATGGGTAAATTAGTACACCCCTGCAGGGTTTAATCTTTTCGAAAAGCCGTGTCCACGGTTATGGACGACTTGGGATCGGATATAAGATCATAGATAACGTTAACCTAATTGATATGGCAGCTAGAGGTTGCATAATAAACTTGTGATAAAGGTTCATTTCCTCGAGGGTGAGTCGAGGGAGTGCCTTTGTGTGAGAAGAGTGGTGATGGTTGTGAGTAGGTTCGCCGAGAACCGAAAGGTGATAACGATACTCTCTTACCCCTTTATAAAAATATTCTGAGTAGACGAATGCCGAGTGTCTTTTATATCTTTCTGTTTATGAAACTTAGCTTTATGCAAAAGAACTACATATAAAGCTTTAGAGCCTCCGTCAGTCATTGGGCCTATATCGCCCTACTAAACTTGCGAGTACATCGTACTCAGTCTCTCTTTGCTGCCTCTATGATTTTGTATTTTCAGAGGAGGACGACACCGAGCAATTAGGTGGGTTCTTCGTTGACGTCGACTACTAGTCTGGGGTTCCCAGGTGGCAGCTTGGGACCGTGGAACAAGCTGGCTTGGGTGATGTTTATTGTAGGCCTCTTAGGCCATATATTTGCTTCTTGTTGTTAGACAACACTACCCGCTTCCGCTTGATGAATTGTTGGATCTGTGATCCTTTTGCTTGTAATATTTGTATTCTTCTCGTTATATGAGTTGCTATACTTTTGTGTCGTAGAGTCATGCTTCGTGCCAGTTCTGTTCCACAAGTCTCGATCTCTGTCTTATGCATTGATGGTTGTGTCGGATTCATAGCCTCTCTGTATAATTCCGGGGTCGGGGCGTTACAGGTAGGACGCGGATAGTAAGGACGAGACTCATCAAAAGTCACATCACGTGAAATACGCAGACGACGACCAACGGGATCCCAACATCGGTAACCCTTGTGCTCATCACTGTACCCGAGAAAGACACACTCAACCGACTGAGCAGTTAGTTTGGTGCGTTCACGCGGAGCAAGAAGAACATAGCACACACACCCAAACAGACGAAGAGCGGAGTAGTCAGGAGAATGACCCGAGAGACGCTCCATAGGAATACCACCCTGTAAGGCAGCCGAAGGCTGGATGTTGATAAGATAGGTGGACGTGGAAATAGCCTCAGCCCAAAAGTGGGGAGGAAGAGAGGCGGCGATCATCATCGCACGAGTTGTCTCAAGCAGGTGGCGATGCTTGCGCTCAGCAACACCATTCTGAGCATGGGCACCAGGACAAGAGAACTGGGCAAGAGTACCCTGCTCGGCAAGGAAACCACGCAACATGCGGGAGATATACTCACCAGCCGAGTCAGCACGAAAAACACGGATGGGCGTGGAAAACTGGGTGTGAACCATGGCAGCAAATCGCTTGTATATGGAGAGAACCTCACTGCGAGATTTCATCAAATAGAGCCAAGTATAGCGAGAGAAGTCATCAATAAATAGAACATAGTAGCGATGACCCCCTTTCGAATCAAAAGGAGCGGGACCCCATACATCAGAATGTACTAAGTCGAAAGGACGTTGAGAGACTGACTCACTAGTAGGATAGGGTAACTGAGTCTGCTTGCCAAGTCTGCAACCATTACAATGTAAAGAAACATCACCAGAGACAGACCCTAAAACACCTTGGCGCACTAAAGATCCCATGTATCAGAGCACAAGTTTTGCTCTCCTCTCTCCCGCACGTAGCCGAGCAACTCCGTGTTGCTCCGGCCGACCTGCTCTTCTATTCTTCCTCTCGCGATCTGCTGCGGTCGTCGTTCGTCGCCGCCCTCCCGCGAGCTGCTGTGCTTCTTCCTCTCGCGAGCTGCCTGGTCGCCGTTCGTCGCCGCCCTCCCGCGAGCTGCTGCGGCCGCCGCCCCTCTGGCCTGCCGCACCCCGGCCGCCGCCGCTGCATCCCCGGCCCGTCCCGGCCGCTGCATCCCCGCCCCGACCCGTCGGCCCACGGCTCCGGCCGCCGCCGCCTTCCGCGGCTCAGGCCGGCCGCCGCAGCTGCATCCCGTGGCCGCTGTGGCCTTGCCCTTCCTGGCCGCTGTGGCCTTGCGAATCGAGCGCTGAGCTCGAGCTGAGATCCATATTCTCTCTCCTGCTTTCCTGTGTTGACTTTGTAAAAAAAAAAAAAACAGAGAGCCCGCGATGTCCTCTTCGGGCTATGTTGCTATTCCTCGGTGCTCTGTGATCTTTGATGGCACCAACTACGCCGAGTTTGTGGGCTTTATGCGCATCCACATGCGTGGTCTCCTGTTGTGGGGCGTTCTCTCTGGCGAGGTCTCCTGTCCGCCGTGCGCCGTTGCTCCTGTGGCTCCTACTCCACCGGTGCCACCCGTTCTTGCTGCTGATGCCTCTGAGGCTGATCGTGCTGCCGCCAAGGATGCTGATGATCTTGCAGTTCAAGCCTATGACCAGCAGGTATCGGATTACTCGGACTCTCTCTCTATTTATCGGGATGCTCTGTCTGTTTACACTCAGTGGTGCAATGATGATGCTCGTGCTGCTGCTGTCCTCACTGCTAGTGTTCTACCCCAGTTTGCTTCTGAGTTTATGGGATTGGGCACCACTGCTGCAATGTGGATTTATCTTTGTCAGCGCTATCAGCCCTCTGGTGATGCTCTCTACCTGTCTGTGGTGCGTCAGGAGCATGATCTTCAGCAGGGTGACTCTACTGTTGATCAGTTCTACACACAGTGCTCTACCATCTGGCGTCAGCTTGACTCTCTGAGGACTGTTGTTTGTGGTACTTGTCGATGCTGTCAGACAGTGAGGTCAGACTTGGAGTTTCAGCGTGTCCATGAGTTCTTGTCTCGCCTGCGTCCAGAGTTTGAGCCTCGGCGTGCACACTTGCTTGCCCGTGGTCGACGTGTTCCCATCTCAGAGGTACTTGCAGAGCTTCGCGCCGAGGAGACTCGCCTCCGTTCTGCTGGACTGCTTGTGGTTCCCACTGTGCTTGCTGCCCGTGCTCCGGTGTCGTCTACTCCACCGCTGCTACCCACTCCTTCACGGGGGGTGGGCGGGCGGCCCTCTGCAAGTGGGGGTCGGCCTCGCTCTCACATGTTCTGCGAGTACTGCAAGAAGCCGGGCCATCCAGAGTCTGATTGTTTCAAGAAGCAGCGTGACATGGGTCGCTCCCCTCCTGCAGTTCGTGTGCCTCCGTCTGCTCAGTCCTTCACTGCCCAGGATATTGCCCAGCTCAAGCGTATGCTGGCTTCCTCTGGCTCTTCTTCAACGGGCACCGTTGCCTCGCTGACTGCTTCCACTACTGCTACTTCGCCACCACCGCCTACACAGTCAGGTACATCTCCGTGGGTTCTGGATTCTGGAGCTTCCTTTCACATGTCTTCTGATTCTTCGGCTCTGATACCATGTTAGGGAATGAACTCATCTATTCCAAAGGGGCCAAAGCCAGTACATATACAGGTGAGTGAACAGTAAACCCTATAATCTCTATACACATCTAACAGAGGAAACCCAAAACAAGGATGAAATACACCTGCGACAGGTGGGACCAGCCAGTGAGAGACCCTCGGAGCGCAGGCCTCACTATTTGTAGGGAGTTTAGAGATTCGAAGTCCATGTATATAATAAATCTATACGACCTCCAACACCTTGCTCACGAAATAAACCGGCAAAATTAGCAAGAGAAACATTTACATCGTGTTGACATGAGAATAGCGAACAACATGTAACATAGCCCAACATACAAGAAAATAACTTTTCATTGACATTAGAATCAACACTCTTGTAAGCATGATTTATCTTCATGAGTTATGAGATCATACAAAACTATCCGTCCAAGCAATGTGAGGACACTGAACTATATGAATCGAAATTTAAAATCGGCATGTACGGCATAAGAAGTTTGCTGATGCACTACAAAAAGATAAATGCATGATTTTAGTTTGTCTTTTTTATGGCTGCATTCAGTTTGTTCACGAAGTGAATCTGAATATCCTAACCTGCTATAGAATACCTAAGCGGTTGACCAGCAAATTTGTTCAAAGGGCTAAACTAATATGTAATCTTGAATGATATAGACCAGGTTGAGCATATAACTTAATTTACTGAAACGACACAGACCGTATTGCAAAAGGAGTAGCTAACAACTGTGAATTCATATAGTTGTGCATGTAGAAGCTACTCATATTCACAGTCATGATTCCATATGCAGGGCCATCTTCCTGCATGTCTTACCCATTCCAAACCGTTTCTGAAACTCGCGGTTCTTCTTTATCAGAACCTTGTGCCTGCACGTCTTACAGTCACACGGCATGCAAAGATCGGTGATCTGAAACTGCTCTACAATTTGTAGAGAAAGAAATGTGATACCTAAAACTGAGACATGAATGCTATAAGAAGAATGATATAGACCAGGTTGAGCATATATCAACAATATCTTTTTTTAGAAACACCGCTCGGAAACTGATCCTTAGAAAACACAAGCCGCTAGAGCTTCTACACTTCTTTTCTTAAATCTGCTTCTAACCTCCTTAGTTTACCGTGATTTTCAATTTTCAGATATACACACATTGCCTACTCAACCCAAACTGACTAACCGATCATCTCCCATAAAACACCACTATGTCAATATAAAGCGCGACTCCACAATTTTGTTGACAGAGTACTAAAAAATGAAACACCCTGAATTTTGGCCTTAAAAATAGGGACGATGAGAGCTATCAGTGTAGCAGCAGACGAACGGCCGGTAGTTGGGCGATAGAGGACCTAAAATCGAAGCTTTTGTCTACTTGCTTCAAAAGATACTCCATACATATGACGCTTATCTTCTAGACAGGATCGAAGGACCGGTTATGCAAGAGCCAGTTACTTGGAGTGAGAGATTTCCACACATAACCTAACCTGCTAAGACATCAACACCTAAAGATTCTCTATCCTTCAAAGATACAGCAAAACAAACTTTACCCCAAGATCCTTTGGCCACAACTGAATGATCAAACATATAAGAATTATGATCTGTATATTTCGCAACAATGATTTTTTTTTTGCATAATCAACTCACCAGGGGATTCCATTCAACACAGATTTGTTCCTATGTGATTGTTAGTCGGTTGGTGTTCCTACTATATATCGAAGTTTCTTAACCTTTTAGAGATTATTAGCTTTATGGTGTTTGTAACAAAATTAACATAATGAGTCGGGTCTTGTGCTGAAGTAAATTATTAGTTTGGAGGAATCCACCAAATGTAGCAAACATTTGCACATATCATTTCCTGTCTTTAGGAGTGCACAAACTTATCACAAACCACATTATCTCATCCAAAACAGGATCCTGAAGCCATTCTTGCCAACAAACCTAGCCCTCACCTTCACTTTTTCATCTATAATCTGGGTTGTGATTTTCAAGTACTCTTAGAAGCAATTTAAATAGTAGATGCCATCGTGGTAAAAAAACATACTTAAATTACCAGCTGCAAAAATAACATAACATAAAGTCAAATTAATCTGATTGCAATCAGGGATCTTTATAGAGAAATTCAAAGGATTCCTATAGGCCCAAACCAATAGTTTACACTTGGATAAATCTTGCCTAAAGTCACATTATTCTGGTGAACCTATTTTAGATCTTATGAATTATGATACAATGGAGAACTGCATTCAGAATCTGACTACCAAATAGACCTACTCAATATCAATATAACAACCATGTTGTAGTTTCAATGATAGAAAGTGGCCTCTCAAGATAATATTTGACACACTAAAACGATGAACCATCCAAGAATACAGAAATATAGGTAACTAATAACATAGGCTTTACATTAAGAAAATAAATAATTGACAACCAGAGTCATCTCTAACAGTAATTTAGCTAATTAACAGTAAACGATTGACATCATGAAAATAAAATGATCTTTGGGTGCTTGGGGCTAGCCTCCGCGTTGGCAAGTGGCATCCCAGCGCGCTTTGCTGCGGTTCAGCTCGCGGTGCTCATCTCGGGCGCCGCCTTGCCGGGAGTGCGTTCATGCGGATGGTGCCGGGCTGCCGGCGCAGGAGACTAAAACAATGTATCTACACCACGACTAATCAAGCTGAGGGATTCAGAGTAAAATAGGTTACCTGGGTTTGAAGACGACGGATCTGGCGGCGGCGGCGACAACCTATATGCGGTCAGGCAGCTTGTGGTAATCTCTCGGCACCGACGCAACAGATCGATAGGCTCCAGGGATGTTGGACCATCTTTGATGTTCCCTGGGTGTTCAGCCCAAAGAGTCACATCGTGCCAAAGTGCTGACGATTTCTTTGCCATGGCTTTCAGGTCTTGCTGTTGAATCCAGTGGACTAGCACTAGATCGATCACGGTGGACCCTTTAGGGTTTCCCCTTTGACAATGAGAGTACCAGAGAGATGCAGAGGGAGAGAGGGAGAGGGGACCGGTGTGACTACCTCCGGTGGACGCCGAGCTCGAACTGCCGGCCATGGTGGAGTGTGGTGGCGGCTGTGATGTGCGTGGGTGAGTGAGGCGGCGGCGGTGGAGAGCTTCCCGTGACTAAGCGCTAACCCTAAATCGGTAGGGGTATCGGTGGGTGCTGGGCAACACGGTGAACCTCGTACTGTGTGCCCCGGCCCCCACCCTGTTTATATAGCGCTGCCACAGGGGCCCACCAACCATAAGAGGGTTGGGCGCCCCCGATCAGGGCGCATTGACCTAGGGCCCGTGTGGCCGTTGGGCCACGACGGTGGAGATCGACCTAACATTCTCCCCCTAGATCTCACCTTTGCTTTTCCATTTACTTTACTCGTTTCATCACAAATCAATACATAGAGCATGTTTCATCGTCTCAGCTCAATTGCCGATAGAATCAGACAGCTACAATAGACCTCTTTGTTTTGAAACAAAAACTTTTACTTTTGGGCCTCTTATGATCCAGGATCATAGGCTCTATCTTAAACACATGCCGGCTAAGTGTTCCTTGAACACATTGGGTGTTAAGCCTTTCGTTAGCAGATCCGCAAGCATATCTTTTGTCCTTATATGCTCGAGACTTATAGTGTGATCCTGGATTTTATCCTTCACAACATAATACTTTATTTTTATTGGCTTTGTAGCATTACTCGACTTGTTGTTGTGAGCGTAAAATACTGCGGGCTGGTTGTCACAGTACATTTTTAGTGGTTTGTCAATACAATCTACCACTTTTAAGTCGGGTATAAATTTCTTTAACCATATCGCCTGCCCCGTGGCCTCATAACATGCTATAAATTCTGCATACATCGTGGATGATCCAACTATTGACTGTTTGGAGCTTCTCCACGAAATAGCTCCCCCTGCGAGGGTGAACACATATCCAGACGTGGATTTTCTATCATCTTTATCCCCCGCAAAATCTGCGTCTGAATACCCTCTTATCTCTAGGGTATCAGATCTTTTGTATGTTAGCATGAGGTCCTTTGTGCCTTGCGCATAACGCAAAGCTTTCTTTGTCATCCTCCAGTGCTCTATGCCTGGATTCGATTGATATATACCCAGTACCCCGGTAACAAAAGCTAAGTCAGGGCGAGTGCACACTTGCGCATACTGTAAGCTTCCAACAGCCGAAGCATATGGTACTGATTTCATTTGATCGATCTCATATTAATTTTTGGGACATTGAAATTTCCCAAAACTGTCGCCCTTGACTATAGGAGCAGGTGTGGCATTACTCGCATGCATATTATATTTCTTTAGAAACTTTTCTAAATATGCCTTCTACGATAGTCCTAACACTCCATTCTTTCTATCTCGGTGAATTTCTATGCCCAAAACATATGATGCTTCACCAAGGTCTTTCATATCAAAGTTTGAGGACAAGAACTTTTTCGTCTCTATTAGTAGACTAACATCACTGCTCGCAAGCAGGATGTCATCCACATATAGGATTAGGAAAATGTATTTCCCACTTTTAAACTTTGCATAAACGCAGTTGTCCTCAACATTTTCTTTAAATCCAAAACTTTTAATAGTCTCATTAAATTTCAGATACCACTGTCTAGAGGCTTGCTTTAATACATAAATGGATTTCTTTAGACGGCATCCCATATCTTCCTCCCCCTGCATGATAAAACCCTTGGGCTGTTTCATGTAAACGATTTCTTCTAAATCTCCGTTTAGAAATGCCGTCTTTACATCCATCTGATGCAGCTCTAAATCAAAATGTGCAACTAGTGCCATTATGATTCTGAAGGAATCCTTACATGAGACTGGAGAAAATGTCTCATTATAATCTATTCCTTCCCTTTGTGTAAATCCTTTTGCCACAAGACGTGCTTTATACTTTTCTACATTCCCTCTGGAGTCATACTTTGTTTTGTAGACCCATTTGCAGCCTACTGTCTTGGCTCCTTTAGGAATCTTTTCTAAGTTCCAAACATCGTTGGAACTCATCGACCTCATCTCATCTTCCATAGCCTCCTGCCACTTCGATGAGTGAGGACTGCTCATGGCTTCTTCATATGAGGTGGGATCACCTTCCATATGACCTATCTCTATATTATATACATAATCACTAGAGATAGCTGTCTTTTTAATTCTCTTAAACCTTCCAAGGTTTTCATTCTCTATGTTTGGCTGCTGCAACTCCCTTTCATGCTCAACAACGGGCTCAGTTGGCTCCTGAAGGAAAGGTTCCGAAACTTCACCCATAGTTGTCACGTGTGGAGTTATAACAGGTGCTTCCACCACAATCTCAGGGACTGTTGGTGTAGGCACAACAGGTAGCGAGAAAAATGGCTCCTGAATGATCGGATTAGGTGCATGCACCCTCTTCTCCTCAAGATCAATTTTTCGGGCTACCATGCTCCCCCTCATCAGTTCGTCTTCTAAAAAGACTGCATGTCTCGTTTCTACAAACTTTGTATATCTGTCTGCACAGCAGAAACAAAAACCTTTTGACTTTTCAGGATAGCCAATGAAGTGGCAACTGACTGTTTTGGGGTCTAACTTTGCAATGTTTGGATTAAACAATTTTGCCTCAGCTGGGCACCCCCACACCCTAAGGTGTTGAAGAGAAGGTACCCTTCCTGTCCACAGTTCGTACGGTGTTTTGGGCACCGACTTACTTGGCACTCTGTTGAGAATATGAACGGCGGTTTTGAGCGCCTCCATCCATAATCCCAATGGCAATGTGGAGTAACTCATCATGCTGCGCACCATATCCATAAGGGTACGGTTGCGCCTTTCAGCTACTCTATTTTGCTGAGAATCGCCCGGCATGGTATACTGGACGACTATTCCGGTCTCCTGCAAAAACCTCGCAAAAGGTCCAGGGACTTGTCCATATGGAGTGTGCCGACCGTAGTACTCCCCCCCCCCCCCCCCCCCACGGTCAGATCTCACTATCTTTATTCTTTTATCATGTTGATTTTCAACTTCAGCTTTGAATATTTTAAATTTATCCAATGCCTCTGATTTTTCTTTGATTGGATAAATATAACCATATCGGGAGTAATCATCTGTGAATGTTATGAACGAGTCATAACCATCCACACTTTTCACTGAAAATGGTCCACAAATATCAGTGTGGATAATTTCAAGTGTCGTTGTGCTTCGATTTGCACCCTTTTTAATTTGTTTTAAAAAAATTCCTTTTATGCAATCGATGCACTGCTCTATGTCTGAGAACTCTAACGGAGGAAGAATTTCATTTTTAACGAGTCTTTCTATTCTCCCCCACGAAATGTGGCCTAAACGACAGTGCCACAATTTCGATGAATCCTGAGTTCTCTTTCTTTTCTTTTGTTCTTTATTCGACGCAGAAATATGTTCATCCACATTGCACACAGAATAAACTTTATCACACGAGGATAATAAATAAAGCTCATTGTGGAGGAAAGCAACCCCCACATGAGTATTATTACACCAAATGGCACACTTGCCATGTCCAAAATAACACTCATAACTGCCTTTGTCCAAGTGTGAGACACTAATCAAATTTCTATGCAAAGATGGAACATATAAAACGTCTCGAAGCAGGATGGAGAATCCATCAGCCAACTCCAGGGAGATGTTGCCGACAGCTTCAACGTCTGCTTGGACTCCATTTGCGACTTCAACGCATCTTTCGTTTCTTTGTATAGTCCGCGTCGAATGGAATCCCTGTAAAGAATTTGCAACATGAACCGTTGCACCTGAGTCAATCCACCAAGTAGATTTCGAAAACTTTGTATACAGGGATTCATTAACAAATGAAACAATGTTATTACCGTTCCTTGCCATTATGGACTTTAGAAACTCGGGGCAGTCTTTCTTGTAGTGCCCCGTCTTCTTGCAATGGAGGCAAGTGTCTTTGTCAACTGGGAGAGGCTTTTGATAACTTTGATGATGAGCGGGACCTTTACCATGTGGCTTTGAAGGGGAACCATTAAAGTTCCTCTTCTTGCTGTCCTTCACATAGTTGAGTGAACCACCATGTGCAGCTTTGAGTCTGTCCTCTTCCTAGACACACATGGCTATGGTCTTCTCTATGTCCCACTTTTCAGGGGACATGTTGTAGTTGATCACAAAGTTCTCAAACTCTTTGGGCAATGAAGCCATGATGAGGTGAACCAGAAGAGCAGGCTTTAGCTCCAGGTCAGCATCCATGGGCTTAAGCTTAGCCGCCATGGTGCTCATCCTCAGGATGTGCTCTCTTATGCCGTGCCCACCTCCTGTATACTTTTCTGTTACCAGCTGCTTCAGCAGCTGGGTGGCATATATCTTTGAAGAGCCAGTGAACTGGCTCTTTATTTTCTCCAAAAACTCCCCAATGGAAGCACACTCTGCAATCGAGCCCGCAATAGCGTTCTCGATTGTGTTCTTTGTGAAGGCCATGCACTTTTTGTTGGCTGAGAGCCACTTTTGGTTGTCGAGGGACCAAGACAACTCCTTAGGAGCGTAATCCCTCTTCTTTCTTTCCCAATCATCATCAGAGTCTTTTGCCTCTCTTTCAGGCTCTTTCGGCTTGACTGGCTGTGGAGTATCCACAACCCAGTCCAACTCGGCACAAATAAATGCCAAGTCCACTTTCTTTCTCCACTCGGAGTGGTTGTCACCTCGGAGTGTGGGGACATCTTTAAGGCTGTTCATCAAGGAATGCCCTCCTATAAATCCACAATGAGGTGAGAACACTGAACAACAATTGCATGTAATAATTTAACGTTGGTCAAAATTAAAACACACAACTGTTCATGCAATTTAAAACTACATCACCGTTGGGCAGAAATATAAATAAATGCATTTAACAAAACTATAATTAATCATGATCATGTTATTAACGACGTTGGTCATAAAAATAACAGGACCACAATAATCACAATAAACTTTTAACATGCCCTTTTTACTTTTAATTCTATCGCAAAAGAATTTAAAAGAGCAATTACTCTATTTGCAGCGGAAACTATTGAATAAAATTCTATTATGTTTTTACTTTTCAGAAGCATTTCTTTTACTTTTCTGTTTCCTACACAATAATTTCATTGGACAATTTTTGCATAGGAAAAAACTAGATGAAAATTGCATAAAAAGGACAAAAAACACCTAAAACATGCTTCTGATAATAGAAAAACATTAAAATAGACAGAGAAAAAACTGTCTAAAACTGCGCGGCCCATACCACGGTTCCAGACTTTAGGCCCAAGGCCCATTTAACTACGCGTCGCGCGCGCGCGGTGCGCAGCCTGCACTAGCGGCCCACGGCCTCCATACTTTCGGCCCGCAGACCCGTCAACTGCTAGGGTTTCGATCGTGGCCGTCCATTCCAATCGGACGGTCCACCGCGCCCCTCGCGCGAACAAAACCGATCGAGACGCCGCCCGGGAGGAAACCCTAGATCATTCCCCCCCCCCCCCCCCCGACCGCGTCTCCCTCCCGTTGCTCTCTGTCTGCCGTCGCCGACGCCGGAGACGGTGACCGTGGACGGAGACGACGACGACCGCCACGGCGGCGCGCCGCTCCAGATCCTCTTCCCCTCCCCCATCTTTTCTCTCCCCCGCGCCGGAGCAAAACCATGCGAGGAGGTGGCCCGGTGGTCTCCCCTCTCGCTGGTCGCGCGTTCCCCCTTGCGGTGGGCGCGCCGCCGTCGAGGGGAGAGATCCCTGTGCCCTGTCTTTGCCCCCGAGGGGATGATGCTTTTCTTTGCCCCCGAGGGGGTTGACTCCTTCTTCCGATGCCTCGGCTTGCCGATGCGCGTCGGATCGAGAGGGATGGCGCGGACGAGGCGGCAGCGCTTCTTTGCCGTCGAGCACGAGGCCCTCCGGTGAGTTTACTTTCTTTGCCCTTTGCCTCTTCCTTTCGGATCTGACATTAGGGTTTCGGGAGGGGACTTTTCTTTGATTTGCTTTGCAACCGAACCGATCTTGAGCTAGATGGCTCTGATACCAATGTTGAATCCAGTGGACTAGCACTAGATCGATCACGGTGGACCCTTTAGGGTTTCCCCTTTGACAATGAGAGTAACAGAGAGATGCAGAGGGAGAGAGGGAGAGGGGACCGGTGTGACTACCTCCGGTGGACGCCGAGCTCGAACTGCCGGCCATGGTGGAGTGTGGTGGCGGCTGTGGTGTGCGTGGGTGAGTGAGGCGGCGGCGGTGGAGAGCTTCCCGTGACTAAGCGCTAACCCTAGATCGGTAGGGGTATCGGTGGGTGCTGGGCAACACGGTGAACCTCGTACTGTGTGCCCCGGCCCCCACCCTGTTCATATAGCGCTGCCACAGGGGCCCACCAACCATAAGAGGGTTGGGCGCCCCCGATCAGGGCGCATTGACCTAGGGCCCGTGTGGCCGTTGGGCCACGACGGTGGAGATCGACCTAACACTTGCTCCTAAGGGTATTTGCTTATTTTTGTTGTTTATAAGGCCTAATGAAGTTCAGGATACTTTGATTTTAAGAAAACTTCGCTGCCAAACTAGACTGTGCTTATTTTTTATTTCTTGCTCTTTTTATTTCTCCTTCCTAACTGTGCTTTCCATCAGGAAAGACAAATGAGAAAGACATACAGCAGTTATACGACGATGCCGGTGACACAGGCTTTGAGATAGGTATACTACCAAGCTGCTAACACAATCTGGTGACTCAGCAAGAGCTGCCAGCAGAGGTGATTCTTTGTACGTAAGTGACCACTGGCCATTGTTTACTGAATTTCTTATTTATGGATTTTACTATCTAGGATGGCCTACATTATCAAAAGATATCTCTGAGATCTTGTTTCTCCAGGTTACGCATGATGATCAAGGTCTCTTTATTAGTGATGAAATCCGCCTGAAATTGATGCATTTGAAACTTGCGCTGTTGCTACGACATGTGTGCTGGTGAAAATTACAATGCCCATATACAACATTACTTGCTACTGAACCACTTTGATTACTAACTTGATCACTCATTCAGTCATTTGCGAAACTTAGTGTGACATGGACTACCTCGATCAGAAGCACACTATTGTAGTACCTTACTCCATTTTTTTTTGCTGCGTATGACTGTGTGAGGTTGATGTGCTTTAGCTTCAGTTAGTTCATCGGTTTGTTCTTTCAACCAGATGTTTTGGACTATTGTTGAATGCTTAACACAGTGACAAAAATAAATGAAGTATATGATATTATGATGAGTTGATGACTAAAAAGGATAAACTGTACCTTTAGGATTCTATCAGGTATATCTGTGATACAAGTTCGTGTAACCTTTGTAAGTTTGAAATATGATTTGAGGTATATTTTCAGGGTTTTTTTAGTGAATAGGTAGGCTTGATTTATTGGTCATTAAGCATGACAAATTTATGTACTAGGAGTCTAGGAGGGACTAGGGCAATCTAGCACATCCAGCGAAAGTTCATACAAATAAAAGTGATTTGCAGTCAACTTTCATATGACAGAATATATAATTATCTACCATAAATCTGAACTGCAATTTTTTTATTCCTGCTACTTTTCAACATAATTCGTACAGAACTCATACATTTTAAAAACCGAGCTTACTTTTATATATAGTTCTACGCGATTCATATGTAAAAGAGCAGACCAATTACAAGACCGGGGGAGGAGCCCCGTGACATTTCATTAAGAAGCTCTCCTTGGTGAGAATTCCGGAAATTCGCTTCCGGTGGAATTCGAACTCCGGTTGTTGGGTGTTCCACTGCACAGTTCTTGGGGATGAGCACTGCACACACTAAGAAAACATGCACAGTTCTTGGGGTTCTTGAGTTCCTACCCAAGTACCCATCCTTTCTTGGTGGAGAAGAAGTGTAGTTTTGGACTTGGGGCTTTTTGCCTGACACTTAGTTGGTCAGGCCTTTTTCAGTTCCAGGACCAAACCAGCAGCAATAACTTTTCAGTTACGGTCTATATGTTTTGGGCTTCAGTTAGCTGTGGGCGGTTTTTTTTAGTTTCAGGTTGTATGTTCTTGGGTTTCAATATTGCAGTAGTCGTTTTTAGTCGCTGCTGAGACTCAAGCCCAAAAACGGCACGTTCAACTCAACATGTTGGGCTAACTGAAAACTGAGGAAACTTAAATCTGTCTGTTTGGCAGGAATCAAAAACAGACGCTTTTTCAGCATGTTCAATATTGCAGTTGTCAGTTTTGAGTATTACAGCTGTCAATTTCTTATTGGTTTAAAATGTGTGTGTTTCTGAATTAGAAAACTGCTAGTTGTTGAATAGTCACTCTCTTCTTTTATTATTTTCTATTAATATTTCCAGATTTCTATCTAAATGATATTTTAAAATAATTTAAATTCGGTAAGCTAAAAAACAACAGTCGGCAAGTTCTAAAAAATAACATGACACTCAAATTATTTGTTTTATTTGAGCATCAACATGTGTTCGATCAGATCATCTTGCAGTTAGTCATGAATATATTTCATCACGAATTTTCTAATGCATGATGAGAAACTGATAACCCACAAGTGTAGGGGATCAGTTGTAGCCTTTTCGATAAGTAAGAGTGTCGAACCCAACGAGAAGTTAAAGGTAGGATAAGTATTCTCTAAAGTTCTATCAACCACTGACATAACTCTACGCACACCGAACATTTGCTCTATCTAGGAAATAAAAATATAGGAACAAAACGGGTATGAAAGGATAGCTTTGCAACATAATAAAGAACCAGAAAGTAAAGTTGGTTGCTGCAGCAATAAGGTAACATAAAGTGACATAAAGTAACAGAACCATGAGTGTGGAAAAGTGGTGAAAGGCGTGGCGAAATTGTCCCTAATTAATTAGTGAAGCTACTCGGTTCATCGTCTCCGATGCAGTTTTCTGTGTGGGAGAGGCAAAGCATACACGTTCTCAACTATTTGTGATTTCATATACTATATGATTGGAACATTAGGAAACATCCGCAACTACTAACATTCATTAAGGTAAAAACTCAACCATAGCATTAAGATCATGTGGTCCTCTTTATCTCATACAATGTCAAAAACCGGGATGGGGCTCAGGTTTCTATCACTCCGGCAGCCCTACCCCCCCCCCCCCCCGGCTTCCTTCACATACTACAAACCCTATGATGCGATCCATGCGTGCACAAGTATATAATGGACATATAACTCGAATCAACCAAGGATATTCAATAATTCAACCCTAGGACAAAGAGGAGCTACATAAACATGACATAGATCATAGGATAATACTTTATAACATCACACTATGTTTACATAGAGGGGTACAGAGATTTGTGGGAGGATGAACCACTGTATACAAGGAGTAATTAGCGATGGAGATAGCGGTGAAAGCGGCGGCCATGGAGGAAACGACAAGGCGGAGGTGGCGCGGGTGGCCGTCGGCGGCGGCGCAGCATGGCGGTGACCACGGCCGGCTATAGGGAGTGCCGCCCCCTAACCCCTTCCTCCATGGCTTCTTGGGGCTTTATAAGAGCCCTCCCCCTTGTAGATGAGAGCCAAGTGGGAGGCAAAATCGTGGCTTTTGGTGGTTGCCCAAAAATTAGGGTTTCCCATCTTTATATAGACGGTGGCACTCCTCCTTGGCCATGCGATGGATGGCCCCTTGATCCAACAGCTCTTGGGCACCTATAGAACCTTCCTAGGGACCCATATCATCCTTAATGAGGCCCCAAGGTCGTGGTTTGGTCGAATCTATCAAGTTTGGTAAGAGTTGGAATCAATAACATCACAAACTTTCGGATTCCCGTAATCAGATATTTTGCTTTTAGTAAAACGGGTGCCCAAGCCGCATCTGAACTCCGATTGGGCTTTTTTTGGGCTTAAATAAAATGTATGGAAATTTCCAACAATTTTGTAGGCAAAATGAGATGTTCAGTTGACGTCGTCTTCGGGTCTCAAACTGACGATCTCTGAAATCTGTAGAGGTGGACATATTTCAGGAAAGTAAGAGTCCACCTCCAACAGGGCTCCTTTTGCATTATTGTCAACTTCCAAGTAATTCCTACACATCAAAGTGTAAAACAATAACATTGTGCATTTTTTCAACTATTAATAGGTTAGTCCAAATAAATCACAAACTTAATATAAAAACAAGTGTCAAAGACATAAAAGTAGCATGAAACAATAAAAAAATTATAGATACGTTTTGGACGTATCAGAAACTCAGCACTAATGTGGCTCAGGAAGAGAGATCTGATAGTCAAACTGCATCACGTTCATTCTACACGATCATGGTTGTAACGCCCCGACCCCAGAACTATACAGTGAAACGTTGTGTAACCGGTCATTCTACACAATCGAGGGTTACTGGGTTTACCAATCCCAGGCCAAAACACATTGGCAGGTGTGCTCGGAATGGATCATCAGCACACAACACCTCGATCATGCCATAAGCTCAGACATCGCTTTCACGTATAGTTAAGAGACCGAGACTTGTGGAACAACTGGCACATTGCATGACTCTACGACACAAAAAAATCATATAGCAACTCATATAACGAGAAGAATACAAATATTACACATCAAAAGGTCACAGACCAACAATTCATCAAGCGGAAGCGGGTAGCGTTGTCTAATACAACAAGATGCAAATTATAGCCTAAGAGGCCTACAGATAAACAATTCCCAGCCAGCTTGTTCCACGGTCCCAAGCTGCCACCTGGGAACCCCGGACTAGTAGTCGACGTCCACGAAGAACCCACCTAACTGCTCGGTGTCGTCCCCCACTGAAATACAAATATAAAGGCAGCAAAGAGAGACTGAGTACGACGTACTCGCAAGTTTAGTAGGGCGATATAGGCCCAATGATTGACGGAGGCTCTAAGACTGTATGATGTAGTTATTTTGCATAAAGCTAGATTTCCATTTAAAAGATATAACAAGACACAAGGCATCGTCTATTCAGAATATTTTTCATAAAGGGGATAAGAGAGTAAACTTTTCATCTTCGGTTCTCGGCGAACCTACTTGTAGCCAAACCACTCATCTCCACCAAAGGCACTCCCTCGAATCACCCTCGAGGAAATGAACCTTTACCACACGTTGATTATGCAACCTTTAGCTGCCATATCAATTAGATTAAGATTCTCTATGGTCTTATCGTCTATTCCCAAGATGTCCATAACCGCGGACACGGCTTTTCGAAAATATTAAACCCTGCAGGGGTGTACTAATTTACCCATCGGTACCGTCCGGCTCACCTAATTGGCCCTCTTCCGGGGAAGGCCGGCGAGTGGGCGCGGTTAGACCTTTACATTGCATGAGGCTTACTCAAGGACCATCAGTGTGCGGAAGGACAGGTTCAGCGCCTCCAACGCCCTGCCCCGCGGCCACATCCTAAACACCACCATCCTCGTTCCTTTTCCACCCACACACTCACGCGCAAATGGAAATAGCAAACTAGAGGACCCTTGACAAGCCCCTCACAACTTATTCGGTCAAAGGGGATTCCATATGTCCCCACCTCCGGAAGCACGCTCAGTCTTGGTTCAAGAGGTAAAGAACTCGCACCTAGGGGCAAGAATGAGGCAAACCACCATCCCTGATGGCAACTCATCCAAGCCGTCTTAGCATTTTAATTAAGCATCACAATTATCCACCATGCCCGAATCATTCCATCAACATCAACAATTATGGAATTAACAACGGACATTACTAGTAATGGACTAAGCATGGCTAAGCATAGCTAAGCATATAAAACCAACAATTATATTCTTGTCTCAGGCCAACACATCATCTCTAGGGTTCATAGGTAGGGATACATGTGAATGGCTCGGGGAAAAACATGCATTCATAGGATTCTCTATATTTTGATCAAAGAGACATTTGAATCGCATGCAATATTGTGGTGGATAAAATAAGTTTATAAAACATTAGGATGCTAGAATGCCAAGAAGGTTGGGTTATCTCTTGCCTTGCTGCCCGGGCGTGAAGTACTGCTCGTCGGGGTAAGTAGCGTTAACCTCGACTCCGGAATTTATCGATACCCAAAAGAAATACAAAGAACAAATAAATCACCAGAACACAAGGTGCAATGCTCAATCACATGATGACATGTCCATTTGATGCAAACATATTAACATTTAATTTATCTAACAAATTAAATGGAGTTCCAAATAATTAGTGCAATTATTTGGAAGCAACCCCATAGTCTTCTTAGTGACCACATTCTTCATAAATTATGAAATTATTAGAGAAGTGGATCAATATG
Organism: Puccinellia tenuiflora; assembly: GCA_012064385.1. Taxonomy (NCBI): domain Eukaryota; kingdom Viridiplantae; phylum Streptophyta; class Magnoliopsida; order Poales; family Poaceae; genus Puccinellia; species Puccinellia tenuiflora. The sequence continues at coordinate 127,896 of QRDG01001850.1, forward strand.
AATGAACATGGCATGTAATGGGTAGGGTTTGTCATTCCGATCAATTTGGTACCTCATTTGTAATTTTCGGAGCACCGATGAATAAATAGCAAATTAAATAAATATACGAATTTAATTTATTTAATCAACTTATGAATAATATCAATTAAGAATTTGTGATCATGACATGATATCAGCATGGTTGAGTAGCATTTGACAAGTTGATCACATTGATAGTTTATTCATAATTTTTGGATCAATAATTAATAAGTTAAGAATGTTCCAAATTAGGCATTATTTACCATTTTGTGAATTCCTACATAAACAGCAAAAATATAGTTTCAAAATAATGTCACAATGATTTCATAATGTAGGGTTTGTTTTCCTGATCAATTTGATATTTAATTTGTCACATTTGGATAAATATTCAAATAGTTATGAATTATTTCAATTTAATTCACTTTTCTGCTTTTACTGTGCGGGCCGGCCCACAGGTCGGCCCAGGCCGGTTTCAGGCCGGGATGGAGGCAGAGGCGGCCGGCCTCAGAGCCGGCCCAGACCGGGGCCAGGCCGGGGCAGCATCGGAGACAACCGGCCTCAAGGCCAGCCCAGGCCGGTTCCCCGGCCGGCACGACCGGGACGGCGACGGCCGAGGCGGCGATGACCGACGCGGACAACGGCGAGGAAGAGAGGGAGAAGAAAACGCGGGAGGAGGCTAAAAAGACGCGGCGTTCACCTTGGATGCTTAAGCGAGGACGGCGACGGCGCGGAGGGGCGGGGGTCGCCGGGTTCGAGGCCGACGAACGGCGAGGCCGAGGCGGGATGTCGATGATGAATTCGTCGATTCCCACCACCCCGGCTCGATTCTGCCGCAGGGAGGAAGCCGAAGACGCGGCGGAGCTCGCCTCACCCTTCGATTTGCGCGGGGCGGAGCCAAACGACGGCGGCAGCTCGGCTCTGACGGCGGCAAGGGGAGGAGCTCGGGAGAGGAAAAGAATCGCCCCGATCCGGAAATTTTGGGAGGAACGGGGAGATAGGAGGGAGAGGGAGCAGGTGCACGACGGTGGGGAACCTCCTTAGTCCTCCATGCCACGGCAGCAGGCGGCATGGCGCCGGCCAGCTTGGAGGCATGGCGCCAGTGCGCCGGCACTGTGGGGAGAGAGAGAGAGAGAGAGAGAGAGAGAGAGGGGGGAAAGAAATTTCGCGAAGATGAGTCCAGCAGCAGGTTTTAACCATTTAAGCTTTTAACCCTCCACAAAAATTCAAGTAGGCTCCCGTCATCATCTAGAAGCTTCACAAAAATTGGGGTGGCTAAATAAAAAGTTTTGGCCCTCATTTGTTCATAGGGTTTAATTTAGGTCAAATTTGAATATTTCCAAATTGTATTTATTTGGAGCATTTTAACAATTCCAAAAATAGTGAAAATATTCATGGAGGCTCTCAGATTAATATTGAAGCTCCCCATGATTTTAGTTTGAATTTTTGGAAAGGTTTAGCTTGGTTTCAAAAATATTATTAGATTTGAACCAAAATGAATTCTCAATTTTATTTAGTTGCTTGTTAATAATTTAGCCTTTGGCAATTATTTATAAAATATATACTTGAGTTTCCTGAACAATTTGGAGACTCAAGAATAATGTATTTTGCCAACTTGAGCTTTGCATTTGATTTGGCCGTTTTGGGCAATACATTTAGTTTGGAATTTGAGGAAGGGTTTTGGCTTCCTTTGTTTTAATTTTCCAAGTGTTGCTTTATTTTAGATTAGCAATCTTAAATGGATGCCATGATGCAACGCAAATCAAAAGTGAAAATTTGGCCCATATTTTAGGGTACCAAATTGGGGCTGTTACAATGGTGTGCATGATAACAAAATCATTTATGACCTACCACACCATATTTAAGTATAATAGTGGACATTAGCATAATAAGATTGGAGCAAACCAAACCCTAACTCCACATCCTCTGCACAACTCTCTTGTTGCCGAGCAAAGTGGACTTTCTGGTTACTTAAAGGGTTACATACTATCCTCACAAATGTCAACCAGGGACGATAGAAGGCATCGGCTAGATAATACCACTTGATGTATTGATGGCCATTGATCTTGTAGTTGTATTATGGAGTTTGACCTTTAGGGAAGAAAGAGTGACAAATCCATAGTCTATAGTCTAACATAGTTTCGCTGCACGTTGCAACATGATCTTTATACAACTCTGGACGATTCTTACATTCTTAATGCATACAATCAATGCTTCCAAGCACTTAGAAAAATCATCTCAGTGCATCTTATGCCATGAGCGAGTTTTGCTGTTGTGAGACAGTGAGCCGTTTTTGTGTCCAAAAAACCATTGGACCGATAGGGTAACCTACGGTGAAGATGCTCTAATTATACATTAGATGAGTCAATGACTCCTTGTTAGCTACTTGCAGTGATGAAACCTAAAATTAAACGTAGTGGGGACTGAGCGTAGCCCCAGCCTGAAACTGAGAAAAATTCCTCTAAAAAGTAAGCAAAGAAAGCATGGAACTAATGCAATCTTAGCTATGATCCAATCAAAACAGTGAAAGTTTACTTTGTTTCCCAAACTCACATGCTCCTGCCCGAATAGAAAAATCAAAAATAATACTCACTCTGATCCTAATTAAGTGTTAGGACTTGCATTATATATTTGTACTAAGCTAGTTGTTTGTTCATGCCACTTTTTCCGGACCGGAAGGAGTAGTAAAACATATAAAAAAATTACAGACGTGTCAAATTTTGTGGTGAAATAACATTGCTCTATGCAAAAAAAAAAAAAAAAAAAAGTGGCCTTACAATTTTAGAAATATGTTTTAGAGCATTGATTCTGTTTTTTTGTACAAGAGGACCATACGTATCATTTCATCACAAAACTTAGCACGTTTATAAACTTATGTATATCTTCATCGCCAATTTTTTTCAGAATCTATTATATATTAAAAGTACATGATGGGCTCACCAGAAAAAAGAGAAATACGCTAGAAATTCTCACAATAAGAAACGTCCGACCATCAATTTTAACGATGGAGCAAACTACAACCTTTATAGATCTTATTATTAAAAAAAATCAGGAGTATTAGAGTTGAAAGAATTACCCACCAATACCCTCAACTTATTTTTGTGTACATCTTCGGTCTATTGACCTAAGAAAAGACTGCCGACTCCACGATCATATGTCCTCACGCGTCGCCGCCGCCGCCAAACCTAGGTCCCTCAAGATCGAGCCCTTGATCCACACCGCTGCCCATATCCTCCAACTTGGCTCTCAAATCCCCGACGACGGTCTCTTGCACGAGGCTGCAAGCTGCGTCCGGCTGGCCGGCCCGAAGCACAAACAGTGGAACAGTTTAGCATTATGCCATTACGGCAGCTGCAGCTGCACATAATGGTAAATTATGGATTGGAAATTGGATGCGAGTACTGGCAGAAGAAAGAGGTTTCTTCTCAACGGCTTTGATTTTTTTCGGTTTTGTTTTGATTTAAATTATTTTGTTTCACTAAAAGTTTACTCCTGCAGGATGATCGACGATGAACCATTCAAACAAACAAATAAAGCACCCTGAGTTGATCGACGATGAACCATTCAAACAAACAAATAAAGCACCCTGAGTTACACTCACAGCAAGATACTATGGACAGTGCATAGCACGGGATTGCGTAAGCAGGAACCAACGATATCAAATATGGCGATCCGGGATAGGTTTTTGACCGGATTACACAAATTATTTCACAGTTCCGGCACAGTTTTTAGCCTTAACAGGTAATTCATCGTCTTCTGATGGTTTGCTAATTGCAGATCGGTTGGTGATAGAAGAAATCAATTGGTTATAATCTGCAGGTCCCCAGTTACCGTGGTCTATATAAATAAGATAACCAGAATTAATGGCACGACCATGCTTAAAATCTTACGCTGACGCATGTGTTTGTTTCCTAGGTATTTGACAGGTTCTAGGGGGTCTTCGTTAGATGAGTTGATGAAGCTAAAAGTTCAATAGACAATAGTACACGTTCACTACCTTACACTTTCGTTTGTTCATTATTGGCATTTTCAGTTTATTTACATGCAGAAAAAGTGATGCTACATGCACATATATTGTTGTACATTTTAAAATGTAGTCCACGCGGTGCATCTACGACAGAGGATAGTTGTCACTGCGATCGATGCCATTTTTTCTGAAATAGCTGACGTGACATTTCATTGGAATAAAAAGATAAAGCCACTGCTAAAAAAAAAACTTAATGTCGTATGCAGTATAAAGTCGTTATATATTTACTAACACAGGAACTCACTATGATTAGTACTTTATGTACTTCATTGATCCAATTGGTTTCGTAATGCTTGCATGTCTCAGATTCTTTTACTGAAATTACATTAGCTCATATAAGTCGCAACATGTTAGGAAAAATCAGTGATCAATATTCTCAGGATCTATTATGTTACAGAATACATTTGTGTTCCAGTTGAAGGGCATCTTTGTTTATTAAGTGAACTTCACATAAAGAGGCTTTCACAGTAACAGGGAGATCCTCATTGGAGCAAATGGAAGAAGAAACATATATACTCATGTGAGACGTATTCTCAGTCCATCATATATCAGATGTTCTATATTTTTACAATGCTGACTATTTTCGTTTCTACTTTTTTTGCAGCATGAGTTAACCTGTGTACAAAACTGATACTGGCCGGGTTAATGGTATTTGAGTTCAGTTCGCTCATAGAGGCGCTCAGTCCTTAATTTACTGCTTAAATGTGAGTTCACAACACAAATTCGTAGCCATTAGCATGATTATTAACCCAAATAACCATGAAGATCTTGATTATTTGCACCAATCCTTTAAAACATGACCTGATTATATTAAGTCGAGCAAACTTGATACATCCCGATTAGTACTGGCATCAAAAATAAATTAAAAAATCCCAATGATTCATGCCTATTTTTAAATTGCAAGAAAATTAGGAAATTCTGGAACGTGCCATCCCCACTCCCGAATAACATGTGTCATTTTGAAATATTTATTGGTAGTGGAATATTCACAAATTAAATTCTAAAGAAGATGCCCGAGCATATATTGAGGACCCTTTCAATGTTGAAAGCAACAACTATTAAAATTCCAGGGAGAGTTGTACATAACTAATAAAATTATATTATTTTTAGTCACATAATATGAATATAGCAACTATTAAATTACTTTTCAAACACTTTTTATTTTGGACACTAAAAATTTATGACCATTAGATTGGATTGAAGTAAAACAGTTACCCACTACTGCCATTATAATGCAATAACGTTTCAACCTTACATTTCCATTAATTTAGGTTACCTTCCGCCACCATATGTGAAAATAAGAGTTCAGTGTGCCCTTTAAAAGGGCTCTCTTCATCATCCAATTCCAGGTCACCCAAAAGCGCTTAACGATTTCATGATTTTTTTCCCATCTGCAGTCTGCATATACTTTTGCTATTCTACCACTGATGTATTTTGTCGCATGTTCGGTGTATCCAATCAAGGAGCTAGCTGCTGGAGGCATGCATGCAATTTGGTTTTCTCATCTAAGATCGATCCGATTATTTTTTCTACTATTGGAACCGATATGTTTTCTCACGCGCCTAATTATCTAAGAAAAAAAGGACCAAGTGAGTTTTCTACCATCTTTTATTATGTTAGAGTCTTACTAATATTATTTTGTAGAAACAACAGCTCGGCTCAAGATCGAAAGTGTACACGACCAGGTCAGCTGGATACATGTTCATATCACATCCAGTGATAATAATTTGTTGCCATTTGCGATTGAAACATTGATTAAGTCTGACGATCTAATACCGTGTAGAAATGAATTGACTTCTTGATCATCAGTTTGGCGTATAATTACATGTATCATGTAAAGATAATCAGAAGACTTAGTATAGTAGTTGCCAAGTTAAATAGTGATGAAATCTTATACATATGGGGAGGAAAAATACAGGCTGGTAGGCTTTCTATTTTCAAGCTTAATATATGTACATACAAACTGGAAATATTATCTAAAATGCAATCAAATATCATCACATAGGAAGAACGGATGCCGATCTTAAGTTGTATTTTTTGGTATTAATTATAAAGATTAGGTACATGCGAGAAGGTCAGCTCGATACACATGCGTTGTCCACGTACGGAACTATCAGCATATACAGTTGGATGACCAATTTGCATTCCAACTTTTGTGTAATTATTGAATACCACATATAAATGAAGTACATGCTCGACAAGACCTAAATTCTTATCACGGATTAATATTATTTACAAAAAATCAGTCAAATCAACACTTACATTTCATAATTATAATAAAACATGTATATGGAAAGAGTAAAATTGAAAGGTAAGAACTAGGTATCTAGCTTATAATATCCAAGATAGGATCCTAACGAGTTTGCTCGCCTAGATTCCCTGTAATGAGTTTTTCTACATTCGGCTCAAGGTATTTTTTAAATGCCATTTACACTTGCTACAACGTAAATCTGCAAGGTTCTGCACTAGGTAGCATGCATGCTATACACACTTGCATACCATGCTACACTATTTGTTAAAACTAAAGATTATCATCTTGCATAATTCTATTTTCTCAAATCCTTCGCATCTATGATTTACCATGTGTCATTGCATTTATTTCTGAGTAGACCATTGTATCGCTAAAATTCATGTTATCCTGATGTACAAATACTTCATGTATGGGGCCATATATGGTAATAACTAAAGAAACAAGAAAATGACTATTTTACTCATGTTATCCTCATTTATTTATGGGTCATTTAATAGATTGTCATTAAAGGCTTGGTACGACTCAGTTTTGCCACTAGTTTTTTAAAAGGTACTACTATTCTGTTTGATTTTTTTTTTCCGGACAGAAGCATGTGAGCTCTAGAGGCAAAACACCACTCTCTCAAAACAGCTGCTTCCTACCTCGACATGTCACAGATCAATCACACATTAAAAAAAAAAAATGCAATTCAGCAAACTGTCATAACTGGCATCTACTGAATATTCAGGCCACGGTAGACCATGGTAACAGTAACTCGGAGCCCATCCGGACGAACAGGGCAAATTCAGCTTGTGCAACAGCTAATGGCATAAGAGTCACAAAGTCTCTGGACGACATAAACATGATGTGAGGCTGAGAGGTCAGTCCTCAGATGTAATAGAATGCGAGCAGCGGAGCCGCCACGGTTGCCACGAGGATGGTTGCAGAGACGGGAGACCTCGCCCCAGCGTTCGGCTTTGGTGGCGAAGCAATCGCGCCCCCACCGCTGGAGGGTGCCGGTGCTGCAGAGACAAACGATTATCAGAACCAAGCATTCGAAGGCTGATGAAGCGACTTTCACAGTTCAGATACGGGAATACAAAACTGGCACAATGTAAATGTCTCAATGCAGCTAGGATGATAGCAGCGCCAGCATTTGCGTTGCAGTTTGGACAGCGGCGTCATGTCTCCAAGCACACACAAACTTATACTGCCTGTATTATTGCTCCAGCTATCAGAATAGCTGGAAACCACATGATTGTCGGCTTGCCACACTCTTCAACGAAAGCAAACACCACATAGGCAACTTACCAGAAATGTCTAGATTGGCCTGATTAGCCAGCTGGGGCTGCATTGCCCCGCTACTAGTGGGCTAGTGGTAGCATCTACATCACTGCTTTGGTCTCACCGATATAGCCAAGAATCGTGTAGGGTTGTACCGAGAAAACGGTGTAAACACAGTGGAACCCGGCTAGCAGTTCATTCCTTCACTGCTTCCAACCAGCGAGTCGAAGCTAGTGCAGATAACTGAACCAAGTTTTTCAAGCGTTGTGTTTAAACTTTAAACCGTTTTTGAACATCCCTAGTTGAGAGGAAATCAGATGAATGCTTGGTCATGGACGCTGTTCTTCACAATGTAGGCCCACAAACCTACTGTTTTTCTTTACGAATTTCTCTGCGTAGTCTCTACTCTTTACTATCAATGCTACTTGCAGGCTCCCGTGACTTGGTTTGCCTGTGCCTTCCCGTGACTACGGTTACAGATATCTAGGAATTAAGTAGTGCTCATCTGCATCTTTTGGACAATGTCAACATCACATCAAAATAGCATCTCTTGCTCGCGGAAAAAATGAAGGATCAACTCGTAGCGCACCTAAGAACAGAAATTGGGTCCCTACCAGACAGAAACGATATCCTGTCCGAAAATTGAAATACGAGAAAGGCCTTCGAAATTGTAATGCACCTGGGCATCCAAAGGACGGCTAAGAAATGAATCGCTCGCTGCACATACAAGGCAACGGCATAATTGCTAGTAATATGGGTAAAGTCATCACAAGGCATGTGACTGGCTCTGGCTCGTCAAAGTTTCCTTTAGCTTATATGCTCCTGTCTGTACCTTTTGGCTGCTCAGAGCGCACATGCAATGCCTCGCAAGGCTACAAGGCAACGGAAAAGGCTGAGATGCTTTGTTCACGGACGAAGAACACCCATTTTTCTGCCATCCTTGTGAACCAAATTGTCGAGTACTCTTGTACATTTTTATTTATTTTTGGGTCGGAGTTGCTTCTCTATAGTGTAGAAAATAGAAAGACATCTTCGTTTTCGTTTGGGGCTTTGTGATACGTGATGTAACAGCTGAATAAGATTTTGTTTGTTCATGCTCTCTAAATAAGCCTGAAAGCATGAGTACAGTAGATGTGTGATTTCGCCGCAATAATTTTCCTGAACGTATGTCCTGCTCCTACTAGGGTAGTACTGAGACAGACGCACATCGTGGTACCAAACAGAACAACAAAAGTAAGAAACGGGCACGCATCAAAGAATGCAATACAAAGAATATGATGTGTAAGGGAGAGCCGTTACCTTCAGCAGGAGCACCACCCGGCATAGCTGCAAGCAAGCAAAAGAGGGGAAACGTTAAATCCAGAAATTAAGATCTTCCATACTAATAAAACTGCACTAAAAAAACAAGGAGACGATTCATTTCCTACTAAAACTTTAGGAGTTATGCACGGTAGTAAATAACTTTAGTACTACATCCGTAAGATTTTAGCCAAATCAACTGAGGGGAAGAATTCCAGTGGAAGAAGAGAGAAAGGGGCGCGGTGCTGCTCACCCTTGCACTTGTTGAAGACGGTTGGGGATTGGCCGCAGGCGGTCGGGAGGGCGAGCACACGGGTCATGTTGATCGGTATCGGCGATGTCTTGGCCCCCATGGCGGAGCAGAGGCAGTCGACGGTGGAGGGGGTGCTGACGGCGGTCTTGACCTCCCCGCAGCAGGTCTTGCCCGGCCGGGCCGACTTGCTGCCGGGCGACACGTAGTCGAGGCAGTCGGCGAGGCCCGACAACGCGGCAGTGCAGTCCGCCGCTGGCGCGGGGGCCGGGGTGGCCGCACCGGCGGCGGAGGCGAGCGCGAGGAGGACGAGGATGCAGGCCGTGGCGGTGGCGCCGCCGGTGAGAGCCATGGCTGCTGGCGGCTACTGCGCGGTGGCGTGGTGCGCTTGGGTGTGAGGAGTGGAGTGGAGTGTGGTGGTGGGGCTGGGAGGTTTGGTATGCGGAACGACCGAAGGAGGATTGTTGGGCGTAATTAAGGAGGGGTGTCGGGGGTCGTTCTTTATGGAGGTTGGGCGGTGGACGGCTACGGGCTACGGCGGTCACCGGTGAGGATGGTAGTCCACGGAATCAGGGGCTGTTTTCCCGTGACTATTTTCCTGATCCCGATTTCTGAAAAATAAATAAAACAGAAGGTGATAAGAGCAGGGTGCCTAAATTGTGTCCGCGACAAGACCATCTCCACCGGGTGTCTAAATTTGTCCGGTCCTTTTTTTTCCGTCCCACACCGACACCCCCTAAACGACCGGACCCCAATTGATCAACATTTGTAAAACGAAGCCGATTTCATTACATTCCGATGATTTCATTTGTAAAAGAGGCGTTATAACTAAAACTGCTACTCAACGGCGGAGGTGGCACGCTAGGGCCAGCCTCATCGTCGTTCGCCCCCTCGTTGAAAGAGGGGGAGCCAGGCATGAGGCCGCCAACATGGGCACGCAAGCGCCTGGCCGCCCTGGCCTCCACCATCTGGGCGGTGCTACTCCGCCGCTTGGCTGCGCTCACGTGCACGCCGGCGCATCATCGCGCGCCCCAAGCTCTCCGCCGTCCGTCGGGCCTGCTCCGCCATCTGCTCCCTCTCCGTCTCAGCCGCCTGCTCCGCAGCTCCCTCGCGAACGCCCGGCCCTCCCGCGCGTCGTGCGCTGCGGCCTCCTGGCTCGTCATCTCCATCTCCTGTAGCGCCCCGACCCCGGAATTATGCAGAGAGGCTATGTGACCCACAGGCTATGCTACACAATCGAAGGGCATGGGATTACAGCTCCCACACAACACATCGATCATGCCATAAACACTGGTATAGCTATCAAAGCATAATAAGGAGATCAAGACTTGTGAAACAACTGGCACATCACAGACTCTACGACAACAAAGAAATCATATAGCAACTCATATAACGAGAAGAATACAAATTACACAAAAGGGGTCACCGACCCATCATTACATCATGCGGAAGCGAAATAGTGTTGTCTAACAACAAGATCCAAAATATGGACTAAGAGGCATACAGATAAACATTTCCCAGCTAGCTTGTTCCACGACGTCCCAAGCTGCCACCTGGGAACCCCGAACTACTCGTCGATGTCCAAGAAGAACCCACCTGGCTGCTCGGTGTCGTCCTCCTCTGAAACAAATTATAAGCAGCAAAGAGAGACTGAGTACGACGTACTCGCAAGTTTAGTAGGGCGATATAGGCCCAATGATGATGGAGGCTCTAAAGCTGTATGGTAGTTATTTTGCATAAAGCTAGTTTTCAAAATTTAGAAACATAAATGACCCATGGCATCGACTACTGAAAGAACAAACGATGTCCCGATGTCGCCTAGAGGGGGGGTGAATAGGCGATTAAAACTTTTTCTATTTAGGGGCTTGGTAATTGCGGAATAAAACTACGTGTTTAAATTAACAAGTCAACAACCTAAAATTCTAGGTTTACCTAAAGTGCACCAACAACTTATGCTAAACAAGGCAAGCAACAAGGTGATAGCTAGATAAAAAGACTTCAAGCACGAAGGCTGTCACAATGTAAAGTGCATAAGTAAAAGCTCGGGTATAGAAATAACCGAGCCACGCGGAGACGAGGATTTATTCCCGAGTTCCTCCTTGTTAAGTGAGTACGTCTCGTTGGAGGGGTGTGAGCTCGCCACAAAAGGTCTACTTAAGATGCCACAAAGGCCTCACCCTATTTTCCGATGAACCGCACCCAAAGGTTTGGTTCACCTTCACTATCGGAATCCTTCGGGACGGATTCCGGAGCCCTTACAACTTTTGGGACACACACCCACAACTCAATTGGGGGCTCCCAAACCTTGCCGAAGCTTCACAAGTCGAAGTCTTCACGGCACCACCGTCTAGGGTCCAATGACCCAAGAGTAACAAGCTCCCAACCTTCAATCCCACGAATCACCGTGGGGAGCACAACTCGATGCAACAAATGCAAAAGGGGAAGATCACACCAAGTGGTCAAATCCTTCACCCCAAAATCCAACCAAAGCAACTAATGCTATGGAGGGATTTAGGAGGAAGAACGGAGGAGAAACACCAAGAACTCCAAAATCTAGATCCAACGAGATTCCCTCACTTAGAGTAGATTTTGTTTGGTGGAGTAGTGGATCTAGATCTCCTCTCTTGTTTCCCTAAATTTGGGCAAGAATCATCGGAGGGAAGTGGAGGAATCGAGCTCTCAAAATGTTGGCAATGGAGGAGAGAGAGCAAGGGATGAGATCTCGAGGAAAAATGGGGAAGAAGCCCCTTTTATAGGTGGCTTCAAAAAGGAGCCGTTGGAGTAGAAAACAGGGGAAAAAGGCAGCTGCAGACTGCACAGCCTGGGGCCGGCCTGTGCCCCGGCCAGGCCGGGACAGAATCATCCAGCGACACAGCAGGCAGCGCAAGGCACAGGGAGCCCAGCCTGCCACCCGGCCTTGGGCCGGCCAGGCAAGCACGTGGGCCGGGCATGCGCCCGAGAGCCCCGGCCTGGAGCCGGCCGCGGCCCAGCCGGCGTGCGGGAGATGGGTTGGGGAGGCACCCGACGCTCCCGGCCTGGGGCCGGTCTCGGTCCGGCCTGGCCGGCCGGGCAGCCCTTTTTTTTCTTTTCTATTTAAAAACTTTCCGAAACTGAAAACGCGATAACTTTTACCCCCGAACTCCGTTTTCGATAATTTTGGACTCGTTGGAATCGTCACAATGAGCACAACAAGAATATGCAGATAAACATCATAGTCCAAGAATATAATATAAAAATAAATAGGAAAAGGTAAAAGCTCCCATTTGCAAATCGGAAATGCAATAACTTTCACCCACGAACTCCGTTTTTGATAATCTTGGACTCGTTGGAATCGTCACAACGAGCACAACAAGATTATGCAGAGAAACATCATAGTCCAAGAAAATATAATAAAACCAAATGGAGAAAGTTAAAAACTCTTTTTCGCAAACCGAAAATACCGCATCTTTTGCAAATGAAGTCCGAATGAAATAAAACCAATTTTGTTGGAAAGAGGACGACAAATGCAACCTTTGAAAATGGCAAACAAGCAATGGACATTTTGCAAAGAAATGGAAGAGGTAAATCTTCCGCACGGATGAACCGGCAAAATCTCCAATACCGAAACCGCAAAAGAAGACGCATAAGAATATCGTTTTCGGTGAACTTAGCTTTGTCATGACGAGCACGACAAGCACCAAGACCACACCACGATTAGAGACAAATCTATACCTAATAATAAAAGCGTTAAGGTTTCCGCGGTTTGGTTTGGTACGTCATTTAAACTACCCTTAAAGTTATGCATAATTACCCACCTATACCACCCATAAGTAAAAAAAAAACGGTTCACCCAATGTTTCTCTCGTTGTCTCTTTCTATGCAGTTTTCGTTCGTTTCGTCCGTCTGCGATGGAGACCGGTATTCATATGTTTCTTTGTTTCGCCGCAAGAAGAGGACTCCGCTCCAAACACGATCGCATGGTCTACATATACACCGGCGCGTGTGACAGCGAGCGAGATTTCTCGATCGATCTAATTTCCGCCACCAACGGCCGGTCGTCCTTACCAAAGGAGACGCGGCTGGTGATGATCAGCGAGTACTCTCGCATGCTCCCGACACAGCCCCGCTGACTCACGCTGCCACCTTGATCTCCTCCGCGCAATCCGCGTCGCCGGCAAGCCACCACAGCCGCCTGCACCACCTCCCTACTTCCTTCTCCAGCTGCTCAACTTGAAGGTCGCTACGGCCGCTTCGCTCGAGCTCCCGTGACCGCCGCCTGCCGTGCCCATGAGCCCGCCCAGCCATCTGCGGCTCAACCAATGCGTGGACTCCCGCACATACGGACATACCCGAACCGGCCGTCGTCAGGATCCGGCCACCACGAGCTCCACAACATCGGATCCGGTGCTGTAGAACCGAAGGCAGAGCAAATTTGTATGAAATTTCGATGAAGATTATTCACTGGGTTGACGTGCATCAATAGAAGAACCCAAATCACAGCCTCCTTCTCCATCTAGCTCTTCGATCTGGATGTGTCAAAACAAAAACCAAAAAGCTCTTCGATCTAGAAACCCTCCAGGACCTGATCCGCCGCGAGCGATTTGTATAATCCGGCGCATATACACATTGAAACATGGTGAGAAAGCCACCTCTGCAAGTCTGCATCTTAATGGACACCCCTCGATCCATCATAGTTTTGATTGTGCGTCGGTCGGAACCAACGGCTGATGCTGGCGCAATCCCGACGATGACAAGCGCTACCAGAGAGAGACTTCAGGTGAGAGAGAGAGAGGTGCTTCAGGGGTAGTATACTGTCGCTGGATCTATGGTGAAGTTTCTGTAGTCAGCCTTTTTCTTACGCCACTGATTTTTTATTCTTGAAGTAGACTCTTACCGTTGGTTATTGAACCATTAAGCTATTGACATGTATGTTTTACACTAATTAATTGTACACCTTAATTGTAGCAGTTTCATGTGATGTTCCAAAGGTAGAGAGTAAATTAACCATACTTATATTTTTCTTAATAATCCTCATCACCACAATATTGCAACTACTAGAATAAAAACAACATTTTAAAGCAAAAAATTTGGTCTGCATTCCATTAAACAATACTGCTTAGCAAATGATTCGCCCACGCACACAATTGCTTCCTCTATCAGTGGATCTTGCCCTCGCCAAGGTCACGACCCTCATGTGGTCCAGTTCCTGTTGGTGGGCGTTGACTTGCTTTGGACTGGCTCCACCACGCTGGATGTCATGGAGTCTGTGCATACGGACCCCTGTTTCAACTCCAACCTGAGTTTCATGCAAATTTACGATGTCTATATTGAGAGAAGCTCAACATCATGGATGGCTGCTACCGCCTCTACGATGTTCATTCAGGTATCCCCATCTTCTCCTAGGGGAGCACAAGAGTTGGTGGAGGGCGGCCCTCACGACCTACCCGACGTGGTTAGATTTTAAAGTTCCGAATATTCCCTTGCCCTCTTCTTGGGATTGATCATGTTCGGACGGGTTGTGATCACGCGAATATCGCAACCATTGTTGATGAGAGTGAGAAGAGGATTAGCGGTCAAATGGGTGCATGGCCGTGTTGATATAGAAGGCATGGACCTATTGGGGTCTTGAGTTATGTATTTTGGGTAGAAGCATATGATATTTTTGTTCCGTTGCAACGCACGGGCATTTTTGCTAGTAAGAACCAATAAAGATGATTGCATGGATGCAAAGGTTTGTGCTCTCTACGGCGATACGATCACGATATTCGGTCGAGAGCCCCTCTTGATAGTACGGTTACCTATCCTATAACCCGGTCTCTCACTAAACAACATGAGGTCGGTAAAATAGAAAACCCTATCAAGATCATACCTTTGCCTTGCGCATTAATCCACTTGAGGTCGATGAAGACGATCTTCATCTCCTCAAGACGCACCACCTTCCTCGATTGCGCTTCGGTGAAGATTCACTTGATGCTCCCCCATACACCAAGATGGGAGACGCTTTCTTCGGCATATCTTCACTTGGCCTTGAGTGATGATCAACCCGCACAAAGCCTTGATCAACACAAACTTCTTCCCTTAACCTTGATTCCAACCAATGGAGATCAAGCAACTCAAATGGACACACCTATAAATATAGCTCAATGCAAACATTAGTCCATAGAGATTGTCATTAATTACCAAAACCATGCATGGGAGCAACCATGCACTTTCAATCTCCCCCATTTTGGTAATTGATGACAATCCCTTTTTAAGAGGGTTTATATAACGAATAGAGCATCATTGCATGACAAACAAGCAAGAATGCAAAGCGCATTAAAGGCAAATGCAACAAAAGCATAAAACCCAAATTCCCTTAAACCCTCTAAACTTCTCCCCCATTGGCATCGATTGCCGAAATGGGAAGAAAAATTTAGAGAGCCAATATAATATGAGTTCCTCCATAAAGGTGATGATAATCCATTTTAACGAAAAAATAGAGGAAATCAAACTATATTGAGGATCCAAAGATTGCAAAAAGATGAAATCATTTTGAACATCTCCACAAAGGAGAAAAGCAATCTAGAAGATCCAAAGCGAGAGTTCTAAATAAAAAATGAGAAGCTCCCCAATTTTCATGCACAATTGAGGAGTGCACAAAAATGGCATCCTCGCTCCCCCGAAATTATCTAGAACACGCAACAAGTGCAAGAGTGCATAATGCAAAAGCAAATCATAGCACTTGCACCAAAGATGTGGTTGAGCCATAAGGAGATACCAATTTTCAAAGATTCAACATAGGATAGGCCCAACCGAGATAGAGAGAGGATCTTTTAAAGAAATATGTTCACACACTTAGGGATACCAATTGGAAACTAAAACCAATTGAAAATGCCAAAAGCTAGTGAGATCATTTAGCCAATAAAATTCAACATGCTCACCATGGTAGGCATGAAGTCAAAGATCTTCAAGAAATACATGAGTGTGCAAAGATACCAATAAACAATAAGACAAGCACTCATGAGACAAATTTGGAGCCACGAAAGAATTATAGGTGAAAAACAAGGTGGCTCGAAAGAAATAGGATACCAACTAAACGATGACCTCTCTCATATGTATAGGTTTCTTATTAGACAAACCATTGAAGATATACATCCGCAAAGAAACATATACATACAAAATGGTTCGGGAAAAAGAGAACAAGGTGTCCAAAAGGAAGTCATAAATATACAAACGAGATTGTTGCTTAAAAGCATAGCACATAGTGAAAGTGCATGGTCGCCCCCATGCATGGTTTTGGTAATTAATGACAATCTCTATGGACTAATGTTTGCATTGAGCTATATTTATAGGTGTGTCCATTTGTTTGCTAGTTCTCCATTTTTTGGAGTCAAGGTTAAGGGAAGAAGAAAAGTTGGTGTTGATCAAGGCTTTGTGCAGGGTGATCATCACTCAAGGCCAAGTGAAGATATGCCGAAGAGAGCGTCTCCCATCTTGGTGTATGGGGGAGCATCATGTGAATCTTCACCGAAGCGCGATCGAGGAAGGTGGTGCATCTTGAGGAGTTGAAGACGTCTTCATCGACCTCAAGTGGATTTATGCCCAAGGCAAAGGTATGATCTTGATAGGGTTTCTATTTTACGGTATCATATTGTTTAGTGAGAGACCAGTTTATAGGATAGATAACCGTACTATCAAGAGGGGCTCTCGACCTAATATCGTGATCGTATCATCATAGAGAGCACAAACCTTTGCATCCATGCAATCATATTTATTGGTTCTTTTTGTCTCTTATCGTGGTGTGGTCTTGGTGCTTGTCGTGCTTGTCATGACAAAGCCAAGTTCACCGAAAACGGTTTTCATATGCGTCTTCTATTGCGGTTTCGGTATTGGAGATTTTGCCGGTTTATCCAAGCGGAAGATTTACCTCTTCCATTTCTTTGCAAAATCTCCATTGCTTGTTTGCCATTTTCAAAGGTTGCATTTGTCGTCCTCTTTCCAACAAAATTGGTTTTATTTCATTCGGACTTCAATTGCAAAAGATGCGGCATTTTCGGTTTGTGAAAAAGAGTTTTTAACTTTCCCCATTTGGTTTTATTATATTTTCTTGGACTATGATGTTTCTCTAGATAATCTTGTTGTGCTCGTTGTGACGATTCCAACGAGTCCAAGATTATCGAAAACGGAGTTCGTGGGTGAAAGTTACTGCATTTCCGATTTGCAAATGGGAGCTTTTACCTTTCCCCATTTATGTTTATATTATATTCTTGGACTATGATGTTTCTCTCCATATTCTTTTTGTGCTCGTTGTGACGATTCCAACGAGTCCAAGAATATCGAAAACGGAGTTCGTATGTGGGAGATATTGCATTTCTATTTCGGAACGTTTTTTAGACAGAAAATCAATTTGAAAAAGAAAAAAAAACTGGCCGGGCCGGCGCTCGGGCTCCTCCCCGGCCCATCCGGGTGCTAGCTGACCGGCCCCAGGCCGGGATGAGGCCGGCCAGCTCGGGCTGCCTCCCGGCCCAGCTGGGGCAGGCCGGTCTCGGGCCGGTAGCAGGTCGGGATCTCTGTTTCCTTCGCTGACGCTTCGCTGCTGCTCTTCGATGCTTCGGTGCTTGCCAGCCGGCCTGGCCGGCTGCAGGCCGGCCCGAGGCCGGGTACTCTGCAGCCACTTTTGTCCCACGTTTTCCCCTCCAACGGCTCCTTTTTGGAGCCACCTATAAAAGGGTTTTCTTCCCCATTTTTCTTGTAGATCTCATCCCTTGCTCTCTCTCCTCCATTGCCAACATTTTGAGAGCTCGATTCCCTCTAATCCCTCCGATGATTCTTGCCCAAATTTAGGGAAACAAGAGAGGAGATCTAGATCCATCTTTCCACCAAACAAAATCTCCTCTAAGTGAGGGGAACTTGTGGGATCTAGATTTTGGAGTTCTTGGTGTTTCTCCTCCGTTCTTCCTCCTAAATCCCTCCGTAGCATTAGTTGTTTAGGTTGGATTTTTGGGAGAAGAATTTGACCACTTGGTGTGATCTTCCCCTTTTGCATTTATTGCATCGGGTTGTGCTCCCCACGGTGATTCGTGGGATTGAAGGTTGGGAGCTTGTTACTCTTGGGTCATTGGGCCCTAGACGGTGGTGGTGCCGTAAAGAATTCGGCTTGTGAAGCTTCGGCACGTTGGTAGCCCCCAATTGAGTTGTGGGTGTGAGCCCCAAAAGTTGTAAGGGCTCCGGAATCCGCCCCGAAGGATTCCGATAGTGGAAGGTGAACCAAACCTTTGGGTGCGGTTCATCGGAGAATAGGGTGAGGCCTTTGTGGCATCTTGAGTAGGCCTTTTGTGGCGAGCTCACACCCTCCAACGAGACGTACTCCCTTAACAAGGAGGAACTCGGGAATAAATCTTCGTCTCCGCGTGCCTCGGTTATTTCTATACCCGAGCTTTTACTTATGCACTTTACATTGTGATAGCCTTCGTGCTTGATGTTTATATTTAGTTATCACCTTGTTGCTTGCCTTGTTTAGCATAGGTTGTTGGTGCACATTAGCTAAACCTAGTATATTAGGTTGTTGGCTTGTTAATTTAAACACGTAGTTTTATTCCGCAATTATCAAGCCCCTAAATAGAAAAAGTTTTAATCGCCTATTCACCCCCCCTCTAGGCGACATCTTGGGCATAGTTGTTCTTTCAATTGGTATCAGAGCCTCGTCTCTCTTGTTTGGCTTTACCGCCTAGAGAGTAAAGATGTCGTCTAGGGATTTAGTGCACAATTCCTTGTTTAGATTTAATGGCACAAATTTTAATGTTTGGAAAACTCATATGCTTAGTCACTTACGGGTCTTGGACCCCAATATTGAGCGTATCTTAGATATAGGTTTTTCTCCTCCAAAGGACTATGAAAGTACGACTTTAGAGGATGAGAAAAACTTATATCTAGATGCTCTAGCCTCTAATGAGTTTTGCAAGTTTGTGAGTGTAGTAATTTTCGAGTCAATCATGCCTCTCCGGGATGCTCATGATCTTTGGACCAAGCTTCAAGACAAATATGGAGTGTCCAACATTATTGAGGATGATTGTTCTCCCTCCACCTCCGGCCGTGACGAGCTCTCATCTTCGTCTACTTCACCAAAATGTGGTAAGCCACAATCCAATGTGATGGTGAGTAGTGATGGTTTTTGCAATTTGGATAGTGAGCTCATTTTTGATGATTCTTCACCTCTATCTAGTTGCAATGATTCATCTTTGGACCTAAACACACATAGCACTATAAATGATTTACATGCTGGTGTTGATAGTCCTTGCATATCATCTAAAAGTTGTTTGGATAAATCTCTCTATGATATGCTTGCTTTATCTTGTTCTAATGATAAAAATGCTTGTGTTCCCTCTAACTCTTGCATGAATGTCAATGTAGAGGAAACCAATTAATTGTGGAACAAGATGTGAACTTAAGTAGCTCAAAAACTAATTGCTCATCTCCATCCACCTCTCATTGCCTTATGGCTAAATCTTCTTCTAGCAATGATAATAATAATGATGATGATAAAAATGATGAAGAAGATGATGTGGAAAAGGTTAATGCTAGGCTTCAAAATAACGGTCTTATGATTCTTAAAGCCCTTCCTAAAAATAAAAATGCTCAAGCTATGCTCTTTGAAATTATGAAAACGCTTATTGAGCGCGGGGAAACTATTGAGGCTTTGGAAGCAAGCCTTGATGAAAAGGGTAAGATCGAGAGAGATGATGCTATGGAGAAAGCATCGTTAGAAGATGCTCTTGAGGAATAGCATGAGACTCGTGCTTCTCTAGAGGAGAAATTAGAATCTATCGAGGAGTCTCATAATGAAATAATTGCTAAAATTGTTAAAGAACGTGACCATGCTCATGCTAAATATAAAGTCACGAAAAATGAAAATGCTAGATTAAATGATAAGCTTGCCAAGTTTTCTTCTTCTATTCCTAATGTAAATGATGCTTGTGCTACTAACTCAATTTCTTGTGAAGCATCTACCTTGAAGGAGAATGTTGAGCTAAGGGCTCAACTTGAGTTGCTAACTAGCAAGTATAGGGAGTTAAAAGAAAGTCATAAAAAGCTATCTAGCTCTAATGATGATCTTCTAGCATCCTATGCTAGTCTAAAGTTAGCTCATGAGGCCATCACGACAAAGGTAAAATCTTATGAGCCTCATGTGGTTAATAGCACAACCATAACTAAAAATGCTATATTGCCATGTGCTAGTCCTAGTAATTCATCCACTAAAAATATTGGTACATCATGTGATGAATTACTTGCTTTGCCTTGTTGCTCTAACAATGAAGCTTCTACTTCCTCTAGTGTTTTTGTTGCCACTAACCATGTAGAGGAAATAAAAGACCTCAAGGCCCAAGTCACTTCTTTGAAGAATGACTTGGAAAAGCGTCATGAAGGGAAGCGTGCACTTGACAACATGTTGAGTGCACAACAATCCCCGAATGACAAGAGTGGACTTGGATTCAACTCCAACAACAAGATCAAGTCCACGGTTGAGAAGAAGAAGAAGAAGGGCCAAGTTCAAGTCAAGAATCCGGCCAAGATCATTTGCTTCAAGTGCAAAGTTGAAGGGCACCACGTTCGGGATTGCCCAATGAAGAAGAAGCCTCTTAGTGAGAAGCAACTAGGGAAGCGGCCTCTTATTCAATCTTGTGCTCAACCACGAGTTGAACAACGGCCACCTCCTAAGAAGACTCAAGCCAATGCTCCTCAAGTAAAGGAGCCTAGGAAGAAGAAAGAGAAGAGTCGGTGTTGCTACCTTTGCCGTGGCAAAGGTCATTTTGCTTCGTCATGCACTAACGGTACCGTATCCAACCCTATTATAGTTGATGATGCTTATTCTCTTGGGAAGGATAGAAGTGGCAATGTGTTTGCCAAATATGTGGGAGCTCAAAGTGGTGTCAAGAAAAGCACCATTTGGGTTCCCAAACCTATTGTGACTAACCTCTTAGGACCCAACTTGGTTGGGGACCAACAAGCTTCAACTTGATCAATAGGTGTTGTGGAGGACATTGGTAACTTGGTTTCTTTTGAAGAATTAAGGGATCTTCATGGTTTTATCTCATCAAGCCAAGTCAATTGGATCATCACATATCTATCTCATAACCAATGCTTCCTCCTTGCGGTAACTTGTGACCGGAATTTAACTTCCAGACCCCTCTGTGTAATCATGTCAATCCCAAGATCAATGTTGACAACACAGCGAAATGAGTATCATTGCAGAACGTTCAAAAGTAATTTATTACAAAGTTTTATAGCCACAAAGTACACTGTCTTGTGACATTTTATTACAATCAGAAAACTCAGCGGAAATATGAAATGCGTAGTGCCTCCATCTCAGCCACAGGCAGTCGATGTAGTCCATGAGGCCTCACTCTTCAGTGTCGTCGTAGTAGTTGTAGTTGTCTCCTTCTTCGTAGTACTCTGAATAATCAACAAAGTAATGCCATGAGTACATAACGTACTCAACATGCCCCCCATGCAAGACCTATAATAGCTACATGTGGCTTCAAAGGGTTGTATGGTTCTTTTGCATAAAAGCCAATTTTTTGTTTGCAATAACACGATAGTTTTGATAAAACATATTTTAGACGAAAACGATGTTTTGTGTTGAATGTAGTGTTTCATCAAAGTGAGTGTCCTCGACACCTCACGTTCTCCATAGGATTTCAGAATAGGGGTAGAGGGAAGTAGCAAAACAGGTTCCTGTATGTCAAGAAAGATTCATGTGTCGTCCATGACCGTGGACACGGCTATTCGAATAGTTTTACTCTCTGCAGAGGTGGTACACTTTCCGCACATGTCACAAACTCACCGAATTACAACCAGCCGTCTAGCATAGCAATAGGGAATTCGTGACAAGGTCTTTCAGCTAGATCCCCCAAAGATGTGACATGCCCACCGGGTCTGGCGCCGGAACTGAGAGTATGTCCCCAAACCGGTCCCCCCATCTGTGCCGAAGGTTCTCCCGTAGGCAGACACCTCATCTGCGGTACGGCGACATCGACACCAAAGGCTGACTAACTTACTTAACCAAGCCAGAGCCCATATAGCATGTGGTCGTACCGGTAGTCACAATCTTCAAATCCAAGACTTATTAGGCCCTTATGCGGCACGGACGACGGATTGCCCCCTTCAGCTTGTGAAGGGCAGCCAATCGCTCCATCAATAGTTGATCCAGCTGTCGCCCGCGCCATGTTTAGATGGTAAGTTTCACCCAGAGTAGAAGAGAGAGTAGAGGAAGCAACAACGGCTAATTAGCCTAGCTCAACGAGCTCAACAAGTTCAAAAGGGTGCTTGTGACCCAAGGGTCAACCAATTCCTCCGAAGAGGCAAGAAAAATAAAGATAACCTAATGATTATTGAGCATGGCTAAGCATTTCTACTCTACAGGATTACTATATAAATTCTACTCAGGGTATCAAGTATAAGGCGACAAGTGGATCAGGCTGGTGTGTCAGGTGACACGCCAGTAAATTGAATAAAATAGCATGCATAATTGTAAAACAATAAATAATGCTCTTCTTAAAAACATAGGATAAAACATGAGAGGGGGGGCATGCCTTCGTTGACGAATCATTCTTCTTCCATAAGCTGATTATATCCACGTCCAACCACGTCACTCCCTACTCGTCATAACGCGAGCAAATGGCAGGCAAATAAATACCAAAACAATAATTACCAAGACCAAATGAAATACAAATTAGAGTGAATGGAGTAGTAGTTAAAGAATAGGATAGGACAACTTGATAGGATTGTGAAAGCGAGTTGTGGCAACTCAGATATGAATCAAATGGCATGGATAAGATGCTTGGATAGAGTATCAGAACAGAATGTCGTCATAAGAGATATGGATAGATCTTACTATATCTAACTATCTACAAACCCGACATAGAGGTTATAACATAGATGGCCATACCCGTGTAATCCAGAAAACTTCCATACATACTATAGCATAACTACATAACTAGCAAACATGTAAACAAGACATTCAAATGAACGCTATCATACTAGCTAGTTTGCAGTCATCAAACAAAACCTATCATGCTAGTGGTATAGAAAGTACCCAAGGTTATCTAGAATGCAGCATAAACTTATAAGTAATATAAAAGCTAAAGATCATCATAAAACGATAGCAATTGCAAGCTAAAGTTGCTCATATGAAAACATGCATTACACCAGCGAGCGGTATAACTACACCCACAACACGTAAGAGTAACATAAACAATAAATAAAGACTACCATAGCTATACTTCAGCGACAATAAGCCAAGGACTAAACATGGTGTAACAACATCTAAAACATATGAATCATGCCATAGCAATATATATCAACTAAGATATGATATCTATACATAAACAACTTAATACCTTTCACAACAAGAATATCATTACAAGCATATAGCAACAAAGCATGGTATATACTAAGTAAAGTCATGACATAAACTAATCACGAAAGATATAAAAGACTATACATTTGGGAGCCTATAACATGGTAACAAACAACGGTCAAGCTTAGCATTACTAGCATGAGATATAAAGCATACAAGAATATACTACAGATCACACTCAAGCCAATCTACTGTCTAGTTAAAAGAAAACTTGAGCATACACAAGGATTTGATATTATCATGCACTACTGTCATGAAATACAAACTACCGTAAACATGTGATTATCTACTACAACGAATAACACACAACTGCTAAGATAACATCCAAGTATGCAACACTTTATACATCTAGAACCAAACAACCACTCGGGCATATAATTATCTAGGCAAGTCTATGCTAGCATACCCGAAGACAAAGCACTATATAACATGGAATAGTAACATAAGAATAGGTCATACATCTATATAAATAACACAAAGGAATCATGAATAGAATATCACCTGAATAACTTCATATAAAACTATTCATGCAACCATGACATGAAGATATGTACTCCGGAAATATATGCTAATAGAGTGGATATAACTAAGCATCATATAACACATGGTCCACAAGAAACGAAGATGGTTAAGCATGAATGATAAACTAGATAAACAACACACATGTACTAGCACAGTCGGGTACTTAAGCATGAATACAACAACTAATAATATGCATGAGATACTAAGCAAGCAATAGCTAGGAATCAAGGAACGACATCTCTTGTGAGTACCATAACTTTCTTCACCAAAATACTAAAGAAGTAATAGAGTACTAAGCAAACTCATAGCTAAACATGCATTAACAAGACAAACTAATAAAAACAAGTCGTGCATCAATAATATATTAAACATGGAATAACATAAGAGTATATACTACTAATCAATATCAAGCTATAAATAAGTTACAAAATAGCACAAGCAATTCTATATTAGAATAAAACATAAACTACTACTTAAGTACAAATGGCCATCTTAGCATATCACACAACGATATATAAATTATAGAGGACTCCTACACATGTGATTTAACTAGGAAAAATAAATCACACATAAAACCAAGCATATACTTCAAATACATTTGAAATTGACCCATATTTAGATATGGTTAACCTAGTATAGAATCTACCCAAAGGATTTAAAATCCAAGTCCACCAAATGGTTCCTAGGGTCAAAAAGATACTTAGACATGTTGGGCTTGAGATAGAAAGATCAACAGAACATGGTGTTCCATGGTGGTGTCGATTTTCAACGAATTGGCATTTACTCTGTGATGGTCGAATTGAAGATCCGTCTTCTCCTATGGACTACTGGAGATGAGTAGCACGATGTGACGCGAAAGAATATCACGAAGTTGTGCCTAAAAGTGGAGATGGTGTAAGCATGTCGATGTCAGATGACATGGTTAAGAGTTGGCGCGGCCAACAGAATAGATGGGCTGCACAATATTGTCTAGGAGGTAGGCATAAATGCGGTGAGTACATGGTTCAAGGGAAAGTATCTGATTCTCACCGTACGCGATGAACTCGTCCAACGAAGTCGATGAACAGACCAGATATGTTTGTAGAGTCTGTCGGCTGCGATCAATGGTTCCAGCTTCCGGTCGCCTGGATCGGTCATCCTCCTCTTCGCGGTCCTGAAGGCGCAGCTGTGCGGCCTGGTATGGCCGGAGTCACCGGGAACGCAGCGGTGCGTCCGTAGAAAGACTGATCCGGAGCTTCACGTGATTGGATCTTGGGGCGAGTAGGGGATTGTGCTGGCGATTCAAGGTGGGAAAGGAGAGTAGGAGAGGATCGACTAGGTGATTTAGTAGGCTGGGGCGAGGCAATGGCAGTGGCAGTTTCCGGTGGCGAGCGTTTCAACTGGCTGATGTAGGTGCGGGAAGAGGAAGCAGCAGCGCGGCGCTTCGCGTGTTGGCCTACTGCCTGTGATGGATGCGAACGCTGTTCTCTTGGCTGGGCTGACTCGGTTGGAAAGAAAAGAAAGAAAGCAGTGAAGAGAATACAAAGTGATGCTGCAAGCCTGCAACCACGTACAGGAGAAGGAAAATAGAAATGAACCGGCAGACTAGTGTCGTGCTAGTGCATTTGGTAGGGAAAAGAAAGAAATACATGAGTAAAGGATCGATTGGAAGCCAGCCAAAAGCATGCACGTGCATGTGTATGGTATGGATCAAATTCCAATGGAATTTTTAGAGAAAACCAAATAAGAAAGAAATTGGCAGATCAAATTCAGATGAAAATGAGAAATCAAACTCTTGTCTCAAATATTAATTTCATACATAAGAAATAAAATAAATAGATTCTCCTTTTAGGGAAATCTATAAGGCTTCGGAAAAATACCAAATAGACTCTGAAAACGAAAAGAAATTTTAAATCCTCCTTGGTATTAATTCTTGTTAAAGCATATTGTGTATGAAATTTCTAGTTTGAATTTAATTAATCAAACGAAATTTTCCAATCCTCAATTTCAGTTAAAATATTTTGAAAACTCCAAAATTCGGTCTGTTACATTAACTCATATATACATTGAAAGTTGCTTGCTCCCTTGCATGTGTTAGTTTTGTTCCTAGCATGTGCTTGTATATGATATGCTACTTTCCTACTTGTCTTGTTATTCAAGGTTGTGTATGTTAAGTTGTGTATCATGTATGTGTAACTTTGTGTTGAGCTTTATTGGATCTTGTGTTGATTTCAATTGGCTCTTTGAGATATTAATGGACTATCCCATTTTGGGGGAGTGATGTGCTTTGTGCACTTCACAAACCTAAAAATGTGTGGACATGGGGCACATCACCTAGTATTGATATTTCAATATTATCTATCTACTATGTGGTATGTAATATCCATGAGAAATTCAAATTCTATAATGTCCATTAATTTCTCTAGTTGGTTTTATGTGCCTCTTGTTTAAAAATAAATGATTTATCACATTATGGGGGAGTAATAAGCTATGTGCATATTACAATCCCACAAAATGTGAACATTTGAGGTTTGCCACTTAGAGTTGATATTGTACATTATCCATTTCCTATGTGGCATATTTTCTTTTGTGGTTACCCTTTGGTTCTTGTTTGTGTGAGGTTGCTTGGTGTGGTTTTTCTCTAATATGCATTTCCATATATTATGTGAGAAACCATTTGTTTCCTTTTATTCTAACCATGGCTTTGCCGGTTGGTTCGAATAATTGAAACTACCAACAAACCTCTTTAAAAAATGGTGTTTTAATTCCTATCTTTTGCCATTTGCTAGTTTGTGGTGAAGTTGGTCTTGTACATCATTCCTTATACCACCGAGAAATATCTCTATATACTCCTTGTCCATGACAAGTGATACTAGTAATTGTGGTGGATTTTGTAGACCATCTTCACATTGGCTCTTGCGTTGATTTGCTTTATCTATGGCCTTCCTTGCCTTTTGAATGGATCCTATCTTTCAATCGGTAGTGTTTAGTGTTTTAGATAAAATATGGAGAGTAATGATCCCTTGTGCATGCATTTTGTATTCAAATGCAAATATCTAAGATAATACATTAATCTTGGGGGAGCATTCCTTTTTTATTTAGAACACTATTCTTTCTATCAATTATTGATCCTCTTAATTGGCATTTGATCTTTATCTCATGTTTTGGTACCTTCAATTGATATTAATTGGAATTTAATATCTCCTACATAGATATTTGTTCCAATTAATATTTATTGTGGGAGTCTTGATACCTTTTGCCTTATTTTACTTTACTTGATTTCGGTCAAGTATTACCCTCTTCTTGGTATCTTCTCTACTAGTTGATATTTTTTTGTTTTAATTGGTATCTTATCTTCAATTGGTGTCTTTTCAATCATTTGTTGTGTTGATTTGATTCCTTTCGATATCACACTTCATGTGCTGATGTGTTTTGGAATCAATCATTTGTTGATTTGATTTTTCCTCAATCATGTGTTGATTTGGATTTTGATATAATTTGGACAATCTTTTTGTGTCACACCTTGGTGTGCTCTCTTCTTGGTTTACTTAGTGTTTTCGTCCAAATTATGTCTCGTTCGGTTCTAGAAAGCCTTTGCATGCTCGGTTACTAATTTATATTATTTTAGCATGCTTATTTTTCTTGATCCAATATATAGGGGATACTCCACCGAATCCTAAATCGGCTAAGATGTGCATGAAATTCAATTTCATATCTATATGCACATATTTATGTGGAGTGTTTCCTATATATTGTAGTTGATCTAACTACTATGGAACCCAATGAGTTTGGGAACCATTTTGTATTCTAATTTTGTTTTAGGTACAATGGAGATGCATTGGATGCTTGCCTCATTCATAAGGAAGGTGTTTTCACCATGTGATTGTCGGAGTCAAGCTTTGATGACAAACAAATTCTCATCATCTTCATCATCAATGCATCCCGGTAACAAGTATCTATCTCATGCATACTTTTTAGTATCCAACCTTGTGTAGGTTGCCTCTTGGCATGAAAAGCTTTTAGATGCAATTGTTGTGGGTTTGGCCTATTTCCTTCACTTAATATATCTTTGTGATATGTGTGATGAATTTGCAAAAACCTTTTCTTCAATTGATATTATTTCTTTGTGATACTTGTTGCCTAACTCAAAGCATCTCCACTATCTCTTGTTCCCTTAGTGATATGTGTGATGCATTTGAAGTTCATTTATATACAATGAGATAAATTTGAGCTATGTGCTATGCGTTTAAGCAACAATCTCATTTGTATATTTATGACTTCCTTTTGGATACCTTGTTCTTCTTTTTTCCAAACCATTTCATATGTATATGTTTCTTTGCGGATGTATATCTTCAATGGTTTGTCCAATTAGAAACCTATACATATGAGAGAGGTCACCTTTTAGTTGGTATCCTAATTCTTTTGAGCCACCTTGTTTTTCATCTATAATTCTTTGGTGGTTCCAAATTTTTCTCGTGAGTGCTTGTCTTATGTTTATTGGTATCTTTACACACTCATGTATTTGTTGGATCTTTTGACTTCATGCTTACCATAGTGAGCATGTTGAATTTTATTGGCTAAATGTTCTCACTAGCTTTTGGCATTTTCAATTGGTTTTAGTTTCCAATTGGTATCCCTAAGCTTGTGAACATATTTCTCTAAAAGATCCTTTTATCTCGGTTGGGCCTATCTTATGATGAATTTTTGAAAATTGGTATCTTCTTTTGGCTCAACCACATCTTTGGTGCAAGTGCTATGATTTGCTTTTGCATTATGCACTCTTGCACTTGTTGCGTGTTCTAGATAATTTTGGGGAGCGAGGATGCCATTTTTGTGCACTCCTCAATTGTGCATGAAAATTGGGGAGCTTCTCCGGTTTTTATTTAGAACTCTCACTTTGGATCTTTTTGATTGCTTTTCTCCTATGTGGAGTTGTTTAAAATGATTTCATCTTTTTGCAATCTTTGGATCCTCAATATAGTTTGATTTCCTCTAATTATTCATTAAAAGGGATTGTCATCACCTTGTTAGAGGAACTCATATTATATTGGCTCTCTAAATTTTTCTTCCCATTTCGGCAATCGATGCCAATGGGGGAGAAGTTTAGAGGGTTTAAGGGAATTTGGGTTTTATGCTTTTGTTGCATGAGATATATGCATGGTTGGTCACAGAACTTGGTCGAGATGAGTACTTTGGTCACTGAAGTTGTAAGATGTTGCCCGCGGGTCACTCAACTTGGCAGAGATGAGTAAACTGGTCACAATCGTGAAGTGGCACACTGATTGGCCGTTAACCGCATACTTTGACCTTTTTTTTTTGCTAAAACAACCCTATGGAATCACAAAATCGAATTATCTATTTCTTTTTATGTTTGTCTCGCTTACAAGTGGACCCCACCTGTCAGCTTGTCTTCAACCTTTTCCTGCGGTGGAGCTCAGATTAAGAGAGAGAGAGAGAGAGAGACAGGCTAGAGAAGGCGCTATGGAGGAGGGAATCCGCCTGCGCCGCCGGCGTAACGGCAGCTCGCGGAGGCCTGGACCAAGAGCCGGTGGCCGAGACACCCCCGCGGTGGTGGTCCACACGACCTGCATAGAGACCGCGGCAGAGAATCCCCCGTGGTGGAGGATGGCCCTGACGGCCGCGGTGCTGGCCTGTAGTGGCGGTGCGGCCTGCAGGTGGCTCTTAACGACGACGGCCAGGTAGAGCGCCAGGGAGACGCCCGAGAAGAGCGCGCACTAGGACGAAGAAGCGCAACTTGTCGAGCATCTCCGAGTTCACCTCTCCCGGCAGCCGCCAGATCTCGTCCTCCGCCGCTGTCACCGCCCGCCGCTCCTCCTCCATGCCCGCAATGCGTGGAGTGACGCCCGCCAGGTCCGATGCAGATGAGCTCACCGACGCTTATGGAGGACGGCGCAGTGAGGCGCGGTCAGAGGCAGACGGCGGAGTAGGCCTCCCCGACTTCCAGCGCCGCCCATTCCCGACCTCTAGCTCCACCGCGCGCCGCCGCACCGGCGGCGACCCCCACGCGCCACCCCACTTCCTCCCTCCCCTGCTTCCCGGTGAGTCTCCGGCGAGGTGCTTGTGAATACGATGTCTCTGGCGAGCCTTGCTCACCGAAACATTGATGAATGGTGTCTCCGGCGAGGTGCTTGTGATGAATGACCTCCTGACTAGTGAGACCCACCCTTCAGTGAGAGATAGAGAAAAACAGACTAATTATTTAAATATATAGGGTTGTTTTAGCAAAAAAAATGGTCAAAGTATGCGGTCAATGGCCCAGTTAATGTGGCACTTCATAATTGTGACCAGTTTACTCATCTCTACCAAGTTGAGTGACCCGTGGGTAACATCTTGCAACTTCAGTGACTAAAATACTCATCTCGGCCAAGTTCAGTGACCAACCATGCATATATCTCTTGTTGCATTTGCCCTTAATGCGCTTTGCATCCTTGCTTGTTTGTCTTGCAAGGATGCTTTATTCATTATATAAACCCTCTTAAAAGGGATTGTCATCAATTACCAAAATGGGGGAGATTGAAAGTGCATGGTTGCCCCCATGCATGGTTTTGGTAATTAATGACAATCTCTATGGACTAATGTTTGCATTGAGCTATATTTATAGGTGTGTCCATTTGTTTGCTTGTTCTCCATTTGTTGGAGTCAAGGTTAAGGGAAGAAGAAAAGTTGGTGTTGATCAAGGCTTTGTGCGGGGTGATCATCACTCAAGGCCAAGTGAAGATATGCCGAAGAGAGCGTCTCCCATCTTGGTGTATGGGGGAGCATCATGTGAATCTTCACCGAAGCGCGATCGAGGAAGGTGGTGCATCTTGAGGAGTTGAAGATCGTCTTCATCGACCTCAAGTGGATTTATGCGCAAGGCAAAGGTATGATCTTGATAGGGTTTCTATTTTACGGTCTCATATTGTTTAGTGAGAGACCGGTTTATAGGATAGATAACCGTACTATCAAGAGGGGCTCTCGACCGAATATCGTGATCGTATCATCATAGAGAGCACAAAACTTTGCATCCATGCAATCATCTTTATTGGTTCTTTTTGTCTCTTATCGTGGTGTGGTCTTGGTGCTTGTCGTGCTTGTCATGACAAAGCCAAGTTCACCGAAAACGGTTTTCATATGCGTCTTCTATTGCGATTTCGATATTGGATATTTTGCCGGTTCATCCGTGCGGAAGATTTACCTCTTCCATTTCTTTGCAAAATCTCCATTGCTTGTTTGCCATTTTCAAAGGTTGCATTTGTCGTCCTCTTTCCAACAAAATTGGTTTTATTTCATTCGGACTTCATTTGCAAAAGATGTGGCATTTTCGGTTTGCGAAAAAGAGTTTTTAACTTTTCCCATTTGGTTTTATTATATTTTCTTGGACTATGCTGTTTCTCTGCATAATCTTTTTGTGCTCGTTGTGACGATTCCAACGAGTCCAAGATTATCGAAAACGGAGTTCGTGGGTGAAAGTTATTGCATTTCCGATTTGCAAATGGGAGCTTTTACCTTTACCCATTTATGTTTATATTATATTCTTGGACTATGATGTTTCTCTCCATATTCTTGTTGTGCTCATTGTGACGATTCCAACGAGTCCAAGAATATCGAAAAACGGAGTTCGTATATGGGAGATATTGCATTTCTATTTCGGAACGTTTTTTAGACAAAAAATTAATTTGAAAAAGAAAAAAAAAACTGGCCGGGCCGGCCTCCGGCCGGGACGAGGCCGGCGCGCTCGGGCTCCTCCCCGGCCCATCCGGGTGCTGGCTGACCGGCCCCAGGCCGGGATGAGGCCGGCCAGCTCGGGCTGCCTCCCGGCCCAGCTGGGGCAGGCCGGTCTCGGGCCGGTAGCAGGTCGGGATCTCTGTTTCCTTCGCTGCTGCTCTTCGATGCTTCGGTGCTTGCCAGCCGGCCTGGCCGGCTGCAGGCCGGCCCGAGGCCGGGTACTCTGCAGCCACTTTTGTCCCACTTTTTCCCCTCCAACGGCTCCTTTTTGGAGCCACCTATAAAAGGGTTTTCTTCCCCATTTTTCTTGTAGATCTCATCCCTTGCTCTCTCTCCTCCATTGCCAACATTTTGAGAGATCGATTCCCTCTAATCCCTCCGATGATTCTTGCCCAAATTTAGGGAAACAAGAGAGGAGATCTAGATCCATCTTTCCACCAAACAAAATCTCCTCTAAGTGAGGGGAACTTGTGGGATCTAGATTTTGGAGTTCTTGGTGTTTCTCCTCCATTCTTCCTCCTAAATCCCTCCGTAGCATTAGTTGTTTCGGTTGGATTTTGGGGAGAAGAATTTGACCACTTGGTGTGATCTTCCCCTTTTGCATTTGTTGCATCGGGTTGTGCTCCCCACGGTGATTCGTGGGATTGAAGGTTGGGAGCTTGTTACTCTTGGGTCATTGGACCCTAGATGGTGGTGGTGCCGTAAAGACTTCGGCTTGTGAAGCTTCGGCACGTTGGGAGCCCCCAATTGAGTTGTGGGTGTGTGCCCCAAAAGTTGTAAGGGCTCCGGAATCCGCCCTGAAGGATTCCGATAGTGGAAGGTGAACCAAACCTTTGGGTGCGGTTCATCGGAGAATAGGGTGAGGCCTTTGTGGCATATTGAGTAGGCCTTTTGTGGCGAGCTCACACCCCTCCAAAGAGACGTACTCCCTTAACAAGGAGGAACTCGGGAATAAATCTTCGTCTCCGCGTGCCTCGGTTATTTCTATACCCGAGCTTTTACTTATGCACTTTACATTGTGATAGACTTCGTGCTTGATGTTTATATTTAGTTATCACCTTGTTGCTTGCCTTGTTTAGCATAGGTTGTTGGTGCACATTAGGTAAACCTAGTATATTAGGTTGTTGGCTTGTTAATTTAAACACGTAGTTTTATTCCGCAATTATCAAGCCCCTAAATAGAAAAAGTTTTAATCGCCTATTCACCCCCCCCTCTAGGCGACATCTTGGGCATAGTTGTTCTTTCACATAGCTCAAATTTATCTCATTGTATATAAATGAACTTCAAATATATCAAATGCATCACACATATCACTAAGGGAACAAGAGATAGTGGATATGCTTTGAGTTAAGCAACAAGTATCACAAGGAAATAATATCAATTGAAGAAAAGGTTTTTGCAAATTCAACACACATAACACAAAGATATATTAAGTGAAGGAAAAGGCCAAAACCACAACAATTGCATATAAGAGATTTCATGCCAAGAGGCAACCTACACAAGGTTGAAAACTAGAAAGGTATTCATGGGATAGATACTTGTTACCGAGATGACATTGGTGATGAGGATGATGAGCGTTGATTTGACATCAAAGCTTGACTCCGACAATCACACGGTGAGAACACCTTCCTTATGAACGAGGCAAGCATCCAATGCATCTCCATTGTACCTAAAACAAAATTAGAGTACAAAATGGTTTCCAAACTCATTGGGTTCCATAGTAGTTAGATCAACTACAATATATAGGAAGCACTCCACATAAATATGTGCATATAGATATGAAATTGAATTTCATGCACATCTTAGCCGATTTAGGATTCGGTGGAGTATCCCCTATATATTGGAACTAGAAAGACTAGCATGCCATAAAATATATATATTAGTAAATATGCATGCATAGACTTACAAGAACCAAACGAGATACAATTTGGACAAAAACACCAAGTGAACCAAGAAGAGAGCACACCAAGGTGTGACACAAAAGGTTGTCCAAATTATATCAAAATCCAAATCAACACATGATTGAGGAAAAATCAAATCAACAAATGATTGATTCCAAAACACATCAACACATGAAGTGTGATATCAAAAGGAATCGAATCAACACAACAAATGATCGATAAGACACCAATTGAAAATAAGATACCAATTAAAACAAAACAAATATCAACTAGGAGAAAAGATACCAAGAAGAGGGTGATACTTGACCGAAATCAAGTAAAAGTAAAATAAAGCAAAAAGGTATCAAGACTACCACAATAAATATCAATTGGAACAAATATCTATGGAGGAGATATTAAATTCCAATTAATACCAATTGAAGGTACCAACACAAGATAAAGAATCAATTGCCAATTGAAAGGATCAAAAATTGATAGATAGCTTAGTGTTCTAAGTAAAAAAGGAATGCTCCCCCAATATTCATGCATTATCTTTTGATATTTGCATTTGAATACAAAATACATGTACAAGGGATCATTACTCTCCATATTTTATTTATAACACTAAACACTACCAATTGAAAGATAGGACCCATTTAAAAGGCAAGGAAAGCAATAGATAAAGCAAATCAACGCAAGAGCCTATGTGAAGATGGTCTACAAAATCCACCACAATTACTATAATCACTTGTCATGGACAAGGAGTATATGGAGACATTTCTCGGTGGTATATAGGAATGATGTTCAAGACCAACTTCACAACAAATAATCATATGGAAAAAGATAAGAATTAAAACACCAAATTTTGAAAGATGTTTGTTGGTAGTTTCAATTATTCGAACCAACCGGCAACGCCATGGTTAAAATAAAATGAAACAAATGGTTTCTCACATAATATATGGAAATGGATATTAGAGAAAAACCACACCAAGCAAACTCACACAAACAAGAACCAAATGGTAACCACAGAGGAAAATTGGAACTTGTTTGAGCACACATGCCACATAGGAAGGATAATTTATAATATCAACACTAAGTAACAAACCTCAAATGTTCACATTTTGTGGGATTGTAATATGCACATAGCTTATTACTCCCCCATAATGTGATAATTCATTTTATTTTTAAACAAGAGGCAAATAAAACCAACTAGGGAAATTAATGGACATTATAGAATTTGAATTTCTCATGAGAATAACATACCACATAGTAGCTAGATAATATTTAAATATCAATACTAGGTGGTGTGCCTCATGTACACACATTTTTAGGTTTGTGAATTGCACAAAGCATATCACTCCCCCAAAATGGGATAGTCCATTAATATCACAAAGAGCCAAATGAAATCCACACAAGATTCAATAAAGCTCAACACACAAATTACACATACATGATATACAACTATCATACACAACCTTGAATAACAAGACAAGTAGGAAAGTAGCATATCATATATAAGCACATGCTAGGAACAAAACTAACACATGCAAGGGAGCAAACAACTTTCAATGAATATGTGAATTAAATACAAGTTACCGCAAGGAGGAAGCATTGGATATGAGATAGATATGTGATAATCCAATTGACTTGGCTTGATGAATTAAAACCATGAAGATCCCTTAATTCTTCAAAAGTAGCCAAGTCACCAATGTCCTCCACAATCACCTATTGATCAAATTGAAGCTTGTTGGTCCCCAACCAAGTTGGGTCCTAAGAGGTTAGTCACAATAGGCTTGGGAACCCAAATGGTGCGTTTCTTGACACCACTTTGAGCTCCCACATAGTTGGCAAACACATTGCCAACTCTATCCTTCCCAAGAGAATAATCATCATCAATTATGATAGGGTTGGATGAGGTACCGTTAGTTCATGAAGAAGCAAGATGACCTTTGCCATGGCAAAGGTAGCAACACCGACTCTTCTTCTTCTTAATAGGCCCCTCAACTTGAGGAGCATTGGCTTGAGTCTTCTTAGGAGGTGGCCTTTGTTCAACTCGCGGTTGAGCACGAGATTGAACAAGAGGCCGCTTCCCTAGTTGCTTCTCACTAAGAGGCTTCTTCTTCATAGGGCAATCCCGAACATAGTGCCCTTCAACCTTGCACTTGAAGCAAGTGATCTTGGCCGGATTCTTGTCTTGAACTTGGCCCTTCTTCTTCTTCTCAACCGTGGACTTGATCTTGTTGTTGGAGTTGAATAAGTCCACTCTTGTCATTCGGGGATTGTTGCGCACTCAACATGTTGTCAAGTGCACGCTTCCCTTCATGACGCTTTTCCAAGTCATTTTTCAAAGAAGTGACTTGGGCCTTGAGGTCTTTTATTTCCTCTACATGGTTAGTGGCAACAAATGCACAAGAGGAAGTAGAGGCTTCATTGTTATGACAACAAGGCAAAGCAAGTAATTCATCACATGATGTACCAACATTCTTATTGGATGAACTATTAGGACTAGCACATGGCAATATAGCATTATTAATTAAAGTTGTGCTAATATCCACATGAGGCTCACTTGATGTTACCTTTGTAGTGATGACCTCATGAGCTAACTTAAGACAAGCATAGGATGCTAGAAGTTCATCATTAGAGCTAGATAGGTTTTCATGATTTTCTTCCAACTTCCCATAGGATGCTAGAAGATTATCATTAGAGCTAGATAGCTTTTCATGACTTGCTTCCAACTTCTCATACTTGCTAGTTAGCAACTTAAGTTGAGCCCTTATCTCAACATTCTCCTTCATAATAGATGCTTCACAAGAAGTGGAGTTAGTAGCACAAGCATCATTAACTTTAGGAGTAGAAGAAGATAACTTGGCAAGCTCATCATTTAATCTAGCATTTTCATTTTTCGTGACTTTATGTTTAGCATGAGCATGGTCATGTTCTTTAATGATTTTAGCAATTATATCATTATGAGACTCCTCGATAGATTCTAGTTTCTCCTCTAGAGAAGCACGAGTCTCTTGCTCTTCCTCAAGAGCATCTTCTAACGATGCTTTCTCCATAGCATCATCTCTTTCAATCTTACCCTTTTCTTCAAGGCTTGCTTCCAAAGCCTCAATAGTTTCCCCGTGCTCAATTAGCGTTTCCATAATTTCAAAGAGGATAGCTTGAGCATTTTTATTTTTAGGGAGGGCTTTAAGAATCATAAGACCTTTATTTTGAATAAGGGCATTAACTTTTTCCATATCATCTTCTTCATCATTATTATCATTATCATTATCATTATTATTATCATCACTAGAAGAAGACTTAGCCATAAGGCAATGAGTGATGGATGAAGAAGAATAATTATTTTTTGAACTACTCAAGTTCAAATCTTGTTACACAATTAATTGGGTTTCCTCTACATTAATATTCATGCAAGAGTTAGAGGGAACACAAGCATTTTTATTATTGGAACAAGATAAAGCAAGCATATCATCATTAGATTTATCTAAGCAATTTTTGGATGATATACAAGGACTATCAACACTAGCATGTATGACATTTGAAGTGCTATGTGTGTTTTGGTCCAAAGATGAGGCGTTGCAACAAGATAGAGATAAAAGATCATCATAAAAGAGCTCACTATCAATAGTGCCAAGCCTATCACTACTCACCATCACATTGGATTGTGGCTTACCACATTTTGGTGAAGTAGACGAAGACGAGAGCTCGTCACGGCCGGAGGTGGAGGGAGAGCAATCATCCTCAATAGAGTTGGACACTCCATATTTGTCTTGAAGCTTCGTCCAAAACTCATGAGCACCCCGGAGAGGCAAGATTGACTCAAACACTACAACACTCACAAATTTGCAGAACTCATTAGAGTCTAGAGCATCTAGATATAAGTTTTTCTCATCCTCTAAAGTCGTACTTTCGTAATCCTTTGGAGGAGAAAAACCTATATCTAAGATACGCTCAATATTGGGGTCCAAGACCCGTAAGTGACTAAGCATATGAGTTTTCCAAACGTTAAAATTTGTGCCATTAAATCTAAACAAGGAATTGTGCACTAAATCCCTATACGACATCTTTACCTCTAGGCGGTAAAGCCAAACAAGAGAGACGAGGCTCTGATACCAATTGAAAGAACAAACGATGTCCCGATGTCGCCCAGAGGGGGGGTGAATATGCGATTAAAACTTTTTCTATTTAGGGGCTTGATAATTGCGGAATAAAACTAGGTGTTTAAATTAACAAGCCAACAACCTAAAATTCTAGGTTTACCTAAAGTGCACCAACAACTTATGCTAAACAAGGCAAGCAACAAGGTGATAGCTAGATAAAAAGACTTCAAGCACGAAGGCTATCACAATGTAAAGTGCATAAGTAAAAGCTCGGGTATAGAAATAACCGAGGCACGCGGAGACGAGGATTTATTCCCGAGTTCCTCCTTGTTAAGGGAGTACGTCTCGTTGGAGGGGTGTGAGCTCGCCACAAAAGGCCTACTCAAGATGCCACAAAGGCCTCACCCTATTCTCCAATGAACCGTACCCAAAGGTTTGGTTCACCTTCCACTATCGGAATCCTTCGGGGCGGATTTCGGAGCCCTTACAACTTTTGGGGAACACACCCACAACTCAATTGGGGGCTCCCAAAACTTGCCGAAGCTTCACAAGTCGAAGTCTTCACGGCACCACCGTCTAGGGTCCAATGACCCAAGAGTAACAAGCTCCCAACCTTCAATCCCACGAATCACCGTGGGGAGCACAACCCGATGCAACAAATGCAAAAGGGGAAGATCACACCAAGTGGTCAAATCCTTCACCCCAAAATCCAACCAAAGCAACTAATGCTATGGAGGGATTTAGGAGGAAGAACGGAGGAGAAACACCAAGAACTCCAAAATCTAGATCCAACGAGATTCCCTCACTTAGAGGAGATTTTGTTTGGTGGAGTAGTGGATCTAGATCTCCTCTCTTGTTTCCCTAAATTTGGGCAAGAATCATCAGAGGGATTAGAGGGAATCGAGCTCTCAAAATGTTGGCAATGGAGGAGAGAGAGCAAGGGATGAGATCTCGAGGAAAAATGGGGAAGAAGCCCCTTTTATAGGTGGCTCCAAGGAGCCGTTGGAGGAGAAAACAGGGAAAAAAGGCAGCAGCAGACTGCCCGGCCTGGGGCCGGCCTGTGCCCCGGCCAGGACAGGACAGAATCATCCAGCGACACAGCAGGCAGCGCAAGGCACAGGGAGCCCGGCCTTGGGCCGGCCAGGCAAGCATGTGGGCCGGGCATGCGCCCGAGAGCCCCGGCCTGGAGCCGTCCGCGGCCCAGCCGGCGCGCGGGAGATGGGCCTCCAAGGAACTCGTGATTCTCACTATCAGCTCATCAAACGTATTCTCCGCTACCTCCAAGGAACTCTAGATTTAGGCCTCACTCTTCACTCCACCTCCTCTCATGAACTAGTTGCCTACTCGGATGCTGATTGGGCCGGTTGCCCGGATACACGTCGATCCACTTCCGGTTTCTGTGTGTACTTGGGTGACAATCTTGTGTCGTGGTCTTCCCGCCGCCAGCCTACTGTCTCTCGCTCGAGTGCTGAAGCAGAGTATCGTGGTGTTGCTGCTGTGGTTGCTGAGACATGCTGGATACGTCATCTCCTGCAGGAGCTTCGGCGGCCTGTGCAGAAGGCTACTGTGGTTTATTGTGATAATGTCAGTGCAGTCTACCTCTCGGCTAACCCAGTTCAGCATCGCCGGACCAAGCACATTGAGCTTGACATTCACTTCGTCCGTGAGAAGGTCGCCATTGGTGCTGTTCGAGTTCTCCATGTGCCATCCAGCTCTCAATATGCAGATATTTTCACTAAAGGGTTGCCTACAGCTTTGTTTCAAGAATTTCGCTCCAGTCTTCACGTCTCCTCCGCTCCTAGTTCAGACTGCGGGGGCGTGTTAGGCAACTGTCGAGACAGATACGACACCACCTTGCCTTCTTGCATCAGAACGCAACCAAGTCCAAGACGTGATGCATCGCAATACACATCAAAACTCTTGGTGACGTCTGGCATTACTAGGACTGGGGCTGTGGTTAACTTCTTCTTCAACTCCTGGAAACTATCTTCACACTTCTGGGTCCATTCAAATTTCTGATCCTTCCTCAATAACTGGGTTATGGCTTTGGCTATCCGAGAAAATCCTTCAACGAACTTGCGGTAATAACCCGCTAGTCCGAGAAAGCTACGAATCTCGGTCACATTGGTAGGGGTCTTCCAATCAAGAATGGCTTTGATCTTCTCCGGGTCAACAGAAATTCCTCCGGCAGATATGACATGTCCGAGAAATGCCACCTCCTTAAGCCAAAACTCACACTTGCTAAGTTTGGCATACAGTTGGTGCTCTCGGAGTGTCTCCAAAACTAGGCGTAGGTGTACAGCATGCTCCTCTTCGGTTTTGGAATAAACAAGAATATCGTCAATGAAGACTACCACGAACTTGTCGAGGTACTCCATGAAGATCTTGTTCATCAGGTTCATGAAATAGGCTGGGGCATTGGTCAAACCAAAGGACATTACGGTGTACTCAAACAATCCGTAACGGGTAGTGAAGGCAGTCTTGGGAATGTCTGATTCTCGGATTTTCAGCTGGTGATATCCTGTCCGTAGATCGATCTTTGAAAAGACTCGGGCTCCGTTCATTTGATCGAACAGATCCTCGATCTTGGGAAGAGGATACTTGTTTTTGATGGTCACCTCATTAAGTTTACGATAATCCACACACAGTCGTGTGGTACCGTCTCTCTTGTCCACAAAAATGATAGGTGATCCCCAAGGTGAAGCGCTTGGGCGAATAAGGCCTTTGCTGAGCATA
Source organism: Puccinellia tenuiflora (assembly GCA_012064385.1). NCBI lineage: Eukaryota > Viridiplantae > Streptophyta > Magnoliopsida > Poales > Poaceae > Puccinellia > Puccinellia tenuiflora. The sequence continues at coordinate 168,326 of QRDG01001850.1, forward strand.
TCAGCCAACTGCTTCTTCAACTCCACTAATTCTTCCGGATTCATCCGGTAGGGTCTCTGGGATATAGGAGAGGTTCCAGGGATAAGTTCAATCACGAACTCAATATCCCTGTCTGGCGGCATACCAGGCAATTCTTCCGGAAAAACATCTCGGAATAGGTGAACAACACGGGTCTCATCAAGGGTGGGTCGAGCTATGCCCTCATGGCATCCTGGTCTGGTTTGGCTAGTCTCAGATACGTACTTCACTTCAGCTCCAGTATCAGAAGTGAGGGTAATGGCTCTCCTTGCACAATCAATTCGGCCGTGATACTTGGCTAACCAATCCATTCCAAGGATCACATCTATGCCTTGGGTTCCTAAAATGATTAGGTTGGCTGCAAACCTTTCTCCTCCAATCTCTATGAGGGTTTCGGGACACATCTGGTTGGTCGTGGCTAACAAGCCTGGGGTTTGTATCAACATGGGTTTGGGTAAAAGACTTCCAACTAAACCTCCCTTAACCACGAATCCTTGGGTAACAAACGAATGGGTAGCACCAGAATCAAATAGAACGGTTGCAGGTACTGAGTTGACAAGGAACGTACCCAGCACAACATCTGGCGCCTCCTCAGCTTCCTCAGCATTGATGTGGTGCAGACGGCCCTTGACAACAGCAGCATTCCCACGGGGTGCGGCATTCTTGCCATTCCCATTTCCATTTCCATTTCCATTGCGGTTTTGACCCTGGTTCGGTGCAGGCTTCTTGGGATTGGGGCATTCTTTGGAGTAGTGACCTTTGGTGCCGCATTCAAAGCAGACAACATTGGCCTTGAAGTTGTTGGGGTTTCCTCCTGGACGATTGTTGTCAGTAGGACGGTTGGGGTTGTTTGGGCGGTTTGGAAAGGTAGGACGTGGGGGTTGAGGTGGCCTAGAAGCAGGCTTGGGTGCTAGTGGGAAGGTACGAGGCTTCTGGTTGCTAGAACCTTCTGAAGCAATCATCCTTCTCTTGCGTCCTTCAAACATGGACTTGCGCTTGGTCTCCAGCTGGATAGCCTTGTCCACAAGTGACTCCAGATCAACGAAGTCATGGATCACTAAGGCACACTGAAGCTCATCATGCAGTCCACTCATGAATCGCTCAATCTTCCTCTTCTCTGAGTCCACATCATCAGGAGCATACCGAGATAAATCGGTAAACTCATCAAGATAGCCAACCACGTCTTTGCTTCCCTGTCTCAGCTTACGGAACTCATCCTTCTTCCTTTCAATAAGTCCACGAGGAATGTGCTTCTTGCGGAACTTCTCCTGGAACTCAGCCCAATTGATCACATAGCCAACCTGCTGGAGAGCCTTGGTAGTGTCCCACCAAGCTCGTGCAGGTCCAGCAAGATAGTGGGTTGCATACAGAACCTTCTCATTTTCTCCCACTGCGGCAACTTCCAAATTGTTGTTAATGGTGCGAAGCCAGTCATCGGCCTCTAAAGGGTGAAGTCCCTTAGAATAGGTGGGTGGGTTGGTCTTCTGGAAATCGCTCAAAGTGGACCTCAAGTGTCCATCTTCATTGCCATTGCCATTGCCATTGTGGTTGTTCTGGTTGGGGTTCTGGGCATTAGCGGCGAGTTGCTGGAGAACAGCAAGGTGTGCCTGACGCTCCTGGCGAACAGCCTCGCGGTCCTCCATGATGATCCTAAGAAGTTGGGCCGGGGTAGGTTCGGGTGGTGGTGGTGGATCATTGCGACTGTGGCTTCCTCCTCGGGTGTCAACCATCCTGAGATTAGACGGGCGCAAGAGTCAAGAACAGACTAAGGATGTGCCTTACTCTAACAGGGTAGGATTTTCGAATGGTTGGGGTAAGAGTCTTTACTACTTATAAGTTTTCGAAAAGACTTTGCAAACTTAGAGAACTTCAAAGCACACAACAATATCAAACAAAAGCATCACAACATAGCTCCACACATCATACATAGTTGCTACAAGCATATGGTTTCATAGGAACCATTACACTACTCAAAAGCGACTACAACTGGGTGATCCTAATCCCTACGATAACTCGAGAACGACTAAGTGATCCAACTACTGGGGTGGAACACTCGGCACAACGTCGTCGTCGGACTCGAAGGCACGCTCCTCTGGGTCCTCCTCGTCCTCGTCAAGAAGGGGCTCAGTCGGCTCCTCCTCGTCGTCGACGATCTCCTCCTCGTCGTCATCCTCCTCGTAGTCCATCTCCTCCAAGTAATCCTCATCATCACTAATGAAGGCGCTGTTCTCCCTGCGGAGATCCTCGCCCTCCTCCTCCATCTCATCGGCTCGACGCTCAAGGTCCTCTATCATCTCGTCCTGCTCCGCCACTCTCTTGCGAAGCTTGGCGATGGTCTTCTTCAGGCGGATCCCCTTCTGGTGAAGGTTGGCCTTGTCCTGCTGCAGGTGCGCAACTCGGTCATGGCTCGCCTTGAGCGCGCTGCGCTCAAAGTGGGACCGGTACCTCAAGCTGCGTAGGTCCTCCTGGGTACGGTAAAGTAAGACCTCCATATCCACAAGGTGCTCACCAAAGGTAGGGTGGCGAACAGTGGAAGTAGGACGTCCCTCGGTGTCACGCCTCCCGTAGAACCTGAAAGGCGAGTTCACTAACTCCTCCTTGTGCTCCTCACAAAGTCGGGCCAGCAGCCTCTGCATGGCACGGCACAGTCCATCGTCCCAACTGGAGTCCATCGTGGTGAAAGACAGTGTCCTGGAATGGGAGGACTTGATGTTCCCCCGGACAGACGACTCGATGAGCCAACACAGGTTGTCCTTGTCGTGGGCATCAACCTGCGCTCCACGGAACTCAGGAGCTGGGCGACCCAAGATGTCGCTCAACTTGTACAGGTCCTTCTCGAACATGAGGTTGCCCTTCTCTTAACTTGCAGAAACTCGGTGAAGTGTAGCGCCATCTACAAATTTTAAGCCAAATTTTAAGTTAGTTAAGTGACTTGGGCGCAAACTTTAAATTTTTAAGTGAGGCAACAAGTGAGTCAAAATTTTAAACTTTGTGGAATTATGAGTGCGTAAAATTTTAAGGATTCCGAAAAATTTGTAATATTAGTGAATAGAATTTTGCAAATATGAGAGGGTTGGGAGATAAGAAGTTTTCGAAAATATTTTCACTCCTTTGTTTTAGAAATTACTTTTGTAACTCCTATCTAACGGCCATGCTAACTAAGGTCTCCTATGGTCAAGATGTGCTCTGATACCAACTCTGTGGGGACCCCGGACTAGCTGTCCGAAATACCCGATTATGGTTCACACAACGATCCCATGATCAGTCTGTCGTTGCCCATAACCCGAATTGGATACCAAAGTTTACATCCATTTCAGTACCGCATTAAAGTCTTACATAGTAGGTCACTTAGACCAAGTCTTACATAGGTGCCTTCAAGGGCCAAATCAAAAGCATTCAGCGGAAGCTACGTAGTAGAAGTCCAACGCGTCCTAGCGACGACCGACAGGCAGTTGACTCACGAAGATCCCTAGTTCGCATAGAAGTCTCCATACTCCGCTTCAGCGTAGTTTTCCTCGGGATCTGGCTAAGACAATAGCCAGAGACGAAACCAGTATGAGTACAATTTGTACTCGCAAACTACTCCTCTACTGAGTATGCACTAGTTTTAAGTTGTTCTCTACAGCACTTTTAGTTATTACTCTATCTCTATATCTTTGTTGAAAAAGATCTCTATATCCTTGTTGAAAAAGGTAAGAAGAGATTTACTACTATCTTTAGAGAGAATCACAATTTTATTGTTTATCCAAAACTCCTCCTTTTTCCCGACCACTACTCATCATGATCTCTTTTCCTCCACAACTCATACCACTCCATTTGGTATAGTTGGGAAACATCATTTCCTTATTTTTCCAGTCTTGCACATTTTATCAAAAACTTTGCACATGGTCTAGTAGGGCCTCCCAACTGTCCATATCCGAGGACTCGGCTATTCGAATAGTTTTTACCCTCTGCAGAGGTAGCACGCTTTTCCCACACCCATCCGGTAGCTCATCGTGTCTGCCACGTCCCGCCATACAAGGTGTATGCGAAGTTGAGCCACCGGCCATAGCCTTTCCTTTGCTCATGCTAGTATAGGACCCTGCCCTTACGATTTCACCATTCCTTCAACACCTAGTACAGGATCCCCCGTCGAGGAACCTAGATGTAAGGACTCGCAGTTTTGCCCGGCGAGCACGAAGCACTTCAATCCCGCACAAGCCAACATATTGCCGGGACCCAGGTCAGGGGTTAGAGTCGCCATGCTCATCCCCTCATGCATAACGGAGTCATCTCTGTCGATGAGGTATCCAGTACTAGCACGAGCAAATTATATGACTACGCCCGTTCCCATATTTGGGTAGATGTGGTCGCACAGATTATCGGCTGGTCGACGTAAGTACTAGGACACAATGTGCATTTTTTTATAAACAACTCCCTTTATCACTTCTCCACTTTAACACCGATAACTCGGCATTTCATCATCAACTAGGTACTTTAAAAAGGAGTTTGGAATAACCATGTTTTTCCCATCCTATAGTTTTAGGTGTCTACTCTATATTCTACATAGGGTGAGCAGTTTTATATCCCTTGCGATAAGGGTTCTTCTCAGAAATCAGTACTACTACTTTAGGAATTTGCATGTAATTAATTTAAAGGGATGTAAATGCAAGCTCAGCGAAGTAGCTTGCCTTGCTCAACAAAGTGCTCGGGTTCCTGCTGCTCGAAGTAATCTCCTTCCTCGTAGTCTCCGGCAACGTTCGCGTCTAATCGATAAACAAGCAATACAAGCAACAATCACTAAACTAGACAAGCAAACATCACATCACAAGCAACATAACATCACAATTAGCTACTGAACACACAAGATAACACAATTTGATTTCAATTTGATTTAATTATCTATTATCTAACTATGTCCCAAATATGGCAGAAACTAGGGTTTTAGGTTTAATTGCATAACTTGAGTTCTGGTGGTCATAAAAATACAAACTAAAATTCTATAGATAGCTACTGATCTCTAGAAGACAACCTAATTGGATTCAAATCAATTTGAGTTATTAAACTCCCTAGAGAAATGTTTTAATCCAGAATGTTGGTTTTCTTGTTTTTGCTACAACTCAAGTTAATTGTATTCAAAAATTAAATCCTTTTAGGGGTGACTAGTATTGCTTAAATGTGAGCTAACAAAATTGGTTTGACCTCATTGGAGTAGTAGAGTATCAGAAACAAACAAGTTTAGGTTTTATACCTTCTGTGGCATTTTGATTATCATTATTTATTTATTAACCTAAATGGGGTGAAACCACTTTAGTTAGTTAGATAATTTCATAAGCTTTCCAGAACATTTTCACTTGCTATTTTTAGATTCCTAGATCTCAAGATATTGAATTTCAAAGTTCTAATCAAATTTCTGACAGAGAAATTATCTATCCATTTTAAGGTTATCAATTAGCACATTTGGCATTTTCATTTTAAATCAGGGAATTACTCTTAATGATCATGTCTTGCATCACTGTGAATATTACATGTTTTATTTGCTACAAGATTTTAGTTTGCCATTTTTAGGCCTCTGGTCCAATAGCAATTTGCATGGGAAGTGGGCTATGTTCTGTTATTGCAGTGTTGAGCTAACTGGTTAGCTATATTGTCCAATTTAAATCTTTTAGCCAGATTTTAATTCAGGGTTCAAACTACTTGCTCATGACAGTATGCTAACTATACTAACATGCTGTGCTAAGAATTACTCCTAAATAAAATTGTGTGAATTAAGATCAAGGGCTAAAGACAGAAATAAATATCTGTTTCAGAAACTTTTCTGAAACAGATAGGACATAGCTACTTTGTCCAATTATTTGAGGATGCTAAGCTAATTATTTTGGACATACAAGACATGCATCAGAATCTATGGATCTAGATCTTTCTATCCATATCAAATTCATAATTTTTAGTGCAGTAGATTTTTCACAAATTGCTTGCAAAGTTAGCTAATCATCTCTGTTATTTCTAGACTTAGCCGTTTTTTTCAGAAACAGCCGAACCGGTACGCTGCCGTTGGATCTAGATCCAACGGCCCACGTTCAAATCACCGGGGGCGACTTAAAACTGGCGGCGCCACCGCGCCGGCGGCACGGTGGTGGACGGAGGGCTCACCTAGGGTGCTCGGGTGAGGGCGGCGAGGGTGCAGATCGACGGCGGAGGTGAGGGAAGGTCGATGGGGTGAGTTGCAGGTGCTGGGGTGGTCGGGTTCGTCGGCGACGGCGATGCGGCCTCCACGGATGCAGAGCGGCGACGGCGAACTCCTGGCGGCTTCCCTGTGCACGAAACGGTGAGGATGTGAGTGTGCGGCGGCGGTGAGGCATGGAAGAGGGCCAGGGGAGGAAAAGAAAGAGAGGGAGTGGCCGCACGGCCACGGATTGGTCGTCGACCTCCTCGGCAGTGGCGGCGCTCCGAGGACGACGCAGGGCGGCAGCGGCTCTCCGGCAGCGATTCCGCCCTCCAGGCGGTGCACGAGAGAGAGTGGAAGGGAGGGGAGTGGAGTGGCGAGGTGGGGTGGAGTGGTGCGGGCGAATTTGCGCTCGGGGCGGCTCGGTTTTATAGCCGAGCTCCGGCGCACGGTGGGCAGGGTGCAGGGGTGGTGCAACGGGCGGCCGAGCGTGTCCGTAGGGTTGGCGCGAGGCCGGCTACGGTGTCGGGGTGTCCAGCGGCACGATTGGCGGCGTGGAGGCGAGCTGGGCGTCGTGGTTGTGGGGGACGGCCGCGGGAGAGCTCGGGCGGCGCACGGGCACGCACGGGTGCCGCGTCTCCGGCGGTTTAGGGCTGCTGCTGGTCACGGTGTAGGCGAGAGAGGGGGCAGGCGTGGTGTAGGGTGCGGCGTCGGGGTAGCTAGGGCTGCGGGGTGGTCTCCTCCACGGCACGGCAGGGCGGCATGGCGACAGTGGCCGTGCTCCCTAGCGATGGCGACGATCAATACGACGGCTAGGGTTTTCTCGCATGCAATTGAGGTGCTAGGCAGGTTCGTGGGATGGGGAGAGATGGTGTGGTGCAAGGAATTGAAGAACGAACGACCAAATCCATGGATTTGATCCTCAGTTCTTCGGTTTTGGGGAAGAACAGGGTGGTGCATGCCACCTGTTCGACCAAATGCCTCAACAGAATTTAAATTCGAATTTTTGAATTTGGTTTCCACATCTGGTCTCATATAGATTAATAGTGATTTGTGGTGCTATGATGGTATTTTTTTGATAAGTGCATCATAGCACATTTTGTGGTTTAAGATGATTAAAGAAAGAAATAGAATTTTATATTTTGGAATTTGAAAATATATTTTGAAGAGGGAAAAGTTATTAGAGCTAAGTGGGAGTGAGCACTATGTCACCCCACTAGTTTTTGATTTAAAAGAAAATATTTATTTCTCATTTAGAGAAATTTTTGTGGCACTTGTCCCATTATTTCATGTGGTGAGGTTGTTTTCATTTTCTTTCTTTTTATTCATACCTTTGCTTAGCAATCACCCACATCAAACAACAAAATGCAAGCAAACACACATAAGATAATAAAAAATTTTGTTGGCCCACATTTTTGGAATTAATAATACTTATATTAATTCTGGGATGTTACAAATCCTCCCCCCCTTAAAATAAATCTCGTCCCGAGATTTGCTAGGCTTAGGAGCTAAGGAAGTCTGGGAATTCGCGTCTAAGATAATCCTCACGTTCCCAGGTTGCTTCTTCTTCAGAATGGTTAGTCCACTGGACCTTGTAGAACTTGATCGCACGTCTTCGGGTAAGACGAACATCTTCTTCGAGAATCTTAAGGGGTCTATCACGATAGGTCAGGTCATTATTCAGGTCGATGGAGTGGTGATCAATGTGCTTGAAAACATCCGGCTGGTCAGGAACTTCAAGACACTTCCGCAGTAGTGAAATGTGGAAGACATCATGAAATTCAGACAGCTCTGGGGGTAACTCTAGCTGATAGGATACTTCTCCTCGGCGGCTAAGGATCTTGAAGGGTCCAATATACCTTGGTGCTAACTTTCCTTTGACATGGAAACGTTGCATTCCCTTAAGAGGTGTCACTCGGAGATACACAAAATCTCCGACGTCAAAAGTGAGGTCACGGCGCTTAGGATCGGCATAACTCTTCTGGCGGGATTGGGCAGTTTTGAGACGCTCGCGAATAAGCTGGACTTGTTCTTCGGCTTCACGGAGGGTGTCAGGTCCAAATAATTTACCTTCTCCAGTGTCGGACCAATTCAGGGGTGTACGACACTTCCTGCCATACAGTGCTTCAAACGGGGCCATTTGCAAACTAGACTGGTAGCTATTGTTGTAGGAGAATTCTGCAAATGGGAGACAATCTTCCCACTTGGAACCATAAGATAGAACACACGCACGAAGCATGTCCTCCAAAATCTGGTTCACTCTCTCGGTTTGGCCATCAGTCTGAGGGTGATAGGCTGTGCTAAAAGTTAGCTTGGTTCCGAGGGTCTCGTGAAGTGCTTTCCAGAATCTCGAGGTGAATTGCGTGCCTCTATCAGACACAATCTTCTTGGGTACTCCATGCAGGCTTACTATTCTGGACATGTATAAGGTCTGCTAACTGGTCTCCACGGTAGGTGGTCTTGACCGGAATAAAATGAGCAACTTTGGTCAGTCGGTCAACGACGACCCAGATTGAATCATGACCTCGGTTGGACCTGGGCAGTCCGGTAATGAAGTCCATTCCAATCTCGTCCCATTTCCATTCAGGAATTTGCAAGGGTTGAAGCAATCCAGCGGGTCGCTGATGTTCAGCTTTGACTCGCTGACAGATATCACACTTGGCTACGAATGAACCAATCTCTCGTTTCATTCCATGCCACCAAAATCTCTCACGAAGGTCTTGGTACATTTTGGTTCCTCCAGGGTGGATTGAGTAGGGGGTCTCATGGGCTTCCTTTAGGATCAACTCCTTTAGTTCACTATTGTTGGGCACACAAATACGACCATTGAATCTCAACACTCCTTCAGCGTCTTCGGCAAAACCAGGGGCTTTGTCGAGAGACATTTTCTTCTTAATCCCTTCGATGCTCTCATGACCTCTCTGGGCTTCTTTGATTTGATCCATTAGGGTTGGGGCTAACTCAATATTGGCGAGATACCCATGGCTAACGAGTTCGAGTCCAAAATCTTCAAACTCCTTGAACAAGGTTGGTTGTTCGACTCGAATCAAGGCATTCAGGGTACAGGGCTTGCGACTAAGGGCATCGGCAACAACATTAGCCTTTCCCGGGTGATAATGGATTCCAACATCGTAATCCTTTATCAGCTCCATCCATCTCCTCTGTCGCAGGTTCAACTCTTTCTGGGTAAAGATATACTTCAAACTCTTATGATCTGTATAGATCTCACAGCGATGTCCCACAAGATAGGAACGCCATGTTTTAAGAGCAAAAACAACGGCTGCTAACTCCAGGTCATGGGTTGGGTAATTCTCTTCATGCGGTCGCAACTGTCGAGACAGATACGACACCACCTTGCCTTCTTGCATCAGAACGCAACCAAGTCCAAGACGTGATGCATCGCAATACACATCAAAACTCTTGGTGACGTCTGGCATTACTAGGACTGGGGCTGTGGTTAACTTCTTCTTCAACTCCTGGAAACTATCTTCACACTTCTGGGTCCATTCAAATTTCTGATCCTTCCTTAATAACTTGGGTTATGGCTTTGGCTATCCGAGAAAATCCTTCAACGAACTTGCGGTAATAACCCGCTAGTCCGAGAAAGCTACGAATCTCGGTCACATTGGTAGGGGTCTTCCAATCAAGAATGGCTTTAATCTTCTCCGGGTCAACAGAAATTCCTCCGGCAGATATGACATGTCCGAGAAATGCCACCTCCTTAAGCCAAAACTCACACTTGCTAAGTTTGGCATAAAGTTGGTGCTCTCGGAGTGTCTCCAAAACTAGGCGTAGGTGAACAGCATGCTCCTCTTCGGTTTTGGAATAAACAAGAATATCATCAATGAAGACTACCACGAACTTGTCGAGGTACTCCATGAAGATCTTGTTCATCAGGTTCATGAAATAGGCTGGGGCATTGGTCAGACCAAAGGACATTACGGTGTACTCAAACAATCCGTAACGGGTAGTGAAGGCAGTCTTGGGAATGTCTGATTCTCGGATTTTCAACTGGTGATATCCTGTCCGTAGATCGATCTTTGAAAAGACTCGGGCTCCGTTCATTTGATCGAACAGATCCTCGATCTTGGGAAGAGGATACTTGTTTTTGATGGTCACCTCATTAAGCTTACGATAATCCACACACAGTCGTGTGGTACCGTCTCTCTTGTCCACAAAAATGATAGGTGATCCCCAAGGTGAAGCGCTTGGGCGAATAAGGCCTTTGCTGAGCATATCAGCCAACTGCTTCTTCAACTCCACTAATTCTTCCGGATTCATCCGGTAGGGTCTCTGGGATATAGGAGAGGTTCCAGGGATAAGTTCAATCACGAACTCAATATCCCTGTCTGGCGGCATACCAGGCAATTCTTCCGGAAAAACATCTCGGAATAGGTGAACAACACGGATCTCATCAAGGGTGGGTCGAGCTATGCCCTCATGGCATCCTGGTCTGGTTTGGCTAGTCTCAGATACGTACTTCACTTCAGCTCCATTATCAGAAGTGAGGGTAATGGCTCTCCTTGCACAATCAATTCGGCCGTGATACTTGGCTAACCAATCCATTCCAAGGATCACATCTATGCCTTGGGTTCCTAAAATGATTAGGTTGGCTGCAAACCTTTCTCCTCCAATCTCTATGAGGGTTTCGGGACACATCTGGTTGGTCGTGGCTAACAAGCCTGGGGTTTGTATCAACATGGGTTTGGGTAAAAGACTTCCAACTAAACCTCCCTTAACCACGAATCCTTGGGTAACAAACGAATGGGTAGCACCAGAATCAAATAGAATGGTTGCAGGTACTGAGTTGACAAGGAACGTACCCAGCACAACATCTGGCGCCTCCTCAGCTTCCTCAGCATTGATGTGGTGCAGACGGCCCTTGACAACAGCAGCATTCCACGGGGTGCGGCATTCTTGCCATTCCCATTTCCATTTCCATTTCCATTGCGGTTTTGACCCTGGTTCGGTGCAGGCTTCTTGGGATTGGGGCATTCCTTGGAGTAGTGACCTTTGGTGCCGCATTCAAAGCAGACAACATTGGCCTTGAAGTTGTTGGGATTTCCTCCTGGACGATTGTTGTCATTAGGACGGTTGGGGTTGTTTGGGCGGTTTGGAAAGGTAGGACGTGGGGGTTGAGGTGGCCTATAAGCAGGCTTGGGTGCTGGTGGGAAGGTACGAGGCTTCTGGTTGCTAGAACCTTCTGAAGCAATCATCCTTCTCTTGCGTCCTTCAAACATGGACTTGCGCTTGGTCTCCAGCTGGATAGCCTTGTCCACAAGTGACTCCAGATCAACGAAGTCATGGATCACCTAAGGCGCACTGAAGCTCATCATGCAGTCCACTCATGAAGCGCTCAATCTTCCTCTTCTCTGAGTCCACATCATCAGGAGCATACCGAGATAAATCGGTAAACTCATCAAGATAGCCAACCACGTCTTTGCTTCCCTGTCTCAGCTTACGGAACTCATCCTTCTTCCTTTCAATAAGTCCACGAGGAATGTGCTTCTTGCGGAACTTCTCCTGGAACTCAGCCCAATTGATCACATAACCAACCTGCTGGAGAGCCTTGGTAGTGTCCCACCAAGCTCGTGCAGGTCCAGCAAGATAGTGGGTTGCATACAGAACCTTCTCATTTTCTCCCACTGCGGCAACTTCCAAATTGTTGTTAATGGTGCGAAGCCAGTCATCGGCCTCTAAAGGGTGAAGTCCCTTGAATAGGTGGGTGGGTTGGTCTTCTGGAAATCGCTCAAAGTGGACCTCAAGTGTCCATCTTCATTGCCATTGCCATTGCCATTGTGGTTGTTCTGGTTGGGGTTCTGGGCATTAGCGGCGAGTTGCTGGAGAACAGCAAGGTGTGCCTGACGCTCCTGGCGAACAGCCTCGCGGTCCTCCATGATGATCCTAAGAAGTTGGGCCGGGGTAGGTTCGGGTGGTGGTGGTGGATCATTGCGACTGTGGCTTCCTCCTCGGGTGTCAACCATCCTGAGATTAGACGGGCGCAAGAGTCAAGAACAGACTAAGGATGTGCCTTACTCTAACAGGTAGAGAGTAGGATTTTTGAATGGTTGGGGTGAGAGTCTTTACTACTTATAAGTTTTCGAAAAGACTTTGCAAACTTAGAGAACTTCAAAGCACACAACAATATCAAACAAAAGCATCACAACATAGCTCCACACATCATACATAGTTGCTACAAGCATATGGTTTCATAGGAACCATTACACTACTCAAAAGCGACTACAACTGGGTGGTCCTAATCCCTACGATAACTCGAGAACGACTAAGTGATCCAACTACTGGGGTGGAACACTCGGCACAACGTCGTCGTCGGACTCGAAGGCACGCTCCTCTGGGTCCTCCTCGTCCTCGTCAAGAAGGGGCTCAGTCGGCTCCTCCTCGTCGTCGACGATCTCCTCCTCGTCGTCATCCTCCTCGTAGTCCATCTCCTCCAAGTAATCCTCATCATCACTAATGAAGGCGCTGTTCTCCCTGCGGAGATCCTCGCCCTCCTCCTCCATCTCATCGGCTCGACGCTCAAGGTCCTCTATCATCTCGTCCTGCTCCGCCACTCTCTTGCGAAGCTTGGCGATGGTCTTCTTCAGGCGGATCCCCTTCTGGTGAAGGTTGGCCTGGTCCTGCTGCAGGTGCGCAACTCGGTCACGGCTCGCCTTGAGCGCGCTGCGCTCAAAGTGGGACCGGTACCTCAAGCTGCGTAGGTCCTCCTGGGTACGGTAAAGTAAGACCTCCATATCCACAAGGTGCTCACCAAAGGTAGGGTGGCGAACAGTGGAAGTAGGACGTCCCTCGGTGTCACGCCTCCCGTAGAACCTGAAAGGCGAGTTCACTAACTCCTCCTTGTGCTCCTCACAAAGTCGGGCCAGCAGCCTCTGCATGGCACGACACAGTCCATCGTCCCAACTGGCGTCCATCGTGGTGAAAGACAGTGTCCTGGAATGGGAGGACTTGATGTTCCCCCGGACAGACGACTCGATGAGCCAACACAGGTTGTCCTTGTCGTGGGCATCAACCTGCGCTCCACGGAACTCAGGAGCTGGGCGACCCAAGATGTCGCTCAACTTGTACAGGTCCTTCTCGAACATGAGGTTGCCCTTCTCCTTAACTTGCAGAAACTCGGTGAAGTGTAGCGCCATCTACAAATTTTAAGCCAAATTTTAAGTTAGTTAGGTGACTTGGGCGCAAACTTTAAATTTTAAGTGAGGCAACAAGTGAGTCAAAATTTTAAACTTTGTGGAATTATGAGTGCGTAAAATTTTAAGGATTCCGAAAAATTTGTAATATTAGTGAATAGAATTTTGCAAATATGAGAGGGTTGGGAGATAAGAAGTTTTCGAAAATATTTTCACTCCTTTGTTTTAGAAATTACTTTTGTAACTCCTATCTAACGGCCATGCTAACTAAGGTCTCCTATGGTCAAGATGTGCTCTGATACCAACTCTGTGGGGACCCCGGACTAGCTGTCCGAAATACCCGATTATGGTTCACACAACGATCCCATGATCAGTCTGTCGTTGCCCATAATCCGAATTGGATACCAAAGTTTACATCCATTTCAGTACCGCATTAAAGTCTTACATAGTAGGTCACTTAGACCAAGTCTTATATAGGTGCCTTCAAGGGCCAAATCAAAAGCATTCAGCGGAAGCTACGTAGTAGAAGTCCAACGCGTCCTAGCGACGACCGACAGGCAGTTGACTCACGAAGATCCCTAGTTCGCATAGAAGTCTCCATACTCCGCTTCAGCGTAGTTTTCCTCGGGATCTGGCTAAGACAATAGCCAGAGACGAAACCAGTATGAGTACAATTTGTACTCGCAAACTACTCCTCTACTGAGTATGCACTAGTTTTAAGTTGTTCTCTACAGCACTTTTAGTTATTACTCTATCTCTACATCTTGTTGAAAAGATCTCTATATCTTTGTTGAAAAAGGTAAGAAGAGATTTACTACTATCTTTAGAGAGAATCACAATTTTATTGTTTATCCAAAACTCCTCCTTTTTCCCGACCACTACTCATCATGATCTCTTTTCCTCCACAACTCATACCACTCCATTTGGTATAGTTGGGAAACATCATTTCCTTATTTTTTCCAGTCTTGCACATTTTATCAAAAACTTTTGCACATGGTCTAGTAGGGCCTCCCAACTGTCCATATCCGAGGACTCGGCTATTCGAATAGTTTTTACCCTCTGCAGAGGTAGCACGCTTTTCCCACACCCATCCGGTAGCTCATCGTGTCTGCCACGTCCCGCCATACAAGGTGTATGCGAAGTTGAGCCACCGGCCATAGCCTTTCCTTTGCTCATGCTAGTATAGGACCCTGCCCTTACGATTTCACCATTCCTTCAACACCTAGTACAGGATCCCCCGTCGAGGAACCTAGATGTAAGGACTCGCAGTTTTGCCCGGCGAGCACGAAGCCCTTCAATCCCGCACAAGCCAACATATTGCCGGGACCCAGGTCAGGGGTTAGAGTCGCCATGCTCATCCCCTCATGCATAACGGAGTCGTCTCCGTCGATGAGGTATCCAGTACTAGCACGAGCAAATTATATGACTACGCCCGTTCCCATATTTGGGTAGATGTGGTCGCACAGATTATCGGCTGGTCGACGTAAGTACTAGGACACAATGTGCATTTTTTTATAAACAACTCCCTTTATCACTTCTCCACTTTAACACCGATAACTCGGCATTTCATCATCAACTAGGTACTTTAAAAAGGAGTTTGGAATAACCATGTTTTTCCCATCCTATAGTTTTAGGTGTCTACTCTATATTCTACATAGGGTGAGCAGTTTTATATCCTTGTGATAAGGGTCTTTTCAGAAATCAGTACTACTACTTTAGGAATTTGCATGTAATTAATTTAAAGGGATGTAAATGCAAGCTCAGCGAAGTAGCTTGCCTTGCTCAACAAAGTGCTCGGGTTCCTGCTGCTCGAAGTATTCTCCTTCCTCGTAGTCTCCGGCAACGTTCGCGTCTAATCGATAAACAAGCAATACAAGCAACAATCACTAAACTAGACAAGCAAACATCACATCACAAGCAACATAACATCACAATTAGCTACTGAACACACAAGATAACACAATTTGATTTCAATTTGATTTAATTATCTATTATCTAACTATGTCCCAAATATGGCAGAAACTAGGGTTTTAGGTTTAATTGCATAACTTGAGTTCTGGTGGTCATAAAAATACAAACTAAAATTCTATAGATAGCTACTGATCTCTAGAAGACAACCTAATTGGATTCAAATCAATTTGAGTTATTAAACTCCCTGTAGAAATGTTTTAATCCAGAATGTTGGTTTTCTTGTTTTTGCTACAACTCAAGTTAATTGTATTCAAAAATTAAATCCTTTTAGGGGTGACTAGTATTGCTTAAATGTGAGCTAACAAAATTGGTTTGACCTCAATTGGAGTAGTAGAGTATCAGAAACAAACAAGTTTAGGTTTTATACCTTCTGTGGCATTTTGATTATCATTATTTATTTATTAACCTAAATGGGGTGAAACCACTTTAGTTAGTTAGATAATTTCATAAGCTTTCCAGAACATTTTCACTTGCTATTTTTAGATTCCTAGATCTCAAGATATTGAATTTCAAAGTTCTAATCAAATTTCTGATAGAGAAATTATCTATCCATTTTAAGGTTATCAATTAGCACATTTGGCATTTTCATTTTAAATCAGGGAATTACTCTTAATGATCATGTCTTGCATCACTGTGAAGATTACATGTTTTATTTGCTACAAGGTTTTAGTTTGCCATTTTTAGGCCTCTGGTCCAATAGCAATTTGCATGGGAAGTAGGCTATGTTCTGTTATTGCAGTGTTGAGCTAACTGGTTAGCTATATTGTCCAACTTAAATCTTTTTGCCAGATTTTAATTCAGGGTTCAAACTACTTGCTCATGACAGTATGCTAACTATACTAACATGCTGTGCTAAGAATTACTCCTAAATAAAATTAAGTGAATTATGATCAACAGCTAAAGACAGAAATAAATATCTGTTTCAGAAACTTTTCTGAAACAGATAGGACATAGCTACTTTGTCCAATTATTTGAGGATGCTAAGCTAATTATTTTGGACATACAAGACATGCATCAGAATCTATGGATCTAGATCTTTCTATCCATATCAAATTCATAATTTTTAGTGCAGTAGATTTTTCACAAATTGCTTGCAAAGTTAGCTAATCATCTCTGTTATTTCCAGACTTAGCCGTTTTTTTCAGAAACAGCCGAACCGGCACGCTGCCGTTGGATCTAGATCCAACGGCCCACGTTCAAATCACCGGGGGCGACTTAAAACTGGCGGCGCCACCGCGCCGGCGGCACGGTGGTGGACGAGGGCTCACCTAGGGTGCTCGGGTGAGGGCGGCGAGGGTGCAGATCGACGGCGGAGGTGAGGGAAGGTCGATGGGGTGAGTTGCAGGTGCTGGGGTGGTCGGGTTCGTCGGCGACGGCGATGCGGCCTCCACGGATGCAGAGCGGCGACGGCGAACTCCTGGCGGCTTCCCTGTGCACGAAACGGTGAGGATGTGAGTGTGCGGCGGCGGTGAGGCATGGAAGAGGGCCAGGGGAGGAAAAGAAAGAGAGGGAGTGGCCGCACGGCCACGGATTGGTCATCGACCTCCTCGGCAGTGGCGGCGCTCCGAGGACGACGCAGGGCGGCAGCGGCTCTCCGGCAGCGATTCCGCCTCCAGGCGGTGCACGAGAGAGAGTGGAAGGGAGGGGAGTGGAGTGGCGAGGTGGGGTGGAGTGGTGCGGACGAATTCGCGCTCGGGGCGGCTCGCTTTTATAGCCGAGCTCCGGCGCACGGTGGACACGGTGCTGGGGCGGTGCAACGGGCGGCCGAGCGTGTCCGTAGGGTTGGCGCGAGGCCGGCTACGGTGTCGGGGTGTCCAGCGGCACGATTGGCGGCGTGGAGGCGAGCTGGGCGTCGTGGTTGTGGGGGACGGCCGCGGGAGAGCTCGGGCGGCGCACGGGCACGCACGGGTGCCGCGTCTCCGGCGGTTTAGGGCTGCTGCTGGGCACGGTGCAGGCGAGAGAGGGGGCAGGCGTGGTGTAGGGTGCGGCGTCGGGGTAGCTAGGGCTGCGGGGTGGTCTCCTCCACGGCACGGCAGGGCGGCATGGCGACAGTGGCCGTGCTCCCTGGCGATGGCGACGATCAATACGGCGGCTAGGGTTTTTCCCGCGTGCAATTGAGGTGCTAGGCAGGTTCGTGGGATGGGGAGAGATGGTGTGGTGCAAGGAATTGAAGAACGAACGACCAAATCCATGGATTTGATCCTCAGTTCTTCGGTTTTGGGGAAGAACAGGGTGGTGCATGCCACCTGTTCGACCAAATGCCTCAACAGAATTTAAATTCGAATTTTTGAATTTGGTTTCCACATCTGGTCTCATATAGATTAATAGTGATTTGTGGTGCTATGATGGTATTTTTTTGATAAGTGCATCATAGCACATTTTGTGGTTTAAGATGAATAAAGAAAGAAATAGAATTTTTATATTTTGGAATTTAAAAATATATTTTGAAGAGGGAAAAGTTATTAGAGCTAAGTGGGAGTGAGCACTATGTCACCCCACTGGTTTTTGATTTAAAAGAAAATATTTATTGCTCATTTAGAGAAATTTTTGTGTGGCACTTGTCCCATTATTTCATGTGGTGGGGTTGTTTTCATTTTTCTTTCTTTTTATTCATACCTTTGCTTAGCAATCACACACATCAAACAACTAAATGCAAGCAAACACACATAAGATAATAAAAAATTTTGTTGGCCCACATTTTTGGAATTAATAATACTTATATTAATTCTGGGATGTTACAGATAATTGTGGCGGTTAGGATCTAGGAGATCTAGTATTCTTGTTTCTCAAGTTTACTTGTAACACAATGTAACCTGTCTATATATATATATATGAGAAGGGTGCGTGAGGCAGGCCATCGAGCCGCCCATTGTTTCACAATTACAGAAAGCGTCAGTAAAAGAGCTAGTAACTTGCTTACTTTAAATGCAGCCATGCTGCTAACGGCAGTCTCGCTCCTAAGGCGTCTTCAATGTGGGAATAAGACCGGATCATAAGAGCAAACGTGTGCTTAATACCCGGTCATATACATTGTGACACCAGGTGCAGGTGCACCCGGGCACAGTAGCGGATCCAGCTCAACAAGTCAGGGTGGTCCTACAGTGGAATTGTTTATAGAAATGCATTTTTTTAGTTAAAATGCATTTTATTTTTATTTTTCTTCTATGGTATATAGCATATGTGGAAATCTCAGGGTGGTCCATGGACCACCCTGTCCACCCCCTAGATCCGCCACTGCCCGGGCACCAAAACGCCTCCCTCCAGGTCATAGGCTTAAAAACTTACTACCCGGCCACAGCCATACTACCCGTCCATAAGCATTTGAAAACAATATAAACACTATTGCACTGACACATTTTGTACTATTTGCATGCGATACTTGGCCAAAATAACTTGCTTGGTTCAGCTCGCGCGAAGGAAAGGAGTCATGCTGGGATGGGAAAAAGCTGCAAGGTGGGGTCTACCTTAAGCCCAAGACGCGATAAACATTGTACAGGTTTCAGCTAGGTATAAAAAAACTGAGTGGGACCCATCTTATGTCTTTCTTTGACATAGACATTGGAGACGCCCTAAGACTGGACAATATCAGGTATGTTCAGTCTGGTTGTAGGCCGACTATCTGTATTTCTTAAATTTTATACAACAATCATTCATGTGAGTTTCCGAATCGTTAAGTACCTCGGGCCGTGGATGCGACGGGGCAGCTGCTGCCCAGGGCAGAGCGGCATTTTCCCTAGGGAAATAGAGATCCACGAACAGAGAGGGCAGAACAGACATTCTTCCCAACGATCTCTTTCCCCTTCTCTAGTACTACTCCTGGAAGTGCCTGACGGTGTGTGTGAGAGTGTTTCGTTGTGTGCAGCCTAGTGCACATGAGGAAGGGGCATTTATACTGTCAAGGTTGTGTGGAAGGCTCCAAGGATAAACATGATCAATCAGCTTTATTTTTATTTCCCATGGTTATCCTTATCTGGTAACTCGTCGCTGGTTTGTGAGAAAGAAAAAACTGCTAGGTGAGACAGAGTGTGCCTCCATGTAGGACAAGAAATCCAACGACTTGGTTTGCAAGACACCGAAAGAAAAAAAATCTATATTTTCTATTCAGCCCTCATAGTTCTTTAGCTTGCTAAAATTATTTTCTAAGGACTTATTTTTGTACCGGGTTATTACATAAGTAGTGTGCCGTTTTTGACAAGTCAGATATGCCAGTTATTGGCTTATTTTAAAAGACCACGTGCACACTGCACTGAGTAAAAAAAAAAAACAGCCAAACCAACCTGAATATCATATCGTGTTGTAAAAAACGTGAAAATTTCTTAAAAAGACCATTTAGGAGAGAGAAAATGCGCCGAATGGAAAATAAAAGAAAGTTCATCATAACTAGGGAGCACAAGTAAAAATGAAACATGACCTATGAACAAAGGGAGGGGCCTCGAAGGATCCCACAAGCGTTTGTCACGACCCACATCCTACCCAAGGCATTACAGGTCAAGCACCGGGCAGAGGAGCGGCAACGCATCCGTGAAGCACACCTGACGAAGGGGTCCACCTGCCATTGAGGACCGGAAGCCAGCAGGGTTGGTGGCCACATCTTATAGGCCGAGGAAAGGTTCCATCGAGGCATCGACGATTGTAATCAGAACATTCTGTCTTAGACAGCTACTCTCTCTTCCTCCTCTCTCGCACGCTTGTCGTCGAGTTCTTCCTCAATCCCAGCGCGACGCTGTGGAAACTTGTATCTCCGAGATATTGAATTGCATAGTGAGAATCGGGTCCTGACATCTGGTATCAGAGCCATAGATCGAGGATCTGGGCTGAAAAAATTTTCCACAAAAAAATCCACCAGAGAGAGCGAGAGAGACGGGATAGTCGTCGATTTGAATCCAGATCGGGTGCGGAGGCGAATTCGAGAGCGGAGCGGCGTGGTTTGGTTCTCCTGTAAAATCCCACTGTCGTTCTCAACTCGCGGCGGCGGAGCGGTGCGCGGGCTTTTTCCGGCGACCTCGGTGGCGCGTGGCGGCGGTAGACTATTCGGGTGCAGATCTCGCGGCGGCGGAGCGGTTCCTCGCAGATCCTTGCTGTGAGGGGTGAAATCCCGGCTCCGCGGTGGATTCGTGCACCAGAGGCGGCGAGCACTTCCGGCGGCGGTTGACGCTTGTTCCCGGTTCGGCGGTGTGGGAGCAAGCAGAAGAGGCACTCATGGACAGAGTGCAAACGGATTTCGCAGCACTGAAGAAGCAGGGGGACGAACTGCACAAACAGTGCACTGAAACATCGTCCACACTCAAGGCCATCAATGAGACGCTGAAGGGTCTGAGCAATTGGGTACCTCATGTGGATGATTCCATCAAGGGAATTCAGCAAACACTGGAGAACGTCGGCACACGACTGGATAATCTGGAAGCAGTAAGACCAGCGACTGCAGGCACTAGGACACCAGCGGCGACTCCAGATGAAAGGGAGGCGACACAGGGAACTGGTGCACTGAAGGTGATCGTGCCTATGCGTAGCGGCAGTAGGAGGGAGTTTCCACATACTCCGGTGCATTTTGAGATTGGCGAGCAGTCTGGAGCATTTGAGGACAGTGGGTACCCAACATCCAGAGGCGGTCAACACCGATCACGGCCGCCCAAAACGGATTTTCCTCGGTTCGATGGGGAGAACCCCAAGTGGTGGAAGACTGTCTGTGAAAAATACTTTGCGTTGTATGCAGTGGAACATGAAACATGGGCGAGTTTTGCAACAATGCATTTTGTGGGCAATGCGGCACTCTGGCTCCAGACATATGAAGCTGAACACGAGGTGGACAGTTGGGAAGAACTATGCGTAGCAGTTCATCTTAAATTTGGCAAGGACAAACATCACAAGTATTTGGAGGCGCTGGAACGATGCAAACAGACACATAGTGTGGAAAAGTATTACCAGCAGTTTGAGGCGCTGAGACACAAAGTGTTGGTGCATAACAAGCATTACGATGAAGCTTACTTTGTCACCAAGTTTGTCAATGGACTGAAGAGAGAGATTCAGAGAGCCATCAGATTACACAAACCAAAAACGGTAGATGCTGCTCTGTCATTGGCTGAAACACAAGAAGAATTACTGGAGGAAGGGAGACAATTTCCTTTCTCACGATCATCACACGATTACAGAAATAAGTACAGCAAGACTGGGTTTCCAGGCAAAGGGCTACTGGGCCATACACCTGAAGACAAGAAAAACGAAGAAAAAGGACCCAGTAAGAAACCATGGGAGGAAAAAGTGCAATCACTTAAAGCTCAACGACGTGAACGTGGAGAATGCTTCAAGTGTGGGGAAAAATTCCATCCCGGACACAAATGTAGCAAGACAGTATCGTTGCAAGTGGTGGAGGAGTTGATTGAGGCACTTCAGTTATCACAATCTGACAGTGAGGAAGAAAAAGGTGTGGATAGTAGCAGTGATGAATCTCTCATGCATATATCACAGTGTGCACTTGCAGGCACCACTACACCAAAGAGCATCAGATTACAAGGCACGGTCAATGGGAAGCAAGTGTTAATTCTAGTTGACTCAGGAAGCTGTGGCAGTTTTGTCAGTAACACAACAGTGGAGCAATTGGGGCTGGAGACAGTGCAGATCGACCCAGTGACTGTACAGGTGGCTGATGGGGGTAAAACGCAAATTACTACAGCTGTATCAGACATGAAGTGGGAATGCCAGAACAACAAGTTCACAGGGATTTTTCGTCTCTTTGCTATCCCATGCTATGATATCATATTGGGGATGGATTGGTTGCACGATTGTGGGAAAATGTGGATCGATTGGCCAAAGAAAACTCTCAGATTCAGGTTGAATGGCAAAAGGATAACACTGAAAGGAGTGAAAGATAAAACCACCAAATGTGAACAAATTTCGCTAGTGGAGCTGCATCAGTTAGTGAAACATCATGCCCTGGCACAATTGGTCAGACTGTGCCCCGTCGTCGACTCACCTGACAGAGATATGCCATTTGAGATTGAAGATGTCCTCCAACAACACCAAGAGTGCTTTGCAGAACCGCAAGAGATACCTCCTCGTAGGCAATTCGACCATCACATTACGTTGATGCCAGGCGTGCAACCAGTGAATGTCAAGCCGTATAGGTACTCTCCTCAACAGAAAGATGAAATTGAACGCCAAATTCGAGAAATGATCAAGCAGGGCGTCATAAGGCATAGTCAGAGTCCCTTTTCGTCCCCGGTGTTGCTGGTGAAGAAGAAGGACGGGACGTGGCGCTTTTGCGTTGACTACAGACAGCTTAACGCAGTGACAGTGAAGGATCGATATCCCATGCCAATAATTGACGAACTACTCGATGAACTAGCGGGCGCAATCTACTTTAGCAAGCTTGATCTGCGATCGGGTTACCACCAGATTCGCATGGCGGAAGGAGATGAGGGCAAAACAGCTTTTAAAACGCACAGCGGGCACTATGAATTTCGCGTCATGCCTTTCGGTTTGACATCTGCGCCAGCTACGTTTCAATCAGCTATGAACACGATCTTTGCGCACGTAATACGCAAATTCGTGCTGGTGTTCGTCGATGACATCCTAATTTACAGCAAGTCTCTAGCCGATCATGCTCGACATCTGCATCAGGTCTTCCAATTGTTGGAAGCAAACAAGCTGTACCTGAAGAGGAGCAAGTGCACGTTTGCGCAACGTCACCTGGAATACCTTGGGCACATTATCGGTGCCAACGGCGTGTCAACAGACCCATCCAAAGTGGAAGCGGTGAAGAATTGGCCGCAACCTACCAACATCAAGCAAGTGCGTGGCATATTGGGTTTCGTGGGGTACTACCGCAAGTATATCAGTCAGTTTGGTATTATTTGCAGGCCTCTTACCAATCTGTTGAAAAAAGGGGTACCCTTTGTGTGGTCACCAGAGGTAAATCAGGCCTTTCTCACATTGAAGCAGGCCTTGGTGCAAGCACCTGTGTTGGCATTACCACAGTTCGACAAAGAGTTTGTGATCGAAACTGATGCATGTGCCACTGGAGTGGGGGCAGTTCTTATGCAGGAAGGACATCCATTGGCATTCCTGAGCAAGGCCCTGGGCCCCAAAAATCAGACTATGTCGATATATGACAAGGAGTGTCTGGCAATTCTATTGGCAATAGACAAGTGGCGTACATATCTGCTCTACCATCCTTTTGTGATTCATACTGATCAGAAGAGTCTGGTGCACCTAGGTGATCACAAGTTTAGCACACCAATGCAACAGAAGGCTTTTTTCAGGTTGATGGGGTTGAATTACAGGATTGTGTATAAGAAAGGGACACTCAACACGGCTGCAGATGCTCTGTCTCGCAGACCACATCAGGTGTGTGCAATCTCCACAGTGACACCAAGATGGTTGGAAATTGTTACTGAAGGATACCTCCAGGATCCAAAAACAAAACAATTACTCACAGAATTGAGTGTGCAAGGAAAAAATGAGCAAGGTTTTGCTTTAGCTGATGGCATCATTCGGAGACATGGGAAGATCTGGCTGGGACAACACACTGCAGCTCAGCAAGCAATACTGAAAGCTTTGCATGACAGTGGCATTGGGGGACATTCAGGATTCAGAGTGACATATCACAGAGTGCGCCAAATGTTTGCTTGGCAAGGGATGAAGAAAGACATTCAGCAATATGTGCAGAACTGTCAAGTATGTAAACAGGCAAAAAGTGAGCATGTTCAGACCCCTGGGAAACTTCAGCCATTACCTGTACCACCAGAAGCATGGCACTCAGTTGGGCTCGATTTCATTGAAGGCTTGCCAGTGTCCAATCGCTTTGATACCATTTTAGTCGTCGTGGATAAATTCTCAAAATATGGACACTTCATCCCATTGAAGCATCCATTCACGGCAGCGACAGTGGCGCAAGCATTCTTCGATAGTGTGTTTCGTTTGCACAGCATGCCGAAAGTGTTGATCTCGGACAGAGACAAAGTTTTCACCAGCCAGTTTTGGCAGCACCTGTTTCGTTTGGCCGACACAACTCTGAACTTGAGCTCGTCTTATCACCCGCAGACCGATGGACAGACGGAGAGATTGAACCAATGCCTAGAGACATATTTGAGGTGCTTCGTGCATGCTACACCAACACAATGGGCCAAATGGATTACACTAGCGGAGTACTGGTACAACACGGCCTTGCATTCTGCTCTGGGGCGATCACCTTTCGAGGTCCTGTATGGGCGCCAGCCGCGACCGTTTGGGTTTCAGCTCCCCGAACCATCAGGCAACTTGGAACTGGATGTCTGGCTGACCGAGCGCGCCAAGATCTTGCCAGTCATTCGTCAGCATCTTGAGCGTGCTCAGAAGCGCATGAAATCCCAAGCAGACAAGCATCGTTCTGAACGCAAATTTGAGGTTGGCGACTGGGTGTACATGAAGCTTCAGCCGTATGTGCAGATGTCTGTTGCTCATAGGTCGTCTCAGAAGTTGGGCTTCAAGTATTTTGGACCTTTTCAGATCATACAGCCGGTTGGCGCAGTGTCTTACAAGTTACAGCTTCCCGAAAAGTCAAAAATTCATCCAGTGGTGCACGTCTCGCAACTGAAAAAAGCTCTGCGTCCAGGTGAGTCTGCTAGCAGTACTCTCCCAATTGATCTCATTGATTTCAGTGTACCAGTGCAGCCGATAAAAATCCATGAGGAACGACTGATCCGCAAAGGGAGCAAGCAGGTGCCGCAGCTGTTAGTACAATGGGAGAAGTGGCCAGACACTTGTTGTACCTGGGAAAATCTCTATACCATGGTCGATGAGTTCCCGCACGCACCAGCTTGGGGGCAAGCTGGTTTTTCAGGGAGGGGTATTGTCACGACCCACATCCTACCCAAGGCATTACAGGTCAAGCACCGGGCAGAGGAGCGGCAACGCATCCGTGAAGCACACCTGACGAAGGGGTCCACCTGCCATTGAGGACCGGAAGCCAGCAGGGTTGGTGGCCACATCTTATAGGCCGAGGAAAGGTTCCATCGAGGCATCGACGATTGTAATCAGAACATTCTGTCTTAGACAGCTACTCTCTCTTCCTCCTCTCTCGCACGCTTGTCGTCGAGTTCTTCCTCAATCCCAGCGCGACGCTGTGGAAACTTGTATCTCCGAGATATTGAATTGCATAGTGAGAATCGGGTCCTGACAGCGTTACCACCGAGCAACACGGTTTCTCTAACTTGGATGTACTAAGTCACAACCTAACTTACCCAACCCTCTGTTCGTCATCCCATGGATGTTGCTTCCTAGGCTCTTTGAATGCACAAAAGCCATGTCCAACCGACATATCTAAACCCATCTCAAGATTAGCTTGAGGTAGAGGAGGGAAAACGGAGCATTTTCGTATGACTGCAGCGACGGGAAGCAGTTTTTGCGCCAGAATGCTTATGTTCTCTTCTCTCCTCGTCTTTCTCTGGGGTGATCTCAGGCACCTTCCATCTTCCTCCTTATAATATTCTTCTCCGTAGGTAGGACAACCAGATTTTCCTCTTTTCACTTGTATTTGTTCACAAAACAGAAATCTTACATGTATGTGCGAAAAATTTGGGGTTTGTGCAGGATTTATTGAGTTCTTGTCTTCTGATTAAGATTCCATGGCACAACCCAACAAGTAAGTTATGCTTATATTTGATAATCCTTTGGTTTGTTTGCATCTAGATCTGAACCATGAAGTATATATTTATTTTGATGTAGGGAGAATGTGATTCCTAATTGGTTACGTCAAATTAGTCAGAAATTTAGAAACTTGGATGATGCTTGGTCATTTTGGGTAAACTATGCAGATCGTGCAGGTTTTGAGGTCAGAATAAGGTATCATAACAAAAGTAAAATGGATAGAAAGGTAACTTCATGTAGATATGTGCGCACGAAGAAGGGTCGTCGAGCACGAGACAAGACACTAGCACAAAAAAGCTTACCCGTGGCGCACCAAAAATGCTTACCTGTGCCACGCCACGGGTAACACAATAGCCATGGCGCAGGGGTCCTGGTGCGCCACGGGTATGTGCATATAGCCGTGGCGCACCAAAACTAGGTGCGCCACGGCTATGAATTTCCGAATTAAAAAAAAAGAGCCACCGGCCACCGCCCACGTCGGCGTGTCCGGCAGCTCCCGTCCTGCGCCGTGACATGGAGGTCGTCGTGGAGGTGCTCGTCACGTCGTGGAGATGCTCGCCAGCGTGGAGGTGCTTCGCCGGCCGTCGGTCCTCGTCGGCGTGGAGGTGCTCGCCGGTCGTCGGTCCTCGCCGGCGTGGAGGTGCTTCGCCGGCCGTCGGTCCTCGTCGGCGTGGAGGTGCTCGCCGGTCGTCGGTCCTCGCCGACGTGGAGGTGCTTTGCCGGCTGTCGGTCTCGTCGGCGTGGAGGTGCTCGCCGGCCGTCGCTCCTCGTCGGCGTGGAGGTGGACGCCATGGTGGAGGTGCTCACCGGCCGTCGTGGAGAAGGCAGGCAGTATGGTGCTTGCCGGTCGGCGGTGGAGAGAGGAGGATGGAGGAGAAGGGAGAGGTAATGGAGAGGAGAAGGGAGAGGATAAGGGAGAGGAGGATGGAGGAGAAGGGAGAGGCAAGGGAGAGGAGAAGGTAGAGGATAAGGGAAGGAGGGAAGGGTGGGAGCTCGGAATGAATAGGAGCCGTCGGATCATGAAGCACACGGATCGTGTGTTTGTGTAAATCGCTAGGAGCCGTCGGATGGTGAGCACGCAGATTGTGCCCCTCAGGTTACCCGTGGCGCACCTCATATTGGTGCGCCACGGCTATATAAGTACCCGCGGCGCACCACCTCTTCATGCGCCACGGGTAAGAGAGACCCTTTTTTATTTTTTGCCCAGAAATCTTAGACGTCAAAAAACTATGTGTTCCCTTTCGAATTTGGGGATTCTGTAGACCGAAAACAGCTCAAAAGGCCGTAGGACATTTGATTTGGATGTAACTTTTCATCTAGTTTTTTTAAGGTATTAAACGTCGAAATCCGAGTTGGTATGCAAAAGTTATCGCCGTTTTACTCTTCCATAATGATTTTTTGCAAAATAAGTCGAAATTCATGTTTGAAATTTTTCCTAACAACTAGGTTACGCAACATAACCATATCTCAAAGTATTTTATTTTTTGAATTTTTTTACATTTTCTTTTAGCTTTTCCGAAACTAAAAAGGCGATCACTGGGGGGAGGGGGGGTGCATGAGCACAAAGCATGAAAATTACCCGTGGCGCACCAAAAAAGTGATGCGCCACGGCTAATATGTTACCCGTGGCGCACGAAAAAAGTGGTGCGCCACGGCTATGTTGGGTCAAAATTTGGCTCCGGGGCCATTATTTTGGTGACGCATTGAAATAATGTGCGCCATGGCTATACTTTTACCCGTGGCGCACAAGTCTTGGGTGCGCCACGACTAAGGAGGGTGCCCCTCTGTCGACCCAGCGTGCACTTAGCCGTGGCGCACCGCTATTTTGGTGCGCCACGGGTAATGGCATATGCGTGGCCAGGGGCAAAGCTCCCCTTAGGGCAAGGTAGGACGGCCACCCTACCTTGATTTTTTGTGAAAATTTAGATGCATATGTCTTTTCTGAACATTTTAAGTGGTCGTGCGTCGAAAACGGACTCCAAACGAATAAGTTATGTTTGTTTTAGTGAACACTGTATAAAATTGCTTCCAAACCGAAAACTAATAGCTTTGTGTCATGTAAGATTTAGTGTGAATAAGTTTCTTTGTCTTATAGAGATTTCTGTGAGGATTTATCTGATTATGAGCATGAGAATATACAGGGCCTCTTTGATTCGCACGATTTGGAAAACATAGGAATAGGAATATCGTAGGAATAGGATATCATGACACTCCGAATCCTACAAGAACCAAAAACGAAGGAATCGATAGTAGGTGATGTTTGATGCACCGCAGGAAAAACATAGGAAATTTGTGTAGGATTGAGTACATGCATAGTTGTCGTAGACACA
The DNA here is from genome assembly GCA_012064385.1 of Puccinellia tenuiflora. Lineage (NCBI taxonomy): Eukaryota > Viridiplantae > Streptophyta > Magnoliopsida > Poales > Poaceae > Puccinellia > Puccinellia tenuiflora. The sequence goes on from QRDG01001850.1 coordinate 196,564, forward strand.
TAGGAATTTTTCCAAGAGGTCTCACCTCTTGTTAGAAACCCTATAGGATTGTATTAGGAAGGGAATCCATAGGAAATTTAAATGATTCATTCCTTTGAATCAAATGGACTCTATAGGAAAAATTCCTATGGGATGGAATTCTATACTAGTCTTTTGAAAATCCTTTGAATCAAAGAGGCCCGATCCGTTTATCTAGTCATTATTCATACAAAGAGAATTGATTATTTCAGAGTTTGTCTTGGTATTACAAGCCTATCTAAAAAGATGGTAGAACTTGAAAAGTACATCATCTTTTCTATAGTTTACCGCCATTATTCAAAGATATTATTCAGAGTTTGTCTTGGCATTGCTTTACTAATGTTGACGGCAAAAAAAATTAAAGGGTCTTCTGAGCTATGAAGATCATCAAGATTAAGTTGCACAACAAGATGGCTGACGATTGGCTTACTGATTTGATGGTGTGATACATCGAGCGAGATATTCAAAGTGTTTATCTTTATACAATTAAGAAATATATTAAAAAAAAGTAGAGCTTTGCCATTGCCTAGGACCGTAGACAGTATTAAAGCTTCATTATCGTTACTACATTTGTAGTTCTACTTTTGTTTAAGATGTTGTTATTACCATTGTACTAAATAATTATGCTTGAGATCATATAGAACATTAATGTGTATAGAAATTTTGATTTTAAAATTTTTGCTTAAAATTCGCCCGACCTTAAATTTTTTTCGTCCTTCGCCACTCTGCGTGGCGCATCTGTGTCTGGTGCGCCACGACTAAATACTCGTGGCACACCAAAATGGTGGTGCGCCATGGCTAAATAATCCACCTATAAGCCTTTTTCTACTAGTGAGAGGGACCATGTAGATATGTGTATGCGAAGAAGGGTGTATGAAAATGGATGGAATGTAGCCTATTGGTGGATAGCCTGTCGGCACAGTGGAAACCAGGGTACCACGGGCCGGCCTGCCAGGGCCCACAGGATTCTCTGGATGATTTTCGCTAAGGACCAGGCTCTCCAAGCCTGGCGAGCCTCGCGAGGGTTTCTTTCCTCGCGAGGGATACGCTCTCCTCGCCGAGGGTTTTCCCTTGGCGAGGGACCGCTACTCGACAAGGCGTCTCCGACGCCACCCGCAATTCTGCTAAGGACCAAGCCGAGGGGCTCGGCGAGGACCTTTTTGCTTCGCCGAGCTCCTTCCTCGCGAAGCCATCTCTGCCTCCGCGGCAGAGCGCACATGGGCTCTGCGCCATGTGCAGAGTGACGCGCGTGCCTACGCGCGATGACGACGACGCCGCAGTTGCCATTTCCGTGTATAAAGCAGTCAACAAAGCGGAGCCAAGCAAAGCAGACAACGAGTATTGCCTCTTTGGTGATAAGGGGACCGTCTGCAGCTACGCTCCAAGGGCGACGTCACCGTGGGTCACCTCCCACCTCAGCAAGCGCCAGCCCGCCGTCCGGCTGGTCGGTGCCCCTTTTCAGCTTTGGTGACGCCGCTCCCCTGCCGTGGACCGCGTCCACGAGTTCTACCTTTATGGTGGACTTCGCCTTTATCGTGCACCGCGCCTCCTCCGTCGTCGCCATGTGGTAACCCTTCCCGCCCAAATGTTTGGGCAGAAGAGGTCGAGACGCCTATAAAAGGAGGGGAGGCACGCCCGTGCAAAGGGTTTGATTCCTGGTTCGATCTTCGGCTAGTGCAGCTCAAGTAGACCCTAACCCTAGATCTGAAGACTAGCGAGTAGCCATTGTTAGCCACCTCGAGCTCGACAAGCTCTCCTTGTACTGTAAACCTCTCCAAGCAGTGCAATACACCATAGCAGGACGTAGGGGTTTTACCTCCCAAAGAGGGCCCTGAACCTGGGTAAGATCTTGTGTCTATCTCTGCAGTGTCGTCCGCAGCGAGTCTGACGAGCACCGTCGCCGGAGCACGTTGTGGATTATTTGACTCCGTGTTCAGCCCCTTACACGATACCTTGGAGACGCCCCTAGTTCCTGGGGACAATCTCCGACATTTGGCGCGCCAGGTAGGGGGCTGAGGCGCGTCTTCATCCTCGGCACAGCCATGGTCGGCTCTCGTGCCGAACGTCTCGCTCGCCGGACGGCTAGCGCCGCCACCGCTCCCGCAGGCCGCCCGCGTGGGAGCTCTGCTCCAGAGCGCCGCGTCGACCCTGAGCCCCGCGTCGAGCACCCGGAGGACGACGACCACGACCACGCTGAGGACGACCTCGGCGAAGAGGAAGCCTCCTCTCTGCACCCGTCGCAGGACCGTGCTGCCTCCTCGCTGGGCCGCCCTGCGCCCAGCCCGGCAACTGCGCTTCTCATGGCGCAGGAGCTACTGCAGTACCGTCCTACGCCGGAGGCCCAGGTGGGCTGGCTCAACCGCCTCTCGGAGCTCGTCGGCGCTGCTCGCGCCGCCGCTCCTGCCCCGTCCCGTTCGCTGGTTCCTTCGGGCCGCGTGGGGGACGTGGCGCAAGGCGCCCCTCCCGCGCCTCCTCTCCATCCTGCACCTGCTCCAGCTCCACCAGTTGCACCGCAACCTGCGCCAGCGGGGGCTCCTCCTCGCGACAACCGCGCTGCATCGCACGCGTCGTCGCCGCACGACTGCCAAATTGTGCAGCGAGCCCCTGAGGACGCACGCGTGAGCATCGAGCGCGGGCAGGAACGCCGCAACCGCGCCGTCCAGGACGTCGCCGCCGCCGGGCGCCACCTCCGCGCCACCCTCGCCAACGGCACGGTCACATACGGCACGACGGCCGCGTTCACTCGCAACCTCCGTCGCATCGTTTGGCCCGTCAAGTTCAGGCCGGACCTGCCTCCGCGCTACGACGGCAAGAATAACCCCCTGGAGTTCCTCAGCTCTACACTCTGGCCATCCAGGCCGCCGGGGGCGACGACAAGGTCATGGCGAACTGGTTCCCCATGGCCCTCAAGGACTCAGCGTCCTCATGGCTCACCAACCTCCCCGCCGAGTCCATCAACTCTTGGGAGGAGCTCTGCCGGTGCTTCATCGCCAACTTCAAGGGCACGTACGAGCGCGGCCTCACCTACAACGACCTCCGCGCCGTGCGCCAGAAGCCCGGCGAGACCCTCCGCAAGTACATCCAGCGCTTCAGCCAGGTGCGGAACAAGATCCCCAACGCCACCGACGCGCAGGTCATCTCAGCCTTTCAGGCTGGAGTGACAGACGTGCGGATGCTCGAGAAGCTTGGCATCCACGACAACATCGCCACCGTCGTCAAGCTCTTCGACTTGGCGGACAAGTGCGCCAAGGCTGAAGAGGGCTGCTTGTTCGTCAAGAACGAGCCAGGGGACCCTGCCGAGGGGTCCAAAAAGAAGAAATCCTCGGAGAAACGCAAGACTACTGCGGTCCTCGCGGCCGAGCCCGACGCCAAGCAGCCTCGCCAAGCTGCCGCTCCAGCCGCGGGACCTGAGAAGAAGGATGATCGTCCCTTCTGCATCTACCACAACAGGCATTCTCATGCCACCGAGGACTGCTTCGACATCAAGAGGCTTCGCGAGGCTCGCGAGGCTCGGGAAGCAAACGGAGGCCGCGGAGGCCGCGGCGGCCGCGGGGGGCGACGCTGGAACAACAACTACAACGACAACTACCAGCAGAACCCCCAGGCCAATGCCGCCTAGCCCGCGAACGACAACCTGCCTGCCGAGGCTGATGAGGGCTACCAGGTGCCTCGCGGGGCCGCTTGCATCCTTGGCGGGGCTCAGGCCCCTCGCTCCAACCGCCACTTCAAGCAATTTGCTCGCGAGCTCGCAGCAGCCCTTCCCGGGGTCGAGGCCTCTAGGCCTCTCAAGTGGTCTGAGCAACCCATCACCTTTGACTCCACCGACCACCCCAAGTCCACCTCAACCGTTGGCACCATCCCGTTGGTCTGCACTCCCACCATCAACAACATCGCCGTCTCTAAGACGCTCATTGATGGGGGTGCTGGCCTCAACGTCATCTCCGTCGAGACATTCGAGAAGCTGCAGGTGCCCTACGAGCGGCTCATGCCCACCAGGCCCTTCTCGGGAGTGACAGAGGGTCTTACCACCCCTCTGGGGCAAGTGAGGCTTGCGGTCACTTTCGGCACCCAGACCAACTACCGCACCGAGCTGATCGACTTCGACGTCGCGCACATCGGCCTGCCCTACAACGCCATCCTCGGCTACCCCGCCCTCGCCAAGTTCATGGCGGTCACCCACCACGCCTACAACCTCGTCAAGCTTCCGGGCTCCAGTGGTACCATCGTCATCCGCGGCGTGGTCTCTGACGCCGTGTACGCTGCGCAAGCGGCTTACAAGGCTGCCGCGGTGGCGTCCCCTACCGACGAAGACGAAGAACCCCTCCCGAGGCCCCCCGCGAAGAAGAAGCAGCTGTGCTCTCAGGAGAAGGCCGCGACAAAGCAAGTACCTTTGGAGGCAAACGGCTCGGGGGCTAGCGTCACCATCGGCGCCAACCTGCCTCCCAAGTAGGGAAGCGCGCTCCCAGAGAAGCAAAACTTCATCACCAAAGAAGTAAAGACTTCTGGCCACGCCAGTATAATGAACACCTATTTCAGGTCATTTTGAACCTTTGCGCATCGCGCCAGCATATTTTGCGGCTTCGCTGAGCTGTTATGTTATCACTATTTATTCTCGCTCGTTTGATCCTTCCTGTGTATCTCACGAGCGGGGGCTAGCACGGTGCCATGCCACGGGAGCATCCCGGCAGCGCCTCAAACCCAAGGGATCCGAGCTCTGAACTTGCGGGTCAGCTCTCATGCATGTCAACTCCCAAGGAGCTCTGAACTCATGGGTCAGCTCCCGCGCACGTCAACTCACCAAGGATCACCAAAACCTTGGTGCTTGTTCTCCTCGTGAGACACACATGAAGGAACCTACGAGCACAAGTTACCTAGCTATCTATCGCTTGTGGGTATGCCTATCTGTCCAAGTGCAGGAAACAAGCATCGGGCACCCTCTCCAAGGCAACAACGCCTCGCCAGGGAACCAACACCCTCTCCAAGGCGAAAATGCCTCGTCAAGCTAAGTCTAAACACTTGTTCGAATCTCCTCTCGCTGGTTTTGGCCCCTCGAGTCTCTTTTCTCTCTCCTATGCCTCATGGGCTGCTTGCACGTCGAAGGGGGGCCCCAAGCATCGCGCTTCGGGGAGCTCTTACTTCTTGAGGCCTCACGCACCCCCCGGACTTGTGGAGCACTGACTCGCACATACCAAAGCGGCGGTGGTGTAAGCGCTAAGAGAGGGTCCTAAGACGTAGAGCGAAAAAGACATGAGGAGGAAAGACAAAGGCTCCCCGAGGGACATTCACAAGCACGCTCCAATATAACTTAACAAGTTTTTACAAAAGTTTACAACCAAAACGAATGCTAAGCTAGTATGCGCCTCTGCGCGTCCAAATGCAGCTCAGGCCGTCGCGCCTCCCGAGGTGCCTGCCTTGTCCATGGCGGTTTCCGCCTCCTCCAGGGCATCTTCCTCGTCGTCGCCTTCGATCACGACTTGGTCGAATTTCTTGGCGAACGCGATGGCGGCCTGCGAGGCGGTCTCCCGCGCCTTGTTGCTGATGGCTCTCGGCGGTGCCATCACATCCTCAAGGTCAAGTGAGGGCTGGAGCCTCACGAGGTTGCTGAAGATGTTGGTGATGGCGACGACAAGGAGGTCGTGGCTCTCCTCCACGACGCGCTCGTCGAAGCTCTTCGCGACCCCTTCAAGCTTCCCGAGGAACTGCTCGAAGAAGTACGAATATGTGGTTTCATCATCGGTCGCGGCGGAGGAGGGGACTTCTATCCTCAGGTCGTCCCCAACCGCGTGCGCGCGGCTCACCAAGCTTTGAAGGATGCTCTGGCGCTGGCGCGTCATGGACCGGTTGACTTGGCGCTGGTCCCATGCCTGCTCCGCCAGGGCCGCGGCCGGCCCCACCTGCTGCCGGAGTTCGTCCAGATCTCTCTCCAGGGCGATGGCGTCCCCCTCCGCGCGAGCCTGGGCCTCCCGGGAGACCTCGAGGCACGAGGTCAACCGCTTCTCCTCCTGCTCAAGCTCGTGGATGCGCTTTTCGAACTCCTTGCGCTTGGTCGTGAAGCGGTCCTCCTGTTTCGTGGCCTTCTCGTCATATTCTTTGGCGAGGCCCTCGTGGACGAGCTTGACTTTGAGGTCGGCCTCTTCTTGGAGCCTTTTTCGCTCCGCCGCGAGGTTGGCTTCGTCTGTAGCCACCCGGCCCTCGCGCTCCTCCAGCTGCCCCTCGCGGGTGGCCTGGTCCCTCACGAGCAGCTGGACCTGCTCCTCGCGCTTGTGCAGCTCTTTCTCGCGGAGGGAGAGCTCCTCCTCGTGCCGCTTCAGCTCTGCCTCGCGAGACGCCAGCTGCCCCTCGCGGGCATCTAGCAGCTCGCGGAGCTCCTTCAGGCTGGCCCTGGCGACCTCGGAGTCAGCAGCGAACTTCTGCTTCGCGGCCGCTAGCTCGTCATGCTTGGAGGCGGTCTCCGCCTCGAGCGCTTCCCTGGCGGCGTCGAGCTCCTCCATCACCTCCTGCGCCTCCCGCTTGACGCTGTCGCGGGTCTCTTTGGCGAAGCGGAGGGCCTCTTGGCGCTCCGCCTGGGCCGCCGCGTCCCACCGGCGGCACACCTCAACCCTCTCGTGGAGAAGAGTCCAGGCTTCGCTAAGCCTTGCCTTCTCCTCTGCGAAGGCATTGTCTTCCTTGGCGAGCTGCTCCCCCAGCCCGTCGAGTGCTCGCCGCGCCTGGTCTAGGATGACCCGGCGGCGAATTGCTTGGCGCTGCGACTCGTGCAGCGCCAAGGCTCCCGCACTACTGCTAGGGGCGGGGTCCTCGATCCTCGTCGAAGCACCCGGGGCCTCCTGCCTCGGGCCCACGACCGCCTCTGGTACGGTCCGGGGGCTTGTGGAGGCGCCTTCTTCGGCGCTCGCTTTGGTTGCCCTCTGGGGGCTGGGCGCCCTCTCGCGCTCAGCTTCGGCGCCGGTGGGCTCCGGTGGCGCCTCCGCCTCCTGTTCCTCGGGGGCGCCTCCGTTCGCCTCTGTGATGGCCGTGTCCGCCGCGGCCTCGGGCGCGTTAGCCCTTCTCGAGGGAGCCTCCTCCTCTGGAGGCGGCTCCACGACGGTGTCTTCGTTCACCCTCTCCTCCTCCGTCTCCTGTTGGACGGGAGGGGTGGCCGCCCTGGTTGGCGACGGCAGCGTCGCCTCCGCTCTCGCCTCCTCCGCGCGGTGCTCCATCGCTGGAGGAGTCGCCGCCCTAGTTGGCGACGGCGCTGCCTCTACAGTCACCTCCTCCGCGCGGTGCTCCGCCGCGGGAGGAGTCCCCGCCCTAATCGGTGATGGTGTGGCCTCCAACACCACCGCCGCCTCCGCGCGGTGCTCAACCGCGGGAGGGACAGCGGTCTGCTGCGGCACGACAGCCTCCGGCGTCTCCGCGACGACGCTGGCGGTCTCTCCAAGCTTGTGGAGCCGCCGCCTCTTTGGCTCCGCAGGCTGCCTGAAAGGAAGACAAGTTGAAAACTCTTCAAGAGGGGTTTACTCAGAAGCAAAATGTTAAGAGAGGAAAGGAAGGATCAAAGGCTTACTCGCCGGCCATCACCCACACCCTTTTCTTCGCCTTGGGCGGCTGGGTGTTGCTTGCTCCGGCCTCCTCCCGAGCCGCTCCTGTCTCCGGGCGAGGAGGGTCTCTCGCGGTTGCGGCCCTCCTGTCGTGGACGGCCTTGGAGCGGGGTTCGCAGCGCCCTCCCCCGCCGCCGCTCGTCCCCTCCTCTTCGACGCGTCGGGAGTGGACGACGTGGAAGGCACCCTCCTCTTCGCTGGAGGAGAGCACCTGGAGGTCCACCCCGGCAGGAATGCTCCTCGAGGAGCCGGCGTCTTCACCAGCAGGGCCGGCGTCCCTTGAGGCCTCATCTTCGCCGAGGGGGTCCTCGCTTCTTGAGGCCTCTTCCTCGGCGGACTCTTCGGTCTCCTCAGGCTCCGGAGGCTCGTCCATGTACTCCGGCTCCGCCGCCCACGGGTTAGGACGAGGCCCGCGGTGTCCCCACTCGTCGAACGTGGGCATGCGCGCGCGCTGCTCCACGATGCTCTCCTCGGCGAAGCAGATGAGCGGCTTGGCGTCCTCCTTTTTGGCGGACGGGATCTCCGACGTCGTGAAGAGGACGCCCATGATCTGGCGTAGTACCTCAGGCGCGAAGCCATCCCGGCTCAGGCGCATTGCGTCCTCCTTGCCGTCATACCGCCACACCGGCTCGGCGTGCATCTGCAGAGGGGCGATCCGGCGCCTCGTGAAATCTTTCGCCACCATCTGGCCGGTGACCCCTGCCTCGCGGATGCGCCGGATGCACTCGTACACCGCGTCAAGCCTCGGGCCCTGGAAGTCCGCGCTCGCCCAGCGCGCCCACTTCCTCGGGGGCCCCTCAGGCACCTCCAGAAGGGGGTGTGTGGCCTTGGCGTCGACAAAGAGCCACTTCTCGCGGAACTTGTCCACCTTCTTCGTCACCTTAGTGATGGCGTCCTCACCGCACCAGGCGATGGGGATGTAGTTCTCACTCCTGGCGTCGGCGATGCGGAAGGAGACGCACCCGAGCCGCTCGTTCTGGGCGGTGCTCCGGAGAGAATAGAAGCTGCGGAAGAGCGCCACCGAGGGGCGGATGCCGATGTAGGCCTCGCAGAGGTGGGCGAAGATGGCGAGGATGAGAATGGAGTTGGGATGAAGATGGAGCAGTTGGATCTGGTACACCTCCAAGATCGCCAGGAGGAAGTCAGAGAACGGTGGCACCAGGCCGGCGTACAGAGTATGGAGGAAGATGGGGTAGAACGTCTCGGTGAGCCTGCTGCCAGCCGCCCTCATTTCGGTGGCGCCGTGCTCATTGGTTCTCGCCGCCGCCAGGTGACGCACCGTCGCTATCGTCGCCGCGGTGACACGCGTCTGCGGCAGTGCTCCCTCGAGAGCGGCAGCGCGCGCCATCGCCGCCGACGTGCCCGCCTGCGCCGTGGCCTTGCCCTTCAGGTCGGCGGCTGTTCTCTTGGGTGCCATGGCCGCCGGAAGGAAACTTGAAGACGAAGACCTCGGAAGCGATGGGCTCTGAGAGGAAGGAGTGACTGGAGGCGTGGGGAGAAGTGTGCGGAGGAGTTATGGGAGAAGTGATGGGCGCCGACCGCGCGCCCAGGCTTTATTGACTGGCTCCTGAGTTGTGGCGGGCCCCGCCACGTCGCCCGTTGGAGCAGAGGAGGTCGTGGCCGCGGGTGCAACCGCTGCGCGCCACGTGTCGCGGCCCTGTCAGGCATCTTTGGCCCCTCGACGCTTCGCCTTCGTCCATGGGCCTCGGCGTGCCCGTCGCGGGCCCGGGGGCTACTGTCGGCACAGTGGAAACCAGGGTACCACGGGGCGGCCCGCCAGGGCCCACTGGATTCTCTGGATGATTTTCGCTAAGGACCAGGCTCTCCAAGCCTGGCGAGCCTCGCGAGGGTTTCTTTCCTCGCGAGGGATACGCTCTCCTCGCCGAGGGTTTTCCCTTGGCGAGGGACCGCTACTCGACAAGGCGTCTCCGACGCCACCCGCAATTCTGCTAAGGACCAAGCCGAGGGGCTCGGCGAGGACCTTTTTGCTTCGCCGAGCTCCTTCCTCGCGAAGCCATCTCTGCCTCCGCGGCAGAGCGCACATGGGCTCTGCGCCATGTGCAGAGTGACGCGCGTGCCTACGCGCGATGACGACGACGCCGCAGTTGCCATTTCCGTGTATAAAGCAGTCAACAAAGCGGAGCCAAGCAAAGCGGACAACGAGTATTGCCTTTTTGGTGATAAGGGGACCGTCTGCAGCTACGCTCCAAGGGCGACGTCACCGTGGGTCACCTCCCACCTCAGCAAGCGCCAGCCCGCCGTCCGGCTGGTCGGTGCCCCTTTTCAGCTTTGGTGACGCCGCTCCCCTGCCGTGGACCGCGTCCACGAGTTCTACCTTTATGGTGGACTTCGCCTTTATCGTGCACCGCGCCTCCTCCGTCGTCGCCATGTGGTAACCCTTCCCGCCCAAATGTTTGGGCAGAAGAGGTCCGAGACGCCTATAAAAGGAGGGGAGGCACGCCCGTGCAAAGGGTTCGATTCCTGGTTCGATCTTCGGCTAGTGCAGCTCAAGTAGACCTTAACCCCAGATCTGAAGACTAGCGAGTAGCCATTGTTAGCCACCTCGAGCTCGACAAGCTCTCCTTGTACTGTAAATCTCTCCAAGCAGTGCAATACTCCATAGCATGACGTAGGGGTTTTACCTCCCAAAGAGGGCCCTGAACCTGGGTAAGATCTTGTGTCTATCTCTGCAGTGTCGTCCGCAGCGAGTCTGACGAGCACCGTCGCCGGAGCACGTTGTGGATTGTTTGACTCCGTGTTCAGCCCCTTACACGATACCTTGGAGACGCCCCTAGTTACTGGGGACAATCTCCGACATAGCCCACTAGATTGCATTGGTAAGCAAGTGGAGGATATGGTTTCTTTATGCAGCAACACAAGAATACGGTGGTGTACAAAGCCAAATACCAATAGCAAAGGCTAATGAGGACTACAGCAATGCCTTCACTAGCTTCAAAGATTTGCTTACGGTAATTTTAATATTGCTCAACTTCTCAAAACTAGTTTCGGTATTACTATATTTCAACTTTCTCCGTCTTTGCATGGTACTAGTGAAATTGCGATATATTTGTTCAAGATCATCGGTAGGTCCTATTTTTAGTAGTTGATGCCACGTATTTGTTATGCTAGTTTCTTCAAGGATACATCCTGGCATTTTCATAGAAGAAGAAGCCAAGAGGCCAATTACAACGTGGTTGGCACATTCGCCAAGCTCGCAATACAACGGTAGGACTGCCTAGCAGATTAGAGCAAGGTTAATAATATAGCCGGCTGTTGGCTATAAGGTAGTGCCATGTCATCTATAGTCAAACTAATAGCCAACACATATAATAGTTAGCTATAGAAAAGTACTACTTTATGAATGCACGACCCACTTTACACTCTCACAAGCTGTCTAGGAATACGTGCTGTAGCTGCCTCTTGCATGAGAGCCCGCTTCCCTTCTCTCTCCTCTTCTCTCTCATCCAACTAAGCAAGAATATATTATTCAAATCCTTATAGCCCGCTTACGTGGCCTTATTAGACTTGCTCTTACTCTCCACCCATCTTCCTAGGGTAGCCTACCTAAAAAAAGACCTGCTACACATCAATTTTCCGATTCGCTAACTATCCTCCTAAGCGTCGTTGCCACAAGAGGTTGTTCACCTCCAAGGACAACATCATTGCGGTGCCTCCAAAAACACCAGCAAGTGAGGATTGCCGCTGTCCACACATCACGATATGCCTGCAAGCTTGACAGACAGTATGCAAGCCGATCACTGTGCACCGGTGTCTTGATGCCAACATCCCAATGACGGTCGAATGTGTTGCTAATTGATGTATTTTGGTGTTATGAACAAAAATATGTATATGTACCGGAGATAAATGCTTGTTCAATTCTGCACCAAAACAGAGTGTTTGTGTATGTTTCTGGACCGAATCGGCGGCTAGTGTCTGTGTTTACCGCATTTTGTGTTTTTCTTTAGAACCGTGTTTGTCGCATGTTTTCTTTCCCCTCTCGAACTGGGCTCATTTCAATCCCGACCTAGGCCTTATTTGCGCTGATAATTGCATCTGGGCTATTTGCTCTGTTTGGAGAAAGGAGAGGTGGTGGGGAAAAAAAAGCAGCCGTGGGATTAAGATTGGACGGCATCGGGCATGCCCGAGGCAGGGTGTGACGTCGTTTCCTGAGGTTAGAGAATCCGCGCCGACCATCGAGGCGGAAATAGCGCTTTTGCTTCCTGCGAGGACCGAGGAGAGTTTCTCAGGTTCCGGTGATGGGGGCAGAAGACAAGGGTAGTCAGCCGCCGGCGCGCGCCGCTGTACAACCAGCAACCGCGGGCGTAGCCCCGTCCGTCACCCCGGCCCAGTTCCTCTCCTGGAAGCAGCGAAAGGTCTGCCCCTCTTTTCCTTTCCCTGTGCTAAACCATGGAAATCGCTCGTGATTTGTAGACTTATCTCTGGATGCACGCTAGTATGTGGTGACTAGATGCCTTTCTTTTGTGTGCCATCAGTAGTACTAATTAGATTTAGAATTGGAACGATGGGATGTAAAATTTTCGTTTGATTGCCATTATTAGGGCTTGTACATGAACAGGGACGAACGAATATAGTCACATCATGTCATGAAGCACCCATGAGAGATATCTGCTTCGATGATCTAATTTCTATTGATTAGAGATAGTTACTCCCTTCAACCCCAAATATAAGTACTTTAAGAATCTAAGCCAGTCTATGTCTTAGATTCAACAACCAATATTGACCAACATAGACAACAACAAATTGATACCACTAGATGATGTGTCCTTTACTTCGAAGGTCATATGGGTAGTTCACCGGAGGCCGTGGCCGCCGGTGTCGGGTAGGTGCCGTGGTAAGAAGCAGGGGATTGAGGAATTAGAGAAGTATAGATTGGATCGGGAGAGCATAAGGGTAGACAGAGACTTTCGTATATTGCTTGACTCCAACGATACATGATACACATCCTCTTATAGGAGGACCAACGCCAGGAGACCTGGTGCAAACGTACTAGGACTAGTAGTAGTATTCAACTAGGACTCTTCTTTGACTCTGACACGTAATTGACCTGGACTCTAATTATGGAATCTACCAACTATACTAACGTCACAACACTACTCCCCCCACGCAGACACAGCTCGTCCTCGAGCTGTCATTCATGGCGGTTCTTTCTCCTCGACGTCATCAATAGCTTCAAGGTAGAAAAGACGTTGACAACGATCATAAATTCACAATATGCAATTTGTTATTATCTGAAGGAATAAACTTTGAAGAATTATTTTTTCGAATGGTCACCGGATTTCAGGTTCCCACATGAATTTTCATTACAAAGGCTAAAATAACCCAAGGTAGTGGTATGTGTGGGGGGAGTAGCCGTAGTTACATTTTTAGATACAACACTGCGAACAGGCAGCAGCCAGAGAGCGCCCACACAGCACATACATGAGCTTTATGTTTAACCGTTGTGCATACTTAACAAGCGATGCTATGCATATCTATCCTACATGGCAAGAAGAGACAGTTTGATTTTGCTAAACATCTCTCGAACAACATGATTATATATGCCCTTAGATGATATACTATTCTTCATCATATTGAATGAATCTACCTGAGTGGTTAACTGTAAAATTGTCAAACTTTTGCCAGATTTTTTTAATGTTCTGGTCCCTGGGGAGCTTCGAGAGACATGCAAGCTGTTTTTGTTCAGTTATATATTTCTTGTTCACCTTTTGTCCATTGCCTCTGTAGTTGTCATGGATCTGTCATATTTCAGCCTATGAGTTATTTGTCTTAATTCTTAGAGAGCACTTATCCTCTAATTTGCATGATTGTACAGGTCCAGTTTTCATGCATTGTTTACTTATAAAATTACATCATCTATTCAGTATAGGGAGAACTGCACTTATCTAATTTGCTAGATGATGTGTGTTGTGGTTAAGGCTATTTTTTAACACAGTTTCACCATTTTATTTTTGTTATAATAATTGCTGCATAACTCTACAAAGAATGTGGCGTGAACGTTTGTGATCATTCCTTCTAAGTGTTCATGTGAATTTAAATAGTGACGTTGAACATATGCCAGTATTTTTTCTCGTTGGTTAGTATCTTCATCATTCTTGACAGTTACCAGATACATTCTGAGTTCCCTTTTTGAACACGTGTTCTTTGGATAAGGAAGCACATGTTGCATTGTGACTAATAAACATGGGGAGGGCTAGTGTGTGGTGTTAATTGATGATAATCTGATTTCCGTCCTCATAAGTGAGAAATGATGGTTTCTTCACTAAGCTATCTTTATATATGCTCAGTTGCTACAGTAACTTATGGTTTCTGTGCATGGATGTGTACTTGAGTGACAATACTTACATGTTCAGTTTACTGTTCACGTCGTATTCAAACCATACTTTTTTTTATCAGAAAATGTTATTTTTGAAGAGCTTGGGGATGAGTATTTACTTTGCATTCTGCAGTTCTGCAATTTGCTCAGGTCATCATATCATACTGAATTCTGATATATGTGGAACTTGTGTAGTACTTAGTTTTGGATGGTCTCTATGTTACTTTTCATTCTGAAGTTTCTTCGATTCATTAAACTGCAAGTCTTTGATTCATGTGGAATTTGTGTACTTAGTTTTCAGTTGGCAGATCTTAGTGAAACAACTTGTTACTTATTTGTGTCCTGAATAAGACAACCTTGATCTTTCTTTTTTTGAAACAATCACAGGGTGAGACAACATTGATCTGATTAGCATCTGTGTTTGTTCTGAACTTCAGGATGCAGAGGAAGCTGCACAGAAAGCTGAAGCAGCTCAGAAGCGAGCCGCCGATATAGCTTCAGGAGCAGTGCAAATGAATGGCCGGGAGCTGTTCCAGCATGAACCCTGGGTGTTTGACAACAACATATACTAAGATGGCCATAGTTGCAGAAATTCGCAAAAGCATGCATGTATGCCATGCTCACCGTGAATTCCCACCATGAGAGGTTACAGAAGCTGCTTGAGCATCTTTTGTTATGTAATGTGTACAAATCCCTGGAAAAGAATGTTTTTCATTGGAAGATTGTAAGCTATCATCTGTCGTGCATGTTATTGGCATTTATGTCCTGCATTGTACCAAATGAAATGTTGGGTTCATAATTCTACCAGCTCAGCTGCAATGCTATTATATATGTCACATGCTATATGTTTGCAGGTTGGAGAGGAAGCTGCAAACAAAGGTGAAGTAACTCATAACCGAGCCGCCGATATAGCTTCAGGAGCAATGCAGACGAATGGCTGAGAACAACTTCTACTGAAAAGAGGTAATCAAATTTGTGGAAATTCGTAAAACATGTATGCCGTGCCCCGTGCTCACTATATATGAAATCCACATGAGAGTTCGCACAAGCCCATTGAGTTTTATACTATGGAATGCATACAATGTTTTGCTGATGATGAATATAAACAAAGACAGTACTCTACAATTAATATTGTTTCCTACTGGAGGAAGAGTATGAGCTCGCGGCGGGCCTCCGCATCTGACTGTTACTCTGCTGCGACGGCAGGGGCTCGAGGCACTAGTCTCCGTGGGCAGCTTGTCGACGAGACGGTGAGCATAGTGGATCACCCAAACCAGGTGCAAACCAACAACCTCAACTCATTCAGAAATTATCCATATAATTTTAGTTTGAGAGCCAAAACATAGTAGCAACCAATCTCTTTCCAAAACCAACATGTCTCCGAAAGGCTTTCCATACATAACAAATAAAAAACAGCCCCCAAAAATAAGTAGAACAAAAGGACAACTGAGCAAAGACTTTCCTCCTGTTCCCTTCAGTGATTCTCACGATCAGCCATGCGTGTGTAATCATTTGAGTCTATAAAGGCTGCCAGGCCCATTTCTGGACACAAAAATAGGAAAAAGATATTTTCCCCAAGAATAAATAGAAGATGATAAGACCAGGGGACAACGCGTGGATGCAATTAAGAGTTGACCATGCAGCAGCTGATGAGGAAGCGCCACAGCTTATTATTCTTGACCCTTCTGCATGCCATGCCATGCCATGCCATGTGAAGAGAAAATTCTGCAAGAGGCAGGTGATCGACTCGTTCTAATCGGGCGCTGGTTCATAACAGGTAAGTTATGTATTTAGTTGTTAGTAATTTCGATTTAGTAGCTCTTTAGACTGATGCAACCCGTTCTGATTCATCCTGATTTACAAATGAAAGCACAAAAGAATTCGACTATTTTGAAAATAACCTACGAGAATCTACTGCTCAGTCTACATCATCAATGACTACTTAAACAGGTTTAAAATAGCCCATCAGTTCATAATCACTTGTTCCTAGCCCCTACATCATTAAACTTATAAAGTAAATGCAACACAACACATTACAATTCAACTTATGCAAACTAGACCTTAGAACAGCATGCTTCTCAATTTTCTCATGAGAGTTAGCTGGAAAGTCATGCATAACCTAAACTGTTAAATACTTAAATGTGTTGATCGTCAGATTATAATTTAGCACTCTATACACTACCTTTAGGCCAACATTTCCATAATTGTAGCCAAATCTAACGGCTATATACACTGTTCTACGATTTTCACAAGATGGATTATCCGGATAGCATGGTAACAGAACTAATCCAAGGGGATGATAGATCAAAATGGATAGCACATAGAAATCATAATGTGAAATGTTTCACACAATATGAGATAATAAGATTTACCAACAACTATGAAACTATGCTCGGGAGAGGTGCCTTCGGGGAAGTTTATGAAGGGGTCCTTGAGAACAAACTTGTAGTTGCAGTCAAGATTTTTATCAACAATGTAAAAGAAAACCTTGCCAAAGAGTTGACTGTCCACCGGGAAATCAATCACAAAAACATAGTCCGATTGGTTGGCTACTGTTTAAAAGAAAATTCCCTAATGATGGTCACAGAGTATATTCCTGAAGGAAACTTAAATGACATCCTTCACGGGGACAATACACCCATTCCCTCGGATACACGACTGAGAATTGCCAGAGTGTACAGAGGCATTGGGCTATATGCATTCACAAATGTATACTCAGGTTATTCATGGTCATATCAAGCCTGCTACTACCTCTGTTCCATAATATAAGCCTTTTTAGCAAGCTAGTGGCTTATATTGTGGAATACTTCTGGATGGTGGACTCGGAGCAAAAATATCAGACTTTGGAATATCAAGACTAGTCAGCACTGAAAATACAAATACTATATACACTGTACATATCATAGGAAGTATAGGTTACATGGACCCTCTGTTCTCTCGTACTAGTCGGCTGTTAGCAAAGAATGATGTTTATAGTTTTGGGGTAGTGCTCTTGGAACTGGTAACAAGAAAAAAGCCAAGAGAGATGTTTGATGCTGAAAATTTCACTAAAGCTCTTGCAACAGGAATCAGGAACGTGAGAGAGATGTTCGATTCTGGAATTGCAATCCCAAGCAACGTGAAGACTATTGAACAGATTGCACGATTGGCAGTTAAATGGTTGAGGATGGAACTTGACAAACGTCCCGAGATGTTGGAAGTTGCAGAACATCTTCGCGGACTTAGAAAAGCTCTACACCAGAGACAAGAAAGACGAGCTCTGTTTTCTTGGGAAAAGAAAAACAAACTAGCTCCAGCTGACATACCATTACAAGAAAGCAGTAGCAGTAGCAGAAGAAATGACAGCATCAGAAGAAAGCAGTAGCAGTAACCAATACCTGGGAACTTTTGTCGTTGGGTCGCTGACTTGTCCATTGTTCGATCTGGAGGACCTGCTTGGGGCGTTGGCCGAAGTTCTGAGCAAGGGAACAGTCGAGACATCGTACAAAGTGACGCTTGGTAGTGGAGACGAGCTGGTCGTCAAGAGCCTGAGAGCTGATTGGCGCCATCCAGAACAAATACATTGCACCACTGCAATGGTATTACTATAGCAAGGACAAGGATGAGAAGATGTTAGTGTGCGATATCTTCTCGATGGGTAGCCTATCATATTCTCTCCACGGTAATATATAAGTGTTACATTGCTTAATTAGCCTGCGTACGTGTGCCTACCCTTTGCTTTGGTTGTCAAAAGTCCTAATGATCTTTTTGATGGTGTGTGGATCCAGGAGCGGCAGTATCCCCAGCTCCGCTGGGCTGGGAACAGCGGGCAGCCATAGCACTTGCTGTGGCGTGCTGTGTGCCGTACATCCACTCAGCCGGACCATCAAGCTGCCACGGCAACATCAGGTCCTCTAACGTCATGCTCACAGGTTACCATGGTGCATGCGTGTCGGAGCACGGCCTGATAACACTTGGTATGTTCTCCAATGCCTCTGGCTACCGCGCACCTGAGATCATCGACGCTAGGCGGGTCTCTCAGGAAGCCGACGTGTACAGCTTTGGCGCCCTACTGCTGGAGCTTCTCACCAGCAAGGCTCCGGTAAAAAGCACACAGCATGTGGAAGGAGTGGATTTGCCACAGTGGGTGCGCTCCGTTATTTTTCGTGAGGCACTCAGGCACGCGAGGAGTGGGCGGCGGATGTGTTCGACGTGGAGCTCCGAAGGCTGTGGCACAAGGACGGGGAAAAGGAATGCATGGTTCGACTCCTGCGGCTTGCCCTGAAATGCTGCAGTCAAGATGCCAACTCCAGACCTGCAATGTCCAATGTCGTGCAGAGGATTGAGGAGATTGTAGTCTGACCCCTGGATGAGAACCTCACATGCGCATAATAGTGAGCGAGAGTTCCATGGTCATAATCACATTCACATACTTCCATTGAAAACAATGTTTCTTACTGTAATTTATCAACTGTCGTGCATGGTATTGGCATATATACCCTGCATTGTTCCAAATGAAACGTCTGAGTTCAATAATTCTGCCTGGTACTTTTTTACAAACATTATGGCAATATCTAATGATGATATCTCCTTATTATATCTGACTAAAAGGATCTTTTTTCCCTTTCTGTTCTCCAACCATGGAACCAGCAACAATTTTCAGTGTCCCTTCTTTTTCACGAACAGCTGAATAATTTCTGGACATGGAACTTGTTGCTGTGTCTAGTAACCTTAAACCTTCCCAGCTAACTTTGGTTCTTTCTCCATGCATCAAAGTAGAGCGACAACAACTTAGAATCAAAAACAATGAAAAAGAAGTGAATTGTGATTCAGCTTCGTGGCCATCCCGGTCAGCAAAGGCCTACAGCAAGCTGACACTTATACTAGCAGTATCAACTATCAACAAGGCAACATGCAGACCGAGGTGCTTGCCCTCGTTATTGGCGAAGGGGTCATGTTCAAGTAAGCTGCGTTCTTGTGAACCACTGTTATGCTGTTGTGTTCACTGTGAGATCCACCATGAAGCTTGCACAAGCCCTTGAGACTTGTCTGTTCGGATGTGTTTAATGTTTTCCTGCTGATAAACTGAAACGAAGACAGTACTCTACAACTGAGGGCACTCAGATTCAGAGAACAGATATAACACTACCCGGGTGGATACGTAAACCAATAAGGGCCTCCTTGATTCAAAGGATTTTCAAAGGAAATAGTATAGGATTCCAACCCCTAGATTTTTTTTTCTATAGAGTTCATTTGATTCAAAGGAATAAATCCTCTAAAATTCCTATGGATTCCTTTCCTACAATACAATCCTATAATTTTTTTAACAAGAGGTGAGACCTCTTGGAAAATTCCTATGTGTCTATGACAACTATACCATATGCTCAATCCTATAAAAATTCCGGTATTTTTTCTGCGGTGTAATCAAACATCACCTACTACTGATTCCCGCGTTTTTGGTTCCGTAGGATTCGAAGTGTCATGACATCCTACTCCTATAATATTTCTATTCCTATGTTTTTCAAATCATGTGAATCAAAAATGCCCTAATATGCTTCCAAGGGCTTGACTACACTCTTCTACCATTGAGCGGAAAATGCGTGTCTTGAACTCTTGATGCAGTTCAGCCTGTTCAGCACCTCCTTTCTCCCAGCCTCCCAAGTCCTCAGTTCCACTTCCATCCGCATCCCCTCACATGTACATCATACTGAGCAAGAGTTTCATGGTCATAATCACATTCAAATATTTCCCTTGAAAACAATGTTTTTTACTATAATATATCAACTCTCGTGCATGGTATTGGCATATATATCCTGCATTGTTCCAAATGAAACGTCTTAGTTTCATAATTATGTCTGGTACTTTTTTACAAACATTATGGCTAATATATAATGATGATATGTCCTTATTATATCGGTCTAAAAGGATCTTTTTCCCCTTTCTGTTCTCCAATTATGAAACCAATAATGGGGTCGGCATGGATGTCGGAGCGATGGCTTCGGTTATTCGTGTCCGCCGTTTGCGTTGTGGTGTTTGAGTGTCGACTTTGGTTGCTCGGGTGACGTAGTCATCGACTCATGTGGGGATGCGACCTTGGGGCTGACGTGGATGACGGAGTGGCGGCTCCGGATATTCGCCTCCGTTGTGTTGCTTTAAGGTGTTTGGGTGTCGGCTTTGGTTGCTAGGGCCACTTGGTTGTCGACTCGTGTGAGAGTGAACTGTAGATGACGACAAGGCAGTGATGAAAGTGCATGGTTGCCCCCATGTGTGATTTTGGTAATTAATGACAATCTCTATGAACTAATGTTTGTATTGAGCTATTCTTGTAGGTGTGTCCATAAGCATTGCTTGATCTCCATATGTTGGAGTCAAGGCTAAGGGAAGAAGATTATATGTGTTGATCAAGGCTAAGTGCGTGTTGATCAACACTCAAGTCCAAGTGAAGATATGCCAAATAGTGCTTCTCCCATCTTGGTGTATGGGGGAGCAACTTGTGAATCTTCACCAAGTGAAGCGCAATCAAGAAAGGTGTTGCGTCTTGAGAGATGAAGATCGTCTTCATCGACCTCAAGTGGATTAATGCGTAAGGCAAAGGTATGATCTTGATAGGGTTTCTATTTTACTGGTCTCATGATGTTAGTTGAGAGACCGGGTTATAGGATAGATAACCGTACTATCAAGAGGGGCTCTCGACCGAATATCTTGATCGTATCGTTTGTGGAGAGCTCAAACCTTTGCATCCTTGCATTCTTGCTGTCATCTTTATTGGTTCTTATTTGGCTCTTATCGTGGTGTGGTCTTGGTGCTTGTCGTGCTTGTCATGACAAAGCCAAGTTCACCGAAAACAGTTTTCATATGTGTCTTCTATTGCGTTTTCGGTTTTGGAGTTTTTGCCGATTCACCCATGTGGAAGGTTTCACTCTTCCATATATTAGCAAAATCTCCATTGCTTGATGTCAATATTTCTTCTTTTTGTTGGGTAGCTCTTGTCGTCCTCTTTCCAACAAAATTGGATTCACTCGATTCGGACTTCATTTGCAAAAGTTATGGGTGTTCTGGTTTTACTGTTTGGATCTGGTCCGGAGATGGTCCGGAGTCTCCGGTCCCACCGGAGTCTCCGGCCCAAAGGACCCGGACACTCCGGTCCTGTGTTTTTCGGCGCCTGTGATCTCCTTGTGGTGCGGCTCTGGATAGGGGTCCGGACGTACACCGGAGATGGTCCGGAGTCTCCGGTCCACAGGACCCGAAATCTCCGGCCTCAAGTTTTTCTCGGCTCTTTGCTTTGCTGTGGTGCGGTACTGGATAGGGGTCCGGAGGGACATCGGAAGTGTCCGGCCCCACTGGACCGGAGTCTCCGATCTGCCCCGATGATCCAAAGTGTGGCGCGCCTCGGATGCCATGTCCGGAAGGAGGCCGGAGCCTGGCCGGAATCTCCGGCCCTGGCCGGAGTCTCCGGTCTGAGCAGGCTATAATGGCTAGTTTTTGAGGGGACCTATAAAAGGCCCTCTTCTTTCCCAAGTGACCTAAGGGTTTTCTGCAGCACGTTTTTCACTCTCTCCCACCATTGTTGACCTTGGAAAACCTTGCCCTCTCCCAATCCCTCCAATGATTCTTGCCCATCTTTAGGGTTTCAAGAGAGGAGATCTAGATCTATGTTTCCACCAATCAATTTCTCCTCTAAGTGAGGGGAACCTAGTAGATCTAGTTCTTGGAGTTCTTTTGTGGTTCTCCTCTTTGTTCTTCCTCTCAAATCCCTCCCTATCATTAGTTGCTTTGGTTCAATTTGGGAGTGAAGGATTTGATCTTGCCATTTGCATTAGTTGCATCGGTTTGTGCTCTCCACGAGGATTCGTGGAAGTTGAAGGTTGAGAAGCTTATTACTCTTGGGTGCATTGTGTTACCAAGAGCTTGTGCCTCTTGGGTGCTTTGTGTACCCTAAACGGTTGGTGGTGTCGCGAAGACTTCGAGTTGTGAAGCTTCGGGCAAGATTTGGGAGCCCCCAATTGAGTTGTGGGTGTGTGCCCCAAGAACGTTGTAAATGCTCCGGATTCCGCCTTTAAGGATTTCGATAGTGGAAGGTGAACCAAACCCTTGGGTGCGGTTCATCGGAGAATAGGGTGAGGCCTTTGTGGCATCTTGAGTAGGCCTCTTGTGGCGAGCTCACACCCCTCTAACGAGACGTACTCCCTTAATAAGGAGGAACTCAGGAATATATCCTCGTCTCCGCGTGCCTCGGTTATTTCTATACCCGAGCTCTTTACTTATGCAATTTACATTGTGATAGCCTTCGTGCTTGAAGTTTTATATCTTGCTATCACCTTGTTGCTTGCCTTGCTTAGCATAAGTTGTTGGTGCACATAGGTGAACTTAGTATAATTAGGTTGTTGGCTTGATAATTTAAACACATAGTTTTATTCCGCAATTATCAAGCCTTAAACCGAAAAAGTTTTAATCGCCTATTCACCCCCCTCTAGGCGACATCAAGGCATCGTTTGTTCTTTCAAGTGATCTCGGACATGATGGAGAGGCTTGGTGTGGCGTAGAACGATGAGGACAACGGCGGTGGCCAGCCTCAGAGCTGCGAAGCGTGCATCCAGTACACGCCGATAGCGAGGCGAGGAGGAACGGATCGGCGAAGTTGAGGAAAGAAACGAGAGAGACAATCTAGGGATATCTCCTGGACATGATATAAAGGTGGGAGGAGCTTTACGGCGCTGATACGTGTCAAACATATCTATAATTTTTTATTCGTCCATGCTAGTTTTGTGATGTTGTCACATGTTTTTTAATACCATATTACATTAATTTTATGCATTTTGTCGGACTAACCTATTGACAAGATGCACAGTGCTAGTTTCCTGTTTTTGTCCTGTTTTTGTTGCAGAAAGTTACTTCTGAAAATATGCTCGGAATTGGACGAAAATTTACGGAGATTTTTTATTGGATAAATGAAGACCGGAGCCAAAAGGGCGACATAGGGGGCAGCCCACAGGCCAGGGGCGACCTGTGGCCGCGGCCTAGGGTCCACCCGCTGGTGGGACCTGCCCCTGCCCTGTGGGGCACCTCTCGGTCGCCTCCGACGCCTATAAAATCATCCCCGACGAAAAAACCCTAACCCTCGAAGAATTTTCCCAAATACGATACAAAGCTCCGCCGCCATCGCCGACAAGTTTCGAGGGTTCAGAAGGTCCTGTTCCGGCATCCTGCCGGGACGGGGATTGACCGTCGGAGCCATCTCCATCAAACACCGCTGCTTCCCGTGATGAGGAGGGAGTAGTCCCTCACCGGGGCTGAGGCTTATACAAGTAGCTATCTGGTTATCTATCTCTCCCATGATGTGATCTTCGTTGTGATTATGAGCTTTGTTAGTATAGTTGAATACATGATGTTTCCCTGCATGTAATGGATATGATTTTGCTCAAGTGGTGTCATCTAGTATAAGTTCAGGAGTCACCGTTGTGATCACGGTATCTCGGTGACAGTGTGGATGCCGTGTGTGACTCTAATGATAAAAACTTAGAGGGATCTTCATCATGAGTTTGTTCTTTATTATTGTTGGATTGAATATATCATGAGGTTTCTTGATGCTTGTGTTATTAAAGAAAGAGACTATTTAAGAAATAGGTTGTGGTGTTTGTTAGTACTATTTTTGGATGCGGATAGTGACAGCATGAAGTGTCCATAGATGTGGAATACGAACTTTAAGGTGTGCTTTTCGTAGCCCTACGCAATTCTCATCCTATTTGATCCATGAAAGAATGATCTCCGAGTAACATCTATCATGCATGTGTTTTTATGGGAACTATCATGTGTTTAATGATGTTGAGAGTAGTCACTAGTGAAAGTATGAAGTCTAGGCCTTGTTTCCAAGCATTGATACACCGTTTTTAGTCACTTTTGTCACTTGTTTGCTTGCTGCCATTTTTATTATAAAATTACAAAATCACATTTTACCATCCATATCACTTGCATTTTACTATCTCTTCGCCAAACTAGTGCACCTATACAATTAGCCATTGTATTAGGTGTGTTGAGAACACAAGAGACTTGTTGTATCTTAATAGCAGGATTGCTTGAGAGAGGATACATTCAACCTCTTCCTCCCGTGGATTCGATAAACCTTGGGTTACTCACTTAAGGGAAATTTGCCACTGTCCTACAAACCTCTGCGCTTGGAGGCCCAACAAGTCTACAAGAATAGAAGCGTGTAGTAGACATCAGGCGCGCATCCGAGCTGTGGTGTCATGGATGGACCGATGGAGCTATGGCGCCATGGATGAATGGTTGTGCCATGGGGGATGTGTGGACGACCTGGACGGCGCGGCCAAAGGCGTGGATGACGGTGCAAGAGTCGGGGCTTCATTCGTAAAAGACGGCACCAAGGACGTAGTGAGAGGCGTCGACGAGACATTGTCAGATGCCAAGGACATGGTAGAGGAAAAGGTGTGAGGAGTGCAAGGACACGGTTGCCGGAGCAGCCGGTGATGCCATAGCGGCCACGCGCACCGCGATGGAGGTGATGCGCCTGCTGGGGTTCGCCACGACCTACGACGTGTGCGTGTGGGTGACATTCGTGTCGAGCCATGTCTTGGCCGCGGCGCCGTCCCGACATCATCTCGGCGTGGTGCAGAACAATATTTACCCGGTGTGCTTCCGCGCCATGGCCTACTGCATCGCACACCTCCAACTCAGCTCACTCGTTCATCGTTCTGTATAGGAGGAGGAGGAAGAAGAGAGATGAGAATGTTGTGCTGCCAACTAGAGCCTTACAAATGGCCCCGACGATCAATGCTGCTCTCGAAATGTACTTAGACAGAAATCACGTAATCCGTTGCTACTTGGTAGATTTTTAAAAAATTACAAAGAATGATACTGACATGTGAAACTAGCCCAATTATAGTAGTTTTATTTTATGTAATTTACTCGAAAAAAAGAGTAATGCGTGTGATAACACAGGACACATATTCCAGTTCCCCAACCGAGTGCTAAGTATAGCTGGCCAAACGGGCCGGCACGGCCCACCAGCACTAATCCGCCCCGACGGGCCAAAGACACGGCCCGTTAGACACTAATACGGCCCACCCGCACTAATACGGCCTAAAATAGGTAAAAAAAATTAAAAAATGGGCTAATCGTGCTAAGGTGTATTTGTAACAAGGCCAGCGCGGCCTACATGTCAGAGGTAGCATCCACAGTTACCCACGCAGCTACAAATGATCCCAAACCCCTCTCTCCCTGACCTGCCCCCCTCCCCGCACACCACACGCGCCCGCATATCCTCTTCTCCCCTCGTCTCCTCGCCTCGCTCCGCCGCGACCCAAACCCTAGGGCTCGATACAGCCGCAGGCGGAGGCTCTACGCACAAATCCCCAAACTTTTCGCAGATTCCGCCCATAATCTAGCCTCCTCCTCCTCCCCTTCCTCTCTCCCCGGCTGTGTCATCCTCTGTTCTATTCTTCCGAGATTTTATTTTGGAATTTCTTTGGTGTTTTTCTTTGTTTGTTTCAGGAGCGAGCGGCCTCGGACGAATTGCGCGGCTGGTACGTGCAGTCATCTCTCCCTCTCTTCCTCGTGTATTTTCGATTTTGGTAGGATTTTTAGGGTTCGATCTGACATCTGCGTGTTTCCAGGGCTAGGGTTTTGGCGTCTCGTGAAGGCTGTTCCGTTCTGTGTTCCGGAGCGAGGGTTTGTCGGGTGAGCCCTACTCCAATTTAGTTCATTATACTCTTCGTGGCTAGATCGAATCCCTATTCGTTTGTGTTTGCTCGTTTCCCCTGAAGAGTCCAGGATTTGGGTTCATCAGATGTTTCGGTTTGAGCATATGCTGTAGATTCCAGCCATTACCATATTATTATTGCTATTGATTAAAATCTAGCCATGTTGCTAACTCCATAGATTTCAGTCGATGAATTAGGCCACTTACCATCTTTTGTCAGATAATATATAGCAACTTCTAGTCCATGAAAGAGATCCATTGAGATCTGATGATGGAGGCTTTGGTTCTTATTGGTTTCTTCTGTTGGCAGTTACCATGTCGTCATTCCCTGTGCTAAAGAACCGACCTATCGATCAATGGAAAGTTACTGAGCTGAAGGATGAACTCCGAAAGAGGAAGCTCCCTGTTAAAGGTCTG
The DNA here is from genome assembly GCA_012064385.1 of Puccinellia tenuiflora. Classification (NCBI taxonomy): domain Eukaryota; kingdom Viridiplantae; phylum Streptophyta; class Magnoliopsida; order Poales; family Poaceae; genus Puccinellia; species Puccinellia tenuiflora. The sequence continues at coordinate 222,605 of QRDG01001850.1, forward strand.
AAAGAAGAACTGGTGAGGCGGCTATTTGATTCTATTCAGACTGAAGAGGCATCTGATGAATCTGCTGAAGATGTCCGAGCCAATGAAGCAGTTGATGAAGGCGCTAAACACGTGGAAGCCAATGTACCAGTTGATAAAGGCGCTAAAGACGTGGAAGTGATTGAACCAGTTGAGAAGGCACCTGAAGAACATACTGTTAGTCAGAAAACTACAGTTTCTGTGACAGAAGTTTATCAGGAAAATGTAGTTCACGCAACTCAGGAAATTACACTTCCCCTCCCAGAAGTTAGTCAGGAAGTCATGGCTTCTTCTGTGGGAGACTCCCCAAGGGATAATATGGTGACAGCCCATGAATCAGCTGCCAGAGAAAATTCTACAGTGCAAGAAGGGCACCCGCATACAGAGCTAGTTGCTGAGGAGACTACAGAGGTTGGTACCAATGAGACAATTGTTGTCAATGATGTGACCTGTGCTGATCTCAAGTCAGACTTGACCTCTTCTGAAGTCAAGTCAGATGCCACTGAAGCCAGCAAAACTTATAAACAGGACAAAGTACCAACACCTGTGGATGCCCAAATACCAGATGCTGATCCTATGGATACTGATGTCGCAGCTGCATCAACAAACAATGATGTGGAGAGGATTGTTCCTAAGAGTGATTTGGACAACAATGCTACAGCCAATAATGAAGAATGCAAAGATTCTGAGCTCATGAATGAGGATAGCAAGCCCATTGTATCTAAATCAAATAATCAGGTACCTGAGATTAGCCCAGATTTAGGGTCTCCAGTTAAGTGTGAGTCAATTTCTAGTGATGATATATCAAATAACAAAAAGAATATAAAGGATAACTTGAATGCTAATAATTTTGATTTAGAACTAGTGGTTAAGCCAGAGATGGTCAAGCCATCATCCGGCATTGCTTCCTTAGGTGGAGATTTGCAGCCATTGGATGATGACAAAGAGCTGGTCAAGAACCGGTTGTCTTTGGAAGACATAGATTCCACAACTAATGTGGATGAAGTTGGCTCTCCAGAGAAACTAAATTTAGACAGGAGTTCAGGTGATGAGTCAATGGAGGAGGATGTTATGGAGATTAAGCAAGTTGAGTCCAATGTTAGTTCTGATGATCTCAGAGGAAAGACTGAGCTTAACCTCTCTGAACATGTGAAAGAGGTGACCCTCCCTGATTCTGCTGTTGAGGGTTCCTCTGTTGATACAAAGGAAGTTATAGCTGAAGAAAAGTCATCAGCTTCAACTGAAAAGAGGAAACTTCAAGGTTTATATCTCACTCCAGCCCTTCCATTTTCTAGTTTTGTTTATCTCAGCAATATATGCAGGGTTCAACTGTGCCTCAGCATATGTTCTCCGTTTGCAAGTATGTGATAGTTGTGCCTGGATTATATCCCATCATGAATGATGAGTCAGATTATACTTGTAGTTCTGATTGCTTGCAAATATTGCACCAAACAAAATACCTTTTCTAGTTTTGTTTTTCACACAGCAATATCTGCAGGTTTTCATTCTGCCATTGATACGTTTCTTCCGGTGCAAGTGCATATAGCTGTGCCTAGAATAATTCCATCATGAATAATGAGTCAGATTATCCTTGTTGTTCTGATTGCTTGCAAATATTGCACTAGAGAAATTTAAAAGTTTTAGTTCATTGGTGTTGTGCTTTTGTGACCCCAAGAAAAGAAAATATGTATTCAGATGCTATCATTAGTTTGTGTAGGCACATTCTTTTTCTCGCAAATAAATTCATGAGTACTGTATATTGGATATGTGATGCTTCATAAACAAATAACTATCCTGAAACTTATTTGTGTTAGCATGTCTTGTTTTATTAAAATAATTTTGGTAGTGCTTGAGTGTGGAATTTAGTTATGCTGGGGCAGGCACATGTGCTCTGTACTCTAGTATTATTGTTAACAGCTAAGTATGAACTTAAACCCTTTGGTGTTAGATATTCTGGTGAAGTTGTACTGCTCGCAAGTTGTGTATTTCTTCTGCTAGTTAATACTTAATAGGGCCTTGGTCATTGTGTTATTAATATTTATATACAGAATATATGTAAATGCTAGTTTCGTATTAACTCCCTATTGATCACACAGCTGAGGAACCTGTTGCAAGCACTGAGCCAATCAAACGTCAACGTCGATGGGCTGCAGACAGTGGCAAAGTCCCAGAAAGACAACCGTTGAGTCAAAGTGGTTCTGATGCTCCTAAGGATATTTTTCAGCCTGCTTTAAGACGTTCTTTGGCAGGTCTGATTCAACAGCAAGCGGAGATTCTCCAAAGGAGCGGATTGGTGAGTCATTTTTACTTGTCCTTCCGCTACCAGCTATTTATACTGAATCAGTTCATCCAATATTGTAAGCTGATTGCTTTTCTTTTTTTTGGTCTTGTAGTGCCACCATCTCAGAAACCCGCAACAACTTCCTTGAGAATCGACCGATTTGTACGACCATTTACCCTGAGGGCTGTGCAAGAACTTCTTGGTAAAACTGGATCTATTAGTAGCTTCTGGATGGATCATATCAAGACCCACTGCTATGTTACAGTATGTGTCTTCGTTATTCGTATCAGTTCTTGTCTTTACTTTATTACTTACTGTATCATCTTGCTGCAAAAGCATATAGTATTCCTCTCACTCATCTTCTTTTTACTAAGGGGATTGCTCTTTATAAGTTCATGAATTTGAACACAACAAACATCCAGTTTTTTTTCTATATAATGGAACTACAGACTAACAACCTGTAGGTCAGTATTTTAAAAATGTGTTCATCATGCTTACAATTTGCGTTAAGTAATGATAGACAATCTATCTTGAGAAAATTAGCATTGCATGTTAACTTTGGGTACTTATTATTAATAATGCCTTCTGTGGACTAATTAGATTCTAATTTGTAGTGGCCATGGTTTACTAATTTCATTCACTGAAGACATGATATTCAGATTGTACCAGCTGTATATAATTTTTAGCTGGAAGCATTTATTGTTATGCTGCTGGTTCTAACTGTTATGTATACCTCTTTCGCCATATTTTTTGACTTAGCCTCCATGTCCTGCCTTTATTTGCAGTTCTCCTCGGTGGAGGAAGCTACAGCTACTCGCAATGCTGTCTACAACCTGCAGTGGCCTCAGAACAATGGCAACCATTTGTTAGCTGAATTTGTTGATCCCCAGGAAGTGAAACTCAAGCTTGAACCCCCTCCCCCAGCAGCAGCAGCGTCGGCGGCACCGGCGGTTACTGTCAGCCCAGCTACTACACCAAGGGAGCCTCTTTCTCAACAAGCTCAGGCTAATCAAAATGCGCCTCGCCAAGCTGCTACACCAAGGGAGCAGTTGCCGCCTCCACCACCACTTATGAAGCCTCCTACATCTGATCCAGGATCCGCAAGGGACAAGCTCCCGCCCACTCCAAAGAAGCCAGAACCTCCTGTTGTGACACTTGATGATCTCTTCAGGAAGACACAGTCTTCTCCAAGGATTTACTATCTGCCGTTATCAGAAGATGAGGTGTCAGCCAGCTTGCCGCACAGGGCAAAGCAAAGTAGTGTGCTGTCTGGTTGGCCTCATGTCCTTTTTTCTTTCGGTATGTAGAAGCAGCAACGTGTATTTTCTGCAAAGACATATTTTATGTCATCTTATGCCCGTCTGACTCAAAGTTGCTTTGGAACGCTGGATACTTGTTTTGTTTGAATGTCAGGGAACTTTTGATACCCCTGGTCTTTGTGAATAAACATTCGGGAGAATGCTTATTCGTTTTACATTTACGCTCTTAGTCACTTGGAATTTTACATTTACATTCTTAAGCACTTGGGGTGCATCTTTCGTTATCCAGTTTTAATGGTCATGATTCTTCGATGGTGTTGTTACGTGTGTTGTAATGATGCGGTCCATAATCCTGACGTTAAACAAAACGGATAATACAATCTTGTCTTTATCTGTTTGACGTTTGTTATTCAAAGTTCAAAACAGTCATGCAGATCTCTGTTTCAATGATTCCATGTACGTTCTGATCTGTACGATGACAACCATTTTATGGTACTATATTTCGTGCGCGAACCATAAAATGCCAAAAAAGTTTACAATATTCTAATGGGACAAAGGTAAATCGGTCCCTGGTTTAACCGGTCTGAGCTTTCATTTTTTTACTAATCTGAAAATTAGGAACTGAGTTTGTGAAGAGAAAATTAGGAACGGTGTTGTGCTCCCACACACCGGTTTTCAGGGTTCAGCTTTTGCACACCCAGACACCTTTCATAAGTAACGGGCTGGACTATCTTACGAGCGCGCGACACGCTCGATCGGTTTCCGACCAGGTGATTATGCTAATTAAATTAAGTTATAGGAAAGCTGTCCGACCAGGTAATTATGCTAATTAAGTTAAGTTTATAGGAAAGCTGACATTTCCCTACGGGGTCAGATCCATTCCCTTTTAGGGCTCATTTGGTTGCGGGGGGGAGAAATACCCAGGGAAAATAATCTCGGCGGGAATCTGAGAAATCATGTGTAAAACTCCGGGATTCTGTTCCCGACCTCCAGACTAGGGGAAAATACACCCCGGGAAAAGCCCGGGATCCCCCCCGGATTCCAGTTACCAAATGAGCCCTTATTGGGCTGGTGCCAGGCTAGCTGCCTAGGCTGGTGCGCACAGCCCGGATAGCATTTCTATTCCCTTTTTTGACTTGCATCCTTTTTTCTATTCCCTTTTCTATGTTTCCTTTTAGCGCAAAAAATTTGAACTGTCTAAATGAAAAACACTTTTTTCTCTATTCTCTTTTAGGGCAGTGATATTTTAGGGTAATAACAAGGGAGGGAGAAAATAAATTCCCACTTCCAATTAGTACAAAAATTGTTCAGATAAAACACTCCACTTAGCATTCTATTCCCTTTTTGTGGGCTTGCATCAGTACTGAGGGGCCCAGGTAGTATATCTATTCCTTTTTTCTATTCCCTTTTCTCTGTTCCCTTTAGCTAGCGCCAAAAATTTGAACTGAATGAAAAACACTTTTTTTCTCTATTCCCTTTTAGGGCATTGATATTTTAGGGTAATAAAAAGGGAGGGAGAAAATAAATTCCCACTTCCCAACTAGTACAAAAAAAGTGTTCAGATAAAACTCTCCACTTCCAACTAGTATAAAATTTCATAAAACTACGTGGATCAAAACTATTCCCTTTTGGCAGCTTATTAAACGGAAGCAATCACTAATCGATTCCGACCATGTGCATTCCTTTCCCTTTCTGGCTATGTGAGACGAGTTACTATTCTGTTTTTTTACTATTTCTGGTTCATACTAGTCTATTCCCTTTACGGCAAGCGTTGTAACTTAAAGTCCCTGTGCGCACTTCAAAATTTTCCATCCAATTCCCTTTTTGGGACTGCGGTATTTCAGGGATAAATAAAAGGGTGGGAAAATATTATAAAATCCACTTCCAACTGGTTTAAACAGTTGAAAGTGGATTTTATAATATTTAAAAGATATTAATTATAACCCTATTTAAAAAGGGTGGGGAATATTAGTTAGTTGTGCTAGCCTGCGCGTAAACGGAGGCGATCGGTTTCAGACCAGTTGTTTAAGCTAAATATGGAAAGTTTCGTCGCACCACGTGGCCGCTTTTGGCACACTGACTTTTCTGCGATATTCCCTTTTGTCGCGCTGCCAGGCTGGTTGCTTTTTCTCACCAGAACTGTTTTTGCGCCAAGAACTATTTCCTTTTGCTGCCCCATTGTTTTAGCACCAATAAATAATTCCCTTTTGGCACGAAAAAGACAAGATTTCCTTATGTTCAGTAAAAAAACAATTCCCTATTTGGGCTAGTAATTTTTAAGGTAAAAGTAAATGGGTAGGAGATAGGAAAATCCCACTTCCAACTAGTACAAAAATTTGAACAAATAATTAAGATCTACTATTTCCTACTAGAACAGAAAAATTGACAAATAAAAAACAAAACAAGGAAAATAGCAGATATTTTACTTGCAAAAAGCTCGAAAAAACCGCACTTCCAGTTAGCCTATTTTTACAACAATTAACTACCACAATCAAATGCAACATACAAATGTTATCAACCACATATGTAGAAAAGTGAATAATCATTTGTTCAGAATGAAAAAAACATAACAATTATTTAAAAAAAAATCCGTATATATTTTGGAAAAAGAGACTAAAAAGAGGTTGTAGAAAATCATTATACTAGTTTTATCAGGCGGGGCATACTAAAAACTTTATTACCAAGACAATAGCCTACAAGCTAGCGATGTGAGCTAGAAAATCATTATACTAGTTTTATCACGCGGGGCAAACTAAAAAACTTTAGTACCAAGACAATAGCCTACAAGCTATCGATGTGAGCAAAACTGGTATGATGTTACCGATCACATTTCAAGCAACTTATCAGGCAGGGAAAACTAGGCATTTTACCAAGACTTTGGCATAAAAATTATCAATGTGAGCAAAACTAGTAAGATGTTACCAGCCGCATATGAAACAAGTTATCAGACGAGGATACTAAAACATTATTACCATGGCTGTAACCTACAAGTTATCAATGTGACCAAAACTAGCAAGATGTTACCAGACGCATATTAAACAAGTTATTAGGCGGGGGATACTAAAATCTTTATTACCAAGAGTACAACATACAAAGTTATCAATGTGAGCAAAACTAGTATGATGTTACCAATCACATATAAAACAAGTTATCGGGCGGGAAAACTAGGCATTATTACCAAGACTTTGGCATGAAATTTATCGATGTGAGTAAAACTAGTACGATGTTACAAGCAGCAAACTTTATTACCAGGGATATAGCCTACAAGTTATCAGTGTGACCAAAACTAGCAAGATGTTACCAGACTCATATCAAAACAAGTTATCAGGTGGGGCATACTAAAAGCTTTATTACCAAGAATACAACATACAAAGTTATAAATGTGAGAAAACTAATATGATGTTACCAATCGCATATAAAAAAGTTATCGGGCGGGGAAAGCTAGGCATTGTTACCAAGACTTTGGCATAAAATTTATCGATGTGAGTAAAACTAGTACGATATTACCAGCCGCATATCAAACATGTTATCAGGTAGGGAGTACTTAAACTTTATTACCAGGGCTATAGCCTATAAGTTATCAATATGAAAGAAAACTAGTATGATGTTACTATACAGATAACAAACAAGTTATCATGCTGGGATACTAAAAAACTTTATTACCAAGACTATAGTCTAAAAGTTATCGATGTCAACAAAACTGATATGATGTTATAAATTCGCATATCAAGCAATTTATCAAGCGGGGCGAAACTAGGCATTATACCAAGACTTGGCATAGAAGTTATCGATGTGAGCAAAACTAGTACGTTGTTACCAACCGCATATCAAAGAAGCTATCAGGCGGGGATAATACTAAATTTTTATTACCAGGGCTATAGCATAAAAGCTATCAATATGACAAAAGCTAGTATGATGCCATACGCATATCAAACAAGTATCAAGTGGGGGGATAAAAGCATTTTTACTAAGACTATAGCCCCACAAGTTATCAATGAGGAAACAAACTAGTATGATGTTTTTTTTTTGCGAGGAAACTAGTATGATGTTACCAGACACATATCAAACAAGTTATCATGCGGAGGATATTAAGACTTTATGATAGGGCTATAGCCTACAAGTTATCTACGTGATAAAAAATAGTATGATGTTACCATACACATATCACACAAGTTATCATGTGGGGGGGGGGGGGGGGGGATACTAAGCATCACCTTGGTAACTTTATCACATAAAATGTGGCAAGTTCTCAACCGACCCTTGGTGATTATGTTAGCAACGCATTGGTGACTTCATCGTAAACATGAAATATTCAACACCTTGGTAAAAATACATCATCGCACCCTTGGTAACTTTATCATAAAAAATGTGATAATTTTTCAGTCGATCCTAGGTGATTATATTAGCAACACCTTGGTAACTTTATCGTAAACATGGTGGTGAATATTCATCAACAAGGTGGTAACATTTCAAAGGACCATTGCTAACTATATTAGCAACACCTTGGTCCACTTCATCGTAAGCATGGTGGTAACTATTCAACATCTTCATAGCAACAACATCGCACCCTTGGTAACTATATAACCAACACCTTGGTAACTTTATCAATAAGGTGGGTAACATTTCAATTGGACCCTAATAATTATATTAGTATCACCTTGGTGACTTCATCGTAAACATGGCAGTAAAATTTTCTATACACCCTTGTAACTACATACACCTTAGTAACTCCATCATTGTTCATTGGTAACTATATCATCAACACCTTGTTAAATACTCAAATAACACATGGGAAACTCATCATCAAGAGAGTTGGTAAACTTTCATTTAACCCTTGGTAACTCTATAAGCAACATGTACATGATAATTTCAATTATAACACATGGTGGTAAATTTTCCCTTATAACTTCATTATCAACACTTTGATAAAAAAACACCGTTAACCCCTTGGTAACCACATCATCAACACCTTGGTAATAACCAAAAACATCAACATCTTCACAACTACTTCCAACATAGTACATCGTTCACAAGAAAAGGATTGGTCACTACATCATCACGTTTTGGTTACGACATCATCAACACCTTGGTAAAATATGTCTGACACCTTGGTAGTTGCATCATCGACACATATGGAAAGCTCGAGATTCATCACCCTCACAAGTTCCATAAAAAGGGTTTTCCCCTCACTCTAAACATGAATTGTGATCAGATCTGAAACTTATAAAACAAATACATGTTCCCATGTCCATACTAGCAGAAAGTGGTAGATATGTTTTGCTTCAATTTTTGTATACTAGTAGAAAGTGCTTTTCCCCCTCTCCCCACCCGATATCCGCCCCCCCCCCCCCCCCCCCCCCCCCCCCCCCCCCAAAAGCACTAGCCCAAAAAGGGAATTCAAATATAATTTGCTGTAAGCAAAATGATTTTTCATATAAAATACATGTTTCCATAAAAAAGGAATATAAAATATTTCCGTTTTACTCATCTTTTTATATTTTACTGATAACTATATCTTATGAGACTGGACAAAAGAATTAGAAGAAAAACTAACCAACAAGGAACATGTATTTTGATAAAAAATAACATGTTCGCATAACATGTAATTTTTATACTAGTAGGAAGTAGTAGCTCTTTTTTATTCTTATTTTTTTGTACTATTAGAAAGTGGATTTTCCTATTCCCCCACCCACTTTTATTTACCCTAAAAAACATTGTCCCAAAAAGGGAATTGAATAATTATACTAGATATTTATTTGCAAGCAAAAATCATTTTTTTCTGTTTTTCGCGCATAAAGGGAATAATATCAGAGCAAAAACATTCAAAAAACATGTCATCATAGTTATGGTCGATCGAGAAATAGCAAGCCTAACCAAATATTTTCATACAAAAATACATTCTTCATAACCCAGATAAAAGGGAAGAGAGATACGTAATTAGCAACGAGCAAAAAAAAGGAAAAAGGAAAAGAAGAAGAGAGGAGAAGCAAACAGAGTGAAGCGGACAGAAAAAAGAAATGGATCGGTGGACCCCACCCATTCATGGAGATGCGAGAGATCTAGAAAAATAGGAATTGACCTGGTCAGCCCATGCATGTGCAGCGATTAGGAAGCCCACGTAAGAGAGATTAGAAAAGGGAATAGGAAACGCGCGGCCGGAACCGCGCGAGCGCTCGCGCGCTCGAGACGTAGCATTTTCGGATAGAAACTATACAAGAAAATATGAATATTTACTGTGTTGAAAAAAATACTATGAAAATATGACCATTCATGGTCCCGAGTATTGGTGTCAAAACCCCATATTTTTGGAACAAAGTCTTGCTTGGCGTAGTTCTTGAACATGAACTATTGTCGGTTATTATCGTCTAGATCTTTTTATTCAACATCCGTGTCCCATGCCGATTCGAGCCTAACTTAGTTGCACCGTTTTAACCGGAACTCTTTCTGAATGGTTTCAATCTTTTTAAGTATGTGACCCTGCAAAATTACTCCCAGTCGGACACAACTAGAGCTACTTATGTTACTCTCTGTCATGGCTCAGAGTCGCCAAATTTCCTTGTCCGACTCCCGTCCATGCACATCCAGTCTCAAGCGATTGTCGACAACGGTTTCTATCAAAGCATGTCGATTCCCGATTGAAATAAAGTCGTCCACGACTTTCCTGTTCAATGCCCATATATAAATTTCCTTTGTCTCACGATGTACCTTCTGAGTGCTATAGGCGAGAGCTTGTCATCCCTTTAATAACTTGACTCTCTGCTCATCTTGTGTCATTGATTCACGGGATTAACTTTTAATCATACACGACTAACTATTAGTCAAGTCGCGTGGCCATGCTTTCCAAAGCAAGTCACCCGAGACGGCTCAGAGAACATCTCTCCGAGTCGAAGGGGGCAAATCCCATCTTAGTCAAAGTCAACCATGTCACACAACTTGCTTCTCGAGTCGGCCGGAAACCTGTCTTCATAACTATCATGTTATAGATAGCGTTTGAGAAGAGCTAAGCCGGCCGATAGATAACTCGGATCATGTGAGGATCTCAGGTCTAAGGATTATGACATGCACATTGCTGAGACTCGCAAATGATAACTTGCTCGTTGCACCTTATATGTGGGCCAGTTGAACTCACAAAATCCCTTTGGTTGAGTCCGTGTGTCGACTCGACATCTCCATGCCCATGACAAGTGGAACCAAGTGAAAGTGCATGGTTGCCCCCATGCATGGTTTTGGTAATTAATGACAATCTCTATGGACTAATATTTGTATTGAGCTACTTGTAGGTTGTGTCCATAATCGTTGCTTGATCTCCATATGTTGGAGTCAAGGTTAAGGGAAGAAGATTATATGTTGATCAAGGCTAAGTGCAAGTTGATCAACACACAAGGCTAGTGATGTATCATGAGGGATCGTATGATCTCCTGGTATGGTAAGGAATTGTCAATATAACTTTGTGATCTAACCCATGATCTATATGCTTGGTTTCTCTATGAGGGGTTAGGTATCTTGTCATGAGCATGCATCAAAAGGAAGATCCCGTGTAGCTCATGAAGGATGGTGTCAAGTGGTGATCGCCATCAAGGTTGTGTGGTGCAACTTCAAGACGATCAACATGAAGATATCACATGCTTGAAGCTTGACATCCACGTGAAGATAATGGCCAAGTGAAGATATGCCGAAGAAGAGGTTCTCCCATATTGGTGTATGGGGGAGCAACATGTGAGTCGTCACCAAGCAAAGCGCAATCAAAGAAAGATGGTCCATCTTTAGAAGATGAAGATCAGCATCATCGACCTCAAGTGGATTATGCGCAAGGAAAAGGTATGATCTTGATAGGTTTTCTATTTTACTGGTCTCATGATGTTAGTTGAGAGGACCGGATATAGGATAGGTAACCGTACTATCAAGAGAGCTCTCGAGCGAGTATCTTGATCGTATTGTTCGTACAGAGCTCAAACCTTTGCATCCTTGGCATCATATTTCTTGGTTGTTATTTGGCTTTTATCCATGTGAGTATTTAGAGCTTGTGTTCATCTTCATACCAAGCTCTATTTCATCAAAAATGGATTTCATGAATATCTTCTTGCGTTTTGATATTGGAGGTTTTTACCGGTTTGTCTCTTCTAAGAGAGGTCAAAATCTCTTCTTATGGTTTCCTACTCACATGATGGACCTATGATGTGTATATGCATGATATTGTAGAGCTTGTGATTATCTTCGAAACAAGCCTAAGATCATAGAAAACGGAGTCTGGATGAAAAACTTATTAGGTCTTTATGGTGGAGGATTTACCAGTTGATCTTTATACAAAGGTTTTAACTTTCTACATTTGGTTTTATTCTCACTTGTTGGACTATGATGTTTCTCTGTCTATTCTTATAGAGCTTTTCGTTGCGATTCCAACGAGCCCAAGAACATCGAAACGGAGTTCGGATGATAAAGATATCTTCGTTTTCGTGTTGATGTTTCTGCAGTTTTTCTGTAGGCCGGAGTCTCCGGCCCTAGACCGGAGTCTCCAGTCTGCGCAGTTTATTTTCGTCCAAAAACGTGGTGCGGTCCTGGTCCCTGATCCGGAGTTGCACCGGAATCTCCGGCCTAGGACCGGAGTCTCCAGTGTAAGCAGTTTGCAACGGCTCTTTTTCGTGGGGACCTATAAAAGGTTCCACTTCTTCCCCAAAGGGTTAAGAGCTTCTCCCAGCACATTTTCCCCTCTCTCCCCCACCATTGTTGACCTTGTAAAGCTTGCCCCTCTCTCAATCCCTCCCATGATTCTTGCATATCTTTGAGGGAAAGTGAGAGGAGATCTAGATCTACATTTCCACCAATCAATCTCTCCTCTAAGTGAGGGGAAACCAAGTGGATCTAGTTCTTCGAGTTCTTTTGTGGTTCTGCTCTTTGTTCTTCCTCTCTTATTCCCCCATAAGCATTTGTTGCTTTGTTGGAATTTGAGAGTGAAGGATTTGAGCACTTGTGCTCTTGACATTGCATTAGTTGCATCGGTTTCTGCTCTTCACGAAGATTCGTGGAAGTGAAATTTGAGAGCTTGTTACTCTTGGGTCTTTGAACCCTAGATGGTGTTGTGGTGACTTGGGAGCCCCCGATTGAGTTGTGGGTGTGTGCCTCAAGAACTTTGTAAAGGCTCCGGATTCCTCCTTGAAGGATTCCGATAGTGAAGGTGAACCAAGCCTTTGTGGTGAGGTTCATCGTAGAATAGGGTGAGGCCTTTGTGGCGTTGAGTAGGCTTGTTGTGGCGAGCTCACACCCCTCAAACGAGACATACTCCCTTAATAAGGAGGAACTCGGGAATACATCCTCGTCTCCGCGTGCCTCGGTTATTTCTATACCCGAGCTCTTTATTTATGCAATTTACATTGTGATAGCCTTAATGCTTGATGTATTATATCTTGCTATCACCTTGTTGTTATCTTGCTTAGCATAAGTTGTTGGTGCACATAGGTGAACCTAGTATATTAGGTTTTGTGTGCTTGATAAATTAAACGCTAGTTTTATTCCGCATTTATCAAGCCATAAATGCAAAAGTTTTAAATCGCCTATTCACCCCCTGTAGGCGACATCCTTGTCCTTTTAATTGGTATCAGTGCTTGGGCTCTCATTATTAGGCTTTACCGCCTAGAGAGTAAAGATGTCTTTTAGAGAATTAGTGCATGATCCCACTTTTATATTCGATGGCACAAATTATGATGTATGGAAAATTCGCATTCTTAACCTTCTTAGGGACATTGACCCAAATCTAAAGAGAATTGTAGATATGGGTTTTTCTCCTCCAAAAGATTCCCAAAAGTTATCTTTAGAGGATAAGGAAAACTCTTATCTTGATACTCTAGCATCTAATGGTCTTATTTGTGTTTTGAGCGATGTAGTTCTTTAGTCAATTATGCCTCTTCGGAACGCTCATGAATTGTGGACAAAGCTTCAAGATAAATACGTCAAGTCCATGACTATTGAGGATGATTGTTCTCCATCCACCTCCGGCCGTGATGAGTTCTCATCTTCGTCTACTTCACCAAAATGTGGTAAGACACAAACTAATGTGATGGTGAGTAGTGATAGGTTGTGCAATAATGATAGTGAGCTCACTGTTGATGATCCTTCATCTCTATCTTATTGCAATGTTCTATCTTTGGACTTAAACTCTTCTAGCACTCCAAATGTATACATGCTAGTGTTGATAGTCCTTGCATATCATGTAATAGTTGCTTAACTAAATCTCATGATGATATGCTTGCTTTACCTTGTTGCCATGATAAAAATGTTTGTGTTCCCTCTAATTCTTGTTCTATCAATAATGTAGAGAAAACCCAATTATCTATGGAACAAGATATGAACTTGAATAGTTCCTTAATTAATGGTTCATCTTCATCAAACATCCTTTGCGTTATGGCTAAATCTTCAAGTAGTGATGATGATAATAATAATGATGGAGAAAATGATAATGATGCATCCTTTCATAAGAAAGGTCTAATGATTCTTAATGCTTTTTCAAAGAATAAAAATGCTCGTGATAACCTCTTTGAAATCATGAACACCCTTGTTGAGCGCGGGGATACCATTGAGGCTATGGAAACTCGCCTTGATGAATGTTATAACCGTGAAATGAGTACGCGCGCGAGATCTCGGATCTCAAGGGAGATCTTGAGGAAGAGCAAGAGCTCTGGGTTTCTCTTGAGGAGAAACTCGAATCTTTTGAGGAGCTTAATAATGAAATTATTGCTAACCTAACTGAGGATCGTGACCATGCTCATACAAATCTAAAAGATCTTGAAAGAAAACATAATGAGCTTGTCAATTTGTCTTCTTCTATTGCTAATACTAATGATGCTTATGCTACTAACTACACTACTTGTGAAGCATCTATTTTGAATGAGAATGTTGAGCTAAGGGCTCAACTTGAGTTGCTAACTAGCAAGTATGGAAAATTGGAAGAAAGTCATGAAAAGCTCTCTAGCTCTAATGATGATCTTCTAGCATCCCATGCTAGTCTAAAGTTAGCTCATGAGGCTATCACTACCAAGGTAACATCTTGTGAGCCTCTGTAGAAGACCTGCACTTAAAATTAGGCAAGTCCCTATGCATAGTGCAAACCCCTAGATCGAATCATTTGCACACACAGTTTACGATGAAATATCACAACATTGTATCAATTATTACACGCAGATCCAGTACTTACGAAAAATATCCGTTACAAATTGCATAGCACGAAGCTAGCTTTGAAAGAGTAAAGCAGCGGAAAACATTATTCTTCATTGAGTCTCCATCATCTTCATGTGGCCACAGGCGAAACATGTTGGTTGCAGACTCGAAACCCTTAAGCGATTCCTCACTCATCGTCGGAACAACCTGCAACAGTGAAAGCGTTGCAGCCAAAAGATTGGTCAGAACCATATGAATGGATCTGGCAAGTGACACTTTGTGGACTCATAGTGGAAAACTCTAATAACCTATATGCATATTTAGGCTGGTGGAGTTTGAAGGCTGATTTGCATAAAGCCAATTTTTCCTTTCTCTTTTCAAAACTCTTTTTCATCTAAACAAGACAAGTATGGCATTAAAACCATTGTCTCAACTACCCTGGTTGACCCTTCAAAATTTTACTTGAAAAAATTGGAGTGATGAGATCTTCCGTTGACGTCCTCGTCCAGCTGCTCAGATTTGTCCGTAACCGGGGACACGGCTAAGTACTTAGATTTGACACTCTGCAGAGGTTGTGCACGTTCACCATAAGACTCAATCAGCCCATTATGACCTTGAGCTTCTTGAAGTGAAAAGGAAAGGAGAAGATTGAGCCGAGACCGTTCTGAAGCATTTCCCCGACCACTGCCGTCTTGACCAGTTCCACCTACATCCCCTACATCTTCTTGTCGAGCCGGGCCGGTTCCACGCAACATACTTAGTCAAGCCAGAGCCCATATGACTTATGGCTGCACGGTAAGCTAACTAAACTTGGAGCAACTTCGATCTCATTGTCCATGGGTGGCCGTCCGCAAGTGAGCCAATCTCGGGTGAAAAACACCATAGAAATGGCCCCGAGGAGCCACTCAACCATAAACCACCAAGAAATACCAAAATCCACCAAGGATTTCTTTAACTNAAACATGCTTTTACTAAGGAAAAATACTCCAACATGATATACACAAAATAATAGAAATTCATGAATGTGCCACTTGCCTTTTTGAAAGTTGTAGTTACTCACACACTCTTTTCAACGAATTAAGGAAGCTGCACTCTGATCAATCTACAAACATTCACACAACACACAAATAAATTCACCATACAAATGCAACATTACATAACATGTATGCATGCATGGATGCAATTTTGTTCACACCAAAATATCACAAAAGTATTTTTGTAAGCACTCTGTCTAAAGGTTAGTACTAAATAAGTTTAAAAATTGAAAATCATTTTTAATGATTTAACAAATTTGATGATTTGTAAAAGGTTAAACAATGCATTTGAATAACCAATAATAAAATATAAGCTCCAAAAAATTATGTTTATTATACTACTATGAGGGTCTCAAATGCTAACATTAGCAAAAAGAATCACCTAAAATTAAATTACAGAATTAAAACTATAGTTAAAATAATGCTTTACATGATTCTGTAAATAAAAGTTAGTGGCACAATTAAAATATATGTTTTTAATATACCATTGTATTCTACACGTACATACGAATACATAGACTACAAAAACATTGAAAACGGAGTTACGGTTGGTTTGATATGGAATTAACAAGTTTTAACAATTTTCTGGAAATTTAAAACGATTTAAAAGTAGCTGAGCGATCTGATTGGTCCGTACCGGCGGGCGGTCGGGGGTGGACGTGGACGTGGACGGGGTCGCGGCGACGGCGGTCGGGCGGACGCGGGGCGAACGTGGCACTTGGTGGCCAGAAACGACGGAGACGGCAGTGTAGGCGCCCGAGTGATGTTATGGTTGTTCTGTTGCTGCCACGGTTCGTCCGTGATGTCTTTTGTGTTCCCCTCCTTGCGACGAAGACTATGGAGTCCTTGGTGGCTTACCTCGGTGACTCGTTCAGCGGTGACGACGACGTCTCGAGCTTCCGGTCCGGCGGCGCTCCGGCGACGAGAACGAGCTCCCTGGTGCATGGTTTGCGAAAAAGAAAGTTTTGGCAAGCTAGAAAGGGAGAGGGCTTTCTAATGGACAAGGTTGAAGATGCTCAGGTTGACCTAGTCGACGGTGACAACCTCCGAAACTCGAATGGCGGAGACGGCAGGGGTGATGCGGACAACGACCTATCCATGACGCGTGGCCATGTCCTGGAGGTATTATACCATTAGTAGAGCTTACTGGTAGAAGGAATTACAGGAATGTTGGTTGTACACGCCGTACCGTTCCGATGAACTCGAGCAGATCCAAAGGAAGACGGCGATGGCACGGGATACCCAGAGCTCCTCCCGAGAAAATTTGTGTATGAAGTAGTGGAGAACGACAAGGGGCTCAAAGTGACGCGCTCGTCTCGTATTAGTACGGACAGAAGAGAGAGATCGGGAGACGAATGTCTATCGTTGGCATTCAGTTCACCGCATTGGTCTGGACGTTTGAGGCATTGAAGTCTAGAAGAAACGGTCACACAATTTTGGGAGATGAGGAGGGAGAGAGTAACAGCCATACCAGTTCGTGCTCTTGTACGTGAAGGTCACGAGGAAGGAGACGACCAGGTCGTTCGGCCTAGTTGGGCCAAGTTTCGGCCCAGTCTGGGTCGCCTCACTTTTTTTGTTTCTTTTTCTTTTTCGGGTTTTCTTTATTTCTTTCATATCTTTTGTTTTAAGTTTCCAAATGATTTCAAACCAATTTCTAAAAAAATTAAAAACAACACCTGTCATTTAAAATATTCAAACGCATTTTTCCAACACATTTCAAAATTTGAAAAAAATGCATAAAGGCTTGTTTGATACCTTTATGACATTTTATAAAATAGGGTTTTATAAATTCCCATTTTTTTATATTTTCATATTTATGTTCAAGTTTTGAGTAATTTATTTTATTCAAAACCAAAGTTTCAATTTTTAGTGATTTTTAAATTTTTCAAAATCCTGGGATGTTACAGTTGTAGACTTGTAGGTGAGTTAAATAAAGGTATAATTGTGTGTGTGTGCACAATGATACGTGTGTCAGTGTGTGCGGTGATATCCAGACACATCTAATTCATAACATCTATTGTTCACTGCACCTCAAATCTTGGTTTGAATCGTGTACACTAATTTTTTTTGTGTATCACGTTTCTCAACATCTATTGAATTTGCATGAACCTCAGTGTGGTCTTTTAAGGTGCGTTTGGTTGGTGAACGAAGTGGAATGGAATGTCATGGTTCTATTCTTGAGGAGTGGGTTGGTTCCATTCCTATGTTTGGTAGGGGCAAAAATGTAGAAAGGGTTGATTCCGTTTCGGTGTTTGATTGGAGATTAGGAATGGTAAGAATCTGATTCAGCGCACCTTGGTGAGATTACCTCCCATGATGTAAATTATTAGCAAATATATTATCAGGTAACAACAATACCACATAGTTCTTCCAAATACGTGGTCTTCTTTTCCTCGAACAAAATCACAGCAACGCTGTAAGTGCGACAAATACAGCAGCTCTCCTAATTATTCTTTCCTTCTACTCATCATCCTCACAATCTACAAATGCACGTATTAATTAAAAATTGCAATGTCTAGTATTTCTTGAGATTGAGCCGCAGGATGTGCCGCCGTATGTGCCGCTCGCTGCCTGCTGGTAGCCGTATGTGCCGCTCGCTGGTAGCAGCTGGGCGTTGCCCGCTGGTAGCCGCCGCGCTGGTCGCCGGTTGGTGCGCCGGCAGCTGTGCCGCTGGTCACCGTCCACAGCACCGCTCGCGCGACAAGCTGCTCCGCTTGCCGCCGCTCGCCGCAGTTGGTTTCCCCACTCTCGCAGCAGTCACGCTGGCGATTCGCTGCACCACTTGCTCGCCGCAGCCACGTTGGATTCGCTGCTCCGACCGGTCTGCCGCCACCACAGCTCGGCCCGCTTGCAGCCGCCGCCAGGAGAAAGGAGGGAGAGGGAGAGCGCACGGGTGAGGATAGATAGGGTCACGAGGGTGTGCGGGGGTGAGAGTTGTGATTTATTTTTTTGCTAGCCGCTCGGAACCAAGTGATTCCTTCGAATCGGTGGAACGACCTAATTCGGCATCTAGAGGAATATTCGTTTCAGAGGAACGGGTGGGTTCCGGTTCTATTTGTCTACCAAACACAAGAATTATGCTCAGGTGTAGGTCCAACCCATTATATTCCTTCCCATGACACCTACCAAACACACTCTAAGAGCATCTCCACGGGGGTCGTAAAAGGGGCCGTAAAGCTCAACTGGGGCGCACGAAAGACATGCCACACCGGAGGGTCGCAAAGCCTTTGTCCGGCTAAAAATCTGTCCGGCACCGCGAACAGGGCCTCCAACTTTGGGGATGCCTTCGTGACACCGGACACTGTCCGGCCCGAGCCTCCGACAGATATGGCCCGCCCGTCATACACACGAACGGTTTCTTTCCCGGCTTAATGAGTGGCGTAAATGTTGCCGGTTTGTCAAGCGACGTGACACAGCGGAGGTAGGCGGCGCAGCATGCAGGCGGCAGGCGACGCGACAGGCCGGCCACGCGGCGCATTAACACGCCGGCAAACCAAGCGCCAGTCCACGCGCCGGCACTGCGGTCTGCCCAGCGGCCAACACAGTGTCCCCCCTCGGGCGCCCCGTCGCCGCTCGGCATTATACCTCGGTTTATTAAAAGGAGCGTGCCCGGCGGTACCACCCTCACATCTCCTCCCTCCACGCCGTGCCACTCTCCATCTCCACACCTCTCCCGCCCCCGCCACCATGAACAACTACAAGGCCGGTGGCAGCTCGGGCGGCACGTACCGAGGAGGCCGCACCCTCCTGATCGAGGACGCGCGGGCCTTCCACCGGTACGGCCTCCTCGTGCCGTCGGACTTCCGCCTGCCCAAGAACTGGGTCATCAGCTACGGCGGCCTCACCGTGTCGCCGCTCCCCAACGGTCCGGATGAAAGAGCATGGTTGCCCCCATGTGTGGTTTTGGTAATTAATTACAATCCTTATGGACTAATGTTTGTATTGAGTTACATTTGTAGGTTTGGTCCATATGCATTGCTAGATCTCTATATGTTGGAGTCAAGGTGTAACAACCCCAATTTGGTACTGTAAAATTTGAGCCAAATTTTCACTTTTTAAGTTCTTCTTGCATCATGGCATCCATACTTAATTTTCTTAACAAGAAATAATGTTATAGCAACAATCAATAAATCAAAATGAATTTAACTCCTTTCCTTCATTGGTGATGCATCTAAAATGCATACATGAACTTTGTACTATAATAGTTATATTCCATTCATATTTGCATCATATAAGGGGTATATTACTGTTATTTAATGATTTTTGGTAATTTATAATGATTTTCCCTTTATATGGAATTAATCCTGCGCAGGCAGAAAACCCCTATTTCTTTCTTTATTTGTTTCAGGACCTTAACGACGTCATAATGAGCTATAAATTTAGGGGGTCGTTATTTTGGAAGGAGAAGATTTAGGAGCGAAAGAAGTCAACGAACGGAGGCTGGAGGACCAAAAAGGGGGGTCCCACGCGGCTACAGTACCAGGCCGCGTGGGCCCATCCAATTTGGCCCTCGTGGCCCCGTTTGCATCGATCCTTCGCCCAGAAGCATCCTCGTGACCTAAAAACGCCTATATAAAAGGTCCCCCGACGTTTTCCAGAGGGAGGCAGTGGAGAAACGCAAAACCAGAAACAGAGAGGCGGAGGGCTGTCGCCGGAGAAGATCAAAGCACGCCCCTCCAGCGTGTTCATCATCAACTTCTATAGCAAGATCATCTCATCTCCACCATCTCCATGATGAGGAGGGAGTAGTCCCTCATCGGGGCTGAAGGCTCATGCCGGTAGCTATGTGGTTTATCTCTCTCTCCCATGGTGTGATCTTTATGTGATCATGAGCTTTGTAATCTAGTTGAATCCATAGATGGTACTCTTCTTTATCTTATGAATTATGCTACTCAAGTGGTTTTATTGATGTGATTGCCGGAGTCACCTTTGTCCCATGGTGTGAAGTTGACAGTGTGTGCACCGTGTGTGGCTCTTAGGCTAAAGATTACATGAATACTTATCATGAGTTATTATTTGTGGTAGATGTCTCTATGAAATTGTGGTGTTTGTCTAGTACTATTTAGGGAACTCAAGTTGGCAGTGTGGGGTTCCCTAGATGTGGAATGCGACTTTAAGGTGTGCTTTTATAGCCCTACACAGTGGATTGGTGTTCTTTATCCAACCAGAAATTAATTCAGAGTAGCATAATGAGGAGGAAATATCTATGTATTCGATTATATTATTATTGTTGAGAGTGTCCACTAGTGAAAGTATGATCCCTAGGCCTTATTCCCAAAGCACCGTTTACACCTTTGTCTTGTCCTCTTGCATTAAAGAGGATTGGGACACTTTCACACTCTTGTTCCCTTGTCTTGTCCTCTTGCATTAAAGAGGATTGGGACACTTTCGCATTCTTGTTTTGTTACATTAAACTTCTATCCATTAAATTAACCATCTTGTTCTTTAAACTTGTCTAGTGCATAATCAACTAAAACTTGTGACACTTTAGTTGTAAGGAATAGATAACTTTTCCTTCTTGCTCCTGCGGATCGATACCCTACTTCCACATTGAGAGGTGCTACAGTGATCCCCTGCTCTTGGGGGTTATCAATTGGGAATGTTTTTGAATAAACTAAGATTATCTTGACCTTCCATATTTGTCCAGGAAGTTCCAAGAGTTCCTTTCTAAGGTGTATAAAGACAATAAAATGAAAATTATCAAAATTGCCATATTTAAACCCTATGAACAAATGTTGGTCAAAACATTTTATTTTGCAACACAAATTTTTGTGGAGCTTCTAAATGTTATGGGAGGGCTACCTGAATATTTTCAGAATTTTAGAAAATGGTTAAGTGCCTCAATAAATTCCCCAAAAGCCTACTGGTTTAAAAAGGTTTAATAGAGAGAAAAAGGGGCCAGGGGGTTTTCTGCAAAAAAAGGTCGTCTTCTTTCTGTAGCTCACCCCTGTAGCGACCGAGCTCGCTCTCGTCATCCCTGCCGCACCAGCTCGCTGTCGTCGAGCTCCCCCTGGTGGATTAGAACCCCACCGAGACCTGCTCGCTCTGCTCTCCCTCACTCACTCGCTCTTTCCCTGTTTCCCTCGCTCACGGAAACCCTAACCCTAGCGCCATGGCCGTGACCTAGCCGCTCCCGCCATCGCATCGCCGTCGACTGAGGCCGCCCGGAGCAGATCGAAGCACGCCACCATCTCCGCCTCGTCGCCCTCTACCTCCTCGTCCACGGAATCGAGCCGGGGAGCCCGGAGTAGTTGTCGTCGTCCTCGTCTTCCTCCGCTCCGGCCGCCGCACGTCGAGCTCGATTGCCGCCGTTCTCGACCTTCCCTGCTCAAGCCGAGCACACGCACGCGTCTAGGGTGAGCAGCCCGTCCTCCGGGACATTCTCTCCTCCCTCCTCTCGCCCTAGTTCGCTGAGACGCCGTAGCTTCTTGTCGGCCGCCGCTGGTCGCCGACGCTCGCGTCGCTCCGGCGACCATTAGGTAGCGGCGCCGCCGTAGTTTAGTTCTCCATAGACGGGCGCGTCAAACGCGCCCCGTAGATGGTCCCCGCGCCCCTTCCATCGCCAGAACCGTGCGCGTCGTCGCCGGTGGTCACCGTGCGCGCGCGCCGGTCGTGGCCTCGGCTCGGTCAAACCGACCGTGCGGTAGTACCGATGTTAGAGCCGGTAGTACCGACCAGACCATGGACGGTAGTACCGAGCGTAGTTCCGGGATAAGTTGTTTCGGTACTGGATACCTCGTGTTTTATTCCGGAAGTGGCTCGGAAGTTGCTCCGGAAGTACCGACTTGTCCGGTACTACCGGGCCGTTTTCCGGAAGTACCGACCGTAAGTTCTTTCGGTACTGGATACCTCTTGTTTTGTTCCGGAAGTGGCTCGGAAGTTGCTCCGGAAGTACCGACTTGTCCGGTACTACCGGGCAGTTTTCCGGAAGTACCGACCGAACCATGGTCGGTAGTACCGGGCCTTGTTCCGGCCTACTGTATGGATCAACTAATTAATATTTGGGAAAATCATAACTTAATAAATATTGGTTCAAATTTTGCAAATGATATACCAAAATGATCAACAAATCAAAGGCTATCTAGTTATGTTAATTTCACAGCATGAAAACAACTTTTCCTTTGATGTCATTTTCGAAATTGTTAAAAGGATTAAATTTGAATAACCGTTTAATTCACCATTTATTCATCGTTAATCGGAAAATTGCAAACGAGGTACCAAAATGATCAGCAGAACAATACCTATCTAATAATGTCATTTCCATGCATGTAGACCTCATATTTTAGTACTATACATTTTGGGTAATAAATTAATTCATTTTTTAGTTAAGTATGGAATTTTTAACCCGTTAATTGCGATATTTATTTCCGGGGTTCCATTTAACTTGTGGGTCATGCCCAAGACCATTTCAGTGCATAAACTTGACATATCATCATGATTGTGCATTGCACCTTTTTGTATTCGTGTTATTTATTTGTTCTCCTATTATTGTTTGTGTATCGGTAGATTCAGGAGTCGAGATTCCACCACAATACCTCGACGATCCGTGCTATCAGCCCCATCAGCAAGGCAAGAGATAACCTAACCTTCTGTGCATATCTCATCCTATTGATTTACACAAGTATTTTCTCCACCATAATATTGCATTCGATTCCAAATGTCAATTTTGTTCGATGGGTAGAGTATCCTATTAATTGCATTAGTTCCATACACCATTACCTGTTTTCCCTCCTATGATCCATGGGTTGGAGGTGTTGGCCTGAGTTAATTTATATCTGCTGAATATATGCTTAGCTATGCTTATCCATGCTTAGTCGAATGCTTAGTCGTCCGGTGATTATTTCCATGATTGTGAAGTTGATGGAATGTTCGGACGAGGTGGAAACTTGTGGTACTTAATTAAAATGCTTAAAGGCTTGGATGAGTTGCCATCGGGGTTGGTGGTGTTTTGCCTCATTCTTGCCACCTAGGTGCGAGTTCTTTACCTCTTGAACCAAGACCGAGCATGCTTCCATTGGTGGGACATATGGAATCCTTAGTAACTGAATAATTTGTGAGGGGCTAGCCAAGGTTCCTCTAGTTTGAGCTTTCCATTTGCGTGTGAGTTGGATGGTGGAAAAAGGCTTGATGAGGACGGTGGTGTTTAGGATGTGGCCGCGAGGCAGGGTGTTGGAGGCACTGAACCTGTCCTTGCGCACACTGATGATCCTTGTGTTAGCCTCATGCAAGGTAAAGGTTTAACCGCTCCCACTCTGCCGGCTTTCCCCGGAAGAGAGCTAAATAGGCGAGCCGGACGGTACCGATGGTTAAAAATAGTACACCCCTGCAGGGTTTAATCTTTTCGAAAAGCCGTGTCCACGGTTATGGACGACTTGGGAACGGACGATAAGACCATAAATAACATGAACTTAATAAAATTGGCAACCTGAGAGTGAAGGTTCATTTCCTCGAGGGTGATTCGAGGGAGTGCCTTGGTGGAGATGAGTGGTGGATTCTGGATATTGTTGGTTCGATGTGAACTGAAGAATGAAAGCTTTACTATCTTATCCCCTTTCGAAAAACCTTCTGAGTAGTCGATGCCATGAGTCCTGTCTTTAAAAAGGAAAACTAGCTTTATGCAAAACAACTACTATACAGCCTTGAAGCCAATCATCTGAGCGTATATAGCTCTAGTAACCTTGCGAGTACGTCGTACTCAGCCTTGCTTTGTTGATTATTTCTTGTTTCAGAGGAGAACATCACCGAACAGAAGGTGGGTTCTTTGTTGACATCGATGATTAGTCTGGGGTTCCCAGGTGACAGCTTGGGACGTCATGGAACAGGCTGGCTGGGATATGTTATTGTAGGCCTCTTAGGCCATAATTTGGATATTGTTGTTTAGACAACTAAATTCGCTTCCGCATGATGTAATGTTGGGTCTGTGACCTCTGATGTGTATTTTGCTATCTTTCTCATTATATGAGTTGAACTATGATCTCTTTGTGTCGTAGAGTCTGTGATGTGCCAGTTGTTCCGCAGTCTTGATCTCTCTATTATGCATTGATAGCTATGCCAGTGATTATGGCATGATCGAGGTGTTGCGTTGCCGATGATCCATTCGGAGCACGCCTGCCAAAGGTTTTGGCCTGGGAGTGGTAACCCTAGTAACCTTCGATTGTGTAGCATGACCTGTGGGTTACATAGCATCTATGTATAATTCCGGGGTCGGGGCGCTACACAAGGCTAAGGGAAGAAGATTATATGTTGATCAAGGCTAAGTGTGAGTTAATCAACACACAAGGCTAGTGATGTACCATGGGGGATCGTATGGTCTCATGGTATGGTAAGCAATTGTCCAATATAGCCTTCTGAACTAACTCATGATCTATGTGCTTGGTATCTCTATGTTGGGTTAGGTATTTCTGCATGAGCATGCAATGAAAGGAAGATCCTATGTAGCCCATGGAAGATGTCGTCTAGTGGTGATCGCCATCAAGGTTGTGTGGTGAAGATAATGGCCATGTGAAGATATGCCGAAGAAGAGGTTCTCCCATCTAGGTGTATGGGGCAGCAATATGAGAGTCTTCACCGAGCGGAACGCAATCAAGAAAGGTGGTCCATCTTGAGAAGATGAAGATCGTCATCGTTACCTCAAGTGGATTATGCTCAAGGCAAAGGTATGATCTTGATATGCTTTCTATTTTACAAGTCTCATGATGTTAGTTGAGAGACCGGGTTATGGGATAGATAGCCGTACTATCAAGAGGGGTTCTCGACCGAGTATCTTGATCGTATCATTCGTGGAGAGCTCAAACCTTTGCATCCTTGCAATCATCTTTATTGGTTCTTATTTGGCTTTTATCATGGTGTGGTCTTGGTGCTTGTCGTGCTTGTCATGACAAGGCCAAGTTCACCGAAAACGGATTTCGTATGCGTCTTCTTTTGTGTTTTCGGTGTTGGAGATTTTGCCGGCTCGTCCGTATGGAATGTTTCACCATTCCAACCCTTAGCAAAATCTCCCTTGCTTGTTTTCATATTTTCCAAAAAAATTGGATTCACCTCATTCGGACTTCATTTGCAAAAGTTATGACAGTTTTGGTTATGCTGGTTTTCCTTATGAATCTTATCCGGACATGGTCCGGAGTCTCCGGTCCACGGTTTTATCTGCTAAAATGACTTCGTGTGGAGCGGTACTGGATAGGGGTCCGGAGGAACACCGGAGTTTGTCTGGAGTCTCCGGCCTCTCTGGACCGGAATCTCCGGTCTGCCCCGATGACTCAAAGTATGGCGCGCCTCTGGTGCTCAGTCCGGAAGGAGTCCGGAGCCAGGCCGAAATCTACGGCCATGGACGGAGTCTCCGGTGCACACCGGAGTCTCCGGTCTGGGTAGTCTCCAACGGCTAGTTTTCGGGGGGACCTATAAAAGGCCCCCTTCTTCCCCAAGTGACTAAGTTTTTTCTGCAGCACGTTTTTCTCTCTCTCCCACCATTGTTGACCTTGCCCCGTCTCAATCCCTCCCATGATTCTTGCTTATCTTTGAGGGAAAAGTGAGAGGAGATCTAGATCCATATTTCCACCAATCAATTTCTCCTCTAAGTCAGGGGAACTTAGTGGATCTAGGTCTTGGAGTTCTTTTGTGGTTATCCTCTTTTTTCTTCCTCTCTTATTCCCCCATAAGCATTTGTTGCTTTGTTGGAATTTGAGAGTGAAGGATTTGAGCACTTGTGCTCTTGCCATTGCATTTGGTGCATCGGTTTGCTCTCTCCACGAAGATTCGTGGAAGTGAAGGTTGTGAGCTTGTTACTCTTGGGTCTTTGGACCCTAGACTGTGTTGTGGTGATTTTGGAGCCCCCGATTGAGTTTTGGGTGGGTGCCTCAAGAACTTTGTAAAGGCTCCGGATTCCGCCTTGAAGGATTCCGATAGTGGAAGGTGAACCGAGTCTTTGTGGTGAGGTTCATCGGAGAATAGGGTGAGGCCTTTGTGGCGTTGAGTAGGCCTATGGTGGCGAGCTCACACCCCTCCAACGAGACGTACTCCCTTAACAAGGAGGAACTCAGGAATACATCATCGTCTTCACGTGCCTCGGTTATTTCTATACCCGAGCTCTTTACTTATGCACTTTACATTGTGATAGACTTCGTGCTTGAAGTACTATATCTTGCTATCACCTTGTTGTTATATTGCTTAGCATAAGTTGTTGGTGCACATAGGTGAACCTAATATATTAGGTTTTGTGTGCTTGTTAGATTAAACGCTAGTTTTATTCCGCATTTATCAAACCTAATCGTAAAAGTTTTAAATCGCCTATTCACCCCCCTCTAGGCGACATCCTTGTCCTTTCAGCGGAGGCCTTACATCGCGCCATCCTCGAGCGGCGGGACACGATGACCGCAGAGGAGCGCCTCCGCCCGCAGAACGCGGCCGACAACGAGGATGCCTGGTGGGTGCGCCTCTCCTGGGAGCGCAACGAGGCGGTGGAGTTCTACGACCCTCCCCCTCCCGATCATCGCTGGATCGCGAAAGGCCACGACTGCTGGTGGGGATGCACCGACCACACGGTGGCATCGGCCATCGTGGCCGCCCGCCGCCACGCCCAGACGGGGAACCCTATCCCGTTCAGGCTAATGCCGATCTCGGCACCAGCGCCGCCGCCGCCACCGAAGTGTCAGCGACGCGGTGGTTGCTTCTCCCTCTGCTCCCGTAGCGGCGGTGGGAGTAGCGGCAGCTGTGGAGGAGGACGGCGCAGAGGCGGCGACGTGGTGATACGCCATGTGCAAAATCGCTGGTCGCCACCACGCGGGAGTCTCCGCCTGCGCCGCCGCGACGACGTCCCGATGCGGCAGGTCAAGGAGTAGCCGGAGGACGTGAAGCCCCCGGTGCTTCCGGCGGGGTACGAGGTGCCACCCGCGCTACACGACGAGGCGCACGATGGCGACATCCCCGGCCTCAGCTTCGCTCTGGTGGCATCAGTCAACGAGATTGAGTGGGACTCCCCCGGCTTCCTGGAGACCGTGGAGCGCTCGGCGCATATGGCCGCCTCGGCCTCCACCTCCCGGGCTCATCACGACGGCGCGTCCACCTTCCGGGCGCATCACGACGGCGCTCCACCTCCCGCGCCGATTCCTCCTCCACCCTCATCCTCCTCGACGACAGCGGCGGCAATTTCGACTGGTCCGCCGAGTCGGAGTAGATTTAGGTTTAGTTTTAGTTTAATTTCGTTCAAATATTGTAATATATAACAAAATTTGAATGAAGTTTGGGTCCGGCCGTTTAGGGCGTGCCGGTGTGGGAGGAAAAAAAAAGCGCCGGACAAGTGTCCGGCACCCCCCAATTGGGCCTCCAATGGAGGAGTGCCGGACACAATTTAGGCACTCCCCGTGGAGATGCTCTAAGACCTTCTCTTGTGCCCCGTCAATTCACGTGAGTTTAGGTCTTCTGACCGTATGGGGGCCTTAATTTCATTCTGGAGAATCAAGATATACGACTTTTTTAGAAATGTAGGGAGTTCCCCCAGCCTGTGCATCCAAAAGATGCACACAGCCTTCATCTAATTGATAAAAACATAAACCACATAGACTTATAAAGAGATACATCAATCAACCGGAAGCCACCATCTAGGTGAAACCTCGCTACACCTACAAGCCTGATGAAGGGGGTGGACCAATCAGAGCCACATGCTTTGACCTCACTCAGCGACGCACATCATCTAAATCCGGTGGCCTCATCAAGCCACCCAACAGCAAGCTGGGAGCACCAACCGGTCCAGCCGACACTCGACGGACGCCACTGCACACGCTAAAAAGTCGCTGCCGCCGTCTTCCGCGTACCCATCTTCAGGAGAGATCAATGCAAAGATCTTGTCAGGCCTGCCGTCAAAGCCGCCACGACGCCAGACAGCACAACCGTGTTGCACGCATCCATCGTCGAGACTCCGCTGCACCATGCCGCTGATGCTCGCCATTGTCAATGTGGTAGATGAAACGCCGCACTACCTCGAAGTCCTTCCAGCCAACGTATACTCCAAAACGATGCCCTCAAGAGGGGAACAGCACCAACGGTGCCGCCATCATCCGATCCGAGAGTAGACCCAGATCTAGGGTTTTCCCTGGAGCAACACGAGCTATGGTGATGCAGACTGCAATGACGATGCCTCGAGAAAGAACCGATGTAAAAAAACGCCGTCATCGTCCGCCAAGGCCGAAGCCGGCGCGATTTTCACCGGCAGTCGCACCACCAGACAACTCGCCGAGTGAAGTGACGAGACAAGCAAAGACGATGCCTTCGACAAGGTAACGACGCCAAGCGACGTCGCCATCGTCCGTCAAGACTGAGGTCGAAGCGCGATTTGCACCGGCTGTCCGTCACCCCAATCTTGTCGTCGACCGGATCTTCTTCGCCGGAGATCGGTGTAGGATCCCAAGATCCTCCACACCAGATCCCAACATGGCCGACCACCTCCGGAGGAGTAGATCGCCGCTGCCATGTCCGAGGCTTCCGCCCCGGCGTCCAAGTGATGCGGCAACACCGCGGGCCGTCATTGTCGTCGATAGGCGAAGGAGATCGAGCGCACTCAACCACCCCGCCACTGCGGCCGCTTCTCCGGCAGTCGTCCCGACGCATCACCACGAACACAAAGATGAGGAGGGAGCTGTCTCGCATCCCTGGCCGCTCCCAGCGAGACGCCCCGCCACCGCCACGCCGTCTTTGGCCGACAACACGCTTGGGCGACGGAGATGGGAGAGTTGAGGGAGGGGAGCTTGAGGGCTGGCGGCGATGGGATCCCCCGGGCGGCGCGGCCGCCGCTGCAGGGGTCGCGGGGTTAGGGTTGGAGTTGGGCTTTGTGCTTATTCTCAAGAGATACGACTAGAGGGTTACTCTATTAAAACTGAGTATTCAAAACGGAGAGCGGGGCTATGAGCTACCAAGATAGTTTGAAGCTTAAGACAACGGATCTTAAGCAACAAAGGTAAAACAAATCTTCGATATCTAAATAGCTAACCCCCACTATAAGGAATTCTCTCAACATACGCTATCCACGTTATGATGGGGTCGCAGCATGGAAAACAAAAATTTTCTACGCGGCAAAGCGGAATAAACCCCAAGGATCTAGATCTACGAGATGAAGATAGCGAAGATGAGATCCAATCTCTTACCCTCGAAGATCAACAAACGTGTTTTGTCGGTGCAGGGGTTGGCTAGTCGATCCTCGCAACTAGACTCGTCTAGTCGCGAGGAGATGTATTATCCTCGAGATCCAATCCGGTGAAGTGCAGCAACGGGCAGCACCTCCGCGGCGTCCACACATACAGCTCGATGAAGACGTCGACTCCTTGATCCCGCAAGCGAGACGACGTGGCCTTGATGATCTCAGCAGCACGACGGTAGTGCCGGTGATGATGACGATCTCCGCGAGCAGGGCTTCGCCAAGCCAAGCAAGAGGAGAGGGAGAGGAGCAAGGTGGCGCAGCAGCCCTAGGGCATAGGGGTGGTGCGGCTATGGTGGAGAGGTTGGATGGCGGCAGCCCTTCGGGGTAAGGGGTGCGGCTAGGGTTTAGAGGGAGAGAGGGGGGTGCGGCTAGAGGGGGCAGCCTCCAAGGGGTGTGGTGCGCCCCCCCCCTCCCCTCCTTATATAGGTGGCCGGCTAGGTCAAGGGGAGGGGGCCGGCCGGCCCCTCCTTGCTTGCCCCCCAAGTTGGAGTCCAACAAGGACTCCTCCTTGGGCCCCTTTCCTAAAGGGGTGAGAGCCCACCTCCTAGTCCAACTAGGAGTGGGACTCCCCTCCTTGTGCCGCACCAGCCCATGTGGGCTTAGGTGGTGCGCACCACCTAGGTGGTGGCAGCACCCCTTTGCACCATGTGGGCCCCATACAAAATATGCGGTCCCACTTCTAGACCCTTCTAGAACATTCCGGAACCTTCCGGTACCCTATAAATAATTTCCGGAACTTTTCCGAAACCTCCGGAAACCACTTTCCATATATGAATCTTATTCTCCGGACTCCTCCGGAACTCCTCGTGATGTCCGGGATCCCATCCGAGACTCCGAATCACCATTCGTTCACTTCATCATTTAATTCATCGCAAAACCTAATTTCATCGGAACGTTAAGTGTGTGACCCTACGGGTTCGAGAATGCATAGACATGATCATATCAATAATTAATAGCGGGACCGGGATGTCCATATTAATTCCTATACACTCAACGAAAACCTTTTCTCGATTGAACCACGATGCCGGAGATTCAATTAATCTCATATACGATTCCCTTTGTCTCACGATATTTTACTTGCCCGAGATATAATCGTTGACATCCCCATGTCTAGTTTAATCTCGTTACCGACAAGTTCTCTTTACTCGTCCATAATATAGGATCCCGGTGATTACAACCTAATCACATGTCTGCAGACTCTTGATGCTATATTACCGAGAAGGCCTGGAGATATCTTCTCCGTCACATGGAGGGACAAATTCCACTCTCGATTCATATCACCCAACAACCCACCATCGGAGATACCTGAAAGCCACCTTTATAATCACCCAGTTACGAAGTGACGTTTGATGTCCACAAAGTATTCCTCTGGTGAACGGGAGTGATATAATCTCATGGTCTAAGGAAACTATATTTGGCATATTAAAAGTGTTGACAACAAAACTTTTGTGACACGATTAATTGCAACTCTTTATTTGGGTCATGTCCATCACACCATTACTCCTAATGATATGACTCCGTTATCAAGTGACTATAACAAGTCCATAGTTAGGAAACTCTAACTATCTCTTGATCAACGAACTAGTCCTGTAGAAGCTCACTAGGGACTCCGGGTGTTTATATTCCACACATGTATTATGTTTCCATTTAATACAATTATAGCATGGATAATAAACTATTATCATAAACGTGAATATGCTTAATAAACCATTTTATTATTGCCTCTAGGGCATATTCCCAACACGTTAGCAGCCTGCCACATCAGCAAATCGTGTTTGTTTCTCCTACGTTCCAACCAGAGAAAGGACGAGTGGTGAAGGACGATTTTTTTTAAGGTCGGGCGAACTTTAAAGAAAAAATATAAAAAATCAAAATTCATGTACACATTAATGTTCTACATGATCTCAAGCATAATTATTTAGTAAAATGATAATAACAATGTCTTAATAGAAGTAGAACTACAAATGTAATAACGATAATGAAGCTTTAACACTATCTAAAATCCTAGGCAATGGCAAAGCTCTACTTTTTTTAAATATTTCTTAAGTGTACCAAGATAAACACTTTAAATATCTCTCGCTCGATGTATCACACCATCAAATCAGTAAGCCAATCATGATATCTTGTTGTGCAACTTAATTTTGATGATCTTCATAGATGAGAAGACCCTTTTATTTTATGTCGTCACCATTAGTAAAGCAATGCCAACTCAATGAGGCGTAAACTGTAGAAAACATGATGTACTTTTTAAGTTCTACCATCTTTTTAGATAGGCTTGTAATACCAAGACAAACTCTAAAATATTCAATTCTCGTCATATGAATAATGACCAGACAAACGGATCTTGTATATTCTCATGCTCGTAATCAGATAAATCCTCATAGAAATCTCTATAAGACAAAGAAGCTTATTCACACTAAATCTAACATGACACAAACTAATTGTTTTCAGTTTGGAAACAATTTTATATGGTGTTCACTAAAATAAGCATAACTTTTCTGTTTGGAGTCCATTTTCAACGCACGACCATTCAAAATGTTCAGAAAAGACACATGCATCTAAATTTTCACAAGAAATCAAGGTAGGGAGCCCGCCCTACCTTTCCCTAAGGGGAGCTTCGCCCCTGATTAAAGGACCAACCGTGTTGCACCGTCGGTTCTTCCCGCTCGTGTATGTGGCGTCGCTTCAGTTTACGTGGCCCTGGGCTTTCCTACTTGGGCAGGCCGAGAAGCCCATACATGGGTTGGACGAGATAATTCGCTCGCTCGCCCTTCCTCCCGTAAAAAAATTGTGTCTTCCATAATTATGCGCTACGCCGCCGGTGCTCCACAACCTCAGCGTCTTCTCATCTCTCTCATTACGCTCCTTCTTTATCGCTTCATCTCCTCCACCAACTATTTTTCATCTTCTCCACCAAATCACCTCGCCTTTCGTCTCCTCCACTGCTGCTCCACACAATATAAATAGCCACTAACCAGAGCACTCGACACATGTTTCTCTTCACCTTCCTGATGCTGTCCTCGGCATCAATGTTTGACTACCAAGTCAAGGTCATATTCCGGAGCTCAGTCCCAAGCTGCCACTGTAGTCGATTGGGGATTTTCTGGAATCCTCTCACTCTTTCATTCAGACTAGGCAAAGTATATACAAGGTCCATGTTTACACCTTTAACCCTCTATGTTCCTATCTTTACAACTAAGGACTACCACCAACACTCCCCCTCAAGATGGGGCAAAGATGTCAATAAGCCCCATCTTGTTACAAACATCTTCGAATGATACAACACTAACACCTTTAGTCAAAATATCTGCTAGTTGGTCTCTAGATTTTACATATGACACGCGAAGTGTTCCCCCATCCAACTTTTCTTTTATGAAGTGCCTATCAATTTCAATGTGTTTCGTTCTATCATGCTGCACGGGATTATGTATAATGCTGATGCTGGCCTGGTTATCACAATATAGTCGAAGAGGTCCTTTATCAAACAGCCCAAGTTCCACCAGCAATATTTTCACCCACAACAACTCGCATAAACCAGACGCCATGGATCAGAACTCTGCCTCCGCAGTCGATCTTGATACAACACTCTGTTTTTTGCTTCTCCAATTGACCATATTTCTACCAACAAACACACAATAACCTGAGGTTGATTTTCTGTCATCTAAGCATCCCGCCCAGTCAGCATCCGTGTCCCCTCGACTCTCAAATGCCCATGAGAAGAGAACAGGATACCTTTCCCAGGACAGCCTTTTAAGTAACGTAGGATCCTATTTACCACATCCATGTGACCTGATCGTGGATCATGCATGTACCGACTAACTATGCTGACTGCATAGGCTATGTCTGGTCTAGTGTGTTAAATCTTTGATATTGATGCTTGTCTATAGGCACGCCACTTTCAGCCATTACTCGG
Organism: Puccinellia tenuiflora; assembly: GCA_012064385.1. Lineage (NCBI taxonomy): Eukaryota > Viridiplantae > Streptophyta > Magnoliopsida > Poales > Poaceae > Puccinellia > Puccinellia tenuiflora. Next base: position 256,443 of record QRDG01001850.1, read on the forward strand.
TGGTTTTGCTCAATTGGTGTGGCTGCTGGTTTGCAGTTCAACATTCCCACTTCAGTAAGCAAATCTAATACATATTTTCGTTGAGAAAGATATATACCTTGTGGTGCATAGGCAACCTCAATGCCAAGGAAGTAGTGGAGGTGACCCAGATCTTTCACTTCAAAGGCTTTCGCTAATGCTTTCTTCAACCAGGCTATTTCCACCACATCATCGCCTGTAATCACAATATCATCCACATACACTGCAAGGATAGTGACCTTTCCTAGATTATGCTTAAAAAACAAAGTATGATCAGCATTACTCTGTTTGTAACCCATAGAGCATACTTCATTTCTGAATCTCCCAAACCATGCTCTAGGTGATTGTTTCAATCCATACAATGATTTTTTTCAACTTACATACCTTGCCAATAGTTTGTTGGGTACGAAATCCAGGAGAAATCTCCATGTACACTTCTTCCTGTAAATCACCATGTAAGAAAGCATTTTTAACATCCATCTGAAAGAGTTTCCATCTTTTATTTGCAGCTACTGAAATTAGAGTTCTTATTGTATTCATTTTTGCCACTGGAGCAAATGTCTCATCATAGTCCACACCATAGGTTTGACTAAATCCCTTTGCCGCCAATCTGGCTTTATATCTCTCCACTTTTCCCTCTGAATTTTGTTTCACGGTGAATACCCATTTACAACCAACGGCCTTTTTATTAGGAGGAAGAGTAGTAAGTACCCAAGTATTGTTCTTGTCAAGTGCTTCCATCTCCTCTATCATAGCTTTCTTCCATTCTGGGTATTGTTTCGGCTCTTGCCAATTACGTGGTATAGGTAGAGTGAAATTCAGTGCAGCTATGAATGACTTATATCGAGAACCCAATGACACATATGAGACATAATTAGAAATATCATATTGAGAAAGATTTGATGGCAATTTCCCTGCAGTGGAACGTGGCTGCTTTCTGTGAGCGATAGAAATATCTAAATCACCCAATAGTAAGGGAAGTGTACCATCATTTTGAGGAGATGACTCGTGCAAATCTGATTGTATCACACTTGGCAAGGTTCCTTGTGCTTGTACTGCAGGAGTTTCTCGAGCTTCATGATCACACCTAGTTGTAGTTGGGATAACTTCCTTCTCAGAACGATGTCTCCTACTATACACTCGAACTTCTTGTTCTTCATTTGGTTTTGGCCACTTAACAGCTTCATTTGATTCATCTTGTTGCTGACCCTGCACCTCTTCTTGCCTTGCATCAATCACAACCGCATCATCCTGAGCATCTTCTCCGGGAATAACTCCAACTATCATCTCCTGTGATGTTTCAGCATTACCTTCTTTGTTGTCATCTCCCCCTGTCCCACAATCTTCATCTCCATTTGGGCTATCATCAGTGAACAAATCAGGAAACACATCATTTAAGTCAGTAGGTTCTCCATAAAAAGGTACATTTTCCCTGAAGGTAACATCCATACTCACAAACATTCTCCTCTCCGAAGGACACCAGCATTTGTAGCCCATCTGCTTACCAGAATACCCAACAAACACACATTTCACTGCTCTTGATCTCATTTCCCAACAGATGGCCTGTGGTCTCTTACAAAGCATACACACCCAAATACTCTTGGAGGAACCACATATGTAGTTTCACCAGTTAGACACTCAATCGGTGTCTTGCTATTGATCACACGAGATGGCATTCTATTCATCAAATAAGCCGCTGCCATCACAGCTTCAGCCCATAAATATTTAGGAACATTCATAGCTAACATGATACACCGGGTGATTTCTAAGAGATGTCTGTTCTTCCTTTCAGCCAACCCATTCTGCTGGGAAGTACCTGGGCACCTAGTTTGATGGATAATTCCAAAGCTTGACAAGTACTCATCAAATTGTTTATTTACATATTCTGTACCATTGTCAGTTCGAAATATTTTCACCCTTGCATCATATTGATTTCTGATTAAGTTGTGGAAATCCTTAAAGCATTCAAACACGTCACTTTTGTTTTTTAGTACATACACCCAAGTAGTCCTAGTGCAACAATCAATAAATGTAACAAAAGATTTGTATCCATAAAGTGGCCACACCCCACTAGGACCCAAAACATCTGAGTGGATAGTTTGAAATGGCACCATACTTCTGTGATCAGATGAAGTATATATACTACGGGTCAGCTTCCCATACTGACGTGCATCACATACTAGACTTTCTTTGCAATTTTTACTATAGAGGTGAGGATACAACTGACCTAGGGTGTTAAAGGCCAAGTGTCCCAGCCGGCGATGATGAAGAAGGAATTCCTGCAATGGTGACTGAGAAAGAACAGTAGAAGCCACAGGTGTTGTATCATCATCCAAGTAGTACAGGCCATCTCGCATAATTCCTGTCCCAAGGACTTTCCACGTCCCAAGTTCCAGAAACACACACCATGTTGGGTAAAAGATAGCAGCACAATTGAGCTCTTTTGTGATACAGCTGATGGACAGTAGATTTATTGGAAATGATGGAACATGCAAAACAGAGGATAAAGACATATCATGTCCACACACAACAGTCCCTGTCCCTATGATAGCTTGAGTAGATCCATCTGCCAACTGTACACCCTGTCGCTTCACATTAGAAGCATACTTTGAGAATTCCTTGTGAGACCCCACCATATGTCTCGATGCTCTAGAGTCAATTAGCCACGGTGCACGAGTATGATTGTCCTCATAATTGGCCAGATAAGAAGTATTACTGCAGGGACCAGATATCTTAGTGGTTGACTTATCACAGGTGCTTACTTCTCTAAATTTTCACCACTTCTCCCATTCATCAACAGTCATTTGGACCTTCACAGTATGTGATGCTTCCGTACTAACTGCACAAGCATTTTTTCCTTTCCTTTTGCCTTCTCTGTAAATCCCAGCAGAAAGCTTTTAAATGACCACATCTTCCGCAATGGTCGCAATACCACACACTGTATCTTCTAGGAGATGGAATCGCTCCCTTCGACATTTTCACAAACACTGAAGATGCACACACACAACACTCGTTCAAGCTGGATAGACGAACCACAAGTAATGTCCCAAACTAACTACGGTAGCCACAAATCGACAGTCAATTTCCTCTGCAGTCTCCTGCCTTCAGCGATTCAGCACCAGAAAGCTTTGCACCTTGCAAAATACAGCACACCACCTACTACCGCACTTGTTTCTTCCTCCGTGCAGGCCCAGCCCGGAGTCACGTACCTCTCGCACGCTGTGGCGTGCTGCTTCTTCTCTCCCGGCCACCACACGGACCAGCACCAATCAGCCCCCCACGATGTGCAGCTCCACCTGCAATACCTTGTTGAGTTCCGGCCGGCCGGACTTGTCCCTGCTGTGGCACTCCAGCACGAGCACCTCTCCTCTGCTTTTCCTCTCCGCTGCAGCACACCAGCTCGGCTGCAGTTCCTCCCGACGAATCTCCCCCACGCCAGGAGCTCCACCAACTGGTGCTTCTTCCGCACCACAACCAGCAAGACCACCGGTCCTCTCGTCGCCGGCCGCCGCCTCCACACCAACAATTTCTGCAGCTAGCCGGTTACCTCTGCCTCCCTCCTGCTACTACTACCAGCCAGCACAAGCCTCAGCTCATGCACATGCGCCGCTGGCCACCGATTCAACGCTGGCAGCCTCCCACCGTTGCCTCCAGCTCTGATACCATGTAGTCGATTGGGGATTTTCTGGAATCCTCTCACTCTTTCATTCAGACTAGGCAAAAGTATATACAAGGTCCATGTTTACACCTTTAACCCTCTATGTTCCTATCTTTACAACTAAGGGCTACCACCAACAGCCACACATGAGCACCGTAGTGATACTCTTTGAGTTGGCAGACTCAGAGCCTCTATCGTAGCCTCCGAAACCAGCGAGCCCACGGTCACAAGTCACAACCCTTAAAGCACGAGGAATGCTTGCTATCGTGGCCGAGTATTTGCAGAACGACCAAGTCCAGTGACTCCAACATGCTCTGACATGGTGTGTACACCGTTCCATCTTATATGCATGATTATCCCAAATTCGCATTCAGTGTCACTATTATAATTAGTCGATGCATACGACCGTGATTTTTTTTATTGTTGTTTTTTTTAATGTTAGCAGGAGAGCTGCTAAATTCATTGAACAGAAGAAAATTGATCCAGTTTATACGGGAAACCGGACCCAAAAACCACACAGGTGACACCTTTGGCTTACAACGCACAACCAAACACACCCAACAGGGACTCGCCTTGTCTAACCCCAACCGAGAAACGGCGAGGGGTTGGGACACAGAGCCACTAGACCGCTTCACAACCGAAGCAAGACAACTCAAAAGCACAACCCAAACTCCAAGAAGGCACGCATCAACGTACAGCCCACTCTTGACGCCAAGAAGAAGTAGTGGCGAGCGGACGGCAGGACATGACCGGACCTGGAGAGAGCGTCGTCGAAGAGATGCCGCATCAGTGTACATTGCGCCCTAGGGACCCACGCTCCAAGTGGAGGCCAACCTTGGCATCAGGCACTGTCGTAGGACTCCACGAGCAACCCGAACAGCGCCTCCAAGGAGGTAACGACGCCGTAGCGCCGCCACTGTCTGAACCAACAAGCTGGATCTAGGGTTTCCCCCGTTGCTCAGGAGGGGGATGAAAAGGACCAGGACGACGCCTTCAAGAAGGTGACGGCACCTGTAAGCGTCGCCGTCGTCCGCAACAGCACGGGATTTCTCCAGGCCCAACATTATCCCCACAATCCACACAAACAGGCCAAACAGAGCCAAGCGAGCACACCACAGAATGTGAGGCCATTCCCTGCCACCGGCAAGGTGGCGACGGCCACCTCAAGCATCACCCAGGATAGATTGACGTGCTGCCAAACCTTCTTCCGCTTCTCCGCGTCGAACAGGAGGATGCAACGCCCATCGACGGTGACATTCGTCTCTCGTCGGCCACCAACGCCTCGCTCCACCAACAGCGACAGCACGCCGCGCCTGCCCAACAACAGGAGGATGCAACGACCACCCGACGACGACGCCATTCATCTCCTCACCTCACCGATCGACCACCCCTCCACGGACCTCCGCTCCCGCGAGGCGGCATCACCACCACCTGCGACGCCGAGCAAGCGTCGGTCAAGCCCTGCCGAGCAGCGGCTAAGCTCGAACGCATCCTGGCCGAGCGGGCCTGCTGAGCCCAGATCGGGCCCAAACGGGCCCAAAAGCGCCGCTCGCGCCCGGCTCCAGGGCGCTGCCGCCGGTGTGCAGGTGCTGCCCGCCCCTCCGCCTCGCTCTGCAGTTCACCGGCATCTCCCCATCGCTCCTAGGGCTCCACCGCCGAACGCAGCTCCGCTCCGCGCGACCGGTGACCAAGAGGCCACGCTGGTCTGCCCACGGCCCTCCGCCTCTCTGACGGGCAGGGTGCCGCCACCGCCGCCGAGGTCAGCGGCGGCAGCGGCCGGAAATCTGGGGTGGCGGCGCTTTTTTGGCTGGAGTTGGGGAATCTCCGGAGTCGCCCGAGCGGGGGCGACCCGGGAGGAAGAGAAATTTTCTAAGTCCCCCTTAGCCATTTGATTCACCGCATCGTACGTTTTATTGTTGTAGATCTGTTCTCTTTGGTCCAAGATTGGCCAGGGGAGTTGTACACTGTTGTACTGAGCTTGCTGCTCATTGTGGTTTGTATGGTCCGTAACAGATTGTTCAGTGAGATATATACTGAGCGGCTCGGCCTCCTTCCCCGCTGCCTTTCGGCGCCCTCCGCTCGCTCCTGCTACCCTCCAACCGCCATGGCGTCCTCTGCTCCCCATCTCGAGTTCCTCGGCGGCCTTCGGTTTCCGGCAGTGAGGAGAACCACGCGACTCCGGCGACTCGCTCCGGATGCTACGGCCCGAGCTCCTCCGCGCGGATCTGACGGCAGGGTGGCCAGATCGGTCGTGCGTAGCTCGGTCCTTGTGGCTCCCCACTGCTCGGTGTGGGGTGGGCTGGTCCAGCTCGGGTGCTGGCCACGGTCGGCGAGCAGCCTGCTCCAGGGAGTCCCCGTGTTTGTGTTTTTCCCCGGTGCTTCAGATCTACTGGTGGAGGGGATTGGGTGGTGTCCATGGTTGTTGTGGAGGTGGCTGGACTGCGAGCGGATGGTTCTGATTGGGTTCTCGGAGGAGTGCCTCTCGCGGTGGTTGGGGAGGCCGGCCTCGCGGAGGTGGTCCGTCGTCTGTTCGGCGGATGAGGTTGCCATCCTTGATACGTCGGGGCGGCGGCCCTGAGAGGTGGGTGCGGTAGTGGCTTGACGGCAGGCTCCACATCGCACGGTGTTGGCTGTGCCCCTTGGGCGTGAGGGCGGCTAGGTGGGCAGCTTTGGGAGTCCCTGGCGAGGCCCGGCATGGGTGCTGTTCCTCGCCCAGATGCTGAACTGGAGGCTCTGTTGCAGCCATGGTGTGCCCTGCCCGTCGCGGTGGGGGTTGGAGCCGGTGTCCCTCGGCGATGGGTGTGTGGAGTTGGGCCGAGCGAAAGCTCAAGCCGTCTTTGACGCCAGTGTTGGTGACGCCCGTGGGCGCCGCTTTCCCTCTTGGGGGCGACACTGTGGTTCCACCCCACCTCCCTCGTGTATACTTCGGGTGAAAACCCAGGTCTTTGACCTGACGCTGGCGGCGCTTCAGCGTCGTGACCTCCTTGGAGGCACCGTCTTGGAGCAGGGGTCCCCTCGCTTCGCCTTGGCTGTTTGAGCGCAAAGCTGGTGCCTTTCGTAGCCGACGATCTGAAGTGATGTTGTCTTGTTCTTGTGCTGTGGTGGAGGCACAACCTGCGGACAAGGTGGTCCGATCCCACCCCTTTGGTGGCTGGCCGTTTTACGCAAGGGTTTGGTGCTCGCCGTTGTTGCTGGTGTTGTCCGATCCCGCCCCTTTGGTGGCTGGCCGTTCTACGCAAGGGTTTGGTGCTCGCCGCTGCTGGTGATGTCCCATGTCCGATCCCGCCCCTTTGGTGGCTGGCCGTTCTACGCAAGGGTCTGTTGCTCGCTGATGTCGATGTTGTGGTCTCCGTTCGGCGTTGTGATGCTCGGCGTCCTCTCCTTCGTGCTCGAAGTCTGCTGGAGGCTGGTCTTTCGTCTCCTGCTTCCCTCTCCGTTGTCAAGCTCTGTGCTAGTGGTGGTGATGTCTTCGCCGGTGGTTCAATCCTGCCTCTTGGCCGGCCGTTTTACGCAAGGATGTGGTGCTCGGTGTAGTGTTACCTTTTCTTTTAGCTTGTCCTTGGTCTGCTTTGTTAGAGGTTTTCCTCAACACCTTGTTTCGCCTGTATTTGCCGTTGTAAAACTCTGAGCTTTGTTAATTCAAAGCTTGGCATTATTGCTTGTTATCTAAAAAAACTGACAAAGCTTTCATATAAATTTTTCCTAAACGGGCACAATCAGGACACATTTGTCTTTTACCGGTTATCACCATCAGGTGTATTTTTCCTTCAAAGGGTTACACTGTTTTGTCTGAAACATAATTTTTATTTACTGTTTGACAATCCTCTTCATATAATCTCCAAGATAATTATTTTGACTTGATTCTAGCAAATTGCGACTATGCACATTTCTGAAAAACTGAATCTGCACCATTTGTGGAATGATCAACCGATCCAACTCAATAGACTGGCACCGTAGGGCAAGCAAAGTGACATATTTCTGGCTGTTTTTCTTTCCAATTGTCTGCCCCAATTGTCATGTAAAAATATATTTTATTAGTTGAACTATCATGGCATGATATGCTTAATTTTTTAGTGCTATTTGTGTGCTTCACGCCATTTTACTTTCCACATACATGCAATTTATGTACTTATTTTTTAATATAATATCTAAGGCCTAAATGCAAAAATCATTCTGTTTATAATCTCTGCAGCAACGCGCGGGGTGTCTCTAGTAGATTCAATGTTAAAACTAATGCTTCAAAAAATAACAAAGTGGATCAAGTAATCAGAGAAAACCGAGAATTTAGAAACAAGGATGACGGAACAAAGTAAGCATAATATTCGAGGCAACAGAGAAATATGATCTATAATAAATATGAACTGAAAGTAAAGGGAACAAAGAGTTCTGATTTGTTTCTCGGAGTTCAACCTATTAACAACAACTCTATGTCTTCGTTCGGAGAGGCTATGCATGCACATACACCAGGTACCTTGGACTAAAACCTTCATCTCGGCTAGCCAAGCTAGCTCGTGAGCTTGACCCGTTCTCTTCGATTTGATTTTCGCAAGAAATCCAAAACCCTAACAGACTTGTCGCGGCAAATCCACACAACGGATGCTCGAACAACTGACTCGTAACCATGTAGGAATGCCGATATCTAGGATCCAAGAGTAGTAAGCATATATTGTCGTCTCAAAAGTGTTGTTGACTTGTGCTGACTTGTAAAGGATCTTTGATCCAGAATTTCAACTCAAATCGATAATGCCTCCGACCCTACCAACCGGGGATCGGATCCTATTTATAGTCGTAGCCCACCAGCTAGTTGTTACAAGAATATTCTATGTACGGGCACTTCATAACGGTCACATCTTTGTGGCTTCAAAAAATATGGCACGCAAGAGGTGCCACACACTTGATGCTTCGATCAATTTTCTACCATGGAGCATTAACTCCTAAAGACAACATTTTTCACAAACTGGAGAATTGGACTCAACATAGGTTATACTGAAGTTACAACTAGCTCTACCACATGTTCAACACAATGCTTCACAGTTTCACCATACTGATGCACAAGAGATCTCCAAAGGATTGATGTTTAATATTTTGAGTCAAACTGAGGTTGCAATCAATTTTCACTTCTAGTAGCTCTAGTCCCTTTTAATACCATGGTGTAAATAATATTAAAGAATGGACCGGGAACCGTTGTTTCACTAGTGGTGTCTCTCCAAAGATAATAATGTTGTTGGGTGAACAAATTTCAGCTAGGCAATTGATAGAACTACGATTAGACAATTATAACAAGAATGTTCATGGCACATATTCATGTAAGCATCACATCAATCATATATAGACTGCACCCCAGTACCGCATCTATAACTAATACTCCACTTCGAGACTGCTATCCAGCATGCATCTCTAGGAATTAAGTTTAAAACAAAAGAGTATGACCTTAAGTATCGTTCATGACATAAGCAATATTTATGACACAAAAAATGAACACCACTGTTTTATCCTTAATAGCAACATCACATCCTTACTTACTCGTTTCTGTTATCTCGAGCCCAGGAATGAAGGAGGCATGAACCCACTATCTAGCATATACACCCTCTTGTAGATCTAACGCGAACACTTGGCCAGAGTAACCACTTAGATCGGATAGCATGCAAGAATGTAAATAAAGTAATCTCATAATATATATAGCATGCACAAACTGATCATAACATCATAATTCATCATGTCCTAGCAAACATAACAACATAACAATTACGTCGGATGGATCTCGATCATGTTAGGCAGCTCATGTGACCATTGTATTGACGAACAAGGAGGAGAGTTAACCATCTAGCTACTGTCATGGACTCGTAGTCCAAGATGGGACTACTCACGCGTCATCGTGGAGGCAATAAGTTTGGTGTAGATGCCTCCGACGTCGATTCCCCCTCTCGCAGAGTATTGGAATAGGGCTTCGGATTGGTTTCCGCGACGGCGGCGACTCGGTATCGAAATTGGAGAAAAGGGGTCCGTTCATGAGGGTTTTCTGTCGCAGACAATATATAGGTGAAGGGGTGGCGCGAGGGGTGCCCGAGGCGGTGCCGCGGGTGGGGCCCATATGTTAGCTCCTGACCGCGGCCCCATGGAACGGTCCCACCCCGTGGATCGCCTCGTCGAGCCCCTTTGGCTCCTGGTCCCACCTGATAAGTTAGGGCTCCGTGAATTTTCTGGGGTTTTTTGATGACTTTTTCTTAAGTGATTTTCCGAAACTCAGAAACAGGAGAAAACAACAACTGACACTTGGGCAATGAGTTAACAGGTTAGTTTTAGAAAGAAATGCAAAATGATATAAAATCATAACATAAACATGTAACAATGGTATGAAAGTAGCAATGAACAATAAAACATTATAGATACGTCCAGCATCCCCGAGCACATGTCAAGTGGCCATACATTCAAACACAAATTCGAAAGGAGAGAAATCCTTGCTGGTTGGTCTCTCGTTCTAGTTAGTGTCACGCCAATATAACAACAAGGTTAGAAGAAAGGCACACTATCACTCAATTCAATCGCCCTGCTACATAGTGTCACTGTTAATTTAAAGATGTTCTTAGCAAAGAGAAAATGTTGTTCTAGCGTATACTATCCTCGTAGAGGGAAGATTTAGGCAAATCACATAGCACAACCAAAAATTAAGGAGTGAATTCCGCCTTTTACATTCTAGTTGTGTATTTGTGACACTAATTACCCCATAGAAACTTTGGACTTTTTTCTGGAGGATGTATCTCTGTTAAAAGAGGTGTGAGGTGATGATTGAGGTTCAAAAATATCAGGCTATTGACGAGAAACTGAAAACATGGTGAAGAGAAGTCTGAACGTTATCAACGACAAAGCCCTCTGATCTTTGTATATTTGACGCACCACATAGACATAGCAAGCCGGTTTGTTCTAACGAATTTTGTATAGTGTAAAAATGGGGTAAAACATGTTCAAAATTGTATATATGTTGTATTATGATTTTGCCTCATTAAACGAGATAATAATTGTCAAATACACAGCTACTCAATCCTTTCCTAAATATAAAATGTTTTAGCTTTTTACATACGAACTATATACGAACATATATAGACGTAATTAGTATTTAGATTCACTCATTTTATACTGTATGTAGTCCACATGCAAATAGATATAACATCTTATGATACATAGAGAGTAAGAGGTAAAAGTAAAATTCACTCCAAATTAAGCAATTCCGAATCTAAATGTCACGAAGAACCTATTCCTCCTGGGGAAGACTCCTCGCGCAAGACGTGAAGAACTTGCCGAACAAGAAGCCCGTGCACTGGGCACACACGATCTTTCGTCATCCTTCATGGTAAAAATGACCGGAAATATCCTTGAGGCGAAAGAAATTCACTAAATAAACGTCGGGCGAAACTATTTTACAAAATAACCCTTTCGGGTAGCGCCTTACAATAAGGCGCTATGGTATTCGGTGTAGCGCCTCAGTGTAAGGCGCTACGGCGTCTGAGGGCCCCACCCGTGGTCATGTAGCGCCTTGGTAAAAGGCGCTATGCTTCGGATGTGTAGCGCCTTGTTGGAAGGCGCTATGCTCCGCATCCTTAAGCCGCGCGACGCCCACCTCCGGCCCTAGTGGCCACTCCCCCCCCCCCACAGAACCCATGCGTTGTGGCGGCGTTAGGGTTAGCCGCCGCCGGCCCGTGGTCCTCCTCCCCACCGCCTCCCCACCGTGCTCCTCTGACGCTCGTGCTCCTCTCCCCACCGAGCTGCTCCGCTCGTGCTCCTCACCCCCCACCGAGCTGCTCCGCTCGTGCTCCTCACCCCCCACCGAGCTGCTCCGTCCGTGCTCCTCCCCCCACGGAGCTCCTCCGCTCGTGGTCCTCCCACGGAGCTCCTCCGCCCGTGCACCTCTCCACACCGAGCTCCTCCCCACCGAACCCCTCAGAGCAAGGTATGGGTTCAGTCCCGAATTTATTTGCAAATATTTGATCTATATGTTTCACTCCCAAATTAGTATATTTGGATGCAAATTTATTGCCTATTTGATTGTCTTATGGAAGAATGACATGTTTGTAATATATTTAGCATTAGGATAGGCATAGTATGTATTGGTAAAAATTATAGGTTATTTTTGCTTAAAAACCGATTGTCTATGTTAGAACCATGCTCAAATATTCGGCACATAGTCACACATAGGTAACTCAAATGTTTGGAATCTTTTTCGGAATATGTAACTCACATAGTGCGATGTCATATTGTCTGGAATATGTAGGATGGTGTGGTTACTAGATAATCACTACGATGTTCAACACCGGGCCTATTTGATGGCGGAGAAGAGAGAGGTAAAAAAAATTATTTTTACACTTGTATGCATTATTTTTCTATTGTTTGGTAGAAGATTATGTCGTAATAAATTTATTTGTCTATTTGCAGGAGCTTATACCATTGAAGATTCGGTCTCGGGGGGCGTCGTCGAGTGACATGCCGTATGATGAGCGGTACACTGAGTACATCGAGACGTTAGGCCTCCTGCCGTTCATCCAGCTGGTTAGCCGGTCGACCCCAAACCTAAACGCGTCCACAATCACGGCTCTTGTCGACCGATGGAGGCCGGAGACGCACACTTTCCACCTTCGGACTGGCGAGATGACAATCACTCTACATGATGTTTCCATGATCCTTGGACTTCCTATCGAGGGGAAGCCACTATGTATGAGCACAGATTCTGGAGGGTGGCGCGCGCAGATGCATGCCCTTATTGGTATGGCTCCTGAGGAGCTCGAACACAAGAGTAAAGACAGAATCCCAGCTGGCGCTACTTACGCGTGGATAGTACAGAACTTCGCGCATTGCCCGGTCAATGCAGATGAGGGCGTGATCCAGATGTACGCTCGCAATGACACAAATTTCTCTTTGAGGAGGTAATACCTTGGTTCTCAAAAGATGAAAGAACCACTCCCAATTATGATTGTTCTCCACCTCAACCAAAGCAAAAGCCAATGGCAACAAACAGTTATTTGCATCGTTTCCTATTGCAACCAATAGAGTGCCCTTGTATTGACCGGTCAAAAAGGTGCCATCAACGGAGATGACGGTCCTACAATGTTCAAAAGCACGAACACATTGCTCGAATTCCCAAAATGCACGGCCAAATACTCGGACAGTCTTTTCATTGTACTTCGTTGTTTCTTGCCCATATGGCTCAACCACATGAACCATGCTCGGGTTAGTGGCGGCCATGGCTCCCAACAACCTAGGGAGTCGGTTGTATGCTTCCTCCGAGTCATCGTACAACATCTTGAATGCGGCTTGCTTCGCCTTCCATGCTTTCCCGTACTTGACCTTGTAGTGAAATAGGGCTTCCACAAGTTCCATGACGCTCTTAATGCTCATTGTTGGAAGTGACGATATGGAGTTGGAAAGCCTATAAGCAATGAACTCGGAGGTGAGTTGTCGGTGCTCTTGTTTCACATCCTTGCCATCAAGCTTCTTGCCTCGGCACATGTGTGTTGCCACACAACTAGAAATGTGCCATTCGGGTCCTTTCTTGAATGGTACGGCACGCACAACCCATGGGCATCCATCGTCCAAGCATCGCACCGTGTAACGCTTATTTTGGTCCGAGTGAACCACCCTAAATGGACGATGATACTTAACCGAGAACTCCTTTATCCATACCTTAAATTCCAACAAGGTTGCGAACATCAAACCGGGAGATATCCCATTATCCTCGTGATTCATATCCCAGTAAGAAGTTATCCTTGCTCCGAGTACTATACCCTTGCCACCGTCAACCGTGGCTTCATCCGCGAGACTAAGATCACGAAAAAGCGGTATCCGATGATCACGCCCCAATACCTTCTTATAAGCTTCGGCCTCCTTGACCGTGAATCCCTCCTCATCAACTTCTTCATCGGGACCATCGTCATCCGAGTCCGATGCATAGCATCGAGAATAAGGGATGTCATGATCCATACTCTCTTGCTCAAGGTATGTGTCCAAATCTCCAACATTGTTGTCGTGGAGGTCAACCCCATCCGCATCATCATCATACCCATCATCTCCGTGCTCATCATTTGTCCTCAATGCCTCATCTTGCCTCAAAGTTTCTCTCACTTCATGTTGGGAGGAAGGAGGTTCGATCACTTCATCTTGGTTCATGATTGGTGGACTCCTACCATCAAATGGGGAGTCACATTGGTTCAAGTCCAAGTCCATATGAGCATCAACCTTCTTAGTGGCAAATAACTCAATAGACTTGTCTAGTGATTCGGCCACGGTCTCCTTGTATGCAACCCAATGTAGTCCCGAGTTGATACACAAAAACTTCCAACGGAGGTGCACACCATGACCCGCATTGTGTCTTCCCTCCAACTCTACAACATCACTTGGTGAAAGAACGAGATGTCGCCTAGAGGGGGGTGAATAGGCGCTTTTAAAACTTTTACGCTTAGGCTTGAAAAAATGCGGAATAAAACTAACGTTTAATTTATCAAGCCAAAACCCTAATATACTAGGTTCACCTATGTGCACCAACAACTTATGCTAGACAAGTTAACAACAAGGATAGCAAGATATATAACTTCAAGCTCGATGGCTATCAAAAGGTAAATGCATAAGTAGAGGGTTTGGTTATAGAGATAATCGACACAAGTGGAGGCGGAGATTTGTTTCCCGTAGTTCCTTCCCAATGGAAGTACATCTACGTTGGAGAGGTGTGGAGGCTCCTTGGCCCTCCTACAAGCACGTCCGTGCTCACCCTATTCTCCGTGAGCTCCTCCCGTGGGGAATACCCGATGGGGGATTTTCTCATCCACTATAAGGTCGTCTTGAGGGCGTTGACCAAACCCGTACAATGAGGTCTTCTTGAGGGCGTTGACCAAACCCGTACAATTTGCCCGAGCCTACCTCCACACAATAGGAGGCTCCCGTAGCACCACAACCGTCTAGGGTGCACAATGCTCCCAAGAGGCACAAGCTCTTGGGAGCCCTATGCACCCAAGAGTAGCAAGCTTCTCGAACTTCAAACCCATGTATCACCGTGGGGAACTCAAACCGATGCACCAAATGCAATGGCAAGAACACACTAAGTGGTCAAGTCCTTCTCTCCGAAATCCAACCGAAGCAACTAATGCTAGGGAGGGATTTGAGAGGAAGAACAAAGGAGAAACACTAAGAACTCCAAAATCTAGATCTACTAGGTTCCCCTCACTTAGAGGAGGAATGGATTGGTGAAATGGTAGATCTAGATCTCCTCTCTTGTTTCCCTAAAGATGGGCAAGAATCATTGAAGGGAAGTGGAGGAATCAAGCTCTCAAGATGTGCAACAATGGAGGAGAGAGAGAGAGCAAAAGGTTTGGAAAGAGTTGGGCAACCATTGGGGAAGAAGACCCTTAAATAGGTTGCCCCAAAAATCCAGCCGTTGGGGGGCTGAATCCCGCAGGGGCGGTACTACCGCCGGTGCTGGCGGTACTGCCGCCCCCAAGGGTTTCAGCCAGCCAACGGCTAGCAAAACAGCCCGCAACAGCGGTACTGCCGCCACAGGCGGCGGTACTACCGCTGGGGGCACTGGCGGTACTGCCGCCAGAGGCGGCGGTACTACCGCGGGCGAGCAACAGAGGGCAGCTTTGGCGGCACTAGCGGCGGTACCACTGGCGGTACCGCGAGCTCCCGGAGGAGCACGGGAACCGCACAGCGGTACTGCCGCTGGTGCGCAACCGAAGGCAGCTTTGGCGGCACCAGTGGCGGTACCACTGGCGGTACCGCGAGCTCCAGGAGGAGCACGGGAACCGCACAGCGGTACTGCCGCCAGAGGCGGCGGTACTGCCGCTGGTGCGCAACCGAAGGCAGCTTTGGCGGCACCCGTGGCGGTACTACTGCCGTAGTGCAATGCCGAGAGAACAAGGAAAACACAGGAGATGGCGGTACTACCGCCGGTGACGGCGGTACTGCCGCCCCCTGGAACAGAGAAAGCTGCAGAGCCAGAAACTGAATAACTTTTGCTAGGAAACTCCGATCGAGGTGAATCCAATTTTGTTGGAAAGAGGACGACAAGAGCTACCCAACAAAAAGCAGAAATATTGAAACCAAGCAAGGGAGATTTTTCTAATAAATGGAAGAGTGAAACCTTCTGCACGGATGGACCGGCAAAATCTCCAAAACCGAAAACGCAAGAGAAGATGCATACGAAATCCGTTTTCGGTGAACTTGGCCTTGTCATGACTAGCACGACAAGCACCAAGACCACACCACGATAAGAGCCAAATAAGAAGCTCTCTACGACGATACGATCAAGATATTCGCTCGAGAGCCCCTCTTGATAGTACGGCTATCTATCCTATAATCCGGTCTCTCAACTAACATCATGAGACCGGTAAAATAGAAACCCTATCAAGATCATACCTTTGCCTTGCGCATAATCCACTTGAGCTAGATGATGACGATCTTGACCTTCTCAAGTTGGACCACCTTTCTTGATTACGCTCTGCTTGGTGAAGACTCGCAACGTGCTCCCCCATACACCAAGATGGGAGAGACACCCTTCGACAAATCTTCACTTGGCCTTTATCTTGATGACGATCACCACGTGACGCCATCCTCCATGGGCTTCATAGGATATCCCTTTCGTTGCATGCTCATGGAGAAATGCCTAACCACATATAGAGATACAAGCACATAGATCATGGGTTAGTTCATAAGGCTATATTGACAATTGCTTACCATACCATGGGATCATACGATCCCTCATGGTACATCCCTAGCCTTGTGTGTTGATCAACTTGCACTTAGCCTTGATCAACATAAATCTTCTTCTTTTAGCCTTGACTCCAACATATGGAGTTCAAAGCATTGCTATGGACCAAACCTACAAGTATAGCTCAAAGCACACATTAGTCCTTAAGGATTGTGATTAATTACCAAAACCACACATGGGGGCAACCATGCTCTTTCAATCTCCCCCATTTTGGTAATTGATGACAATCCCTTTTAAGAGGTTTCATATAGTGAATTAAGCGTACTTGCAAGACAAACAAGCAAGCACGCAGGAGCATAAAGGCAAATGCTTAAGAACCAAACTAAAGCATAAAACCACATTCCATTAAACCCTCTAAACTTCTCCCCCATTGGCATCTATTGCCGAAATGGGAGGAAAAATTTAGAAGGTCAATATAATATGAGTTTCTCCATAAGGTGTGCATTTCTCAAGATATGAGTGTAATCAAATGCACTTATTCATTGACGAATAATTAGAGGGAATCAAACTATATTGAGGATCCGAAGATTGCAAAAATATGAAGTCATTCTAAACATCTCCACAAAGGAGAAAAGCAATCGAAAAGATCCAAAACGAGAGTTCTAAATAAAAAAAATGGAGAAGCTCCCCAATGTTCATGCACTATTGAGGAGTGCACAAATATGGCTTCCTCGCTCCCCCAAAATCATCTAGAACATACAATAAGTGCAAGAGTGCATAAAACAAACATAGCACATAGCACTTGCACCAAAAATATGGTTGAGCCATGAGAAGATACCAATTGAAAAGATTCAACATAAGAGAGGCCCAACCAAGATACAAAGAAGATCTTTTAAAAAATGTTCACAAGCTCAAGGATACCAATTGGAAACTAAAACAAATTGAAAAGGCCCAAAGCTAGTGAGAACATTTAGGCAATACAAATCAACATGCTCACCATGATAAGCATGAAGTCAAAGATCTTCAATAAAACATGAGTGCACAAAGATGCAAATAAAAATAAGACCAGCACTCACGAGATATTTTCTTTTTGAAGCCACCAAAGAATCAACGATAAAAAACAAGGTGACTTGAAAAGAAGAAAGGATACCAATTGAAAAAGTTACCTCTCTCATATGTATAGGTTTCTAAGTAGATAAATCATTGATGATTTACACCCACAAAGAAACATGTACATACGAAATGGTTAGAGAAGAAGAGAACAAGGTATCCAAAGGGAAGTCATAAATACACAAATAAGATTATTGCTTAAAAGCATAGCATATAGCTCAAATTTATCTTATTGTATATAGATGAACTTCAAACACATCAAAGACATCACACATATCACTAAGGGAACAAGAGATAGTGAAGATGCTTTGAGAAAAAGCAACAAGTATCATAAGAAGGATATCAATTGAAGGAAAGGTTTTTGCAATTTCAACACAAATATCACAAAGATATACCAAGTGAAGGAAATAGGCCAAAACCACAACAATTGCATATAAAGCATTTCATGCCAAGAAGCAACCTACACAAGGTTGAAACTAGAAAATTATGCATGGGATAGATACTTGTTACCGAGATGTCATTGGTGATGAAGAAGATGAGAGTTCGTTAATCATCGTAGCTTGACTCCTATGATCACATGGTGAGAACACCTTCCTTATGAATAAGGCAAGCATACAATGCATCTTCATTGCACCTAAAACACAATTCAAGTACAAAATGGTTCCCAAACTCATTGGGTCCCATAGTAGTTAGATACACTACAATATATAGGACACACTCCACATAAATATGTGCATATAGATATGAAATTTAATTTCATGCACATCTTAGCCGATTTAGGATTTGGTGGAGTATACCCTATATATTGGAACAAAAAGACAAGCATGCCATAAGATACATATATTAATAAATATGCATGCAAAGACTTTCTAGAACCAAAAGGATACAATTTGGACACAAACACTAAGTAAACCAAAAGTAGGCACACCAAGGTGTGACACGAAAAGGTTGTCCAAATTATATCAAAATCCAAATCAACACATGATCAAGGAAGAATCAAAACAACCAATGATTGATTCCAACACATCAACACATGAAGTGAGATATCAATAGGAATCAAATCAAACAACACATGAGAGATAAGATGCAAATTGAAAATAAGATACCCGCAAGAGGGAAAGATACCTAGAGAAGAGTATTACTTGAAAGACATCAAGTAAAACAAAAACAAGAAACAAGGTATGAAAGCTCCCATAAGAGATACCAATTGAAACAAATATCTATGGATGAGATATAAAATTTCAATAGATACAATTGAAGGTACCTAAGCAAGATCAATGAGCATAGAAGATAAGATGAAAGATAAATGATCATTGGTTTTTCTCATTTAAGAAGATAAGATACAAAACAATAAATGAGAAAGCAAACTCCCAAAAGAGAGTAAGGTTACAACAAATAAACCAAGCACTCTTTATTTTTCAAGATGGCACAAAGCCTAAAATAAAATATTTGTTTTCCATAAACACCAAGGAAAGAAATTAAATGCCAATTGAAAAGATCAAATGTCAATTGATAAGATAGTGTTCTAAATAATAAAGAAAAGCTCCCCCAAGATTCGTGCATTATCTTTAGGATTTGCATTTGAATACAAAACGCACACACAAGGGTTCATTACTTCTCATATGCCATTTAAAGCACTAACAAGATCAATAAGACATAAAGATCCTCAAGAGGCAAGGAAGACAAAGGGAGTCAACGCAAAAAAAAACTTGGCAAGAGATAGGGCAAATACGAGCAAAAACCAATGCAAGGAGAATCAAAGATATTCTACCACAAATATGAGTATCAATTGTCCAAGGACAAAGAGTAAAAGGAAATATTTTCCCGGTGATAGAGATATCCAAGAATATCCTTGCAAGATAAATCATATGGCAAAAGATAAGAATTAAAGAAAATCCATATTTGATAGAGTTTGTTGGTAGCTCCAACTATTCGAACCAACCGGCAAAGCCATGGTTAAAATAATATGGAGCGAATGATTTCTCAAATAGCATATGGAGATACATATTTGAGGAAAACCACGCCAAGCAAAACTCAAGCGAACAAGATCCAAAAGAAAACCAAATAGGAGCACTCAATAAAATTGGAAGTTGTTCGAGCAAACATGCCACATAGGAATAGGATAATTTACAATATCAAAACCAAGTGGCAAAACCTCAAATATTCATGTTTTCTAGAATTGTAATAGGCACATAGCTTATTACTCCCCCATAACGTGATGATCCAAAAAAAATTTAACAAGAGGCAACTAAAAAACCAACTAGAGAAATTAATGGACATTATAGAATTTGAATTTCTCATGAATAATACATACCACATAGAGACTAGATAATCTTGTTATATCAATACTATGTGGTGTACATCATGAATACACATTTTTGGGATTGTGAAGTGCACAAAGCAAGTCACTCACCCAAAATTGGTATAGTCCATTAATCTCCCAAAAGAGCCAAATAAAATCCACACAAGATCCAATAAACGGCTCAACACAAAGTTTACACATACATGATACACAACTAACATACACATACTTGATTTCTCAAGATAAGTAGGAAAGAAGCACATCATATACAAACACATGCTAGGAACAAAACTAACACATGCAAGGGGGCAAGTAACTTTCAATGTAAAAGAGTTAAGTACAAGTTACCGCAAGGAGGAACATTGGATATAAGATAGATAAGTGATAATCCAATTGACTTGGCTTGAGGAAATATAACCATGAAGATCCCTTAATTCTTCATAAGATAGCCAACTCTCCAATGTCCTCCAACACAACCTATTGATCAAGTTTGAGCTTGTTGGTCCCCAACAAAGTTGGATCCTAAGATGTTAGTCACAATAGGTTTGGGTACCCAAATGGTTCTTTTCTTGACACCACTTTGAGAACCCACATATTTGGCAAACACATTGCCAACCCTATCCTTCCTAAGAGAGTAAACATCATCAATTAGAATGGGGTTGGATAGGGTACCGTTTGTGCATGAAGAAGCCACGTGACCCTTCTCACGGCATAGGTAGCAACACCGACTCTTCCCTTTCTTCTTGATAGGCTCCTCAACTCGAGGAGCAATAGCATGAGTCTTCTTAGGAGGTGGCCTTTGTTCAACTCGTGGTTGAGCATGAGATTGAACAAGAGGCCGCTTCCCTAGTTGCTTCTCACTAAGAGGCTTCTTCTTCATAGGGCAATCTCTAACATGGTGCCCTTCAATCTTGCACTTGAAGCAAGTAATCTTGGCCGGATTCTTGACTTGTTCATGGCCCTTCTTCTTGTCGATCTTGGACTTGATCTTGTCATTGGAGTTGAATCCAAGTCCACTCTTGTCATTGGGGGATTGTTGCATACTCAACATGTTGTCAAGTGTGGACTTCCCTTTATGACTCTTTTCCAAGCCTTTCTTCAAAGAAGTGGCTTGGGCCTTGAGCTCATTCCTTTCCTCTACATGGTTAGTGATAACACAAGAACTAGAGGAGGTAGATGCATCATTGTTAGAGCAACAAGGCATGGAAAGTAATTCATCACATGATGTGCCAACATTGTGAGTGGATGAACTACGAGGAATAGCACATGGCAATATAGCATTATTAGTAGAGGATGTGCCATTGTCCATACGAGGTTCACTAGATGTTACCTTGGTAGTGGTAGCCTCAAGAGCTAGCTTTAGCCTATCATGGGACACTATAAGATCATCATGAGAGCTAGATAGCTTTTTATGATTTTCTTCCAATTTCCCATAATTGCTAGTTAGCAACTCAAGTTGAGCCCTTAGCTCAACATTCTCCTTTAAAATGGATGCTTCACAAGAAGTAGAGTTAGTAGCACAAGCATCATCATTAATAGCAATAGGAGAACAAGTAGGAACCTCTTTTAGCATTTGAGCTTGGAGTTGATCATGCGACTTAGTGAGATTAGCGAGAGAACCTTCCAAGGACTTGAATTCCTTTTCAAGCTTCTCATTAGCCTCAAGAAGTCTAACATTTTCAACCACAAGCTCATTATTTTAGTTTTTATTATTTTAGCAAGAGCTTGAGCATGATCATGTTCTTTTCTTAGTTTGGACATCTCTAGATTATTAGTCTCCTCAAGATTAACAAGAGTTTCCTCAAGAGTTTACCCACGACCTTGCTCTTCTTCAAGAGCAATAGAGATGTCCGCAATCTCATTGGCATAATCACGCTCACGAGCTTCCATTTTCTCAATGGTGTCTTCATACTCATCAATAATATTTTTACTTTCATCAAAAATAGACATGATGTTTAAGAAAGTAGAGGAAGCATTATCATTTTTACGAAGAGCACGAAGGACAACATTTTTCATCTTATCTAAGATGGCATCATTATCAACATCATTATTATTATCACCATCATCATTACTTGTAGATTTAGCCATAAGGCAAAAGATAGTTGATGAAGATGAACCATTAGTTGATGCATCACTTAAATTAATATCTTGTTTTATAGAAGGTTGGATTTCCTCTACATTGTTGGGAACACAAGGACTAGAGGAAACACAAGCATTTTGATCATGGCAACAAGATATAGCTAGCATATCATCATGAGATTTATTCATGCAATTTCTATTTCTACATGATATGCATGGACTATTAACACAAGTATGTGAAACATTTATAGATCTATATGTGTTAGAGTCCATAGATGAAGCATTGCAATGAGATAGAGATAAAGGATCATTAATAGTGAACTCACTATAAACATTGCAATGACCATCACTACTCACCATGTCATTAGTTTGTGGCTTACCACATGTAGGTGAAGTAGATGAAGTCGAGAACTCATCACGTCCGGAAGTGGAACAAGAACAATAATCCTCATCAAATTTGGACTTGCCATATTTATATTGAAGCTTCGTCCATAGCTCATGAGCATTTCCATAAGGCATGATTAACCCAAAAACTACATCACTTAAAACATGGACAATTGCATTAGATACTAGAGAATCGAGATAAGAGATTTCCTCATCCTCTAAAGACACCTTTTGTTGGGAATATGCCCTAGAGGCAATAATAAAATAGTTTATTAGCATATTCATGTTTATGATAATAGTTTATTATCCATGCTATAATTGTATTAACCGGAAACATAATACATGTGTGGAATATAAACAACCAGGTGTCCCTAGTAAGCCTCTACCGGACTGGTTCGTTAGTCAAGAGATGGTTAGAGTTTCCTAACCATGGACTTGTTACAGTCACTTGATAACGGAGTCATATCATTAGGAGTAATGATGTGATGGACAAGACCCGATAATAAAGAGTTGCAATTGATCGTGTCACACAAGTTTCATTGCCAACGCTTTTAGTATGCCAAGTATAGTTTCCTTAGACCATGAGATTATGTCACTCCCGTTTACCGGAGGAATGCTTTGTGGACATCAAACGTCACTTCGTAACTGGGTGATTATAAAGGTGGCTTTCAGGTATCTCCGATGGTATTTGTTGGGTGACATGAATCAAGACTGGGATTTGTCCTTCCTTGTGACGGAAAAGATATCTCTGGGCCCTCTCGGTAATATAGCATAAAAAAGGTTGCAACCATGTGATTAAGTGTTAATCACGGAGATCCTATATTATGGACGACTAAAGAGAATTTGCCAGGTAACGAGATGAAACTAGATATGGGGATATCGACGATCGAATCTCGGGCAAATTAAATATCGGTGAGACAAAGGGAATCGTATATGAGATTAAGAATCTCCGGCATCGTGGTTCAATCGATAAAGAACTTCGTTGAATATGTAGGAGTCAATATGGGCATCCCGGTCCCGCTGTTGATTATTGATATGATCATGTCTGCATGTTCTCGAACCCGTAGGGTCACACACTTAACGCTCTGATGTAGCTAGGGTTAGCGATGAGATAATTGATGGTATGAATGAATATTGATTCGGAGTCTCGGATAGGATCCCGGACATCACGAGGAGTTCCGGAGTGGTCCGGAGAATAAGATTCATATATGGAAAGTGGTTTCCGGAGGTATCGGAAAAGTTCCGGGAATTTTCCGGCAGAGTACCGGAATATTCTAGAAGGTTCTAGAGGAGTCTAGAAGTGGGGCCCATAGGAGTATGGGGCCCACGTGGCATGAAGGGGTGGTGGACTGGCCTAAAGGGCCAGCCGCACCACCTGCCCCAAAGGGGCCCATGCGGGCTGAAAGGCCCAAGTGGGGGCGGCCAAAACCCTAGGGGGCTGGCTTGGGGACCAAGCCTCCCCAGCCGCCGGCCCTAAGAGGGCAAGGGGCGCAGCCCCCCTGGCCACCTATATAAGGAGGGGCTGGGGGAGGGCTGCCGCACCCCTGGAGCTCCCTCCTGCCCTAGCCGCCGCACCCCTCCCCTGCCGCACCACCTCCCCATGGCGCCACCTCTCCCGCAGGGCTGCCGCCATCTCCTCCACCATAGTTGCTGCACCACCCCTAGCCGTAGGGCTGCTGCACCATGCCCTCCTCTCCCTCTCCTCTTGCTTGGCTTGGCGAAGCCCTGCTCGTGGAGACTACACCATCAACGCCACCACAACCGTCGTGGTGCCGAGATCCATCTAGCCATCTCCACCTTGCTTGCGGGATCAAGAAGGCGGAGATCTACATCGAGTCGTACGTGTGGATACCGCGGAGGTGCTACCCCTTGTGGCACTTCATCGAATTGGACTTCGAGGAAATACATCTCCTCGCGACTAGATGAGTCTAGTTGCGGGGATCGACTAGCCAACCCCTGCACCGACAAAACGCGTTTGTTGATCTTCAAGGGTAAGAGATTGGATCTCATCTTTGCTACCTTCGTCTAATAGTTCTAGATCCTTGGGGTTTATTCCGCTTGTTGCGTCGGAAAATTTTTGTTTTCTATGCTGCGACCCCATCAGTGGTATCAGAGACTAGATCTATTCGTAGATGTTGGTGCGATTAGAACACAAGTGTTGTGGGCGTTGATATTTTATGTTGCTACCTTCTCGCGTGCACTTTGCGTCTTTGCGGTATTGTGAGATTGAAGCGGCCCGGACCAACCTTACTCGTCCACGCACGAGAGACCGGTTCCACGACTGACATGCAACTTGTTTTGCATAAGTGGCTGGCGGGTGTCTGTTTCTCTTGCTTTAGTGAAGATGCAATTTTCAATGGAAGGCCTTTCAAAAGGATGAGTAAATAAGCAACTACTATATCACCGTTGTGGTTTTGCGTAGATTAGAACGGTTCTATCTCGTTGACCCAAGCCACGTAAAATTTGCATAAACAAAGTAGAGGACGTCTAACTTGTTTTTGCAGAGGGGGTCTTGTGATGTGATATGGCCAATATGTGATTTGTGATAATGTATGCAATGATCATGTTTGTAATCTTTCGCGACTTGCATGTCGTCGAGTACAGCAACTGGCAGGAGCCATATGGTTGTCTTTTATTTTATGTGACCTGCGTGTCATTGAATCACCATGTAATTGCTTCACTTTATTGCTAAGAGTAGCATTAGTTGTAGTTGCAATAGTTGGTGGACAACCATGGTGATGGCGCCACGATGATGGAGATCATGACGGAGATGGAGATCATGCCGGTGCTTTGAAGATGGAGATCAAAAGCGCAAGAAGAAAGGCCATATCATATCACAATTATGAATTGCATGTGATGTTAATCCTTTTATGCACCTTATTGTTATGCTTAGATGTGATCACGACGGTAGCATAATAAGGTGATCTCTCACGTTAATATCAAGAAGTGTTCTTCCCTAGTATGCACCGTTGCGAAAGTTCGTCGTTTTGAGACACCACGTGATGATCGGGTGTGATAGATTCTACGTTCACATACAACGGGTGTAAGCCAGATTTACACACGCGGAAATACTACGGTTTCCTTGATGAGCCTAGCATGTACAGACATGGCCTCGGAACACAAGAGCCGAAAGGCTAAACACGAGTCATATGGATGATATGATCAACATGGCGATGTTCACCTTTGAAGCTACATCATCTCACGTGATGATCGGTTGTGGTGTAGTGGATTTGGATCGTGTGTCACTAAACAACCAGAGAGATGTTGAGTTTAGTGGGAGTTCATTAAGATGAACTAAAATTATCATAAACTAAAGTCCAGATGTCTTTGCAAAAATCCTTGTAGATCATGGTTGACTATGGTAGTCTATTCGTTGCTGAAAAACTGCATCTCGATGGGTCAAATTTTGTTGAGTAGTACCTGCATCCTGAAAGAAGTCCTACACACCAATGCTCAGCTCTACGTGCTAGAAGAACCAATAGGAGATAAACCCAAATTTTTCTGCAAGCGATGAAGAGTACATGGAGTGGTTTTGAACCACCTACTTGAAAGTCAAGTGGATGATGTGCACCTTCATGAATTCTGACCTAAGTAGACAATTCAAGAACTTGATTGCAATGGAGATTGTTGATGAGCTGAAAAATAGTTTTTCAGCACAAGTTAGAATTGTAAGGTTTGAATGTCTGAACGGTTTTCTTTCACTCAAGATGGAAGAGAACACTTGCTTGGAACAACACCTGAGGATAATGCATGAGATACATCATCGTCTAGTGCTTGTTTGGAACCACGAGATGAATGACGGTTTCGCGATAGATGGGGTGATACGCTAGCTTCTCCCCAGCTTCAAGAATTATGTCAGAGACTATGTCATGGGAAGGGATTTGATCACTTTCTATGAGTTTGTGTCTCGGCTGCGTCATGTCAAAGTGGAACCCATAGCAAGAGAAGTTGACAAGGCAGAAAGTATATATTGATATACATGTTATAAGTGTTTAAAGTCCAAATTGCAATTGTGGTGGTTCCGATAAGTATTTGATACTCATTCTGTTTTATGAAAACAGAACCTGCTGCTTGAGATTTGCATAAAGGATATGGGAAGACGTTGCAGAATAGTGGCAATCAAGGAGTTGATGCTGGCAACGATCTGTCTCTACATTTATCATTTGGATTAGAGGATTTGAATAAGTTTTGTAATCGAATTAAGTGTGATTTTAATTAGTGTGTCTTGCTTATGTGAGACGGTTATTCATGTTAAAGACAATGGTTGTTCTATTTTCATGAGTGACCCTTTTTGGAAATCACAAGTTTTCGATTATAAGTGTATTATTCTTATTATAATCTAGATGATAAATTGGTTAAACATTTATAAAATATGTGACATACTAAAATATCCAAAACTTAACAATGACAATTGTTTTGGTCGTGCTAAATATTGAATAAACATTTTGATGTTTTATCAATGCGCCTTATTGTAAGGAGTATGACTAAAAATGACACCCTTTGGAAGTGTGTCATGAGTTGCCGAAGATAAACACAAGTGTTGGTTGTATTTTCAGAAAATGTGAGATGTCATTATTTTGTGAACTCCATCATAAATGAAATGATTAAATAGGTGTATTTATTCGAGTTATGATATTTGATGAGATCAAATAAAATTCTGGAGTTTAGGATATTAAGTTAACAAGAAAATTGAGTCTTTATGATTTGATCAAAAGAGACAAAATATTTGAGTTATATGTTAGTATGTGGACTTGTGAGAAGTGTTATCACAAATTACAATGTTTAAGATATTTCAAAGTTGTTTGATATGTCCTAAGATATTGTAATCACACACTATTTGATATTGTGTGGTCTCAAAGAAGGGTTTTACTTCGGGGGTTTAATAATAGCATTTAGATTTATTTGATAAACACTCTGTTTAGAAATAAGGATCTATTTAATGATTCGCATAAACATTTTTCATATGAGTTATGAGAAAAGGTGGTTTCATTAATTATGAGATAATTAGAGACTATTGCGAATAATGTTGTAGTATATTCATAAGTATGACTATGAATGTGATTCCACAATATGAGACTAAAAGGGGCAAACCAATTTGTTGGTTGTGCTAAGTGATTTAGTGGTTTTATCGTGAAAAGGTTTCATGGATAAAAGAATTGATGGAATAAGTGGAAAAGCTAAAACCTTGCTTGTTTATGTATCAAGTGGCACATATGTAAAGTGCTATGTTGGTTAAAACTTGACACATAAAGGAATTAATGATGGTGATCATTGAATTTCGGTTTAGCTTGTCTAAAGAAAAGTAGGATTCAAGAATATAAAGTTTTGTCAGGTTACAAAATAATATTCATGATTTACTTGTCATGTTTCAGAAACAAGACATACCTACGAAACTACAAAGAAGAAATAGAAACCTTAAATACTAAAATGACTAAGAGTCATCCTATGTTGAGTTTAAATCACAAAGTAATTGTTGCTTGATTTTGTGAAAGTGATGTTTCACATATTTATTCCTCAAAAGGGGTTTTGCAGGGAATAAATAAAACTTAAAGCTAGTAAAGTACTAGCGTTTCGTATAAAGAGTTCTCGATATTAATAGTTAAATTAAGAATTTTGGAGGTGTCCAAAATATCGAGAAAATACACGAGTGTGATCTAATTAATATATGTGGTGACATATGTTAAGTTAGAGCAGAAACTATTTTCCAAGATCAAAATATGTGGTGACATAGTTTTGAGTGGGAGCTAGTTAAATCATGGTCAAATATAAGGATAACATATTTCTGAGTGGGAGCCAAAGTGGTTTCACAATTTAATATGTGTATGGTGTATATTTGAGTGGGAGTTTACAACATCTTGTTTGAGTGAAATGGAGATTTCATAAATGTTGTAAATGAGTCAGGAACCAACATATAACTTATGAAGTTAGTTTGAACGTCAAGTATCCATGGAGATGGATGTATCTATGGAGGATAGATATATTTGATAGACATTATGTCAGGATGTTTAACCTAAGTAAGTTTTTGAAGGAGTTCAAAATGAAACAAGAGAAGAAAAGTTCATCTGCTTGTGAAAAATAGGTGAAACATTGAGTTGATAACTCAGTACAAAAATGATGGTTGGAGGATATGTTGGTATTCACTATGAATTGTTCATAGGACTAAAACATATAAGAACCATGTGTTTGTATTTGACGATATGTGACCCAAGTTCTTGGTTAGAAGAACATGTTAAGTGAGGAGTCATTTTTCATGGAGTTGAGATAATAGAATCTAGAGATTGGTAGACTTGGTTGAAGTCATAAAACCAAACTAGATTGGGGATCTCATAATAGCAGAAGCGCAGCGAAAGCATGATCGAAAATATCGAAGTGACTTGACTGCACTGTCGATTTGTGAGTCTACAACATATAGGAGTATATGATTAATTCAAGGATTAAAAGATATAATATTATGGTTTGAGAAATTTTATTTCAAGACTGAGTGAGTTCCGGGTGCACATGCTATGAGAAAGTCCTCTTGACTGATCATACGTCATGTAGGCATGAAAGGGAAACGAAAATCTCACTCTATAACCAAATATATTATATTCATCATTTGATGATATGAAGTTTATCATGTGATGATATGAGGTTTATCATGTGATGATAAAATAATGTCAAATTAGGTGACGTTAACGTTTTTGCAAAGAACATAAAGAACTGTATAGTACAGAACACGGACAGAACCTCTTCCACGAGCAAACATGATCAGCACTGAGACTCCATGAGTGTTAGACACCATGAGTGTTGGATCGAGAAAATGTAAACTAGATTATTGACTCTAGTGCAAGTGGGAGACTGTTGGGAATATGCCCTAGAGGCAATAATAAAATGGTTTATTAGCATATTCATGTTTATGATAATAGTTTATTATCCATGCTATAATTGTATTAACCGGAAACATAATACATGTGTGGAATATAAACAACCAGGTGTCCCTAGTAAGCCTCTACCGGACTGGTTCGTTAGTCAAGAGATGGTTAGAGTTTCCTAACCATGGACTTGTTACAGTCACTTGATAACGGAGTCATATCATTAGGAGTAATGATGTGATGGACAAGACCCGATAATAAAGAGTTGCAATTGATCGTGTCACACAAGTTTCATTGCCAACGCTTTTAGTATGCCAAGTATAGTTTCCTTAGACCATGAGATTATGTCACTCCCGTTTACCGGAGGAATGCTTTGTGGACATCAAACGTCACTTCGTAACTGGGTGATTATAAAGGTGGCTTTCAGGTATCTCCGATGGTATTTGTTGGGTGACATGAATCAAGACTGGGATTTGTCCTTCCTTGTGACAGAAAAGATATCTCTGGGCCCTCTCGGTAATATAGCATCAAGAAAGGTTGCAACCATGTGATTAAGTGTTAATCACGGAGATCCTATATTATGGACGAGTAAAGAGAATTTGCCAGGTAACGAGATGAAACTAGATATGGGGATATCGACGATCGAATCTCGGGCAAATTAAATATCGGTGAGACAAAGGGAATCGTATATGAGATTAAGAATCTCCGGCATCGTGGTTCAATCGATAAAGAACTTCGTTGAATATGTAGGAGTCAATATGGGCATTCCGGTCCCACTGTTGATTATTGATATGATCATGTCTGCATGTTCTCGAACCCGTAGGGTCACACACTTAACGCTCCGATGTAGCTAGGGTTAGCGATGAGATAATTGATGGTATGAATGAATATTGATTCGGAGTCTCGGATAGGATCCCTGACATCACGAGGAGTTCCGGAGTGGTCCGGAGAATAAGATTCATATATGGAAAGTGGTTTCCGGAGGTATCGGAAAAGTTCCGGGAATTTTCCGGCAGAGTACCGGAATATTCTAGAAGGTTCTAGAGGAGTCTAGAAGTGGGGCCCATAGGAGTATGGGGCCCACGTGGCATGAAGGGGTGGTGGACTGGCCTAAAGGGCCAGCCGCACCACCTGCCCCAAAGGGGCCCATGCGGGCTGAAAGGCCCAAGTGGGGGCGGCCAAAACCCTAGGGGGCTGGCTTGGGGACCAAGCCTCCCCAGCCGCCGGCCCTAAGAGGGCAAGGGGCGCAGCCCCCCTGGCCACCTATATAAGGAGGGGCTGGGGGAGGGTTGCCGCACCCCTGGAGCTCCCTCCTGCCCTAGCCGCCGCACCCCTCCCCTGCCGCACCACCTCCCCATGGCGCCACCTCTCCCGCAGGGCTGCCGCCATCTCCTCCACCATAGTTGCTGCACCACCCCTAGCCGTAGGGCTGCTGCACCATGCCCTCCTCTCCCTCTCCTCTTGCTTGGCTTGGCGAAGCCCTGCTCGTGGAGACTACACCATCAACGCCACCACAACCGTCGTGGTGCCGAGATCCATCTAGCCATCTCCACCTTGCTTGCGGGATCAAGAAGGCGGAGATCTACATCGAGCCGTACGTGTGGATACCGCGGAGGTGCTACACCTTGTGGCACTTCATCGAATTGGACTTCGAGGAAATACATCTCCTCACGACTAGATGAGTCTAGTTGCGGGGATCGACTAGCCAACCCCTGCACCGAGAAAACGCGTTTGTTGATCTTCAAGGGTAAGAGATTGGATCTCATCTTCGCTACCTTCGTCTAATAGATCTAGATCCTTAGGGTTTATTCCGCTTGTTGTGTAGGAAATTTTTGTTTTCTATACTGCGACCCCATCACCTTTTGGGAGTCCTTTGGAGGAGGAAATCCCATATCTATGATTCCCTCTATAATTGGACCCATGTCCCTAAAAAGATTAAGCATGCGATTTTTCCAAGTAACATAATTTGTGCCATCGAATATAAAAGTTGGATCGTGCACTAATTCCCTAAATGACATATTTGCTCTCTAGGCGGTGAAGCCTAACAAGGAGAGACCTTGCTCTGATACCAATTGAAAGAACGAGATGTCGCCTAGAGGGGGGGGTGAATAGGCGCTTTTAAAACTTTTACTCTTAGGCTTGAAAAAATGCGGAATAAAACTAACGTTTCATTTATCAAGCCAAAACCCTAATATACTAGGTTCACCTATGTGCACCAACAACTTATGCTAGACAAGTTAACAACAAGGATAGCAAGATATATAATTTCAAGATCGATGGCTATCACAAAGTAAATACATAAGTAGAGGGTTTGGTTATAGAGATAACCGACACAAGTGGAGACGGAGGTTTGTTTCCCGTAGTTCCTTCCCAATGGAAGTACGTCTACGTTGGAGAGGTGTGGAGGCTCCTTGGCCCTCCTACAAGCACGTCCGTGCTCACCCTATTCTCCGTGAGCTCCTCCCGTGGGGAATACCCGATGGAGGATTTGCTCATCCACTATAAGGTCGTCTTGAGGGCGTTGACCAAACCCGTACAATGAGGTCTTCTTGAGGGCGTTGACCAAACCCGTACAATTTGCCCGAGCCTACCTCCACACAATAGGAGGCTCCCGTAGCACCACAACCGTCTAGGGTGCACAATGCACCCAAGAGGCANTCTACAGCACCGCCATGCCGCTAGGCGACGTTCGGTCGGAACAGCGCCACCATGGGTCCCCTCACCAGTGCCTCGAGCTTTATCCGAAGCCGCGGGTTTCTCGTCGTCCAGCACACACCCCTGCTACACCGACGACGCGATGCTCGTCGCTCCGCTATAGCTCCAGGACAGCTCACCCCGCCT
Organism: Puccinellia tenuiflora; assembly: GCA_012064385.1. NCBI lineage: Eukaryota > Viridiplantae > Streptophyta > Magnoliopsida > Poales > Poaceae > Puccinellia > Puccinellia tenuiflora. The sequence goes on from QRDG01001850.1 coordinate 288,374, forward strand.
CCCCCGCCGAGCCATTATGGCCGCTGTCCCCTGAGCCTTATAAAGGAGCCCAAGATCTCTCGCGCGAGCAGCCCCTTCCCTCTCCCTCCCCTGGACCTCCCTGCTCACTTAGATGGGGAATGGAGCTCCACCTCGACCGTGGTGGCCGAAATCGTGGCCGCGGGTCCTCGGATCACCGCGAGCTATTTCGAGCTCCATTCGCCAATTAATTGGGAGTGGAGACTCCTCCGGTTCTCCTGATCCTCCCAGTGCAATCGGTTCGCGAAATGGAGCCCCGTGGCCTTGGAATCGTCTCCGCCGCCGGCAGCGAGCTCCCTGCTCCCGACCACCGTGCCGAGGCGTTGCGACCTCCCTCCCTTCCCAGGCCCTCTACCTCACCGCGGCATGACCCCTCGAGCCCGTCCACGTCCCCCAGCCAAGCTTGGGGAGGCGGGGAGCGGCGGCGGTGGCCAGCTCCGATGGCCGGCAGCGCCCGGACGCGCCCCGCATCAGGCCGTCCCACGTCTCCTCGACCCTAGGATGGGGATGACCAGCTGGCTGCCAGCGTGGCGCGCTGGAGCCACCAACATACGGGTCCGGCCTGGCCCCGCAGGCCACGTCAGATTAGTGGAGGCGTAACCAGCGCGTTACGTCTCCCCGCAGTGGAAACGTCTTTCCGAGAAATACGCGAACAGCCCGGCCCGATTCTGAAAACAGCCAGTTCTGTTTTTTTTTCAGAGTGAGCAGCAGATAGTTAAACTTCACCGGGTCATATCTTTTGATCCGTAGCTCCGTTTGAGGTGATTCAAATTTGTAAATTCATGGTTTGAAAATATCTATCCAATGGTATAGGTTTTACATTTCTTAAAATGTTTATATGCTCAGCACCCGCGTATGCATGTATAGGTATTCCGCGGTACCGGCAAATCGAGACCCTAACCCGTGACGTGTCCGTGACCCCCTAAGCCAAATGGTGTCGATCTTCGAAGGCAAGCTAACCACTTTCTATGAACACTCAAGCGGTGTTTGTTTGTTTGCATTTTACCCTGTCATATAGGTGCATTTTATTGCTTATCATCCGTCAACTATGCGTCACGAGATATCGTGGCCTTGTTTACATCCTGTCAACTGTGCATCACAAGATATCGTGGCTTTGTTTACATCCTGTCAACTGTGCGTCACGAGATATTGTGGCTTTGTTTACATCCTGTCAACTGTGCGTCATGACATATCGTGACTTTGTTTCATACCTACAATACGATAAACCCATGTCCCGTGAGTTGAGTTCCGGTACCCCGTCTAAATACACATTGGGTCCTGCCCAAGTGGATTGAAGCGGCTACTTTTCTGTAGAGTTGTGGTGTTGCATTGGACGGTACCATGCACCACTCCCCATTCCGGCGATGATGGACTAGGGGAACCGCCGCAGTCAATGGAATGGAGGAACGGGATCGCGTGGACGCCTCCACTAACTTTGTAGTCGATCTGTGGCTGTTACTGGTCGGAGGTATCTCCGCCATCGCCCGGTTGACGCTAACCAACTGTGCTGTTTTATTTTCTTTTACTCAACCTGTGGCTGTCACTGGTCGGAGGTATCTCCGCCATCGCCCGGTTGACTGTGCTATTTTATTTTCTTTTACTCAACCTGTGGCTATCACTGGTCGGAGGTATCTCCGCCATCGCCCGGTTGAAACTAACCATTGATTGAACTAACTATATATTGTTTGAACTATTGGGTACAGTTTGTTTCTGTTTCATGTTGATATGATATTATGGTTTTGCATTGGACTAATCTGTTTCATGTTGATATGATCTTATGGTTTTGCATTGAACTAATCTGTTTCATGTTGATATGATATTATGGTTTTGCATTGGACTAATCCTTTATTGTGTTGGACTAATCCTCTGTTGTTGGAATTGTTGTTGAAAGAAACTGGATTGAATGAACCAACCCTCCAAACTTCGATAGGGTCAGTCCATAGTGCCACCAATCTGAACATTGAACGCACTACCACTGTCGCCCAAATGGGAGAGCCATAGCCTATGTAACCTATCAAGCCTCCTTTGATGCTACCCACTTGGCAAGTCTAGTCGGATACTGCATAGTTGTGGTCGGGGCTAGTCTTGCGAAGGTTCCGGAGCTAGGCGTTGCTCATGAGTTGGGGACGTTCCGGATTCACTTCGTCATAAGACTTTGCCCGAGTGGTAAGTCGGTAGCTATACAAGGAGTGTCTTGGTAGCGTGAACTGTTATGTAAGTGTATCTTGCCGTCGCGAAGCAAGGTGCATTTAGATGGGTGGTAACTGTAACCTCTCGAGAGTGTGTCGTCTAGCAGCTAGCCTTGTTCCTAGGTTATGGAACAGTTCAGTGTCGGTCACACTATTGTCCTTTGTCGAGTCCGGAGGTTAAACTTAAGTTCGGTTTGAAAGATAAACAACCTGATTACAATAGGCTGATGCAGGGAATGTTACTTGAGTCATGGATGGTTACCCGTGTTTGGGGTGACGGTGTGATCGTTGGGAGCCTAGAGTTAGGCCCGAGCCAACGTCAGCCGTGCATGCCCCGAGCAGAGATATGAGGCCAGTGGGCCTAGCAGTTTGACAGATGTGGAAAGGCCGTTGGGCCTAGTTGTGATGACAGGTGATGTTAAAATACTTGGTACCAGTGGGTACACTCGTTATTTGTCACAGGTAAGCTCCTCGTGTGATCGCCGATACACGATCCAACCCCACCTGGCTTGGACTCTGTACCGGTGATACCCCTATTAATTGCTTATGCCATGATTTGTTGTCCTGCCTTGTTGCTACCCACTTGGACTGTCGTAAGTAGACACTTGCCATGTTTAGATTATTTTATGTTGCTAGCTGCTTGTTGCCTGACTTCTTGATTGTTCATATCTTGTGGTTGTTTTCTTGCGAGTACGTCATTGTACTCAAACTGGCTTTTCATGTGGCCAGACGTTGAGAGGATTCATCTTCTACTATAGCAAAGAGATGGAGCAAGAGCGTGCTAGGATCAGTAGCCCAGCCAGATGCCTGTGGAATGGAGCCGCACCAAGCCGTTGCCGTACCTGTGTCTTCCGCTGCCAGTTAAACTCTGTCCCGTGCCATACTTGGCCATGATAATTTCTCATGCCTTGATGGCCATGTAAACCATTTGTAGCCCTTTGGGCCTGATTGTGTAATGATATTTCCGCTATGTTGCATTGTCGTAACGTGCGTCCGAATATCCTGGGCTGGCGCACGGGGTGACCGCCTCTCTGGCAACATGAGGGGGGGTGTCACATATACCCACAAAGAAACATGTACATACGAAATGATTAGAGAAAAAGAGAACAAGGTATCCAAAGGGAAGTCATAAATACACAAATAAGATTATTGCTTAAAAGCATAGCACATAGCTCAAATTTATCTTATTGTATATAGATGAACTTCAAACACATCAAAGACATCACACATATCACTAAGGGAACAAGAGATAGTGGAGATGCTTTGAGATAAGGCAACAAGTATCACAAAGAGGATATCAATTGAAGTAAAGGTTTTTGCAATTTCAACACAAATATCACAAAGATATACCAAGTGAAGGAAATAGGCCAAAACAACAACAATTGCATATAAAAGCATTTCATGCCAAGAAGCAACCTACACAAGGTTGGAACTAGAAAAAATATGCATGGGATAGATACTTGTTACCGAGATATCATTGGTGATGAAGAAGATGATACTTTGTTAGCCACCGTAGCTTGACTCTTATAATCACATGGTGAGAACACCTTCCTTATGAATGAGGCAAGCATCCAATGCATCTCCATTGTACCTAAAACACAATTCAAGTACAAAATGGTTCCCAAACTCATTGGGTCCCATAGTAGTTAGATACACTACAATATATAGGACACGCTCCACCTAAATATGTGCATATAGATATGAAATTGAATTTCATGCACATCTTAGCCGATTTAGGATTTGATGGAGTATACCCTATATATTGGAACAAAAAAACAAGCATGCCATAAGATATATGTATATATATTAATAAATATGCATGCAAAGACTTTCTAGAACCAAAAAGATACAATTTGGACACAAACACCAAGTAAACCGAAGGTGAGGCACACCAAGGTGTGACACGAAAAGGATGTCCAAATTATATCAAAATCCAAATCAACACATGATCAAGGAAAAATCAAAACAACCAAAGATTGATTCCAACACATCAACACATGAAGTGAGATATCAATAGGAATCAAATCAAACAACACATGCGAGATAAGACGCCAATTGAAAATAAGATACCCGCAAGAGGCAAAGATACCAAGAGAAGAGTATTACTTGAAAGACATCAAGTAAAATAAAATCAAGAGACAAGGTATCAAAGCTCCCATAAGAGACACCAATTGAAACAAATATCTATGGATGAGATATAAATTTCAATAGATACAATTGAAGGTACCTAAGCAAGATCAATGAGCATAGAAGATAAGATGAAAAGATAAATGATCATTGGGTTTTGTCATTTAAGAAGATAAGACACAAAAAAACAAATGAGAAAGCAAACTCCCAAAAGAGAGCAAGGTTACAACAAAAAAAACCAAGCACTCTTTATATTTTCAAGATGGCACAAAGCCTAAAAGAAAAAGAAAAAGTTTGCCTTCCACAAACACAGAAGATATAGATTAAATGCCAATTGAAAAGATCAAATGTCAATTGATAAGATAGTGTTCTAAATAATAAAGAAAAACTCCCCCAAGATTCGTGCATTATCTTTAGGATTTGCATTTGAATACAAAACACACACACAAGGGATCATTACTCCTCATATGCCATTTAAAGCACTAACAAGATCAATAAGACATAAAGATCCACAAGAGGCAAGGAAGACAAAGGGAGTCAAAGAAAATACATGGCAAGAGATGAGGCAAATAAGAGCAAAGGCCAACGAAGGATAATCACAAATATTCTACCACGAACATGAATATCAATTGTCCAAGGACAATGAGTAAAAGGAAATATTTTCCCGGTGATAGAGATATCCAAGAATATCCTTGCAAGATAAATCATATGGAGAAAGATAAGAATTAAAGCAATGCCATATTTGATAGAGTTTGTTGGTAGCTCCAACTATTCGAACCAACCGGCAAAGCCATGGTTAAAATAATATGGAGCGAATGATTTCTCAAATAGCATATGGAAATACATATTTGAGGAAAACCACACCAAGCGAAACTCAAGCGAACAAGATCCAAAATAAAACCAAATAGAAGAACTCAATAAAATTGAAACTTGTTTGAGAAAACATGCCACATAGGAATAGGATAATTTACAATAGCAAATCCAAGTGGCAAAACCTCAAATGTTCACGTTTTCTAGAATTGTAATAGGCACATAGCTTATTACTCCCCCATAACGTGATGATCCATTTCTTTCTAACAAGAGGCAACTAAAAACCAACTAGAGAAATTAATGGACATTATAGAATTTGAATTTCTCATGAATAATACATACCACATAGAGACTAGATAATCTTGTTATATCAATACTATGTGGTGTACATCATGAATACACATTTTTGTGATTGTGAAGTGCACAAAGCAAGTCACTCACCCAAAAATGGTATAGTCCATTAATATCTCAAAAGAGCCAAATAAAATCCACACAAGATCCAATAAAAGGCTCAACACAAAGTTTACACATACATGATACACAACTAACATACACATACTTGATTTCTCAAGATAAGTAAGAAAGAAGCACATCATATACAAACACATGCTAGGAACAAAACTAACACATGCAAGGGGGCAAGTAACTTTCAATGTAAATGAGTTAAGTATGAGTTACCGCAAGGAGGGACATTGGGTATAAGATAGATATGTGATAATCCAATTGACTTGGCTTGAGGAAATATAACCATGAAGATCCCTTACTTCTTCAAAAGATAGCCAAGTCTCCAATGTCCTCCAACTCAACCTATTGATCAAGTTTGAGCTTGTTGGTCCCCAACAAAGTTGGGTCCTAAGATGTTAGTCACAATAGGTTTGGGTACCCAAATGGTTATTTTCTTGACACCACTTTGAGCACCCACATATTTGGCAAACACATTGCCAACCCTATCCTTCCTAAGAGAATAAACATCATCAATTAGAATGGGGTTGGATAGGGTACCACTAGTGCATGAAAAAGCCAAGTGACCCTTCTCACGGCATAAGTAGCAACTTCGAATCTTCTCCTTCTTCTTGATAGGCTCCTCAACTTGAGGAGCATTGACTTGAGTCTTCTTAGGAGATGGTCGTTGTTCAACTCGTGGTTGAGCATGAGATTTAACAAGAGGCCGCTTCCCTAGTTTCTTCTCACTAAGAGGCTTCTTCTTCATAGGGCAAACTCTAACATGGTGCCCTTCAATCTTGCACTTGAAGCAAGTAATCTTGGCCGGATTCTTGACTTGTTCTTGGCCCTTCTTCTTGTCGATCTTGGACTTGATCTTGTCATTGGAGTTGAATCCAAGTCCACTCTTGTCATTGGGGGATTGTTGCACACCAGTGACGGACCTACAGGGTATGCCATGTATGCCATGGCAAACCCTGCGGCCAGCAATGCATATCATCAATCAAATGGAGATGTACGTGCTCTAGCTTGTATGTGAACATGTACGTATGAAATAGATGTGTACAACAGTAAACTGCAGGCGGCTGCACCCACTTATGAACAAATTAATCGATTAGGAGCCGCATGTATTGGCTGCATGCCAACAGACCGAATCGATCTCAACAACTGATCAAGTTCGACGCAATGGAATTAGTGCCTCGACCATGATCCATCCAAACGCCATACCCACACCAGCTGCCGGTTCGTAGGGACATCACACGCCGCAAACCTCGCCATAGTTGTAGCCAACCTAGACGACGCATGCCGTCGCAGTGAGTCCACATCGCACGCCAGTCAATTTGCCTGATGGGCGCTCTTCCCGGCCACCGGAAGCCCACGACCACGAGCGACAACAGTTGGCATCAACACGCTGCATCCGGACAAGTAGTACCGTAAATTTCTTGTTTGAAATTTTGGATTAGTATGGTGTTTAAAATATTTTTATATTAGTAGTAAATACCACTCTAAAACTTAATCTTTCAATTACATGTTATCTATTGCTTATACATAGAATTACATTGTAAATTTTACAATTATTGCAAAAATGATTACCAAAATATGTGTTAATTTTTTGTGCGGCATACCCTTCTTAAAATCCTAGGTCCGCCACTGTTGCACACTCAACATGTTGTCAAGTGCGGACTTCCCTTTGTGACTCTTTTCCAAGTCTTTTTTCAAAGAAGTGGCTTGGGCCTTGAGCTCATTCCTTTCCTCTACATGGTTAGTGATAACACAAGAACTAGAGGAGGTAGATGCATCATTGTTAGAGCAATAAGGCAAGGAAAGTAATTCATCACAAGATGTGCCAACATTGTGAGTGGATGAACTACTAGGACTAGCACATGGTGATATAGTAATTCTACTAGAAATTGTGCCATTGTCCACATGAGGCTCACTAGATGTTACCTTGGTAGTGATGGCCTCATGAGCTAACTTTAGCCGATCATGGGATACGAGAAGATCATCATGAGAGCTAGAGAGCTTCTTATGAATTTCCTCCAATTTCCCATAATTGCTAGTTAGCAACTCAAGTTGATCCCTTAGCTCAACATTCTCCTTTAAAATGGATGCTTCACAAGAAGTAGAGTTAGTAGCACAAGCATCATCATTAATAGCAATAGGAGAACAAGTAGGAAGCTCTTTTAGCATTTGAGCTTGGAGTTGATCGTTAGACTTAGTGAGATTAGCGAGAGAACCTTCCAAGGACTTGAATTCCTTTTCAAGCTTCTCATTATCCTCAAGAAGTCTAACATTTTCAACCACAAGCTCACCATTTTTAGTTTTTAATATTTTAGCAAGAGCTTGAGCATGATCATGTTCTTTTCTTAGTTTGGACATCTCTAGATTATTAGTCTCCTCAAGATTAACAAGAGTTTCCTCAAGAGTCGACCTACGACCTTGCTCTTCTTCAAGAGCAATAGAGATGTCCGCAATCTCATTGGCATAATCACGCTCACGAGCTTCCATTTTCTCAATGGTGTCTTCATACTCATCGATAACATTCTTACTCTCATCGAAAATAGCCATGATGTTTAAGAAAGTAGAGGAAGCATTATCATTTTTACGGAGAGCATGAAGGACAACATTTTTCATCTTATCTAAGAGAGCATCATTATCAACATCATCACTATTATCATCATCATCATTGCTTGTAGATTTAGCCATAAGGCAAAAGATAGTTGATGAAGATGAACCATTAGTTGATGCATCACTTGAATTAATATCTTGTTTTATAAAAGGTTGGATTTCCTCTACATTGTTGGGAACACAAGGACTAGAGGAAACACAAGCATTTTGATCATGGCAACAAGATATAGCTAGCATATCATCATGAGATTTATTCATGCAATTTCTACATGATATGCATGGACTATTAACACAAGCATGTGAAACATTTATAGAGCTATATGTGTTAGAGTCCATAGATGAAGCATTGCAATGAGATAGAGATAAAGGATCATTAATAGTGAACTCACTATAAACATTGCAATGACCATCACTACTCACCATGTCATTAGTTTGTGGCTTACCACATGTAGGTGAAGTAGATGAAGTCGAGAACTCATCACGTCCGGAAGTGGAAGGAGAACAATCATCCTCATCAATCTTGGACTTGCCGTATTTATCTTGAAGCTTCGTCCATAGCTCATGAGCATTTCCATATGGCATGATTGACCCGAGAACTATGTCACTCAAAACATGGACAATTGCATTAGATACTAGAGAATCAAGATAAGAGATTTCCTCATCCTCTAAAGACAACTTTTGGGAGTCCTTTGGAGGAGGAAATCCCATATCTAAGATTCTCTCTATATTTGGACTTATGTCCCTAAAAAGATTAAGCATGCGAATTTTCCAAGTAACATAGTTTGTGCTATCGAATATAATTAAAGGTGGGATCGTGCACTAATTCCCTAAATGACATCTTTGCTCTCTAGGCGGTGAAGCCTAACAAGGAGAGACCTTGCTCTGATACCAATTGAAAGAACGAGATGTCGCCTAGAGGGGGGGTGAATAGGCGCTTTAAAACTTTTACGCTTAGGGCTTGAATAAATGCGGAATAAAACTAACGTTTAATTTATCAAGCACAAAACCTAATATACTAGGTTCACCTATGTGCACCAACAACTTATGCTAGGCAAGTTAACAACAAGGATAGCAAGAAATAGTACTTCAAGCTCGATGGCTATCACAAGGTAAATGCATAAGTAAAGGGGTTTGGTTATAGAGATAACCGACACAAGTGGAGACGGAGGTTTGTTTCCCGTAGTTCCTTCCCAATGGAAGTACGTCTACGTTGGAGAGGTGTGGAGGCTCCTTGGCCCTCCTACAAGCACGTCCGTGCTCACCCTATTCTCCGTGAGCTCCTCCCGTGGGGAATACCCGATGGGGGATTTGCTCATCCACTATGAGGTCGTCTTGAGGGCGTTGACCAAACCCGTACAATGAGGTCTTCTTAAGGGCATTGACCAAACCCGTACAATTTGCCCGAGCCTACCTCCACATAATAGGAGGCTCCCGTAGCACACACAACCGTCTAGGGTGCACAATGCACCCAAGAGGCACAAGCTCTTGGGAGCCCTATGCACCCAAGAGTAACAAGCTTCTCGAACTTCAATCCCACGTATACCATGGGGAACTCAAACCGATGCACCAAATGCAATGGCAAGAACACACTAAGTGTTCAAGTCCTTCTCTTCGAAATCCAACCAAAGCAACTAATGCTAGGGAGGGATTTGAGAGGAAGAACAAAGGAGAAACACTAAGAACTCCAAAATCTAGATCTACTAGGTTCCCCTCACTTAGAGGAGGAATTGATTGGTGAAATGGTAGATCTAGATTTCCTCTCTTGTTTCCCTAAAGATGGGGAAGAATCATTGGAAGGAAGTGGAGGAATCAAGCTCTCAAGATGTGCAACAATGGAGGAGAGAGAGAGAGCAAAGAGTTGGGAAACCATTGGGAAAGAAGACCCCTTGAATAGGTTGCCCCAAAATCCAACCGTTGGGGGGCAGAATCGCGCAGGGCCGGTAGTACCGGCCCAAAGGGTGGTACTACCGCCCTACACAAAGCTGCCCACCAATGGCTCACTGCAGAAAAACCCGCAGGGCCGGTAGTACCGCCCCAAAGGCCGATACTACCGCCCCCACCCAAACCAGCCTGCCAACGGTAGCAAAAGATCCCACTGGATCGGTACTTCCGGTGAAGGCCCGGTAGTACCTACATGGCTCGGTACTACCGCCCCGAACTTCCGATCCAATTCCGTTAAAAAACAGGAGGTATCCAGTACCGAAAAACTTAAGCGGAAGTAGCCCCAGTACTAGGCCCGGTACTACCGGCAAGTACAGCAGTACTACCGCCCCCACCCAAACCAAAGAAACCCGCGAGGGCGGAACTTCCGGGAAAAGGCCCGGTACTTCCGGTAAAAGGCCCGGTACTACCGGAAGAACTTCCGGGCCACTTCCGGAAAAAGACAGAAGCTTAAAAACTTAAGCGGAAGTGGCCTCGGTACTAGGCCCGGTACTACCGGCCATGGGCCGGCCGGTACTACCGGTTACTGGAAAACAGCAGAACCAGAAACTGAATAACTTTTGCTAGGAAACTCCGATCGAGGTGAATCCAATTTTGTTGGAAAGAGGACGACAAGAGATACCCAACAAAAAGCAGAAATATTGAAACCAAGCAAGGGAGATTTTTCTAATAAATGGAAGAGTGAAACCTTCCGCACGGAAGGACCGGCAAAATCTCCAAGACCGAAAACGCAAGAGAAGATGCATACGAAAACCGTTTTCGGTGAACTTGGCCTTGTCATGACAAGCACGACAAGCACCAAGACCACGCCATGATAAGAGCCAATAAATATGATGCCAAGGATGCAAAGGTTTGAGCTCTCTACGACGATACGATCAAGTTACTCACTCAAGAGCCCCTCTTGATAGTACGGCTATCTATCGTATAACCCGGTCTCTCAACTAACATCATGAGACCGGTAAAATAGAAACTCTATCAAGATCATACCTTTGCCTTGCGCATAATCCACTTGAGCTTGATGATGACGATCTTGACCTTCTCAAGTTGGACCACCTTTCTTCATTACGCTCCGCTTGGTGAAGACTCGCAATATGCTCCCCCATACACCAAGATGGGAGAGGCACTCTTCGACAAATCTTCACTTGGCCTTTATATTGATGAAGATCACCACGTGACGCCATCCTCCATGGGCTACATAGGATATCCCTTCCATTGCACGCTCATGGAGAAATGCCTGACCACACATAGAGATACAAGCACATAGATCATGGGTTAGTTCACAAGGTTATATTGACAATTGCTTACCATACCATGGGATCATACGATCCCTCATGGTACATCCCTAGCCTTGTGTGTTGATCAACTTGCACTTAGCCTTGATCAACATAGTCTCTTCTTCTTTTAGCATTGACTCCAACATATGGAGTTCAAGCATTGCTATGGATCAAACCTACAAGTATAGCTCAAAGCACACATTAGTCCTTAAGGATTGTCATTAATTACCAAAACCACACATGGGGGCAACCATGCTCTTTCACTTTGTTGTAGGTCCCCATTTTTGAATGTGTCCTCTTTTGTTAGTCACAAGGGTCTTAGGCACCCAAATAGCCCAATGATAGTCATCACCAAAAGAGGTGCCGACATACTTAGCATAAACATGACCATTTTTTGCTTTCATGAGAACATAGGAAGGGTTATATTTGCCGGCAAAATTGTTGTGAGACCCACAAGGGTTCACGGTGCCGGATCTAGAAGCAATGGTTCCAACGGTATCCACGTTTAAGGGTTGTGGGATGGTTCCGGAGGACCCCACTTCCACATCCTTGTTGATGACCTCCTTACCCTTTGCCAACTCCCCTTCTTTAACAAAGACAATAGGCTTAGAAGAGGGAGTTGACATGTTCTTCTTGTTCTTCTTCTTCTTGGACTCGGAGTTGAATCCAAGGCCCTCTTTCCCTATATTCTCCCTTTGACCACTTATAAGGTCATTGAGATTCTTTTGATCACCTTGAATGCAAGAGGCTTGCCCTTTCTCAAGTTGAGCCTTTAGTTTACCATTCTCCTCAACTAGATTAGCATGCTCACAACATGGGTTAGAGCTAGCAACATTATCGATAGAAATAGAAGCTTTTTCTTTCACAAGTTGACCTAGGAGTGAAGGGGTCGCAGCATAGAAAACAAAAAAAATTTCCTACGCAACAAGCGGAATAAACCCCAAGGATCTAGATCTATTAGACGAACGTAGCGAAGATGAGATCCAATCTCTTACCCTTGAAGAACATTCAAAGCGTTTTGTCGATGCAGGGGTTGGTTTGTCGATCCCCGCAACTAGACTCATCTAGTCGCGAGGAGATGTATTATCCACGTGATCCAATCTGATGGAGCACCGCACGAGCAGCGCCTCCGCGGTATCCACACGTACGGCTCGATGTAGACGTCCTCTCCTTGATCCCGCAAGCGAGGAGGACGTGGCTAGATGGATCTCGGCACCACGACGGTTGTGGTGGCGTTTGATGGTGTAGATCTCCACGAGCATGGCTTCACCAAGCCAAGCAAGAGGAGGGGAAGGAGGACATGGTGCAGCAGCCCTACGGCTAGGGGTGGTGCAGCAAGGGAGGAGGTGTAGCTCGAGGCAGCCCTTCGGGAGGGGTGGCGCAAGTGGAGAAGCATGGAGGGGGCGGCTAGGGTTTGCCACAAGGGCTCCGAATGGTGTGCCGCACCCCTCCCCTTGCCCTCCTTATATAGGTGGCAGGGGGGCGCCCCAAGGCCCCTTTGGCCCATATGGGCGGCCCCCCTTTATGGGCCCCTTTGGCCCATATGGGCCTTTAATGCCCTGGTGGTGCGGCTGGCCTATGAGGCCAGTCCACCACCCCTTCATGCCATGTGGGCCCCATACTCCTATGGGCCCCACTTCTAGACTCCTCTAGAACCTTCTAGAATATTCCGATACTCTGCCGGAAAATTCCCGGAACTTTTCCGATACCTCCGGAAACCACTTTCCATATATGAATCTTATTCTCCGGACTCTTCCGGAACTCCTCGTGACGTCTAGGATCCCATCCGAGACTCCGAATCACCATTCGTTCATACCATCAATTATCTCATCGCTAACCCTAGCTACATCGGAGCGTTAAGTGTGTGACCCTACGGGTTCGAGAACATGCAGACATGATCAAATCAATAATCAATAGCGGGACCGGGATGCCCATATTGACTCCTACATATTCAACAAAGTTCCTTTTTGATTGAACCACGATGCCGGAGATTCTTAATCTCGTATACGATTCCCTTTGTCTCACCGATATTTAATTTGCCCGAGATTTGATCATCGATATCTCCATATCTAGTTCTATCTCGTTACCTGGCAAATTCTCTTTACTCGTCCATAATATAGGATCTCCGTGATTAACACTTAACCACATGGTTGCAACCTTTCTGATGCTATATTACCGAGAGGGCCCAGAGATATCTTTTCCGTCACAAGGAAGGACAAATCCCACTCTTGATTCATGTCACCCAACAAATACCATCGGAGATACCTGAAAGCCACCTTTATAATCACCCAGTTACGAAGTGACGTTTGATGTCCACAAAGTATTCCTCCGGTAAACGGGAGTGACATAATCTCATGGTCTAAGGAAACTATACTTGGCATACTAAAAGTGTTGGCAATGAAACTGTGTGACACGATCTATTGCAACTCTTTATTATTGGGTCTTGTCCATCACATCATTACTCCTAATGATATGACTCCGTTATCAAGTGACTATAACAAGTCCATGGTTAGGAAACTCTAACCATCTCTTGACTAACGAACTAGTCCGGTAGAGGCTTACTAGGGACAACTGGTTGTTTATATTCCACACATGTATTATGTTTCCAGTTAATACAATTATAGCATGGATAATAAACTATTATCATAAACATGAATATGCTAATAAACCATTTTATTATTGCCTCTAGGGCATATTCCCAACAGTCTCCCACTTACACTAGAGTCAATAATCTAGTTTACATTTTCTCGATCCAATACTCATGGTGTCTGACACTCATGGAGTCTCAGTGCTGATCATGTTTGCTCGTGGAAGAGGTTATGTCCGTGTTCTGTACTATACAGTTCTTTATGTTCTTTGCAAAACGTCAATGTCACCTAATTTGACATTACTTTATCATCAAATGATAAACCTCATATCATCACATGATAAACTTCATATCATCATCATATGATGAATATAATATATTTGGTTATAGAGTGAGATATTCGTTTCCCTTTTATGCCTACATGGCGTATGATCAGTCAAGAGGACTTTCACATAGCATGTGCACCCGGAACTCACTCAATCTTGAAACAAAATTTCTCAAACCGTAATATTATATCTTTTAATCCTTGAATTAATCATATACTCCTATATGGTGCAGACTCACAAATCGACAGTGCTATCATGTCACTTCGATATTTTCGATCATGCTTTCGCTGCGCTTCTGCCTTTATGAGATTTCCAATCTAGTTTGGTTTTATGACTTCAACCAAGTCTACCAATCTCTAGATTCTATTATCTCAACTCCATGAAAAATGACTCCTCACTTAACATGTTCTTCTAACCAAGAACTTGGGTCACATATCGTCAAATACAAACACATGGTTCTTATATGTTTTAGACCTATGAACAATTCATAGCGAATTCTAACATATCCTCCAACCATCATTTTTGTACTGAGTTATCAACTCAATGTTTCACCTATTTTTCACAAGCAGATGAACCTTTCTTCTCTTGTTTTATTTTGAACTCCTTCAAAATCTTTCTTAGGTTAAACATCCTGACATAATGCTTATCAAATATATCTATCCTCCATAGATACATCCATCTCCATGGATATTTGACTAACTTCATAAGTTATATGTTGGTTCCTGACTTATTTACAACATTTATGAAATCTCCATTTCACTCAAACAAGATGTTGTAAACTCCCACTCAAATATACACCATACACATATTAAATTGTGAAACCACTTTGGCTCCCACTCAGAAATATGTTGTCTCTATATTTGACCATGATTAACTAGCTCCCACTCAAACATATGTCACCACATATTTTGATCATGGAAAATAGTTTCTGCTCTAACTTAACATATGTCACCACATATTTTAATTAGATCACACTCGTGTATTTTCTCGATATTTTGGACACCTCCAAAAATTCTTAATTAACTATTAATATCGAGAACTCTTTATACGAAACGCTAGTAATTTACTAGCTTTAAGTTCTATTTATTCCCTGCAAAACCCCTTTTGAGGAATAAATATGTGAAACATCACTTTCACAAAATCAAGCAACAATTACTTTGTGATTTAAACTTAACATCGAATGACTCTTAGTCACTTTCGTATTTAAGGCTTCTATTTCTTCCTTGTAGTTTCGTAGGTATGTCTTGTTTCTCAAACATGACAAGTAAATCATGAATATTATTTTGTAACCTGACAAAATTTAATATTCTTGAATCCTACTTTTCTTTAGACAAGCTAAACCGAAATTCAATGATCACCATCATTAATTCCTTTATGTGTCAAGTTTTAACCAACATAGCACTTTACATATGTGCCACTTGATACATGAACAAGCAAGGTTTTAGCTTTTCCATTTATTCCATCAATTCTTTTATCAATGAAACCTTTTCACGATAAACCACTAAAATACTTAGCACAACCAACAAATTGGTTTGCCCCTTTTAGTCTCACATTGTGGAATCACATTCATAGTCATACTTATGAATATACTACAACTTTATTCGCAATGGTCTCTAATTATCTCATAATTACCATGACTTCTCATAACTCATATGGAATCGTTTATGCGAATCATTAAATAGATCCTTATTTATAAACAGAGTGTTTATCAAATAAATCTAAATGCTATTATTAAACCCCCGAAATAAAAACCCTTCTTTGAGACCACACAATATCAAATAGTGTGTGATTACAATATCTTAGGACATATCAAACGCCTTTGAAATATTCTAAACATTGTAATTTGTGATAACACTTGTCACAAGTCCACATACTAACATATAACTCAAATATTTCGTCTCTTTTGATCAAATCATAAAGACTCAATTTTCTTGTTAACTTAATATCCTAAACTCCAGAATTTTATTTGATCTCATCAAATATCATAACTCGAACAAATACATATATTTACTCATATCACTTATGATGGAGCGCACAAAATAATGACATCTCACATTTGCTGAAAATACAACCAACACTTGTGTTTATCTTCGGCAACTCATGACACACTTCCAAAGGGTGGCATTTTTAGTCATACTCCTTCAACAAGGCGCATTGATAAAACATCAAAATGTTTATTCAATCTTTAGCACGACTAAAACTATTGTCATTATTAAGTTTTGGATATTTTAGTATGTCACATATTTTATAAATGTTTAACTAATTTATCATCTAGATTATAATAAGAATAATACACTTATAATCGAAAACTTGTGATTTCCAAAAAGGATCACTCATGAAAACAGAACAACCATTGTCTTTAACATGAATAACCGTCTCACATAAGCAAGACACACTAATTAAAATCACACTTAATTCGATTACAAAACTTATTCAAATCCTCTAATCCAAATGATAAATGTAGAGACAGATCGTTGCCAGCATCAACTCCTTGATTGCCATCATTCCGCAACGTCTTCCCATATCCTTTATGCAAATCTCAAGCAGCAGGTTCTGTTTTCATAAAAAAGAATGAGTATCAAATACTTATCAAAACCGCCACAATTGCAATTTGGACTTAAACACTTATAACTTGTATATCACTATATACTTTCTGCATTGTTAACTTCTCTTGCTATGGGTTCCACTTTGACATGACGCAGCCGAGACACAAATTCACAGAAAGTGATCAAATCCCTTCCCATGACCTAGTCTCCGACATAATTCTTGAAGCTGGGGAGAAGCTACCCCACCTATCGCAAAACCGTCATTTATCTCGTGGTTCCAAACAAGCACTAGACGATGATGTATCTCAAGCATTATCCTCAGGTGTTGTTCCAAGCAAGTGTTCTCTTCCATCTTGAGTGAAAGAAAACCGTTCAGACATTCGAACCTCACAATTCTAACTTGGGCTGAAAAACTGTTTTTCAGCTCATCAACAATCTCCATTGCAATCAAGTTCTTGAATTGTCTACTTAGGTCAGAATTCATGAAGGTGCACATCATCCACTCGACTTTCAAGTGGGTGGTTCAAAACCACTCCATGTACTCTTCATCGCTTGCAGAAATGTTTGGGTTTATCTCCTATTGGTTCTTCTAGCACGTAGAGCTCAGCATTGGTGTGTAGGACTTTTTCAAGACGCAGGTACCACTCAACAAAAAGACCCATCGAGACGCAGTTTTTCAGCAACGAACCGACTACCGTAGTCGACCAAGATCTACAAGGATTTTTGCAAAGACATCTTTAAGGACTTTTGTTTATGATAATTTTTAGTTCATCTTAATGAACTCCCACTAAACTCAACATCTCTCTGGTTGTTTAGTGACACACAATCTAAATCCACTACACCACAACCGATCATCACGTGAGATGATGTAGCTTCAAAGGTGAACATCGCCATGTTGATCATATCGCATGCTAGGCTCGTCAAGGAAACCGTAGTATTTCCGCGTGTGTAAATCTGGCTTACACCCGTTGTATGTGAACGTTGAATCTATCACACCCGATCATCACGTGGTGCTTCAAAACGACGAACTTTCGCAACGGCGCATACTAGGGAAGAACACATCTTGATATTAACATGAGAGATCACCTTATCATGCTACCATCGCGATCAAATCTAAGCATAACAATAAGGTGCATAAAAGGATTAACATCACATGCAATTTATAATTGTGATATGATATGGCCTTTCTTCTTGTGCTTTTGATCTCCATCTCCAAAGCACCGGCATGATCTCCATCTCCGGAATGATCTCCATCATCGTGGAGCCATCACCATGGTTGTCCACCAACTATTGCAACTACAACTAGTGCTACTCTTAGCAATAAAGTAAAGCAATTACATGGCGATTCAATGACACGTAGGTCACATAAAATAATAGACAACCATATGGCTCCTGCCGGTTGCCGTACTCATCGACATGCAAGTCGTGAAATATTACAAACATGATCATTGCATACATTATCACAAATCACATATTGGCCATATCACATCACATGACCCCCTGCAAAAGCAAGTTAGACGTCCTCTACTTTGTTTATACAATTTTTACGTGGCTTGGGTCAATGAGATAGAACCGTTCTAATCTACGCAAAACCACAACGATGATATAGTAGTTGCTTATTTACTCATCCTTTTGAAAGGCCTTCCATTGAAAATTGCATCTTCACTAGAGCAAGAGAAACAGACACCCGCCAGCCACTTATGCAATACAAGTTGCATGTCTGTCGTGGAACCGGTCTCTCGTGCGTGGACGAGTAAGGTTGGTCCGGGCCGCTTCAATCTCACAATACCGCAAAGATGCAAAGTGCACGCGAGAAGGTAGCAACATAAAATATCAACGCCCACAACACTTGTGTTCTAATCGCACCAACATCTACGAATAGATCTAGGCTCTGATACCACTGAAGGGGTCGCAGCATAGAAAACAAAAAAATTTCCTACGCAACAAGCGGAATAAACCCCAAGGATCTAGATCTATTAGACGAAGGTAGCGAAGATGAGATCCAATCTCTTACCCTCGAAGAACGTTCAAAGCGTTTTGTCGATGCAGGGGTTGGTTTGTCAATCCCCGCAACTAGACTCATCTAGTCGCGAGGAGATGTATTATCCACACGATCCAATCCGATGGAGCACCGCACGAGCAGCGCCTCCGTGGTATCCACACGTACGGCTCGATGTAGACGTCCTCTCCTTGATCCCGCAAGTGAGGAGGACGTGGCTAGATGGATCTCGGCACCACGACGGTTGTGGTGGCGTTTGATGGTGTAGATCTCCACGAGCATGGCTTCACCAAGCCAAGCAAGAGGCGGGAAAGGAGTACAAGGTGCAGCAGCCCTACGGCTAGGGGTGGTGCAGCAAGGGAGGAGGTGTAGCTCGCGGCAGCCCTTCGGGAGGGGTGGCGCAAGTGGAGAAGCATGGAGGGGGCGGCTAGGGTTTGCCACAAGGGCTCCAATGGTGTGCCGCACCCCTCCCCTTGCCCTCCTTATATAGGTGGCAGGGGGGCGCCCCAAGGCCTCCCTAGGGCCGGCGGCTGGGGTGCCTTAGCCCCCAAGCCAGCCCCTAGGGTTAGGGTTTTTGGCCGGCCCCCCTTTATGGGCCCCTTTGGCCCATATGGGCCTTTAATGCCCTGGTGGTGCGGCTGGCCTATGAGGCCAGTCCACCACCCCTTCATGCCATGTGGGCCCCATACTCCTATGGGCCCCACTTCTAGACTCCTCTAGAACCTTCTAGAATATTCCGGTACTCTGCCGGAAAATTCCCGGAACTTTTCCGATACCTCCGGAAACCACTTTCCATATATGAATCTTATTCTCCGGACTCTTCCGGAACTCCTCGTGACGTCTAGGATCCCATTCGAGACTCTGAATCACCATTCGTTCATACCATCAATTATCTCATCGCTAACCCTAGCTACATCGGAGCGTTAAGTGTGTGACCCTACGGGTTCGAGAACATGCAGATATGATCAAATCAATAATCAATAGCGGGACTGGAATGCCCATATTGACTCCTACATATTCAACGAAGTTCCTTTTCGATTGAACCACGATGCTGGAGATTCTTAATCTTGTATACGATTCCCTTTGTCTCACCGATATTTAATTTGCCCGAGATTTGATCGTCGATATCTCCATATCTAGTTCTATCTCGTTACCTGGCAAATTCTCTTTAGTCGTCCATAATATAGGATCTCCGTGATTAACACTTAACCACATGGTTGCAACCTTTCTGATGCTATATTACCGAGAGGGCCCAGAGATATCTTTTCCGTCACAAGGAAGGACAAATCCCACTCTTGATTCATGTCACCCAACAAATACCATCGAAGATACCTGAAAGCCACCTTTATAATCACCCAGTTACGAAGTGACGTTTGATGTCCACAAAGTATTCCTCCGGTAAACGGGAGTGACATAATCTCATGGTCTAAGGAAACTATACTTGGCATACTAAAAGTGTTGGCAATGAAACGGTGTGACACGATCAATTGCAACCCTTTATTATTGGGTCTTATCCATCACATCATTACTCCTAATGATATGACTCCGTTATCAAATGACTATAACAAGTCCATGGTTAGGAAACTCTAACCATCTCTTGACTAACGAACTAGTCCGGTAGAGGCTTACTAGGGACAACTGGTTGTTTATATTCCACACATGTATTATGTTTCCAGTTAATACAATTATAGCATGGATAATAAACTATTATCATAAACATGAATATGCTAATAAACCATTTTATTATTGCCTCTAGGGCATATTCCCAACAAGGAGTTGATTATGTGACTCCTTAAGAGCTTTGAGTTCTCTTTCGAGCTTCTCATTTCCTTGGATGAGTCTAGCATTGCCAACCCCTGGCTCACTCTTTTCCTTTTTAAGAACATTAGCAAGAGTAATGGAATGTTCATTATCCTTCTTAAGTCTAGCCATGTCAATTCCATAAGTTTCATCAAGATTAGCATATTTTTCCTCAAGAGCACTCCTACGAGTTTGCTCTTCCTCAAGAGCCTTAGAAAGACTAGCAATTTCATTAGCAAATTCATCACTTTGACTTTCTAAGGTGTCAATTATTTCTTCTTTCTCATCTAGTTGTTCAATAAGAGCATCAACATTAACTTTAGTCACACTTTTAAGTTTTGCAAGCCAAGCATCTAAATCATTTGTAACTTGTGACTCATTCTCAATTTTATCTACGCAATCCAACAAAGATGGAGAAGTAGATGCAATGGATTTGGGAGAAGGGGTCGTTACCGAAGTGGCATTTGCCATGAGACACGTGGGGGTTGAAGGAGCATTCTCATTGGGGGATTTAAAAAGGGATGACAGTGAAGAGGAAGAGGTAGCTATGGCGACATGGGCCACACCTACAACTTCATCTTCGTCTTCATCACCGGACATGTATTCTCCTTTAACTTTTATTTCTTGAGCGGCAAAGGCATTAGGAACCTTCTTCTTGACGAAGTTCTTGCTTGGGGACGACTTGGACTTGTCCTTACGGATGAGCCTTCCCCCATGCTCTTCTCTATTCTCAAAGGGGAAACTCACGATGAAGTGGTTGACATTGCCACAATTATAGCATGTCTTGGCTTTGTTGATTCTTGGTTCACCTCCTTTTGGTGGAGGCCTTCTCTTGCCACTTTTCCGGTTCTTCCAATATATGTCCGCGGCAAGTGATATTGCTTCATGAAGGCCACGGTAATCGTCCACTTCTTCCTCATCACATTCATCATCATCATCTTCTTCATGGGCAACGGCTCTTGACTTCAAATCAAGAGTGGATGGAGCTTGAGCAAGAGCTCTTTGACGAGCATGAGCATGATCGGCATTCTTGTTGATAATGCCAATGGGGACGAACTCATTTAGAACGGTGTTGGAGTCCATGGAGGCAAAGTCCGCTCTTGACCGTATGGTGGTGGCCAAAGATTTCTTGAAGGGGGTGATGGCCTTGAGAAACTTCCTCTTGATCCATGCATCATCCACTTGCTTGTCACCGTACTCGGTCAATGTCACGGCAAGGGTCGTAAGTCTTCGATATAGATCTGCCGGTGACTCATCGTCTTGCATCACGAACTCTTCTGCTTGATCCAAGGCGGTTTCATACTTGGATTATTGGATGCCTTTGTTACCCAAGAAGAGATTGTCGAGCTTTTGCCAAGCATCTTTGGCGGTCTTGCACATTTGGATGTGACGGAGATACTCATCGGTAGCCGCCGATTGGATTGTGTGAAGGGCGGTGGCATTGAGTTGAGAGTTGATGTCCTCCCTCGGTGTCAAGTTGTTAGGATCCACCGGATGAAATCCTTGCTCTACAATTCGCCACAAGTGAGTGCAATAGCTTGACAAATGAGAACGTAATTTAAATTGCCATCTAGCAAAATTGATTGAATCAATTTTAGGTGGAGGGCCCATGTTGTTTATGTGTGGAATAGAGACGATGGGGTGGATGTTGTTGTAGATTTCCCCGGGAGGAATTTGGGCAAAGATGCCCGGAGAACTCTTAGGGTTAGTACCACTCTCTTTGGTTCCTTCTCCACTCGTAGTGGGGTTAGTGAGGATGTCACTACCACCACCTTCAATTGGAATGAGAGGGGGACTAACACTAGGAGTCTTCCCTAAATATTCCTCGAACATCTTCCACATCAAATCACCAAGGTTAGCATTGACGTTAGCGGTGAGGCTTGTCTCTAGGGTATCAACCTTTGAGACAAGATCACCGATAGCATCTTTGACGTAACCTATAGTGGCCGAATCCCTCTCTTTCCGCTCCCTCGGATCATTTGGGACTTTCGAATTGGAAGGAATTCTGACCCCTGGATTTTCTCATAGATAAATGTACGAAACAAATCCAATTTGTCGGAATCCTCTTTCTCGGCCATACACTCTTAGGTTGTTAAACCCTTTGATAAGAGACGAGACTCTGATACCAATTGAAAGAACGTATGGTCGACTAGAGGGGGGGTGAATAGGCGACTACCAATTTTAATTCTTTTTCTTTTAATTAGGTTTCTAGCAAGGTAAAAAACAAGTTATCAAGATGTGCAACTAGATGAACAACCCTAAGTGATAAGATACAAGGAACAAGTAAAAGCGCAACGGAAAGTAAAGGATAGAAGTCACCGCAAGAGGACACGAGGAAATGATTCCCGTAGTTCCTTCTCAAGGGAAGTACGTCTACGTTGGAGAGGTGTGGAGGCTCCTTGGCCCTCCTACAAGCACGTCCATGCTCACCTTATTCTCCGGGTGCTACTCCCGTGAGGGAATAGCTCTTTCCACTATGAGGTCGACTTGAAGGCGTTGACCAAACCTTTACACCAAGGTTGGGGCTCTCCACAATGAGTTGGAGACTCCCAACAATGTCCCGGACCTCCTCACAAACTATGAAGCTCCGAAACCCGCACTTGCTCCTAGAGTTCCCAAGAAACCCTAAGAGCCCACAAGATCCAAGATCCACAAACAACAAGTGGGGGATTCGAAATTCCTTCGGTGGAAGGCTAGATCTAGGTCTCCTACTTCACTCCTCAAAAGATCAACAAAATTGGGGCGAGGGAGTGGGAGATCTAGGCAATTTTAGCTTGGGCTCATTAATGGAGGAGAGAGAGTAAACTTGAGCTAGAGCCTTAAAGACAAAGGAGGGAGAAGCCCCCCTTTTATAGTCCTCTCCTCCAAAGGATCCGTTGGAGGATTCTGCTCCACTGCAGCGGTACTACCGCCGCTCCTGGCGGTAGTGCCGCTGCACGCTTCAGTTGACCAACGGCTCCTTCTGCCAGGAGGGGTCCACCCCGCAGCAGCGGTACTACCGCTGTGGGCAAACAGACGACCCTCCTGGCGGCAGTGCGAGCGGCACTGCCAGCCCAGGGTAGCGCTCATGAACCCAGCAGCGGTACTGCCGGCGGACGCGGCGGTACTGCCGCTGATGGCTCACAGAGAGCCTCCCGGGTGGCAGTGCTGGCGGCAGTGCGAGCGGCACTGCCAGCCCTGGGGAAGAGCTCTTAAGTCACTGCCGCTAAGGGCTCACAGAGCGCCTCCCAGGCGGTAGTGCTGTCGGCAGTGTTGGCGGCACTGCCAGCCCCAAGAAGGGCTCGCATGCCCCAGGCTTGGCGGTACTGCCGCCGAGCACGGCGGTACTGCCGCCAACTGGGACTTCAACCCTGTCTAAAATCTGCACAAACTCACAAAAACAATATTAGATTTAAATTATTATGTTGTCATTAATACCAAAACATATTAGGGGACTAGATGCACTTTCAGAGTGTGTTAGTTGAGCGAATTAGGGAGGATCTGAACCTCTAGGAGCTTGGGAGAATCGGAGGGAGAAGAATTTTGGGAAGAGAGTAGGCCCGTGACGGTATGGTGTTATAAATTGCTGCTATCTTTCTAAAAAAAAATATAGTATGCCAATTTGGCATACTCTGGAAAAGAAATCAGAAACATGGCAATGTTCAAGGAGGAGGGGCATACTTAGCATGGCTCCATTCACGTTCCTATCTGTAATATGCTTCTGAACGAATAAGAGCATCTCCAGTTGGCGCCGTCCGGACTAATTAAACCGTATTGGCGGCACCTCTTCCCAGGCGTGCCTCCAATACAATGGCAAAGTGTTGTAAATGGTAGGCTGCATGCATGCATTTTAGAAGAGAAAAAGAGGAGAGAGGAGAATCTTGGCCGGCATGCACGCCCTGGAATAGAAAAGAAAGGAGAGAGAAGGCTTGAGCTGGGTGCCGCTGACGAAATATGTGTCTGTGTTTGCATGCAAGTTTCGTCCGGCGCACCCAAGCGGCTCACGCCACGGAGGGCGTGGGTTGGCGCTGCCGGACGAGATATTGGCGCCGCGCGAACGAAATTGAGCTATTGGGGGCGCGACTGGGCGTCATTTTCGTCCGAAAACCCCAATAGAGACTTCCGGACGCTCTATTGGTGACCCAACTGGAGATGCTCTAAAATACTACTATTTGTTACAAAAAAAATTGTACTGTCGCATTACCACGGTAAATAGAACTACAGATTGAGAAGCAAATAGAATTGAAAAACACCTCTCGGCTTAGTTTGGGAGTTCAGTTTTTTTTTAACTACAGTATTCAAAAAATGAAGTAATTGAGTGCCAGGCGGATGGATACTTCAGTTTCTTGCTTTAGGAAAAATGAGGTCAAGACTAAAGTTTTTGAAACGACAAAAAAATGAAAAATTGGGGGGAAATACTTCAGTTTTAGAACCACATCTTTCATTGCATCCAAACACCTCAAAGTATTTAATACTTCATTTTTTTAGAAACCATAGTATATTCTCATAATACTTCAAAACTACTTTGATGCCAAACGGACCCTTATAATCTTTTTCACTTCTACGCAAACCATGGTATCGGATCGGTGTCAAGGCTCTCCAACTCGGCCCATTGCGATTGGGGCTTCTTCGCCTCCTCTACTTTCTCGCCGAAAGGCACGCGCTGGAAGTCACCGGAGCCTCGGAAGCCGCCGCCTCCCGCGTGCAAGCTGTGGTCGTGGTCGACGGGCGGTGGTAGTTTCTGCTGAGGCCGTGCGGTTTGGTCGACGGCGCGGTTGAACACGAGGCCGACACCCTCGAACAGGCTTAGGATACAGGCGCCGAAGAGCGCCGAGCGAGCGGTACCTGCGAGGCCCCTGCGCATCTTGAGGAAACCGTGGGTGGCGGCGCCGGAGGCGATGGCGTTCCAGGGGTCCTCCTTCTGGCGCACGAAGACCATGGTGCAGTTGAAGGCGGAGAAGACGCCGCCCGCCCGCCCCAGACGGCGAAGCTGCCGCCGATGCGCGGCACGTTCATGCGCACGGCCTGCGCGCCGCCGGCGATCCGCGCGCCGTTGGGGGAGTTGTAGGTGCCCTTGATGAGGTGGAACACGGAGCCTCCGAGGGCGCCCAGGGCGAAGGCCCCGCCCACGTCGTCGATGATGCGATCTGGGCGGATCCCTCTCCGGAAAAGGCATCGGCATGGTTTTTTTTTTTTTTTGGTTGACAGACAAAGCTACGTATGGAACGTCGGAACACCAGAGCGAACAATACCAATGGCGTCCTTGTAATACGGATCTAATTAAGTTTATTTATTTATTTTTGAACGGGAATTAAGGCTTCTTTTGACCCAAATGATCGCGCGTGCGGTTTCTCGTTTCCTGGCGCACGCGACTGTCGGAACAGCAGCCAGCGGGGGGTCGACCCAAACGATGCTACACACAACGCTGACGGATGGGACCAGAAGGTGGACCAGATTTTTTAGCGTAACGACGAAGGGTGTACCTGTATATTTGAATCTCGGGAGACGCGCTGTGTGGTTTCTTCCTCGTCCGATTCTTCCCCCAAATCAAATCCCCATTTCTCTTCGGCGATAAGCTAGGGTTTGGCATCGTCGCCGTCAATTTGCCTCAGCTCGGTGAGAGGAGGCAGGTGCGGGACCTCGCGTCGGCGGCGGGTTTTTGCGGCTTCGATCCATGGATGCGGACGGCGTGGGCGGGAATCTCGTCCCGACGAAGCGGCGGGAGCGGCGAAAGGGGGGCGCGACGAGTTGGGGCGGCGCCGTGGTCTTCGCGCTGCCGACGGGAGCCCCCGCTGCCATGGATGCGGACAGGGCAGAGGACCTCTCTGACCCGGACAGGAATCTCGTCCCGGCGAAGCGGCGGGAGCAGCGAAAGGGGGGCGCGACGAGTGGGGTCGGCGCGTGGTCTTCGCGCTGCCGGCAGGAGCCCCCGCTGCCATGGATGCGGACAGGGCAGAGGACCTCTCTGACCCGGACGGGAATCTCGTCCCGGCGAAGCGGCGGGAGCGGCGAAAGGGGGCCGCGCCGAGCGGGAGCGGCGCCGCGGTCTCTGCGCTGGTGGCGGGGAACGCCGCAGGGCCCGCTGAAGCTGGCAGAGACATCGGCCTGGCGAATCGGGCAGAACGGCGTCAGGAGGCCGAGGTGCAGCCGCGGACGTCCACGGCAACAGAAGCTGGAGCCGTTGCTCATGGTTTGGCGGGGAAGGCTCTCACCGACGCGCGAGAGGGAGAGTCCCCCCGCCATGGCCCAGCCATCGTGAAGAGGAAGCGGGGAGCAATTTCTTGGCCTCGCGCGCCTAGCTCGATGGAGGAGCATCCAATCCAGACCGATGCGTCCATGGCTTCTCAGGGTCTGGTAAGTGTTCTCTACCAAAAACAGCTACAGATTTGCAGATTTTGGGAAGATTTTCGTGAATGAATAGGAGTACATGATCTGGTCTGGTAGCATTATGAGTACTTGCTTTGGGTAACCCACATGGGGATTGGAGGATTTTGTGTTGGGATTTTCTGGCCTCATAATGTAATGGAGTAGGAGTACATGATCTGGTCTAGTAGCATGTTTTGTTTTTGTGCATTTCTCTGAAATGAAGTAGGAGCACATGATCTGGTCTAGTAGCATTATGGAGTACTTTGCTAGATATATATGTACTGGTTTAAGCAACTAAGACATTGGGATGTTGCTTTTTGGTTTCGTTGTATTGAGCAAGTTTTCAATTTCGAAATAAACTATGCAGTTCATGTGCTGCAGATAAGTAGTTACTGGTTAAGCAACTGAGACCTTGAGTTGTTGCTTTTTGATACAGTTGCATTGAGCAAGTTTCAATTTCGAAATAAATTATGCAGTTCATGTGCTGCAGATAAGTAGTTACTGGTTAAGCAACTGAGACCTTGAGTTGTTGCTTTTTGAATCAGTTGCATTGAGCAAGTTCTTTTTTTCAAAAAAACTATGCAATCCATGTGCTGCAGATATGTAGTTACTGGTACATATAGCTTTTTGTTTTTATTTTGCTGACCTATCATCTAAGATGTTTTTGTGTTTACCTTTTTTTGTGTGTACAAAACAGCCGATGGTATCTGATGTCACACGGAGATTGCCCGCTGCACAGCAACCCCGTGCTGCGCAACGACCTGATGCTCAACCTCGCAAACAACAACCTCCTACTGCGCAACAACCATCTGATGCACGACAAACTCGCACCTCACCTCGCAAACAGCAGCCCCCCGCTGCACAACGACCATCTGGTGCTCAACCTCACGCACATCAACTAGACGCACAACGACCATCTGATGCTCGACCTCGCAAACAACAACCGCCCGCTGCACGACAACCATCTGGTGCTCAACCAGACGCACGTCAACCGCCCGCTGTGCAACGACCTGATGATCAACCTCACAAACAACAACCGTCACAGTCTCGTAGCAAGGTTGCTATCAGGAGAACCAGGGGGAGAAACCGCGCTTCACCAGCGAGGCTTGTCAAATTAAACAAAACCCTCACCCCCCATCAGAAAAATGTGATCAGGGTTGTAGGTTTTGGTGGTTTGTTGCTACTCAAATGCACCAAAATGCCAGCAAAGTTCAGCAAGTGGGTGCTGAGGTGCTATGATCACAATAAGTCGGAGATAGTTATAAGAGGGAGGGGCAGAATAGTTGTTGATGAGGATAGTGTACGTAGAATTCTCGGGCTACCTGATGACGGGTATGCAGTCAGCTATGAGTTGGACCAAGATGCCACAACATTCATCATTGAGCAGTACGGATTGGGCTCAGCACCAGAAATCACAGCACTGTGTGACGCAATCAAGGCTATGAACGGCGCAACAGATGAGAAGTTCTTACGTGCTTGGCTTATACTAGCTATAAGCACTTTCCTGTGCCCGACCACCGGGTTGTGTGTAAGTCCTCGATGCTACAAGGCTCTGATGAACCTGGAAGACGTCCCTCACTCCAATTGGTTCCGGTTTGTAGTTGAGCAACTAATGGCTGCTGCAATGATCTCAAACAAAGACTCATTTTGTGCTTGCATTTACCATTTGATGGTAAGTTCTTGGTGCAAGTGTTAGAGAAACCAAATTGATTTTTTTTTAAATGTGACATGTGAACACATATCTTTTCCTCTTGTGTGTAGGTTTTATACCTAGATTCCGTTGAAGTGGACCTGGAGGTTAGTCAGTCCGCAATACGGGCTGAGGCATGGACTGGTCCGCTCATTGCAGCCGTGTTGCGGAAGGATACGAAGGATGATGGAGATTATGGGAAATTACGTGTAAGCCTTTATTTTTTTTCCCTAGATCTTTTTTGATTAGGACTATATATTGTTCCTCTCTTTTTTAAGCATAAGCAATTCTTTTTTGTGTTTTGTCCCCTGTGTTAACTTGTTTCTACCTACCTTTTTTCTCCATCTTTATGGTACAGCTCAAAGATGGGGTGGGGGCAATTGTGAGGGACAGGTTGTTTGGCGGTCTGTCAGTTGCAGAAGCATTTGTTGCAACAATAGTTCCACCAGCTTACCATCATGAGGTAAACAAAACAGCACTAAAAGTTGCTTTTTCACAAAAACAGGAAAATATTATAGAGAAGCAACTAAGCATATGCAAACCTGCTTTTCTAAGCTCATCAAGGAAGCAACATCATTTTTTTCTATACTTGCTTTTTCCCCTGTGTCTTCCTTCACACCAAACTGTGCTTGCTCAGTATACTGTAGAGAAGCAACTAAGCATCAGTCAACCTGCTTTTCTAAGATCATCCAGGAAGCAACATCAATAGTCTATAGTTGCTTTTGTTTGTCTGTCAACATTATTACATGCTTATTTTTGCTTTCATAATTTTTATCTTTTTATGAGCCCTCCAATTAACATTTCTTTTTCCTTTTCTTTTTGTCTTGTCTGCAGAAAAAGAGGAAGCTTGCAGTTTTGGTGAACGATATGTGCTCAGACTTTACAAAAAATATGGTAAACATGGTACAGGGGATCGTTAAGTTGGACGAGGATGACCCGGCGGCTAGCATGGGTATGAGACAGAGGACGAAGCGGAGGCGCTGTACAGAAATGCCTCCAAGAAACATCAAACAACATGGCAGCGAGAGTGATGATGAGGAGGATGCTGACGACGAGGAAGATGGCGAGGATGAAAAAGATGTTGATTATGAGGACGGGAATGATAGTGGAGAAGATGGTGATGACGAAGTGGAGAACAGCGGGGGTGGCGGTGCTGAAGATGGCGAAGATGATGAAAATGAGGAGGGTAGTGATGATGATGGAGAGGGCGATGATGAGGGAGAGGGCGATGACGAGGACGAGGGTGATGACGAGGAAGAGGGCGATGACCCAGGAAGAGCAGGCCATGACGAGGAAGAGGGCGATGACAAGGAACATGGTGACAGCGACGAGGCTGCTGGCGTTGACGTGCTAAACCTCCGGGAACCAATGATTGGTGTAGGCAGCACAGACCAACTATGGAGTCCAATGAGAGAAGACGGACTCGACAGTGATGTACAAGTCAAAGAGGAAATTATGGAGTCTAGAAGCGAATCCGACGAGGGGTTGACAATGAGTCAGTGGCTATGACCTGACAGTGCCTTAAAGCAAGCCAGTCACAGCGATGAACAGCCACGGGTTTCCAAAGTGACGGAGGAAGACAGGAAGACGCTATTCAGTATAGTTAGTATGGAAACAACATCAAGCAAGTACTCACTGCTAGAGGTACCTGAAATCATCGACCTGGAACAGGGATGGTTGAAGACATTTGTACTAGAGCAAGTATTGAGAAAAGAGCAACCAGGTTTGGCTGGCATCATCATGGAGGAAATGTGCCCAAGATCTTTACGAAGCAAATTATTCAGAGAAATGACAGGGTTTGATGCATTAAGGAAGAAGCAAAGGAGTGTAATACCAAACACAGTTGATGTAATACCCACAACAGTGTTGCCTCATGGGCTGCCAGTGGGGCAACTCCCCAGTGATGTGTTGCCTGGTGGAGTGATCTCCAAAGAAAAACAACAGACAGTAGCAGTGTTGCCTCACGGGCTGCCAGTGGGGCAACCACCCAGTGCTGTGTTGCCTGGTGGAGTGATCTCCACAGAAAAACAACAGACAACAGCAGTGTTGCCTCACGGGCTGTCAGTGGGGCAACCACCCAGTGCTGTGTTGCCTGGTGGAGTGATCTCCACAGAAAAACAACAGACAGCAGCAGTGTTGCCTCACGGGCTGCCAGTGGGGCAACCACCCAGTGTTGTGTTGCCTGGTGGAGTGATCTCCATAGAAAAACAACAGAAAGCAGCAGTGTTGCCTCACGGGCTGCCAGTGGGGCAACCACCCCAGTGCTGTGTTGCCTGGTGGAGTTCCAAGCACTCAGATCAAAAAATTTGTGAAAAAGTTGCATTGTCTCCCACCACTAAGTCGCAAGGTAACACACACACAGATAACTGCGATGCATGAGGGAAGCACATATTCAGGGCTGGAAAGAACAACATCAGCAGATAACATTGCCACAGCTTCTTGCGGGAATGGCAGAATAGATGTAGATGCAAAACCCATGCGAAAGAGCAATTCTGCCTCAGATGTTGGAGCATCAGTGGTGGTTGATGACTGGGAAGACAATTGGGACCCCGCAGAAGTCGACATAGTTTACAAGGAAGCAGAAGAGATGGCTGCAGTGAGGAAGGCAAAAGAACAAGGTGTAGCTGACGCTTTCCGTACTCCTGCAAAAGGAACCGCAGCAGCAAATCCAATCACCATCGGATCATCAAGCGGCACAGTGAGCACACCCATGCAACAGCCACACCAAAGGAGGATCTTGAAGCTTCCAGCATGCAAGAGGTCACCTTTTGTCGACTACAACAACAAGACCACTTTTGCATGTTCTAGGGAAGCAACTGAAGCTTATGATGCTGTTTTGTCGATTGGCCGAGGGACGTCCAGAGTTAGGATTACTGATAAAAGGTCAGACCTTCTTCATATAATGTAGTTACATATTGATTGCTACTTTTTTGCTTCTTCACATGTGTCATTTTTCTATAAATCACAGTCCAACAATCATCGACCATACCAACTACTGGGTCACAGCAACTGAGCTTGCTCAGTCAATGAAGCCAAGAGGGGAGCTGAAGGACACCGTCGTCGAGATAGGGATACAAACTATAATGCACAACATGCCCCCTGGCTCAAGGAAGATAGTGATGCCTTTACGAATAGGGGTAAGAACAATACACAAAAGGCAACTTATACCCTGAGTTGTTGCATATATGTCTGTGCTGGTTAAGCAACTTATACCCTTTAGTTGCATGTATGTTGAGTGCTGCATATATGTCTGTGTTGATTTGCTTTCTTGCTTCTGCGGGTAGCACATCACCACGCCCCTGTTGCCCTTGTTGGTTCTGCTGTTCCGGGCCACCATTTTCTTCTGGAACAGCAGACTGCGTCCATCGTGGTAATATGTACCGATCCGGTATCCTATCAATGCCAATGTGTGTAAAAACTTTCAGCACATGACAATAGAGAAGGCCATCTCTGGTGAATTTGCAGCACTCACATCTGTATTCACTTTCTCCCACTGCAGCAAAAACAACATACTCCCTCGAACCATAAACAGGGCACCACATGTTGTTAGGAACCAGGGTGTACAAGTTGTTGCCTTCCGGGCACACATTGTACCTACCTATCCTTTCGAACTCATGCTTAAACCTGTAGTAAATGTCGCGAGTGTACACTGCAAGTGCTTGCTTCTCGATGGGGTAGGGCGACCAAGTCCTACATTCAAGAACATCCGTGCGATAATCATTACCCCCTTCCTTGACAAGGATGTGGACCTGAATCTTCTGGTACTGTTTGACAAAGTTTAGGATAGAGTTGTGGGGATTCACATATCTCTTGAGAACCGCATTGAAACCCTCGCTGCGTTGAGTGGACTGTAAGAAGGGGAAAAAGCAATTTTGGAAATAGCAAGGAACCCATGTTTTCCTAATGGCGTACAGCGCTGCCACCTCTGATGTAGGGTGTTGCCCGATCTTCACGGATTTGAGGGGAAAAGGGGATGAACACGAAGAACACGGAGGTGGAAACGAAGAACACGAGGGGAAAAGGGCAAATTCGTGGGGGATCGGGCCAACCCTACATCATATGGTATCAGAGCAAGGGTTGCCACGGATTTGCCTTTGTTTCCACCCCCATATCCACAAAAATTTTCTTTGATTTTGCTAATTTCGAAAATTTCCACCAAAAATAGCCTCAAATTGCTTTTGGATCGATCTGAGATTCTTGTGAGTTTTGGTAGGTTTTGATCCGTGGATCCATTGCTATACTTGTTGATCTACCTCCCTTTGCGTTCCCATGGCCAAATTCTATTGATTTCCCCTCCGATTTGGTGTTTTTCGGGCCGTTTTTCCGCCCAAATCGCGCATTTTCGCGTCCCGGGAAGGTAGCCCGGCCGGCCTCCAGCCCGGCCTAGGCTGGCCTCTAGGCCGGACCCCCGGCAGAAGCCGCCGGCCTCCAGCCCGGCCCAGGCCGGCCTCCAGGCCGGTTCCCCTGCTGAAATTTTGTTTTGGCCATAACTTTTCACTCCGGACTCCGTTTTTGGTGATTTTCGTCTCTAATCGAAGCTACGGACAAGGTCTACATCACCACGGCGGTTGATCCATCATCTATTGACACCATATTTCGTGATCAAGGAAGAGACATTCCACTCCACCGGGTGAAGATCATCGACGAAAGGTATAACATCCCCGAACCTTCTCCCACCTTGCATCACTTGTTAGCCAAGCCATTTGTGCTTATCTTACCTATTGAGACTAGCTCATCTATGATTGCTTGGGCTTTGCACACTTGATACCTCGTAGTGTTCCGAGCAAACCTTGTATGCGCTAGTTGATATAGTCCTTGTTGGCAAGCAAGTAAGAGGCAAAAGAGAAAAGAGAGTAAGAGGCCAAAAGAGAATAGAAAAAGAATCAAAAGAGAGCAAATAAAAAGAAAGAGCCTCAATGCCATATCTCTTGTAGGTCGCGCTAGCTCGATGAAAAATTCATAGGTGTGGTATCTTTGTGCAAATCTTGTAGCCCACCAATAAATTGCAATCGAGTTGGTTTCTCTCTTGTACTTGTGCGACCCGAGCTTTAGTCTTCGCTAGGTCCATCGCTAGCTCATTTTTGGTTGCACAAGTCCCACTTATCAAAGCGTGTGTTTCTATGTGCTTCACTCCTATCCTTTAAGATCGACTTGTATTTGCTTTGTGGTCATCGTGGTTCTCTACTTGCCTTTACAATATCTTGGTTTCCGGTTGTTCCATTTGCTTTCCACAATTCATACCTATCCACTCATAAGCCGTGTGTGTTTTGGAGTTGCGTTTGGATCTTTGAAATTCAAGTCACCCGCATTCTTGTGTATCGGTTTCTCTTGGCATGGTCCACTAGTTCCAATACTATCTACTAGGTGAGGTTGGTTTCTTAGTTCCTTCCACTCCACATATATATACACTTGTCTTGTGATTGACCATGTCTAGTGAGAGCGGAGCATCCTATGGAGGCCATGATGATGAGAACATGATGAGCGACAATGACTACGGTGCGCCAAGCATGGATGACATCATGAGCGACAACGACTACGGCGCCCCGAGCATGGATGACATGGTGGACCACGACATCGACGACACCTCCACGAGCATGGACTACATGGCGGAGCACCACCACTACTACGACTATGACGCCGCAACCGTCCACGACATGGCGAGCTACACCGACTTCGAGCCCTCAAGCATCAACGTCATGGCGGACCACTACAACGACTACAACTCCAATGATGTGGCGGAACCCTACATGACCTACGACTCCTCAAGGCACGTCAAGGATCTCCAACGAGGCGCTACACATCATGTGGACGACGACACCGACGATGAGCCCCCACTTAGACGATACTCAAGGCCACGAACTCAAGAGCGCCACCGCCATCAAGCACCTACAAGCTCAAGAAGACAGAGCTCAAGGCACCTTCGCCTAGAGGACAAGGAGACACGCCCTCCTCCTAGATGTCAAGCTACCTCACCCTCGAGACGGCGGCCAACGCAAAGTGCATATGCACACGAGTCTTCGCCAAGGAACACCAAGGATCTTCATCGGCGTACGTCTACTCATGATCATCATCGACGTCACTATGAGGACTCAAGCTACTCAAGGCCACGCCATCACGCGTCTACATCAACATACAAGATGGTGGCAAGTACACATCATAGGGACTCTCCTCCGCGTGCCACAACCAAAAGGGCGTCCAAGAGTAAATCACACTCCAAGAAGGACCGGGATATGCTTCTCAAACTCAAGGCCGACCTCGACAAGTTGAAGACCAAGCTCGACGCCGACTTCGAGATCGAGCAAGCCGAGCTCAAGACCATCCGCGAGGACTTCATCGCCGGCTTATCCAAGTTCTTCAAGCCCTCACATGACTCTTCACCGAGCTTATTGTCCACACCTCTACAAGATGGTGACCATGAAGATGGCGAGAAGACGGTCGAGCATGGGATTTTCCCTTCGACCAAGGAGGCGAGCATTGAAGAGGTTACCACTTGTGACGGCGAGCCAAGTGAAGAGGTTGAGCATGGGAGTGTCCCTTCAACCAAGGCGGCGAATGGATTTGAGACTACCGAGCCTATCCCTATGTGCTTGAATGATGAGATGGTACCAATCCCATGTGAGCATGAGAGCCACCTAGCCCACTTGAGTGAGAGTGCAAGTGAGTTGAGTGCCTCCACCATATGCGAGATTGAGTGCTTCCACTTTGAGGGAATGAGTGATACACACCTTGAGTTGGGAGAGGTAGTTGATAGGTCAAGTGAGGACATTTCGATTTCTAACAACTTACCCTCTACCTCTAGTGTGTTTTCTCATATTGTACTAGGTCCCATGGATGATGAGACGCCAAGCCTCGACATGATGGTGCCTATGATGGAGAAGATGTACATGGAGGATGAAGACGATGCCACCCCATGCTTACATGAAGATGTACAAGTCGGCTACATGGACGCCGCTACCTCTACCACAACACCTACTTCTCATGAGCGGGACTACAAAGGTACGCATATGGGTGTTGATGATGCCATGATCCCACTAGTGGACATGATGACGTGTGATTGCTTGCATGCTATGAATGATCCTTTTGATGTCACATATGCTTCGTTCATATTCCCATGTGATACCTTGTTTCAAACCAATGTTGATCATGCGGAATTATCTATTTGTGATGATCTTTCCATATACATGCCTTGTTATGAAACTTTCGAATTTTCTCCCATTGTTGCATCCAAGAAGTTGAACAATTTCTCTTTCCAATGCTTGGTTTGCAATAATGTTGATATGATGTCTTATGAGAATGCCCCCATAGCTTTCTCAAAATTTGGAGATTCTTCCTTTTGCCATGTTGAGAATTTACCCTTCCTTTTGCATATTGACCACTCACATATGTCATACATTCCTTTTGATATTGGTGTGTTTGGTGATGTGCAAATGGATAGATGCGTCATAATGGATGATGCATTCATGTACCATGCACACAATTTCTTTTTATGGAATTTCGTGTGTAATGGCTCACGCTTCATAATGTCAACTTCAATTGAACATGAGTTGACAAAAAGAGCTCTTGAGAGCATTTTCCATGAGAGTTGTGGCTCCGACCAACCTCTATGCCCTTTTCCATGTTTTGCATCGAACAAATTGAACAATTGCTCTTTCCTTTGGTTTGCGTGCAAACATGTGAGTGCTTTGGTTTTCCTTTGTGACTTTCAAGCTCCCTTGATCTTCCTTGTCGATGATTTATGTGTTGCAAAAAGTATGATGAACAATTGTTCTTTCCGTTGGCTTATTTGCAACCATAATGATAGTTTGAGCATATCTTGTCATGAGGCCTTTGGATATTGTCTTATTGGTGTTGCAACAAAATTGATGAAAACTTGCTCTTCTCTTTGCTTTGTTTGCACCCATGATGGCGATGATAAGAGCCTCCCTCGATTTGTGTGGTTCACAAACTTTTCCTTCCGATGCTTTGAATGCAATGGACTTCATATGGTTCACAATGAGATAGGTATCTTAGCCTTCTCTACTTTTCTTGGAGATTTTGTGTTCCCCACTTTTGAGGATGTTTCGAAGAGTTGCTTTCCCAATGACCTTGCTTTTGAACTACATTCTATACATGTGTGTTGTGCTAACGGTGTTATGAACAAATTTGGACATGTCGTCAATGATGTGCTCCTCTATCATGCACACACATATTTTGCTTGGTCTTTGGTGCGTATAGGTAACAATAGCGGCATGGTGACTTCCACGTCAACGTCAAGCCATCTATCTCCTTCACATGATGAGGACGTGCTAGCGTCGTGGACGACGCTTTTCGAAGGAGGGGGAGATGATGTAGGCCAACCCAACGACAACACCTTGTCAAGCACTCCAACGTACGACAAGCCACCAGGGACTCCAAAGGGTGGCAAGGTACTCCATGGACTCCAATCAACTAAGGCATACGCGTGGATGAGGAGGAGGAAGCGTCATGGACAAGGAGAGGAAGAAACAAGCGAAGACAGGCAGGGCCGGCCTCCAGCCCGGCCTAGGCCGGCCCCCAGGCCGGCACCCCACCAGAGCCGGCCGGCCTCCCAGCCGGCCCAGGCCGGCCCCCAGGCCGGCACCCCTCCAGACGCTGCCGGCCTCCAGGCCGGCCTAGGCCGGCTCCCAGGCCGGGCCTCCTCCAGACGCTGCCGGTCTCCAGGCCGGCCCAGGCCGGCCACCAGGCTGGGCCCCTTCCAGACGCCGCCGGCCTCCAGGCCGGCCTAGGCCGGCCACCAGGCCGGACCCCCACCTTTCACCCCCTTTTGTACTAAGACTATAAATAGCTTTCCCCCTTTTCCATTTGGGGCAGAGAAGAATGAACTAGAGTTGAGCGTTGCTCCTTCCCGTGATGGGTTCCTCCGAGGAGGATGATGAATCTCTTGTTGTAGCTACTCTTTCACTTAGGTGTCTCTAGTAGTGCAAACCAATCTTTCACTGCGGTGATTCTATTGGATCGGTGGACCGGCCGGTAAGAGAAATCGGTTTCATTAAGCGTGTTGTTGACTTGGGTTTTGAGATCCGGAGGCTACTCCATTGGGGGTTTGTTGCCGGGTGATTCTCCCTCGTAGGCTTCGCGAGTTATCCCCCTTTTGCGTGTGTTCTTCACCGTGTTCATCGTGTTCTTCGCGTTCTTCCTCGTTTTCCCTCCACTCATGTGTGCAAATCCGTGAAGATCGAGCCAACCCTACATCAACCTCTTTATGCCCTGCAACATCATACTTGTCTAGCATTGCTGCCCATTTTGCTTCAAACTCCTGCGGTGTCAAACTGAAATCGATAATGTAGTCCAATTCCTGTGTCAGTTCCGGGTTCCTGGCCAGGAACCCACCCATGTGCTCTGCGCATTCTGCATGATGTGCCACCGGCAGTTGCGATGGATAGTAGCGGCGAAAATCGCAGAGATTGAAGCCCTCATGGCAAAATCTTGATCAGTGATTATGCAAGTGGGAGCTAGACCATCCATTGCGTCAAGAAAAGTCTGAAGCAGCCAATCAAAACTAGTTGCTTTCTCATCCCTCAAGAAACCACACCCAAGCATAAATGATTTCCCATGACGGTTGATTCCAATGAACGGAGCAAAAGGCATGCTATACACATTCGTCAAACGATATGCAATCATGATATGCTGACTTGTAAGCATTTCTTGCTAAACCATCAACCCAAAACAGATTCTCGACCCTTTCCTCGCTGCCAACTTCAAGCGAAAAAAGAAGTCAGGGTCATCCTTTTGAATCTCACAGAAGTAGGCAAGCGTTTCAGTCATGTCACTCTCTCTTGTTTCTGATCGCCACTCAGTTCGCTTGTTGCTTATTGCTTTTGCCGTGTAAGGGACAAACATCTCAGTCCCATAAAACGACGACATGACCTGCATCATTCTACCTGTTTCTGTGTTGCAATCATGCAACACTCGCAGGAAATCCTCTTC
This sequence comes from Puccinellia tenuiflora, assembly GCA_012064385.1. Classification (NCBI taxonomy): domain Eukaryota; kingdom Viridiplantae; phylum Streptophyta; class Magnoliopsida; order Poales; family Poaceae; genus Puccinellia; species Puccinellia tenuiflora. The sequence goes on from QRDG01001850.1 coordinate 327,040, forward strand.
TTCCTTTGGTATCCCCTGGTTTGACCTAAGGTATTTCTTCAGCGAAGGTTTGACTACCATAGGATGGTTGTGATCGCCAATGTAGTACTTGACTACCCATTTCCATTCTAATGCTTTACGACCATTCGAGCCCTGCACTTTGTTTGCTTTATCACCTCCCTTCTTCTCTTTTTCTTTGCAGATTTGCTCGACTTGCTAGAACCCGACCGCCTGCTGCATGATTTTGATTCATCATCTCCACCATCCTGGTCACCACCCTCACTATCATCATCAGCACTGCAGCAGTTGCTTAACAATTTTTCCACCGGAACCTCGTCTTCCGCCGGTTTCTTGAACCTGTTGCACACAAACTGTTGCTTTTCCAATTCTTTTGTGAAAGTATTCCTTCTGTTTGTGTTTGCCTTGATGGAGAACCCCACCTTGAGAGCATATTCATTATAGTGGCTTCTGGCATGGATCAACGAATCGAACTTCATCCCAACATAAGGCTCCTCGAGGTCGTACAACAGGTCTTGCTCACTAGGGTCTACGTCCCATCATGCACATTAGCAGCAGGTATCCCCAAACCTGCGATATCACCATCCGCACCACCAGCACTTGCATTGTTCAAGACTTCAACAAAATCTGGATCTGGTGACTCATCAATAACCTCAACATTCTCCAATGGTGCATTGTCATCATCCATATCAAACAACAACTCGTTAAGGTCAATACCAGCCATCCTGCATGACGGAAACACAAAGAACAGTAAGTAACAAGTTTGGCAATCTGCACAGCTAGAAAGCAACAAATAAACATGATTGCATTTTTCAGTTTTTTTCAAATTTTGGAACTTGCTCAATACAACCAAATCAATAAGCAACAACTCAGGGGTATAAGTTGCTTAACCAACTGCAGCACTCAGGGGTATAAGCAACAACTCAAGGTCTTAGTTGCTTTTTTAACCGGTACATACCATAGCACATGAATTGCACAGTTTTTTTTTTCGAAATTACAACTTGCTCAACACAGCCATCTTTAAAAGCAACAACTCAAGGTCTTAGTTGCTTAACCAGCACAGATATATATGCAGCACTTGACATAGCTTTTTCCCAAACGATTTAATTGCTTTTCCACACTATTAGTTGCTTTTCCCACATATTTGTTCTGCTATTTACATCTCCAATGGTGATTTTGCAGGCAGACCAGCAAGTAGGGGGACGAAAAGATGGAGAAAAGAGGGGGATGGAGTCCACAGTTCCAGTAGATCAAGGTCTCCTCCAGGCCAAGCTTTCCCATGTCGTGTGCTTGGAAGTTCCGGTAGTCCAGACACCAGGTTTTGAAGAAGGAAAAGAGAAACAGTGCAAGAAACTGAGAAGAGATCCAGGGGATGTAGGGGTGATTTTACCTGACTATGGCGTCCTTTTGATCGTCCTGATCTTTTGGTTCCTTTCTTAGTAGTTTTGATACATCGCCATAGCCATGGGCGACCTTGATCGTCCTCTCTGCCTTTTGGTTTGGTTTTAGATCTGGGAGAAGGAACGAAAGTGTCTTGGGGAGCAGGTAAGATTTGTGGTGCTGTTTGGTTTTTGGCGTGAATCGGATGGGGAAAAAGGTCCGTCCCGCGCGTCCGCGCACCACACACCGCGCACGTGGGCTGTCGGGAAGGAAGCCTTCCTTTTTTCTGGCCCGTGCGCTCAGGGTGGGTTCTGTGGCGCTCGTGCGCCACCAAGTCGCGTCCTTCTTTTGAGGGACTGTTGTACACAGTTTGGCTAGTCCGGACTCCGGAGAATCTAAACGGCATGCACGTACGAGAGTTATTGCCAAATCCACGCAAGATTAAAAAAAAAATGATGACATCATTGTTAGAACTTAGAAGCCAATTTCGGGATCAAAATATGTCCTTGTCGCCGACACAAATTGTGATCCATTTTCAATGTTGTCTTCATGTCGATGAGCTCTTCAAAATTAGATCTCGCTCGAGTATGTTTGGACTAAAAGCGATGATGTCATTAGTTACGTCACATTTGCACGCATGCAACTACTAGTCCAATGCACCCAAGTTCATGCCCTATTCCTAATGCATAGTTAAAAAAAAATGTACCGTTTGCTCAGAGTTGAGTAAAATGTACAATTTTGTACGAACTCAAAGTTGGATCCACGGTCCCTAACGTTGACTAATACGTAATAAAAATTTAGTTGGCTGGGGGATTTAAATAGGGAGCCACTCACGGACCAACTCTAATCTATTGACATGAAACCACCCAGCAGGTTCTTAGAGGATTTCTTACAACTATCAATGCTAAGCGACACCCGCAAAGCACATTCAGAGCATCATGTTGGATTCCAGTTACATATAGGGTTGCAAGTGCAACTGAGATTTTTTTTTTAGGACGGTTACAACCAAGATTTTTCAGTTATAAATGGTGCTTACTACTAAGATTTTCCATATTATAAAATTATAAATAAAAAATTGTGAAAAATACACAACTTTTTAAAGCCTAAACAAATTCAAAAAGAAACCAGCTCTAAATGCGATATACATTCAATAACAAATCCACACACACAAATAGCCAGCACATAAATCCCACAAGGTGCATGTATAAACCGAAAACATGCTATGGGAAAAGACTCTAAACCTCGTGAGCAATACTAGGCTGACAAAGAAAAAGGAAACAAAACAAAAACGCCCAGTCGGCCAGTACAGCACTGACGAATCTCCACACATACCACATTTGACGGTTGCGAAGTTGACTGAAAATTAAGCTAAGTTTTTTTTTTGTTGTATATCAGTATATTGTCCACACAAAAATTACATATTGGGACGGCAATATAATGAAAAACATCTTTTTCCTTTTCACTTGTAAGGAAACGATGGTATCGGGGTCTGGGTCTGTCAATGCTCGACACCGTTGTCATTGGGCTTCTTCGTCTCCCCCACTTGCTTGCCCAAGGGACCGTCACCACTCGAGCCTGCCATGGCAGTGTCGTCGACTTGCGGTAGGTTCTGCTGTGCGGCATGGACGCGGTTGGCAACGGCAGCGGCCAAGCTGGGGTCGTGCGCGGCATGGATGTGGTTGGCAACGGCGGCGAAGCTGGGGTCGTCGACTTCCGGTAGGTTCCCCTGTGCGGCCTGGAGGCGGTTGGCAACGGCGGCGACCAAGCTGGGGCGGTCGACTTGCTGCGCCTGTGCGGCTTGGGCGCGGTGGGTTAGGATCCCCAGACCCTCGACGAGCGCGAGGAAGGCGCCGCCATACGCCGCCGAGCGTCCGGCAGCTTTGAGGCCCTGGCGCGCGGCGAGCAGCCCGCCGGTGGCGGCGCCGGCGACGATGGAGTTCCATGGGTCCTCCTTCTGGCGCGCGTGGACCGCGGCGCAGTTGAAGGTGGAGTAGAGGCCGCCCCAGACGGCGAAGCTCCCGCCGACGCGCGGCGCGTTCATGCGCAGGGCCTGCATGCCGCCGGTGAACCGCGCGCCGTTGGGCGAGGCGCGGAGGCCATTGACGAAGTGGTAGACGGAGCCTCCCACGGCACCCACGGCAAAAGCCCCACCGGCATCGAGGACGATACGGCCTGGGCATGGATGGCTCTCCGAGAGAGAGCTCGACATTGGACTCGATGCGACGATGCGTAAACCTATCACGCCGGGAAGAAAGACGATTAACAATCGAATCTACAGAACAACAGGGCGGACCTATAACAGGACCGATGGTGTCCGTGTTATAGAAGGCCAATAAGTCTTGTTGTACACGGTTTGGACTTCTTCCAAGAATCTGACGGCATGTCGCCCAAGAAAGAAAATCTCCTGATCGCCGCCGCATCGAGTAAAAATAGAAGAAACATATGGGATACAAGGTCCGAGAACTTATGTCCTACAGCTGATTTTGCCAAGCCAACAACTGCAAACATCCCAGATCAAGCAGAAGATCCGTGAAGAACAGAATGCAAATGCAACCGCGTCACAATGAATTGAAGGTCACACCAGAAGCCAGACAGAGGCATATAACGCTTTTCAAGTGCAGTAACATTTGCACAATATGACAGACGCTACAAGTATTATTACTGTCACTACTACCGTAACCAGAGCATGCAGGGATGTAGACCTGTCATGTTTAAAAAGGACACGTACATTAACTAGTAGTAATACATAAGAGCCAGCCACCAAAACCTTTTCCCAACGACAGGTTCGGCCCATAGATAATAGTACTGGAAGTTGAGCGACACACACTGCGGTTCATCGAGAATGTATTCCATCTCTTCTCCAAGATATTGCATCCCCAGTTCAAGACTACTACTTCCGGATCGAGCCGCGCTGCCATCAGCTACCTGCATGAATGAAAAACACACATAACAAATTCTACGTCATCAAGAATGAATAACCAAGCTAAATTCTTAAAAGAACAGCACAACTAAACCATGTGAACCTGCTAGCTGTGCAACAAAAACACACCAAATTTACAATGAATCAAACAGACAGCACAGAACTAGACCATATAACGAATCGTGCCTTACATATATCTCAATACAGCAGACAGAAGGATGGCGGATTTCTCGTAGTTCAAAATACAAGTCAGACGCTAGCCAGATACTGAATGAGAGCAATCTAGACACAGGAAGATCAGCTATCACAACTTCAAGTACATGAGCATATAGTAGTACATGATCAGCACTCGATGGGCATCGACCTTACAGAAGCTTCACTGTTCTGGTGGAAGTTCCAATGTGGCATCACTGAATGTACAGTTGAAGAAGAAGAACCAAAAAAACGCTTTCAAATTGTATTCGTGATAGTACCATGTCATGTATTTTAGTACTCTATTAGCGTTGCAACTTGAAACAAAAATGCGCTTTATATCTTCACACTACCAAAAATATGTGACCCATGTCTGCTACTTACATAAAATTTTAGTTATTTAATCATGAGGTGAGATATGTAATTTATATCTTGCTTTCAAGTTCTATTAGGCAGCCAAGGGGCATGTCTTGGGCAGATGATTTCAGTTGTTAAAGAGTGGTGTAATCAATAACAGACATCATATTAAAAAAAAGTTGGCATGCAGAGCAAGATATTTTCATGGTTAAGACAACTCGATACACCTAACAGGTATGTCAATTTTTGTAACACTGATCAAACTTCATTTCGGTTTGTCAGTCAGAACTCATTAGCTGAAAAATAATTCAAGTAATTATAGGGCCTTGCAGCCCAGGACTATAAAAAATGTTTCCCAATTCCCATGTTCTAGTGAAAACCACATCAAAAAGTGTTCTCAAATGGAATAAGGCAACACTAATAAAAGCAAACCAGGCCAAATATTCTTGACAAAATTATTTCCATGTCCCTCGAGAACACAACAACCTATAAAATAATTTTGATATTTGCAAATGCTTGATTTTGCGTTATGTTTCCTCGGCCACTGGAACAACCAACTTATAGATGGACATCCCTAAGATTACTCATCACTAATAAACCCTAAAACTACATACGAAACTACTGATAGAACACATAAACAGAACATGCAAGACATGGCACCATCAGAAAGGTCGCAACCAACCAAAGTAACGCACTCAAGTGATAAATCATTATGCGGTCAAATGCATTGTCTGAACTCACGAACATCAGCTTCTCTAGCCGATAATACAACCTTAGAACTTTTATACAACTGGTGGGAGTTTTTAGGCCAGATTAATATAAGCAGAATAGCTCAACAGTTGCAGCTATTGTAGGTTATAAACATAATGATCCATGTAAAACTAGTCAACTACACAGCTACCCAATTCACTCAGCTTCATGATAAATAAGAACTTTGTAAAATATGATACAAATGAAACCATAGTGGTATAAAAAATTAAACCAACTGATGCACATCCACTGGACACATCATCCAAACAATATCATCCTTATACTATCAGAAAACATTAAAGCCTAAATACTCTTACGCCGTCACCCCTATGACTGGATCTTGATCCTTTACATCACAAACAGACAAGAAACCACATTGTATCAAGGAATATCAACAGAAGAGAAATTAACCCCACACGTGGAGAAATCCCTACGTCCAGGAACTGGGCTAATAACAAATCTAAGTCTTTGTCGAATCCTAAAATAGCACTTCTGCCAAAATTCTCAGTCAGATTGGAGCATAAATCGAATAAAAAACCACACCTTTTCACTTGTACTCGAACGATGGTATTGGGGGGCTGGGCGTCTCAAAGCTCTCCAATATCTCCGATGTGCCACAACTGCTAGGCTTCTTCTCCTCCTTGCGGAATAGACCGGCAAGCCAGCCACCCCTACCACTCAAGCTTGAGACCTCAGTGGGGTACACAGGTGGCTGACACAGGCCTGGGAAGCTGCTGCTCGAGCTTGAGAGGTCAGTAGAGGACACAGGTGGCTGAGGAAGGCCTGTGGCAATTGTAACGTTGGGGTCGTCGGCAAGGAGTGGTGGTAGGTTCTGCTGCTTGGCAGAGAAGGTGTTGGCCGCGATGCCGACGCCCTCAATAAGCGCAAGGACAACACCGCCAAAGATGGCCGACCCGCCGGCAGCTCTCAGGCCACGGCGCAAGGAAAGGACCCCGCCGGTTGTGGCACCGGCAATTATGGAGTTCCAGGGGTCCTCCTTGTTGCGTACGTAGACCATGGTGCAGTCGAATGCGTTAAAGAGGCCTGACCACACAGCAAAGCTCCCAGCGACTCGAGGGGCGCTCATGCGTGCGGCCTGCATACCGCCAATAATCCGTGCGCCATTGGGAGAGTTGCGGAGGCCCTTGATGAAGTGGAAGACAGAACCACTTACAGCGCCCATGGCGAAACCCAAACCAGTATCATCAAGGATGCGGTCAGGGCATGGTTCTCTCTCCAAAAGTGTCCCCGTCATAGTATTCGCTGTGTAAACCTATCTGAAGATTGGATGCGTCGTGGAAGAAGAGTAGGGGGCAATGGCAGAACTCAGCGGAAGATAACTAGTAACAACGAAAAGTTCTCCGGAGTTGAGAGCTGCGAACACCAGGGCAGATACTACTACTATATAACAGGAGCAATACGGCTTCTTGCAGAATACGGTATGGTCTAGTACCGAGGATCTAAAGGCATGTTGCACAAGAAAGAAAAGGGTCTTGGGCCGAGAACAGGACTCCTAATCGCCGCCGCCGCCGCCTCAATTAGAAGAGCAGATACTACTCCTAGAAGAATACAGATCGGAGAGGTAATCATAATCGAGTAAAAACCGCACCTTCTATTCACTTGTAGTCGAAGGACGGTATCGGAGGGCTGGGCGTCTCGAAGCTCTCCAAGATCTCCGACTTTCCCCCGCTGCTGCTGGGCTTCTTCTCCTCCTCCTTCTTGCCGAACAGACTCCCGAGCCAGCTACCGCCGCCGCCGGAGCTCGCGACCTCGGTAGGGGACACGGCCGGCTGGGGCAGGCCCGGGAACCCGCCCATGCCTTGGAATCCGCCGCCTCCCTGCGCGATGGCGGCGGCCAGGTTGGGGTCGTCGGCGGGGAGCGGCGGGAGGTTCTGCGGCACGGCGAGGACGCGGTTGAGCATGAGGCCGGCGCCCTCGATGAGCGCGAGGAGGCATCCCCCCATGAGCGCGGACCGGCCCGAGGCGGCCATCCCCTGGCGCATGGAGAGGAACCCTCCGGTGGCGGCGCCGGCGATGATGGAGTTCCAGGGGTCCTCCTTCTGGCGCGCGAAGACCATGGTGCAGTCGAAGGCGGAGAAGAGGCCGCCCCAGACGGCGAAGCTCCCGCCGACGCGCGGCGCGTTCATGCGCACGGCCTGCGCGCCCCCCACGAGGCGCGCGCCGTTGGGGGAGTTGTAGGTGCCCTTGAGGAAGTGGAAGATGGAGCCGCCGACGGCCCCCATCCCGAACGCCCCGCCCACGTCGTCCAGGATCCGGTCCGGGCACGGCTCCCGCGAGGTCTCCGGCGTGCCCATGTCCTCTCCGGCGATTCGGCGGCGGCGGCGGCGGCGGCGGCGGGAGAGGAACCCTAGCTCGCGGGGGGCGGCTTGGCGTGGAGAGGAAGAAGAGGGGCGGAGGGGAACGGGGAGAAATGGCTTTTTAGCTGCGGCTGCTAGTCTTGTGGCCTACGCGTGTTCTCGTTTGGTTCGTGTCAAGGGTGGGTCCCGGTGGCGAGCTGGGCCCACTGTCACTGGCTTGTTCGCCTGCAGCTTGGGAGGTGAGGCCGGCCGGCACCACCACCACTTCGTCCGGTCCGGTATCATGAACTTGCTCTACACGAAGGCCCGTTATTTGGGCCAGATAAACCTGAGCGAATGTGTACCCTGCGGCACATCGTAGCCCGCGAAATAAATTGGTAATGGAATTGGTTGTTTTTTTTTTTAACTGAATGCAATCGGTTGTTGCTGTAAGACGCTTGTGGAAACAACGGTTGTTGCAACTCCATTTGTGACGAGTACAACAGAAAAACATAAACGGTTGTTGCAACACAGTTTAACGATATTGTAAATTCGTAATAACATCTTGGACGGCTTGTACCACATGTTGAGTTGCATAGAAGAGTGCAGCAGCAGCTGATACCAAGAGAGACTCGAAACTAGCGCGAGACACAAACTGGTGCCTACTCTTCAGGAACATACAGAACCTTCTTGTGCAGGCCGCGGTACATGTGAAATTTCATACTACACGTTTCTGGCCTGGAGAAGCTTAGCAATGCCTGGCAGATATCCTTGGCGATGCTCTCAGTGATTGACCGATGGAGGGTAACTGTCACTTCTTTTAGGGCTGTTGCCCAGCTGAATAGCCGTTCCACAAAAGCGACTTTGTTTCGTTTCCCGTTCCTCTCCAGGCACTGATTTCTATGTTTTCCAGGGAACTCAGCAGGAGCTCCTCTGTTTTCCAGGTTGGCGGCTGATCACAGATGCAACCTGGTGGGCATTCAGTTTGTTCCTAAAATTAGTCATAGTGATATAGTTTCATGTCACTTGAGAATTGAGATTATCAAACTAGTACTTGAATACTTTGAGATATGCCATCAACAAAATTTACAAAAACAATTACTGCACTGAAGCCAACCTATTGCAGACATATGATTGCTTTTTCAAAAAGAGAAAATCATACAGCAATATTATTAAAAAAATAAAAACAAACCTATATGGATAAAAAAAAACTTTCATAAGGGAGAACAAGAGAATGGCTCCGTTCATTAGCAAGAAATGAGGTCCCAGTTTTTAAAATTTTCAACAGGCAGAGAATCTTTTAAAAAAAAGGAACATATAACTATGTCACCAAACACAATAAGTATGCCACTTTGTCAAAACTTGAAGAGCGAATCAAGGCCACTACAAACTCAAGCCTAGGTTTGTCTAGAGATGCAAATACATATTGACGGCTTATCTTTAAAAGGATGTAGCATTACCTCCAGTTGCTTGGTAGTGACATCAAATGCGATAGCCAGCTTTCTTACACCAGCACACATCCTGATAACATGGAATAAACTAGCTCCAAAGGAATGTCCCTTTGCCTCCAAATTCAGGGAAAAGAATATAACGTAAGGGAGCCTTGGCATGTCTTCCATCAAGTATTGGTAGTTAGCTATGTTCTGTAGGTTGATATGAAATCACAAAATAAGGATTGTATATAACAGTTGGGAAAAGACACAAACATCTCATTTTCTACAAAGTGATTAACAAAACGGAAATGCTTTTTTGTGCATGTATGCTCTCCACTCTAGAGATTTATTGTCCACTTGAATGACTAAAATCATAGTGCAGTAGTGCTAGTGTGCAAATTCAGTGTTAACTACTCAAAGGCATCATAGCGAAAGCACAAGACCGGTCGCCTTATACCCATATGCTATCTGAAATAAAATTACTAGCGAGGGCAAGTTAGGGTTCGACGCTGCCTCGCCAATTGGGCAAGGACAGAGAATATAACTATGTTTTGGCTAGGTTCAGGTCCTGAGGTTATTCAGGAACTGGATGCTGAATCTTTTGTAACCCCTATTGCTTAATAGATCTGGTTTTACCCGCAAAAAAAAAACTACTCAAAGGCAGTAAAAAAGTAAGGCCAAGAATAAAGATTTGGTGCGCCAAGCCATGTTGCAGGGACATGCAAAGACAAAAATAAGTGAGAATTTTGTAATGCTTTGGCAAAATTTTCAATTGGCATATACCTTAAGACGAACTCCATGTTTGCCTAGTGATCTATTGACTTGGTAGCATATTACAATGATGAAATGACTTAACTCACATAAGAACGAACTCACCTTGCTATAGACAAGTGTGAGGTAAAGACAGAAGGTGAACTCGAACTCGAAGCACTTGAAAAGCCCAATGCGATTGTCTCGAAAATCCTCATCATCAGGTCCATACACAAGAAAACGACCAGCATACAGCCAAGAGAGATGTGCCATCTTATCAAACTGAATGGATCCTGGACCACGATAATAATTCCATTCAAGCAACATGAGCTGAGGGGCTGAGATTCTGGCAACTGGTTCGCTCTGATTCACATCAAAAGCCATGTAGTTGCCCCTCTCTTTTAAGACATTGAGTCCCGGCGCCACGATAGTGAGCTGCTGCAAGCAAAGCAAACCCCTCAGCTCTATTTGGAAGAGAGACCCCGAGCAGATGCTGACAATGCCACCACCACACGAGCTGGGTAGGATCACATTGTCCATCCCTATTTCCAGGAGAGACTCTGAGTGGACTACGAAATCGCCCAGACCCTCGACATCACGGAGGAATAGTTTCTGCAGGGACGGGCACCGTGGCGAGGAGACAATATCACCGAGCCTGCACGGACCATGCAGCCTAACGGTTACGAGAATGAGATCGGTGAGCCTGCCAAAGACGCCAGAAGGCGGAAGGGTGAGGCCAAAATCACCTAGGTCGAGCCAGATCCCGGTGGCTCTCTCGATGCATGGCAGCTCAACATCGCCCCTTTTCAGGGCCTCGTTCTCCCTGTAATGGGTGATGACTAGATCACCGGTGAGGCGGGGCGCGGCGATGGGAAGCCAGGTCGCCACGGACTCCGGATCGGCGTCCCGGAGGTCGACGAGGAGGGCGCGGATGGTCGGCGCTTCGTGGCTGTGAGGGCGGAGCAGATGCGGTGCGGCTCGGTGCCGACGGGAAAGTGGAGCTCCGGAATGAGCGCCCAGAGGCCACGCCAGCGGCGGGAGAGGACGCTGGTCCGAGCGGCGACGGCGGTGGCGCCGCGGAGCTTGGCGAGGACGTGGATGAGAATGTCGTCGGGCAGCGCGCTGAGGCGGTCCTCGTCGCTGCCGTCAGAGAGCTTCAGTCGCTTCGCCCCATCATCGCTGTGCCCCATGAGGTGAGGGGAGGAGGGATACGGCGCGTCTCGCGCCTCACATCGCACTGCGCACCATTGCAGCGAACTCAGCTCGGGGGAAGGGTTTGCCACGGTGATTTGGGGATTTGCCGATTTGGTGGAGATGTGCGGGGTAAGCTCGATTTTTTTTAATAATACATTTTTTTATATTCATTTTAAGAAATAATAGGAGTTTCAAATTATTTTCAAAAATAATACACCCTCGGCTTGGGCGAAGCCGAGCAGGCCCTGTCGGCTTGAGAGAAGCCGAGCAGGTGCAGTCGGCCTCCGCCACGCCGAGCTGGTGGTGGATAAGGTTGGGCCCAGCCTGCGCCGCACCCTGTCGGCCTGTGATGCATGTAGTCGGCCTCGTGGAAGCCGATAGCCTTGTCGGTGTGGGCGAAGCCGATCAGGTTCTTGTGTTATCGACGCGCGAGGCAGCGCCCATGCCGCTCCTCTTCTTTCTTCCTCCTCAGTTCGTTTCTTACTCTTTCTCTTCCCTCCGTTTTCTCCCTATTTCTTCTCACATTTGGGGTCGATTTGAGTTGGTTTCCCACCAAATAGTTCATCCCTAAGGTTGTTGGGAGGTAGGGGGAGATTCGATCTGTTGATGGGGTAGATAATGGAGACGATTTGAGGGTGGTATTAGGGGCAACGGTGGAGATTGGTGTTGGGAAGGAGCTCAAGTTTCGTTGTGGTGCGTGGTGGTGTTCGTGGTGGTGGTGCTGCGGTGATTTAGGGCACGCTTCAAGGGTAAGATGTTTCATAGATTGGTTATTTTATGTTAGATTAAAAATAGATTATTTGTTAGTAGTGTAAATATTTTGTTAGTGCCGGTCGGGCCAACGGTCGTGTAGTATAACGGTTATTGTATGTTAGTTTGCAAAATATTAGTCGTTAGTACTGCAAATAATTTGTTAGTGCCGGACGTAATTTGTTAGTGTTGGACCGATATTTGGGGCAACAGTCGTATAGTATAGTAATATATGTAGAGTTTGTCGTATATATTATTTGGTCATATAAATTATTTGATCCGGCAGTAATATTTAGTAATAGTTCGGCAGTATTTTTTTAATACGGTATGTTAGTTGACGAGTCTTATTAAAAAAATTTAGGTTAGCAGAGATGTCTACTTTAGTAAGATTTTTTATGGTTCGGGAACTGTCCAAACAAATGATCAGGGAGTTGATCTAAGTGAGTTTCAGTTTGTGGACATGGATATGAATGCCCCTGACACATGGTCCATTAGTCAGGCGAAAGACTGGTTGACAGGATGTTTAGGCCTTAATCCGTCAATATACACCGTCGGTGTGCATGCATTGTGGACGAAGTCCAGAACCAACGCCTTCTTTATTTTGAGGCTCGTAGAGGACACCTCTCAGTGGATGCGATGGTTGCAAGGCTGCGAAAAAAGGGGAATAAACCATACGGCCTTAGTGCTTCCCGTCGAGAAGGAGATCAATCCCCCTGAAAGAGAGGGAGGGTATGATCCAGGCCAAAATAGTGAGTATACGTATACTTCTGAGTCAAATTATGTAGGTGGTGGTTATGAATCATGGCAGAGCAGTCAGGCAGTTGGAGGACATGGTGATGGTGGCGAGGAAGCCAGTGTCGATGCAGCTAGTGGCGAGGCAGATGGGGACGAGGTAGATGGGGAAATGCAGGGCCCAATGCAACCAGATGGAAGAAAAAGATACAGATGGTGAAAGTGGTAATGGTGATGAATCTGACGAGGGTAGTGAAGAAGAGGAGTTGCCTTTGCTTCATGCATGGAATCAGGACTTCACTAATTCAATGAATGTGAACGATGGCCACAATTCTGCCTGGCAATATCACCAGAACAACATGGCCAAAGGTGCTAGATATCAGGACAAGCAACATCTGAAGGACGCCATAATTCAGTGGGCAATTTCAACTAACAGGGGTTTTAAAAACAACTGTGTCAAGTAAGCGATATCTGACAATGGAGTGTGAAGACATTAATTGTCCCGGAAGGGTGCACGGGTATATCCCTAAGTATGACACAACATGGGTGGTGAGTGACTTGGTACTGCACACATGCCGTATTCCAAGTATCCCCAAAGATCATCGCAACTTGTCTTCCACTCTTATTGCTCGGATGCTGTACACGGAGATTGTGGAGAGCAAAACCATGGAAGTGAGGGCTATTATGCATAAAGTGAAGGTAAGGTGGGGTTATTTAATTGATTATGGCAAGGCTTGGAGGGCTAACCAGAGTGCGCTTGAGAGCAGATTTGGGTCGTTCTTTGACTCATACGACTCTGTGGTTCGTCTACTGCACACACTGCAGGCCCGAAATCCAGGCACCTATGTAGACATCCAACACTTTTGGATGACTGAGTTCCCAACGGTGAAGGTGCTACATCGAGTGTTCTGGTCTTTCGGTGTATGCATTGAAGCTTTTAGTCATTGTCGACCTGTGATATGCGTTGATGGCACATTTCTCACTGGCAAGTACAGAGGTCAGATTTTGACAGCCATAGGTCAAGACGGGAACAATCAGGTCGTCCCACTCGCATTTGCCTTTGTGGAGAATGAGAACACTGCAAGTTGATTATGGTTCTTTAGGTAGTTGAAAATAGCTGTTGTGCATGACAAGCCGAATGTGTGCATCCTTCATGACAGGCATGCAGGTATACTCAGTGCGATTAAGGCACTGACAAATCCTAGTCCTGAGAAAGAAACTCCATGGTTGGACTTGTAGAGCCGTTGGTGCATGCGTCATTTGGGGGCAAATTTTTTTTCACAGTTCAGACATAAGAACCTTATGAATTTATTCAAAAAACTGTGCAAGCAGAACCAAGAATGGAAGTACAATGTTATCCGTGGGTATTTGAATGACTTTACTAAGGAACATGCAAGATGAAAGGATCGATGAGGTTAACTAGAGGGGGGGTGAATAGGTTAACTACAAATTTTAATTCTTTTTCGTTTTAAATAGATATTGCTCAAATATAAGTTGTCTAGAATATGCAACTAGATGAACAACCTTATATGATGAGCAAAAGATCACTAGCACAAGATATAAATATAGTAAGCTAGTGCTAACAAGTAAAGGTAAGTGCAAAGATAAACAACAAGATGACACGAAGATTTATCCCGAAGTTCACTTCCCAATGGAAGCTAATCTCCGTTGGAGCGGCGCGGTGTTCACCAAAGTGAAACACCGAGTAGCCTTGATATGGCACACCGTATCTCCGTTGTGACTTACCACCGATGTGGCGAGGCACTTGTCACTATGTTGTCGTTGAGGTTGACAACTAGAACCTTTACAAGGATGAAGCACACTCCACAAGTTGGAGGGTCTTCACCAAATGCACCGAGCCGCCAAGACTCGATGCCCAAGACCGGGGCACACACCACAACTTAATTGGTGGCTCCCGGCGATGTCTCCTTAGCTCCCAAAGCTCCGAAGAACAACAAGCTCTTAGGGTTCCGATGAACACCAAGAGAAACAAGCCCCCTCTCACAAATCAAGGGGGAAAACGAATCGGTTTGGTGGAGATTGTAGATCAAGAGGTTCTCTCCCAACCCGCCAAATATCAACGAGATGTATTGGCTAGTGAGAGAGATCTATGTGAATTGAGGTGGTCTAAAATGGTGGAGCTTCAAGCTTCTTTCTTTTTGATAGACAAGTGACCAAGGTAGAAGAAGGAGCCCTTAAATAGGTGGTCTTCAAAATCTAGCCGTTGGAGACAAGTGAGAGGCCAGCCGTGGGGGCCGGCCAGGCCGGGGCAATGGCCGGGGAGTGGCCGGCCAACCCACTCAAGCCCCTGACGCGCGCCCGGCCATGGGCCGGCCACCATGGCCGGCCAAGCAACCGAGACGGCCCGGCCATGGGCCGGCCATGCCGGGGTGGTGGCCGGCCAGCGCGCAGAGAGAATGCCCCAGCAGCCCGGCCATGGACCGGCCACCATGGCCGGCCTTGTAACCGAGACGGCCCGGCCATGGGCCGGCCAAGCCGGGGAGGTGGCCGGCCACGCCTTCTTCTTCTCCCTTTCTTCTCTTGCTCAAACTACCTTTTGTCGATGTTTCATCATTTTAACCTAACAACACATCTTGAACAAAGGGGTTAAATATTATCGTGTTGTCATCAAATATCAAAACATACTTAGGAGATGAGATGTCCTTTCAATCTCCCCCTTTTTGATGTTTGATGACAACACAAGAATTTGCATGACATATATATGTATGAGAGAGACCAACGAAGGTTAGTGAATTACAAGAATTAGACGAGCTCCCCCTCAATGTGTGCACAACAACAAGAGACATGAGCTCCCCCTAACTTTTGCAATTCACACACCTTTTATACTAAGACAAATAGCTCTCAACATCATTGAATCCACATATAACTTATAACATAATCATCATGCACTCAACTAACACATTTGTAGAGGTAAGAATGGCTCACCCAAGTCTTGACGTAGAGATAATAAATGACATCAATTGACCACAACAACTAATCAAGGTCTTGACATAGAGATGATAGCCGAAGATAACATAGTCTTACACTTAGAGTAGATAGCCAAGTTCACAGGATGAAATCCAAGATAACATAGTCTTACACATATAGTAGATAGCAATGAGATCCAAATTAAAGTTCACCTGAAACACACGAGAGAAGCAAATGGAAGAAGCAATGATGATGCATAAACCCCCATATGCAAATTCCCGTTGACAACCTAATATTTCTCCCCCTTTGGCATCAAGACACCAAAAAGGAGAGAAGACTAATCTAAGCGTTACCCGAAGACGGCCACTCGTTGAACCAATCAACCATGGTCTCATTCTCAAGATCAGGAAGCTCGACATCATCACCACCATAGAGATACTGAGTGTTGATCACGGGGGGCGCTGTGCTAGAACTGGGTCCATCTGACGGGTTGACATTGGGGCCAACATTGGGATTAGCAGAAACAGGTGGCAGAAACCAATTTGAGTGTGAAGAAACCCATGTCTCCTCAGGAGTGATCTCACCCTCAGATCCACTGGCAAACTCCATGTTCATGTGCCTTGCCATCAATTTCTGGTTATTACGAATGATCTTGTTGTTCTTATGAGCCTCATAAGTCCGTTTTTGCATATCAATCCCAAAGCAATTCATATTTTTGAAGATGGATTTCCATGTTGTTTTGGGTGTACTGGAAGGGTGAGCTGAGCTTGTACCTTCATCATGGGGAGAGGGCTTAGAGCGCTTGGACGGAGGAGGATCATCATCACCATGAATATTCATATTAAGAGGCTTGTGATCAATCAAAGGATAAGCCGAACACCTAGTGGCGCCACACTTGTTCTCAATGAGAAGCTGAAGATAGGGAGCATAGATGGGAACCCTTCTTTTGAGAACACATAGACGCATCTCACTGAGCATGTAGTGCATCACGTCAAGTTTGATACCTTGTTCTTTCTTGCTTTCCAAGTGAAAGAGAAGATTGATCAGCCAGCCACGAACCAAATTCCGTTCTCCATACTTGACATGAATTGTATGGCGGAGAATCCTGTGGAGGACATAATACTTGGGTGACATGAAGGTGACATTGGGAACATGACATATACCTTCGGCCTCCGAATCATAGCAGTGATAAAGATGAGGCTTGGCTGACAACTGACGTTGACCCGGTTCATGAATGCGGAAGTATCTAGAATCAGAGGGATCAACGACAGGTAATTCCAACAAGCAAGCGAAGTCAGCAAGTGTAGCCTGACACACAGCGGTGGCACACATCCAAGTCATAGTATTGGCAGGGTCGGAGTGAAAATATATTGTGGAAAAGAACTCCTTGATGAGCTCGGGATTGTAGTCCTTCTTACGACCCATGAGCCCATGAAGATTGTGGAATTCCAGAATTTCCATTGTCTCCGGATAGTGTTGACGAACCCAATCCACATCAAGGAACTGCTGAGGCACATAGGTATTTTCCTTCCGGTTGATGACAAACTCATACATAACTTGATGCATCTTGCAATAAAACTGGGGATCCGAGGAGGTACGATCATAAATATAGGGATTAAAACCTAGACGGTCCCGTTGGAAGTCCTTTTCCGGAAGAGTGTTCCAATCACTGTGCACAGGCTCAACCTTGTTGGTGACAGTGCGCTAAGACGGACCGGCAGTTTTGTTTCCACTGACTTTCTTAGGGCGACGAGCCCGCAGACGTTGATTGATAGGAACATTGTCGGAATCTGTGAAATTAGAGCATAGGAACGAGCATGATGGATAAGTGCACATAACCACATACAAGACGGGGCATAGAGATATATAATGAATACAAATTGGTGATAACAAGATTTCCTATGAGAGAGTTGATACCAAAGCATTTGTTCTAGAATCACTAAGTAATAGAATAAGCATTTTAGAATCGGTGATAACTACACTTCTTTAGGAGAGTGGACACCAAAATATTTAACACTAAGGTCACTTATGTGGAAAATGAAAATACAACTTTAGACAACCAAAGCATTCATATTAATATCTCTAAGTTAAGACAATGAATATGAGAGAATAGCTAATTTAAGCATGCATAGGGATACAACATGAGCACAAATTGGTGATAGCTAATTTTCCTATGAGGGAATCGACACCAAAGCATTCATATTAATATCTCTAAGTTAAGACAATGAATATTAGCCACGAAATTAGCATATGCACATAAGTATGTTTATGAGACAACTTTAGACAACCAAACCCACAAAGCTAAGAGATATTTGATCTACACAAGATGAGGGAGAGGGCACAACTATACCGAGTCGGAAGCCATCCTTGCCCAAGGTGATTCTTGGATGGAGGGGAGAGATAGAGGCCTCTCACTACCACCAAGAACTTGGGAGATCTCCAAATCCCCACACAAATGGAGGAAACCACTTGGATGAGGAAGAAGATCGGGCCGAGGGGTTTCGGTTTTGGGCAAGGGATGGAAGGGGAATGGCTAAATATGGAGATGAGGGGAGGAGGTGAAGCTTGGGTGCCCTCCAATGGAGGGGAAACTCGGGGTAGATGGCTTGGAAGGGAAGGGAAGAGGATATGGGACAGCAGGACAGGAGAGACTACACTTGCGGGGAGGCCGGCCATAGGGCCGGCCAGGCCGGGCATCGACCGTGATGGCCGGGGGACCCCTACGGAGAGGGGCCGGCCATAGTGCCGGCCATGGCCGGGTAATTTGGCTAGAGAGGCCGGCCATGATGGCCGGGCACCTAACCGAGAGGGGCCGGCCACGGTGCCGGCCAGACCGGGGTATGGCCGGGCTGCCAATCCCAGGCGCCCTGTCCCCCCCCCCCCCCTTTTTTTTTACTTTTGTCCAGAAAAACATGGTTATGTGCTTGAGATGAAATACGAGAGAGAGAGGTATAACGATGTATGATATGACAATGATTAGGATGATTTCGTCACACATCCAATGGGAAAATCGAAATCAACAAGTAGCAACATTGGATGTGATATGAAAGTGAAACTTATGCAATAAACCGAAAGCATCGACTATTTCGAAAAGATCTATAAAACCAACTCCTTATACAAGGAGGTCGGTGGCCGAAGCCACCATGTATGAGTGTGCTTGACATGGCACCGCGAAGATATATCTTGGGTCCAACAATCAAAACTCATCTTTTAAGCATATTTGGTCACATGAGTAACTATATTGCAAGATTTTTCTATTTGTGCATAATAGGAGTAGTGTTGACACATGAATTGTGCTACACTCCCCCTATGTCCATGCCATCATCTAGAATCCCAATAAGAGTCTAGGAGAGGTGTGTAAGCAAAATTTCCAATCAAACAAAGTTGCTTGCACATACGACATTGATTTCTCCCCTCAATTCCTTGAATCTCTTCTCGTCAAGTGGTTTTGTGAATATATCGGCGAGTTGATCTTTGGTGTTGATATAGGAAAGAGAGATATCTCCATTGGCCACATGATCACGGATAAAATGATACCGTATTTCAATATGCTTGGTCTTGCCATGGAGCACGGGATTGTGAGCAATTCTTATAGCACTTTCATTATCACATAAAAGAGGCAATGTCTTTTTCTTAATTCCGAAATCCTCAAGACATTGTCTCATCCATAATAATTGTGAACAACAACTTTTGGCGGCAATATACTCGGCTTCCGTGGAGGAGGTGGATATGCAATTTTGTTTCTTCGAAGACCAACACACAAGTAACCTACCAAGAAATTGGCAAGCACCCGAGGTTGATTTCCTAGTCACTTTGTCACCGGCCCAATCCGCATCCGAATACCCCACAAGATCAAAGCTTGTATTTGAAGGATACCAAAGACCATGATTGGGGGTATCAACCAAGTACCTAAGAATTCTTTTGACAGCAGTCATATGGCTTTCTTTGGGGTTAGATTGAAATCTTGCACACAAACCCACACTAAACATGATATCCGGTCTAGATGCACAAAGATAAAGCAAAGAACCAATCATAGAATGATAAAGCTTTTGGTCAACCGGAATACCTTCGTGATCTAGTGTTAGATTCACATTTGTTGCCATTGGAAATCTCATTGGGCTTGCATTTGACATATCAAACTTCTTGAGCATGTCTTGAGTATATTTAGCTTGGCAAATAAAGGTTCCTTCGTCATATTGCTCAATCTCAAAACCAAGGAAGAACCTTAATTCACCCATCATAGACATCTCAAATTCGCTTGTCATTAGCTTAGCAAATTATTCTACAAAAGAGACATTAGTAGACCCAAATATAATATCGTCAACATATACTTGGCATACAAAGAATTCTCCATTTACACTCTTGGTGAAGAGTGTGGGATCGATTACCCCAAGTGCAAAACCACGGTCTACTAAGAACTCCTTTAAGTGATCATACCAAGCACGTGGGGCTTGTTTGAGGCCATACAAAGCCTTATGGAGTAAGTAGACATGGTTAGGACACTTGGGATCTTAGAACCCCGGAGGTTGTTTAACATATACCATCTCATTAAGTGGACCATTTAGAAATGCACTTTTAACATCCATTTGATATAAAGTGAATTTATAGCTAGAAGCAAATGCAAGCAATATTCGAATGGATTCAAGTCTAGCTACGGGAGCGAAAGTTTCACCGTAGTCAAGTCCTTCGACTTGAGAGTAGCCTTGAGCAACCAAACGAGCTTTGTTGCGAGTCACTTGTCCATGATTATCTTGCTTGTTCTTGAACACCCATTTGGTTCCAATCACATTATGATTCTTGGGTCTTTCAACTAGGGACCATACTTTGTTTCTCTCAAAGTTATGGAGTTCTTCGTGCATAGCATGAACCCAATCTTCATCTTCAAGAGCTTCATACACCTTGGTAGGTTCAAAATGTGATATATGAGCATGAACACCACAAAAGAGTAATAGTTGCCTCCGAGTGGACACACTCCTTCCAAGACCACCGATGATGTTCTTTTGATAGAGAGATTTTTGATGTAATGCCACGGCCTTGCTAGCCACTCGACGAGCAAGAGCATCTGAGGGTCTCTCATTTGGAGGTGCATCTTCATCATCTCCTTCATCTAGATTTTGATTAATCCGAGAGTGAGTTGGAGTTCTTGGTGAGAGATCACCAAAATCTTGACCACCATTATCATTGGGTGGATCTTGATCATCATCATGATGGTTGGTATCATCTTGTAGATCTTGAGCTTGTTCTTGGTTTGCCGCTTGATCAATGGTTGATGTAGAAGGCTCCACTTGCGTCGAGCTTGAGTCCAACTCCGTTGCCACAAGGGGTTCCTCAATGGGTATAAGGGGACCTATACCCATTCTTCCTATGGCGATGGAGGAGGGCTCATCACCTACATCATCAAGATCAACTTGCCCCACTTGGGAGCCATTATCCTCATGGAATACCACATTCATAGATTCTTCAACACACCCGGTGGTTATGTTGAAGACCCTATAAGTGTGGGAATCCTTGGCGTAACCAACAAATATGCCTTCAAAAGTTCTAGGCCCAAACTTAGGTAATTTAGAACCTTTAATATAAACTTGACACTTGCAACCAAAAACTTTAATGTAAGAGAGGTTAGGCTTTTTACCACCAAGAAGTTCATACGGAGTCTTTTTAGTGAATGGGCGGAGATAGAGCCGGTTGGTAGGATGACAAGCGGTGTTGATGGCTTCGGCCCAAAAGTTATATGGAGACTTGAATTCGGCCATCATTGTTCTTGCCATATCAATAAGTGTCCGGTTCTTCCTTTCCGCAACACCATTTTGTTGAGGGGTATACGCAGCGGAATATTGATGTTTAATACCCTCATCACTCAAGAATTCATCCATGGTGTAGTTCTTGAACTCAGTTCCATTGTCACTTCTTATGGCCAAGATGGTTGTGTCATATTGGCGTTGTACTTGGGTAGCCCAATCAATGAATTCCCTTTGAGTTTCACTCTTCTTCTTGATATAGAAAGTCCAAGTGTATCTTGTATAATCATCAACAATTACCAAGCAATATTTCTTTCCACCAAGGCTTTCATAAGTAGGAGGTCCAAACAAATCCATATGAATGAGTTGGAAGGGCCTCGTTGTATTGATGGTTGTCACTTTAGGATGGTTCTTCTCATGCATTTTTCCGGCAACACAAGAGCTGCAAGGACGATCTTTGGAAAAACTCACTTTTGTTAGTCCTTCCACATGCTCACCCTTCACAAGTGTTTGCAAGTTTCTCATACCGACGTGGCCCAACCGGCGATGCCAAAGCCAACCCACGTCGGATTTAGCCATTAGACTTGTGGCAATATGTGTAGTTTCTTTCGAGAAATCCACTACATACATACGGTTTTCCACAAATCTAACAAAGGCTACTTTAAGAGAAATTGTGTGAAGAATGAGCACATGATACCGTCCAAAGACAACAGTAAAGTTGCACTCGCAAATTTGCAAAACGGAAAGTAAATTATAACCAAGGGACTCAACAAGGAGGACTTTCTCAATGGACGTGTCCGGAGAAATGACCACCTTGCCGTGCCCCAATACCTTGAGTTCCGAACCATCACCAATCGTGACATGAGATACCTTGAGAAGTTGATGCATCAAGTCACTTAACACTTCTTTGCTTCCGGTCATATGTGCGGAACAACCGCTATCAATAAGCCACGATGATCCTCCGGAAGCACATACCTACAAAGAGTTAATTCCTCGATTTAGGTACCCATGTTTTGATGGGTCCTTTCTTGTTAGTCACAAGGGTCTTGGGAACCCAAATAGAAGCACGATAATCACTACCATATGAAGTTCCAACATATTTTGCATAAACATGTCCACCATTAGATTTCAAAAGAATATATGATGGGTTATACTTTCCCGCAAAATTGTTGTGAGAAGATGTGTTCTTAGGAGCAATGCTCTTAGCAAGGATATCAAATTCATCTTCATCATTAGCCAACTCCCCCTCCTTCACAAAAACAATAGCATTAGTGGAGGGAGTTGGTTTCCTCTTCTCATTGGTCCTCTTGGATGTGACTCCAAACCCAAGTCCTTCCTTACCCACAACTCTCCTTTGATTACTCAAAAGATTATTGAGGGTCTTTTCTCCTTGGATGCAAGACACGAGTCCTTTCTCAAGTTGAGCCTTCAACCTATTGTTCTCCAATATGAGAGATGCCTTGACACACAAGGGGTTAGTGGCACAAGCATTTTCATTCACATCCTTATTTTGAGAGTTGTCATGTGACTCCTTAAGAACCTTGAGCTCTCTTGAGAGTGCTATGTGAGCTTTCTCAAGATGCTCAAAATCCTTAAGTAGTTCATTGTGACCATTCATAATGTTATCATTTTCATCCATGAATTCCTTAAGCTTACCAAGTGCATGATCACGGTCACCCATCATTTTAGATAGATCTAAAGTGGAAACTTCCTCAATAGAATCTTTAAGACATAATGCATTATCTAGGGCTTCCTCAAGCTCCGCTATCCTATTAGCATCATCACGAGCGAAGGAAAAAGACTTGCTATACACATGGGTAGCTACACATGCGCTTAGTAATCAACACGTGTCTAACTGCTGTTTAGTTTGACGACAAGGACGGGGACGCAGAATGGCTCACATGTGCAAGCAAGACAAAATGCCTCGCGCCCTTCCTTTCCCACCTAACAAAACCACTGAAAAAGTTATTTTTTTGTGACAGAACGTTGTGGCCTGTCAACCTCTCCTGTGAATCATTCTCTCTCCTCCTTATCCTCTCCAATCGACTCCAATCCCCACCAAACCTCCTCCCAATCCCCTCCCGGCAGCCATGGCATTGTGGAGCTCAAGCTCGTCGCCCTGCTCCGCTCCATTTCGTTCAACACGCTGCGGCCAGGGCGCCTTGGAGCTCAAGCTCGTCGCCCTGCTCTGCTCCATTTCGTTCAACACGCTGCGGCCAGGGCGCCTTGGCCGAGGATTGAGTCGTCGCCGTGGTCGGTCCAGGGTCCTCGCTACGACGGAGGATGGCGGGAGAGCAGCAAGGAATCACAAGAATAAAAAATGGAGAAAGGAAACTAACGCAAGTGGGACCAGCAAGGAATCACACGGTGTGGTGGTCTTATCTCTGTACTGCTCTCGCTCAAATATAACGTGTGATGAGGAGGATAGGACAATTCAACAGGCCCACATGTGTGACTGCATGCTTTCTCGTACGTATTCGACAGAGGACAGACAAAAATGACACCTTGCATGCTTGCATGTTAGGACCGTGTAGTCGCCGTGAGTCAGAAAGCGAGATGGGGTGAATCCAACGGTGCTGGCCGCATGCGTAGCTACCCCCGTGCACAGCAAATCGTCTCTCCACGAGCGAAACCCTCAAGTTCAAATATTCTTTCTTCATGTTCTTCTATGAGACCATATGCATTACCAAGTTGAGTCATGAAGGCATCAAATGCAATTTTATTTTCATTTTCAAGTGATCTCATGACATTTGAAAGATTATTAGCATTCTCATCATCAAGTTCCTCAACACAATTTAACAATGATGGAGTAGAGGAAATTGAGGGTTTTCGTGAGTGGGTTACCTTTGGAGATGTACCCTTGGCCATAAGGCACTTGTGTTTGGTAGGACCTTGCTTGTCATTAGGAGTTGAAAAGAGTGAATCCAATGAAGAAGGAATAACCCCAATTGGCATTGCCGCCATGCCGACTTGTTCTTCTTCATCTTCACTTTCTTCACCTCCGGACAAATATTCTTGCTCATTTGTCACCATTGCCCTTTTAGATACCTTCTTCATGAAGTTCTTGTTTTTAGGAACAAAGTTGGTTTTCTTGACAAGCTTTCCTCCATTATCAATTCTACTCTTGTAGGGACAATCCGCAACGAAGTGCTCACTATCTCCACAATTGAAACAAGTTCTTGCTTTCTTTGTACTTGAGCCTTCTCTTCCCTTGTTCTTCGTTGCATTTGATCTAAAGTCCCCCTTCTTCCACCAATTATGGTTATAAATATGTCCAAACTGATTTGGGTTTTCATTTCTAGATGAGTGTTCGTCACTTTCTTTTGAAGGAGTTATGGGATTACCATGTTCATCTAGAGAGGGACTTTCATTTGCATTGCTAGATGTAGAGGCAAGTTTCATTATTAGTTCCTCTAACCTATCCAACCTCTTATCGGTTCTTTCCCCCACGGACTCGACTTGCTTTTGAAGCAATTCCATGGGAGTGGGATCCCCCATCCTCCTCTTTAGGCGGTGAAGCCTTTAATAAAGAGACGAGGCTCTGATACCAATTGAAAGGATCGATGAGGTTAACTAGAGGGGGGGGGGGGGTGAATAGGTTAACTACAAATTTTAATTCTTTTTCGTTTTAAATAGATATTGCTCAAATATAAGTTGTCTAGAATATGCAACTAGATGAACAACCTTATATGATGAGCAAAAGATCACTAGCACAAGATATAAATATAGTAAGCTAGTGCTAACAAGTAAAGGTAAGTGCAAAGATAAACAACAAGATGACACGAAGATTTATCCCGAAGTTCACTTCCCAATGGAAGCTAATCTCCGTTGGAGCGGCGCGGTGTTCACCAAAGTGAAACACCGAGTAGCCTTGATATGGCACACCGTATCTCCGTTGTGACTTACCACCGATGTGGCGAGGCACTTGTCACTATGTTGCCGTTGAGGTTGACAACTAGAACCTTTACAAGGATGAAGCACACTCCACAAGTTGGAGGGTCTTCACCAAATGCACCGAGCCGCCAAGACTCGATGCCCAAGACCGGGGCACACACCACAACTTAATTGGTGGCTCCCGGCGATGTCTCCTTAGCTCCCAAAGCTCCGAAGAACAACAAGCTCTTAGGGTTCCGATGAACACCAAGAGAAACAAGCCCCCTCTCACAAATCAAGGGGGAAAACGAATCGGTTTGGTGGAGATTGTAGATCAAGAGGTTCTCTCCCAACCCGCCAAATATCAACGAGATGTATTGGCTAGTGAGAGAGATCTATGTGAATTGAGGTGGTCTAAAATGGTGGAGCTTCAAGCTTCTTTCTTTTTGATAGACAAGTGACCAAGGTAGAAGAAGGAGCCCTTAAATAGGTGGTCTTCAAAATCTAGCCGTTGGAGAGAAGTGAGAGGCCAGCCGTGGGGGCCGGCCAGGCCGGGGCAATGGCCGGGGAGTGGCCGGCCAACCCACTCAAGCCCCTGACGCGCGCCCGGCCATGGGCCGACCACCATGGCCGGCCAAGCAACCGAGACGGCCCGGCCATGGGCCGGCCATGCCGGGGTGGTGGCCGGCCAGCGCGCAGAGAGAATGCCCCAGCAGCCCGGCCATGGACCGGCCACCATGGCCGGCCTTGTAACCGAGACGGCCCGGCCATGGGCCGGCCAAGCCAGGGAGGTGGCCGGCCACGCCTTCTTCTTCTCCCTTTCTTCTCTTGCTCAAACTACCTTTTGTCGATGTTTCATCATTTTAACCTAACAACACATCTTGAACAAAGGGGTTAAATATTATCGTGTTGTCATCAAATATCAAAACATACTTAGGAGATGAGATGTCCTTTCACAAGATTGAGGAGACAGGCACAAGAGGTAGCTGTAGCAGTACATGCAGCGGCAGTGGCTTCACAGCAATCGACAAAAGCAATACCATTAATACCGGATCCTATTGGGCTTTGTGACTTGCCAGGATTTGACGCACCCGGTACAAGGAGGAATGTTGGGAGACGGATTAAAAACTTTGATCAGTGGATAGAGCACGAGCCTTTGGAGAGGTGGTCTTTGCTTCACGACACACATGGAGCTAGGTACAGCGTCATGACTACAAACCTGGCTGAAACATATAACTTTGTGTTGAGAGGAAGCAGGGCTTTACCACTGACTGCCATTGTTGAGGGTATTTTCCGTGACACGTTGAATTATTTTAGAGATAGACGGCAGAAAGCTCACACGCATATGATGAACAACCCGAACACAGCTTACTGTGACAAGATTATGAAGTACATGGATAATAAGATGGAAAAAGCAAGGACACACACATGTGTCGCCATTGGAAATGCAGAAAGGAGGTTTGAGGTGCGTTTACCTACTGACAAGTTTGGATGTGGAAATGAGTTGAGGACGCATGAGGTGAAAATTGGTTTTGAACAACAACCAACTGTGTGAGTGCACTTGCAACAAACCAAAGTTGCTTCACCTGCCTTGCTCACATGTTCTTGCTGCTTGAGGACAATTAGGCATGGTTGCAATCTCGTTTGTTTCTCCTTACTACATGAAAGAGGCTGTCTTGAATACTTGGACAGCTGAGATGCAGGGATTCTGAGCAATGGGTAACTTTAACACCGTTGTCCCTTCTGAAAGGCAATACATCCCCGACCCAAGTCTACTGCGGACAGGTGTAGGAAGACGTCAGTCTAAGCGCATCCGCAATGATATGGATGAATCTGAAGCTGGTGGCCCAATTAGGCAATGTTTACTATGCAATAATTATAGACATAGAGACACTCATTGTCCACAGTTTGGCACAGGCGGAGCTAGTGCAAGAGGCAACCGGGGACGAGGCAACCGAGGACGGGGAGGGAGAGGACGTAACTAGGCACTACGTTTAATTTATGAAGTGTGCAACTATTTTAATTTGTAATAAGTGTGGAACTCTGTTTTTATTTGTTTACGTCAAGTGTGCTACTATTTTAATTTGTAATAAGTGTGGAGCTCTGTTTTATTTGTTTACGTCAAGTGTGCTACTATTTTAATTTGTAATAAGTGTGGAGCTCTGTTTTATTTGTTTACGTCAAGTGTGCTACTATTTTAATTTGTAATGAGTGTGGAACTCTGTTTTATTTGTTTACGTCAAGTGTGCTACTAATTTGTAATACATGTCTTAATGTTGGCAGAAATGGAGATGGAATCGCTACTCGACGTGGGTATTGACAGTAAGCACCGATCTACAATATTGCAGGAGCGTAATTTGGAGACCCTGGTTACTCGCACTCCAAAGAAAAACTGGATGATACACCCTTATTAGGTTGATAGGTATGTATTTATTTATTTAGTTCTCTATCTCATGTGTAATTTAATTTAATGTGATACAGAAAAAATATCGCTAATGTTTTCTAAATGTGCAGACTTAAGTGTGCTGGACTGTTACCTTTCGCGCGTCTAGTAGAGGCAACCGAAGGGTCTTCTCGTGTGACCATGGACCACTCTTTGCTCACGTGCTTAGTGGACAGATGGAGGCCCGAGACACACAAGTTTCACTTTCGGTGGGGAGAGATGGCGCCAACTCTGCAGGATGTGTCATACTTGCTCGGTCTCCCGTTAGCGGGTCGTCCCATAGGACCGTTGGAGGCACCACAAAATTGGGAGGCCGATATGATGCTTCGTTTTCAGGGTATTAATCATACTGCTGCGCCTTTTGTCTCAGAGGATCACAGACCTAAGCTTGATTGGCTGCTCAATTTTCAGGTTAGTAGCCATATCTCGTATTTTCAGGTCGGTAAATTTCACGCATCATTTTACTAACACTTCTTAATTTTTAAATATAGATCCAGAATTTTCCAGGTTATCCAAACGTCCCGCTGACATGTCCACAGATCACTCAGAGTCTAGAGGCGTACGTCCTGTGGCTTCTCGGGAAGGTGATGTTCACGGAGAACCATGTTACTACTATTAGTGTACGATACATCCCTATTGCAGTAGAGATCGCCAGCGCCACACACCCGGCCCAGATCAGACAGAGGAGTTTGGGTTCTGCGATCTTAGCAGCTATGTACCGAGGTATGTGCAACGGTTGCCAACTCGTAACGCCTAGGTCAGCCCTGCTTTGATGCCCTTTATTTTTGCAATTGTGGTCGTGGGAGAGGTTCCCGATTGGACGACCAGACATATTGGCTGAGCAGGCTTACCCGTTGGGCGAGATGTTTGATGCGGATCGCATTGACATGCCTACTTTCGGCACCCTTTGGTCACGTCGCAGGGTATGTTACATATGTTATGTGCACTAACTATACGCATTGGAATAATATATACGTAAACTAACTCGTTCTTATTTTTCACAGAGACGGTTTGCGCAAGATCAGGTGAGGAATTGCTATATGGCATTCAACGAGCAGTTCGACGTGTTGCACAACGATCAGGTCATCTGATAGCCATATACACATGATGCTATAGAGGCTAAGTACCCAGGCGGTATCTCTCGTCTTTGCAGCAGAGATCGCGCGTACTGGATGACAAAATCGAAGATCATCTTCGACGTCTCCGTTGAGGAATGGCCCAATAGAGGGTAATGAGACAATTTGGTCGTTGCCAGTAGGTCGTTCCCCCGCCTACGGAACATCCTGTGCCAGCCCTCGTCCATAGGTATTTTAACCTACAGTTATACATATATGGTTATGAGTTTGAAATTTTAGATTAATTAATTGTCTAACACACACCTTAATTTTAGATTGTCTAGGAAGGGTACTAAAAGGACGAAAAGGACGGCTAAACAGTGGCTAACGAGGGTTCAGACGTTCGTTACAGAGTGGGAAACTGTGGATACGCGGGTATGGGAAGAGGATGACATGTTTGATCTCTCGCTATTCAACGAGTATTTACGGCGGTACATGTCCGCGACACGACTACGCATCATTAATCATCCTCGTCCGGATGACATGCCAGCACCATCTACTTGGGATATGTACCCGAGCCAGTCTGTTTCAGGGTCCAGACAACATGCGGTAAATATACGTCAATTATCAAAGCTTTTTTATGTAATTTCAGGCACATGTCCTTCATACTGTATGTGACAATTTCAGGCACAATTGACACAGGAGCTTCACAACGAGGTCACTGAGTACGGGCATTCTCTTTCTACGGGGCCTCTACTACAGCGAGACCCCCATGTGTCCTGGCTGAGGCGTATGGAGGGAAAGTTACGGGTTATCTACGAGACTATCACGTGCACTCGCACTTCGGACGTTGCTCACCAGCATGGTGCATGGCGTCCCCCACGTCCATCGACGCAGCAGCACCCCGAGCAGCGATAGCACACACGACCTCGCCTATCACCGCAGCGGACGCCCGCACCTCCTCCTCCTGACCAGCCAGGAGGTTTGGCGTGGCAGCAGACGCAACACAACCCTACGTCGAGCTTCCAATTTCGGTCACAACCACAACCACATGGTATGTATATACATGTATACTATGTGCCCATAAAAACGAAGTGAATACTTAAGTTAGTGCGACGCAGGTGCTTCCATGTCCGGGCAACCCTCGTCTATGTCCGGATCCGCGTGGGGGAGTGATCTGGAAGGCGGAAACCAGATGGACGAGATCAACACTTGAATGAACCTGTATGCGACCCCTCCACCTAACAGCACGCAGCAAACACAGTTCACACCCCCACCGCAGCCGACACAGCCCACGCAGGAGCAGCAGTTTAACGAGGACGGTACCCCTCTTCGTCAACCTCGGGCAGTAAATAGGTACGGATGGCCGACACTCGAAGATCCACCGGCGCGTCGTGGCAGACGGAGGTAGCGAGACCTATCTCTATTACTAGAGATATTACTATCTAGCTATGTACGAGACATCATATTTGTGTGAGACATATTCCTATCTATGTATAAGACACTATATTTGTATGAGACATAATCCTATCTAGGTACGAGACACTATATTTGTATGAGACATATTCCTATCTATGTATGATCAGACAATGCTTCGGACATTTATTAAGAAACGGCGAGATTACAACTTTTTCATTAAAACAAGCTTAAATGAACAGATACAACTGAAATTAAGATACATGCGATAGTTAAAATAAATTTCATCTCCCGTCCACGCATCCTCCTGACTCCGTCGATGGGCCACTCTTACCCTTTGTAATACCCCGCAGTTTAGAGAGTTGAAAGGGTAGAAATAGAATTTGTGCATTCGCATAGCATGCATCTGAAAATGCGGGAAATTTTCGCGCTTTTAAAATAAAGGAGACAAAGTGATCGATGTTTCGCTCGACTCGATGAATTAGGAGCTAGATCATCTTGTCGAGTGATATAAACTTCGACGTGATCTTTGAAACAACTAATTAGAAACTATGATCATTTGTCCAAGTATTCCAGAATTGGACATGCCATTTCCTAAACTCTCGACATTTTGACCACAATTTAATAAATGACAAGTATATAATTCCAATAAAGCATAATAAGACTTAATCATCTCCCAACAATATCTATATGACCATCTCATCTCATTATGCACAATTATGATCATACAATAATTCAAATACATCAAGTTCATATTTCATACATCCATCATTTTAACACATCATCTCAACTCATCATCTTATTACATCATTTCTTACATTCATCACACCCATTTACACACATCTCAATTCCAAATTTGAGTGTCAAAATACAAGAAATAATAACTAGAATAGGGACAGATTATATCTTTGCAAGATTGAAATGCAAGAATAATAATATTACATCAATTATCGAATAAGTACATCTCAATTACAACTCCAAATATAAATGTCCAAAGTAAATTTGGATCCAACAAATACAAATGGAATCTTATACAAACCTTACAAATTTAAATTGGAAAGAATAATAAATATTACAAACATTTCCAAAATATGCACATATCTTAAAACAAATAAAAGAAGTTTACAAATAATCAAAAGAATTCTTAAACTAAGATCATCTTAATCTTCATCTATATCTTGGTCTTCCAATCATCTTATCCCATTCTTACCTAATACATTTCAATCAATTGAAAATGAAATTCACACCTTAAGCAAAATTAATTCCATCTCAAATATTTCAAAATAGGTTTCATAATATATAGCATATCAATATACACATAATTCAAATCCAAATCATAGTTCATTCTTAGAAGTGTCTTTACAAGTTGCATTTGTCCGCCAAAATTAAATAAATATTCAAAATCACATTACAATAACTTTACAACAGAAATAAATTACAGAAAGATGAAATAAAATCCTAACTAAGTTTTCACTCTAATCTTCTTTAGGATCATCTCTTAAACCTGCAAAAATTAGACAAATAGGGCAATAAACTAAAAATAAAGTGGTTAGCAATAGAAATGTTGCCAAACACTTGTGTGCTGGCTGTTTATTTTTGAAGATGGCATAAGCATAGCTCAAAATTATCTTGAGTTAGCTAATTGAAACCAAAATTGGAGATCACAGAAAATAAACTTAGGCAACCTCACTTCTGATCATGCTCTGAATCTGAGAAGGCAACCAAATGGGGCAAAGGCTATAACCAGCATGTAATCAAATTTCCAATAAGCATACAGAGGCAGCAAGGCACTGGTTGAGCATGATCAATACTTCAAATTCAAATCTAGGCAACTGGCAGCTTTGCAATCTCCAATTGGATGCCAAATTCAATTTAAAAGCCCTCAAAACAATTATGGTATCACATTTACCATTGATTGGTAAATGAATCCAAAAATCCTGAGCCCACTGTTACAAATCATTTCTCAGCCCAATCAAAACTTAGCCCAACAGCAAAGCAACCCAAATCCATCAAGTTTACCTCAGCCCTAAGGCAACAGAGGGATTCCAAACAATTCATAACCATGTTACATAGCAACAGTCGGCAGGAACCTGATAAGATCAAGTGAGGTGGAAGGATAATCCACTGGAAAATATCCACAGAGGGATGTGAGTTAGTTCATAACTAGAATGAACTCCAGCAGCCGGCTAGAGCCAAGATAAGACTAAGGAGATGAAATATCTTCCAAAAACAGTTAAAATAAGTCATCAAGATAAGAATAGGGCCACAGCCCAGCAGCTTACTCAACACATGCAAGTTATCCTGGTGTCACCACCAGAATCACTCCCAAACTCTATAAATAGAGAGGCCAGCCAAACCAGCAAACTTGATAAGCAAACACAACCGTATCCAAGTATTACATAGCAGCCAAAATCATCTACAATATCACTATTGTTTCTGTGAGATCAACACATCTTCCATATCAGCCATAGCATCTCCAGAACACCAAGAACACCACTAAATCATACCCAATCTTTAGAGCCATTAGGAAATAGGTCAAGCAGCGAGGAGGAGCAGGCTAGCCACAAGACGCAGGTTATCATCAATTTCCAGAAGACCAAGCTTCTCTCCAACAGCAGGTTACTAGGATCTAGAGCATTTAGATGAGAGGGAAAGAGAGGAGAGGGGCAGCAGACCTGTTCTTATCAGTTTACTGGAATAGAAGAAAGATCCCTCAGAGCTGCATAGAGTTGCTATGCTAAATCATCACTGAGAAATTAAAAAACCACACACTAGTATCTGTTCTTATCAAAATATTTGCCTCAGCCTTTGCATCATTGGGTATGGCTAAGAAATTAAGCACAGCAGATCTGTTCTTATCAATTTATATCTATCTAGCCATAGAAAGGCTGGATACCCACACTTTTACACCAAAAACACCACCAGATCATGTATGCACCTGATTTGGCAAGCAAATTAATATTCCAGCCACTAAATCCAAATATGAGCAGTATATGAAAAGATATTCAAGTTACCACTGATGCAAAGCATGATCTGATCATGCAATCATTCAAGATATTAAATACATAGGCTCACTACATGGCAAGATCATGTATGCATATGATATGTTGCTTACTAGCAGCAGCCAGGAACTAAAACACCCAAGAAAAGCAAATACAAGTTTATAATGTATCTGTTCTTATTAGTTTTCACAGCCAGATCTATCCATAGATATATCTACAAATTACTATAGCACAAGTTTATGCAATAATCATGTACAGGTTGCTGTATAGCAAGTAGTTCACATCCAGGAACCACAAATCACCACAGAAATTCCTAAAAAAATCATTTTAGCTAACTATAATTCTCTAAAGCTTCTCTAGAAGGGAAGTGATTTACCAAGCTCATTTACACACTAAATCACCTAAAAATCTTTAGGCAATGCATAGTTAAGCATGAATTTTGCTAAGTGTCGGTGAGGATATCATGTGCAGCATAGCTATTAGGCTAGATCAGAGAGAGTTTTAGAGGGAAGCAAAAGAGCAGAAAGGAGGAAGAGGAGGTAGACGTACCGTGCGCCCAAGGTCGTAACGCCATGACGACGGGGCAGTGCCCGTGTGGTCATGGAGGAGGACCAGGGGAGAAGCGCATCCCCACCAACACCACCAGTGAGCAAAGAGTGAAGAGAGGATCCATGGAGGCATGGCCGAGCCGTGGCTCGACTAGATCGGAGGGCAGGCAACAAGGAGGCGACGTCGGGGTTGCATCCGTCGAGGAGCCGTCCCGACCGACGTCGAGGTGAAGGGGAGGAGTCGAACTGTGGCTCGAGGAGAAGAAGCAGGAGGCACGGCGGCGCGGTATCGCGCCGGCGACCCAAGCCACTTCGGCTAGGGTTAGGGTTCCGCGAGTGAGCTCGATTGGAGACGCTTGGTGACGAATCGGCACCACGGCGGCAGGGAAACGGCGGAGAAGAACTAGGAGGAGACACGCCGGGCCGCAGCGGCACCGGAGCAGGCCGGCAGTGGCCGGAGCCGTGGGTGACGGCGGCGCATCGCCAGGAGGGGAACCGAGGAGGCGTGCGTGCGTGCGAGACAGAGAGGAGGGAGTGGGTCGGTCAATGGCCGACCAGGCCAGACCTTGACCCAAGGTTAATGGGTTGGGTCCAACCCATTAGGCCAGGGGCATTTTGGTAATTCACCAACTAAAATTATCCAAATTTAAAATAAATTTTAACTCTCAAACCAAAGGAACAAAAATCAGCTAAAAATAAGTTAAAAATATGTTTTCAACTCAAAATTTTATAAGAATTTCAAATATGATTTTTATTCTATTTATTGAAAGGTTTTCGTGAATGAAAAATTCAAAAATCCTTAAGTGGATATGATTTGAATTAATTCCAAATTTAAGTTTTGAAAATATTTTCTTAGGTGAATAATTCAAAGAACCTTTAGTGGACATAAATTGAATTATCTACAAAAATTCAAGGATCCTTAAGTGGAAATGAATTGAACTATTTTCAAAAACAATTATTTCTTTAAAAAGAAAAACAATTTGAGTAATAAGTTCAAAATATATAATTTGAACTTTATTACATTCTATAAATGACTGTCCTGTTACTCAACCTAGGTAAAACACACAAAGAAGAATCCATCCAAAATCATTCACCCTTGTGTTGATAATATTGGAAAGTTAGTCAAGTAAATAAAATTTGAATAAATAACTACTTCATGATGTTAATGAAATGTTTTCTTAAAGGCATTAAGATTGGTAACTTAAAATTACAAATCTTGTTTTTCTAACAAAGAGAAAAGTATTTACTTGAATTCTTTACCTCAATAAAAGTGATAAACACTTAATTCTAGATATCATAACAATTCAAAGTAATTTAACCAACCCACAAATTATAAGCACTAACTAATCCATAATCCTTAAAATCACTTCAGTTATCAAAGTATCAAGTAAAACAAAGCTTACACTTGTGAGCTTGGGTATTTTTGGGGATTTTACGATGCATCTCATATCTATGCATAATAGCATCTTGACAGTGTTTCAGTAGTCCTTACCGGGACTACATTGCTATTTTCAGATCTCGGGGTTTTACCGCAAACCCTAGAACCCCAAAGGACATGAATTGCCACCTTTATCATAGGCAAGTTCATTCTTGCATACCGTTTGATGTATTTTTATCAAAGTACTTGCAAAGTTACCTATACGTTCCTTTCACTTGCATCAAAAAGAAAAAGTATTTTTGAATGATGTGGTATATACTATTGGTTGGCGATGGAACAATGGTAAGATGAATAGGTCCGGTGTTCCATCGTATGGGAAGGTATATATCCTTAGGAACTAATAACCCCTGTTCCAGTGATCCTTTCGCCGTAGTGAAAGCATCAACCAACGGACTTTGTATGGGCGGGGTCAGTCAGAGGCTTCTTTTCTCATCCGCATATCCTCGGCAGGCCTACACCGGGTTGGGTCGTTGCGGCGGCCAACAGCGTGGAAGCGCGTGCTCTTCCTGCCCGACGGGGTAATTGGTGGGGAAGCTTGGGAGGGGTGTTGGGTATGCGTGGAACATGATTCCCCTACCGCATCACAAATGGGCGGATGTGTGTTGATTTGGGAGAAGCTCCACATGACTGGATGTCCTGAGTCTTGGCTATAACACTCATGGAGTGTAAAGAGAGCATATATAAGGCCAGGCAACTGTTGGGTAAAGTGATGCAACTCTGCAGAGTCAAACAACAAATTTGTGATATCACAACCGTGTTCCCGGAATGGAACTACGAGATCGAGGCCGGAATGGAGTCCCATTTGGATTCACAAGACCGGTGGAGGCTGGGACATAGTTTTCAGAATAAAATCTATCCTTTGAAGAAATGTTTGCAAAAACTTGCATCTATGCCAAAGACCTGAGGTTTTGGCAGTAGCTAGTGCATGAAACACCTTATCTCTACATATTCTGAACTTGCTGAGTAACGCTGTTACTCACCCCTTCCCATTTGACCCCCTGCTTAGACTTTTGGAGCCATCAAGGGCGTTGCTAGATATCCATCACGATGTTGAGGAGGTCTTCCACAAGGAATCAAGTCGACCTGGTGGAGCTTGAAGGAGTGGACCGCTACTTCACCAACGGAAGAATGACGACAACCATGGCAATGGAGGGGCAATGACCGCAGTGTCAATAGTATACACGCTTACCACAGTATCAATGGAGGAGACAACATCTATTGGAAGGAGGAGTACAACCCTGGATAAGATATTCCCGATGGAATGGATTAGGGCTATGACAATAATAGTAGTGGATTAGAAATAGAGCTAGAGTTAATCTCCAGCTTAGTGCTACGAATTGAATCTTTTCTGGATTTCATTTGTATGAGACTTGCTTTCATATAAAGGAGGTTCTCGAGATTTTGTATTGAATGTTGTTGTAATCCTATAGTGTTACCTTGGACCTGCTATGTTTCTGTTGTACTACTCTGAGGGATGTAATATTCACGGATAAGTCCTTCTGTGAGTGTTATGTCAACGACTTGCGCACTACAACATGCAGTGGTGTGCTGGGTCACCGCACCCTTCGACGATGCCGCTCTCTTGCCCTTCGACGCTGCCGCTCTCTTGGCTGTGATGCCAGGCATGAAGATGTCATCATCGTCCTCGCATCCTCCTGCCTCCGTCGATGGGCCACTCTTGCCCTTCGACGATGTCGCTCTCTTGCCCTTCGACGATGTCGCTCTCTTGGTGGTGATGCTAGGCATGAAGATATCATCATCGTCCTCGCCAGGGGTGGGCGTTCGGTTCCCCCGAACCGATCGGTTCGGTGCTTCGGTTGTTAGGAAATCTCGGTTCCTAGAAAACGAAGACCGATCGGTCAATCCAAAATAGCATACCCGAGGCCTCGGTTCCCAGATCGATCGGTTCGGTTCTCGGTCTTGCACCGAACAAACCGAACGATTTTGGGATGGGCTGGCCTACCGGTATTGCAAGCACATTAATTGGCTGGCGCGCTGCGCTAAACTGGCGGCAGATCCTTTGTTCTTCTCAGGTCTGGGCCGGCCCAGCACTGCTTGACCAGGAGTGAGTTGGCTGGTCCCCTTCGTAAAAAAAAAGTGAACTGATTCTGTCCAACCGCTGGAGCTGCTCTTCGATCTCAAACGGGCAAACAACTAATTTCTGCTGATTTTTTTTGCTGAAGACTCAACTAATAATCAAAGCACATGGAAATCACTAGAGAAATTAGCACGAGAACATATCAAAGCACATGGAAATCACCGCTGAACAGTACACTTTACATTTGCAAAAACAAGTACAGCACACTGTGCGCATGAAAGCTAGGATCCAAACAAGAGCTTATGTTGTATGGTTCACTGAGGAATTCGTCCAGTGGCTACCCCTTCTTGCAGCGGCCGCACGTGTGGAGTTCAGCCGGACGGTGATCGCCCGTGGCTAGCGATTGGAGCGACGAACTGAGGTGCATAAGGCATGGACGCCATCGAGGCTTTAAATATTTCGCTAGGCAAGAAATCAAGCTACCACGAAAGGTGAAAGAATCATGCGGGACTTACGGCGTTGGGAGGGGAAAGGAATTAAGGATTTACCCCGCAAATTTGGGGAGGGGATTTGGAAGGGGTTCTGTGATTTGGATTTTCGGGAGGAGTCAACGAGGCGGAGGCCAGCTTCTACGCGTGGAGGGCAAATAAGAGATGGACTTCGGTGCTTTCGGTCCATTCGGTGGACCGAGGGGTACGACCGAAATCACCGAATTTAATTCGGTTTTCCAAAATACCTAACCGAGATTAGTAAAAACGAATTCGGTTTCGGTCATATCGGTTTCGGTGCGGGTTAAATCGGATCGGTATTTCGGGTCTCGGTTTATATGCCCACCCCTAGTCCTCGCTCTCCTCCGCCCATATAAGGGTTATATCATTGTTTTATAAGGATTTTGGGAAGATTTCACAGTTTTCCTATTTTTCTGGAATTAACCCTGCACTGGCAGAAAATCCTATTTTCTATATTTTGATGTTTCAGGGACCCAAACGATGTCCAAATGACCTAATATTTTGCGGGGATCATTTTTTGGATGGAACGAAGCGTAGGAGCGAAGGAAGCGAACAAACGGAGACCCGAGGGCCGAAAGAGGTGGGCCCACGTGGCCAGATTCCTTGGCCATGTGGGGCCCCCTATCCTGGGCCTCGAGCCTCCAATGTCGTCGATCTTCGTCCCAGTGCCTTCGTATTGACCTAAAACTGACTATAAAAATAGTCCCCTGAGGAGTTTCGCGAGGAGGCGGCGGAGAAACACAAAACCAAGAAACAGGAGATAGAAGGCTAACGCCGGAGAAGATCGGAGGGGGGAAACGCCGCCGGAATCACCTCCGGAAGGCTCCTCCATCCCCTCTCTGGAGTCTCCATCAACACCACCGTCAAGACCAGCACCATCCTCATCACCATCTTCGTGATCCACTTCATCCCCCTCATAGTTTGAGATAGTTCGAACCCTAGCTGTTGTCTAATTACTATTCTACATGTTTGTGAATTGCTACTTGTCATTGTTTTGTGGGGAGATTATATTTTCAGATTGTGTTGTATCACTTATACCATTGAATCATATCATGTCTTCGCAT
Organism: Puccinellia tenuiflora; assembly: GCA_012064385.1. Taxonomy (NCBI): domain Eukaryota; kingdom Viridiplantae; phylum Streptophyta; class Magnoliopsida; order Poales; family Poaceae; genus Puccinellia; species Puccinellia tenuiflora. The sequence goes on from QRDG01001850.1 coordinate 365,844, forward strand.
TGTGAGTAGTTCTCTCATGTTCCTGGGCGCATAGGATGGATTGGCAATAATTTTCACTTAACTTGTGTTGAGTATTTGGTCAAGTTTTTATCTATTATGATTGTCTTGATGTACAATGTATGAAGTGCACCATATATTGAGTAATGCATGAAGGTGCTATCACACTAGTGTGATGGAATGGGTAGGACCTAGGAGGACACATAAACCTTGGTCTAATACATGAAGTTACATTAGGAGGGGATTTATATCGGGGACCTTAGAGTGTAATGCTATGGTGGGAATTTATGTCTTAATAATTCTTGTGCAGTCATTTACTTGGCCACATGATCCATCATAAGGGGTTTAGTTTATTTATTTAACTACACCTAATTATGACTCCGTCCAAAGAAGATTAAAACTTGACAAAATGTTTACCTTGTTGTTCTAGAAATATTTATGCCATGAAATTCATGTAGCCCTTGGGAACGTTTTCCACCTATAAGAAACACACCACTCAAGATTGTCCTCTTGCTGCATAGAGGATTGGACTTTCTCTCTTTGAGAGCTTTCACTTGTCATACTTTATTTTTAGCTTTTTACTTTATTGCAAACTCTACACCATAAACCCAAAAACACTTGCATCATTTAATCATTTTAGTTTGTCTAGTGCATAGATAATAAGAGAAGTGACACTCTTATTTGACAGGATAAATACTTATACCTTCTACTCCTCGTGGGATCGATACTAATACTTACACATCGAAGATTTCAACGATCCCCTATACTTGTGGGTATCAATTGTGTAACCTTGAAGTAACGGAGCAACCAAAAAAAGTCAGTTAGAAGCGATCTGGAGTATCACACAATCTTTCGAGACACTAACATGATGGACCGACCAACTTTAAATGACCACAAGTGTGTCGACCCGACTCAAACTCGCGCGTAAAAGTGAAAAACACGAACAACAACCAAACTTTTACCACGAATAACCTATGTAGACCATGGTAGGTGGCGCCAGCCATCGCCCAACCAAGCATCAGGCTGCACATAGACCAAAAATTACACAATACGTGGTGGAAGGGTGCACATCTACCACAAAACCAACAAAATCACCCAAAAATGTGATAGATGGTCTCATCGAACACTAACGAAGGACCCAAGCATGGTAAAATGAATCCACGTTTCTTCTAGTGTCATGGCACCGCTCGATGTCGCGGGTCTCCTCTCGAGAGCTCGCCGCTGCTCCTCATTCGACCAGGAGGAGCTTCTAGGCCGCATCTGGCGTGGCCGTGCTTCCTTGCCGGCACGACCACTTGTCCACTTGAGTTCCGGCAGCACCGCATCTCAATATTACAACAAGGTAAATTTATTTTGATTTCAAGAAAACGATCATAAGTGAAGAGTGAAACTTAACAAGAGGTGAGAAAAAAAAGAGGAAGGACAAAGAGAACCTACATTAGGCTGAAAGAAGGATGGAGGAAGCAATGACGAGGATAGATGAAAAATAAAATAGGGTTGAAAAAGAGAAGAAAATAGCTAAAGGAAAAAATGCAAAGAGGAGGCATGATGTAGTTGTACGTCAAAAAATCAGTTATATTAAAGAGGGTTCCGAGTGTAAAACTGCACATGGTAAATGGTGATGCTTGACAATACAACTACCCCCTCCAAGTCAAAACATAGTGTATATTAGATTTATCCTAAGTAAAAAAAATTGACAAAGATTATACGAAAAAAATTGACTTGATACCGCATATGGTGATATTCTTTCTCAAAACTTACTCAAAGTTGCGAAGTTGATCTAAAAAACTCATAAGTGTATTTTTAACATGGAGGGAATATGTAATATGCGCATGATGCCTTAATAGAGCCACTATCAAGACTCAAACCCACGTGAAGCACGACCCTAATTGAAGTGGCGGCAATGAAAACTATACTTAGGACAGTCTAGAAGGTTTGAGAGATTTCATGCTTACTATGATATTTTCCATGAGAGAACCTAGAGAATAATATTTTATGTCATGGTATGATTTTGAAGATTATAAATATTTTAAAAAAAATCGAGAGAATATTCATTTGTCATGAACATTGTAAATAAATTATTTAGATACTCTTCACAAATCATGACCAACGCAAAAAATATTTAGAGCTACATATTTGTCCAAACATTGTAAAGTTCAGACATATTATAAATATACATCTTATCTATATAGGTGTCAAGTATCAAATGACACCTTACAAGCATACATAAATGTGGCAGCCGTCTTCTATAAATACAAACACAAGATAAGAGACTAAAACTTGAGAGGGTTAGGATGTCCATTGAAAGGCTACATTATAGATAAACATCCACGAATAGAAATCCGTGAGTATGTCCTATAAATGTGGTGCTAGATCGACATATACACATATCTTATTGTGCAATCCACCAAATATGTATGGAAAAATTAGTGTTGCAGATTCAACATGGCATGATAGTTATATTTCTATTTATATTTTTCCTAAAATAATTTATTACGATTTTATCACAAACTGAATAACATTTAAACTATACTTAAATACATAAAAAATGATCAGATGAAAATTAACATATCTTTTCTAAAGGACAATGTAATAGTTTCCATTCTGCTTTCGGAGTTTCAGAACAAATAAGAGTAAACAGTTGCATAAAGATTTAAAAATATACCATCAAAAGCGTAAGATCGGGAGCTCGTGATTCCAGTGGAAGAAATGCGTCGATAGTAAACTAAATCCAAATATTTCTAAGGTTATTTCTTGTCGCGTATAGTTCCACTATGTGAAACATAATTATGAATCTTTCTAAGACCGGTAAATTATATGACTTAAAAAATATTTTTAATTTCCATAGCTCGCAATTAATGTTATTGCCGTTTACTATTTGGTATTTTATTTTTTCCAAAAAAATGGTTGTAAATGATGCACCTCCTATGCATGATGATCGTGGAGTTTCTTCTCACATTTTAAATCACATTGTGAGTCGCTGTATCAAGCTAAAAAGAGATGCCCTTTTGTTGGATTTTTCTTATTTCAAAATTATAAAAAATAAACACATGAATTTTTTACTTAAAATGTTTGATCGCACCAAACATCCATTGACTATTTTTATGAAAATTGGATAGAAAGTTTTTTTTATGAAACATGACATTAATGAGCCATTAGGAGATAGAACTCATATGGATTATAATCCTATAAAAAAAACATAAGGACACGAAAAAACTGAAAACCATTTGATGGTACTCAAGTGTTGAATAACGAAAAATATTTATTTTCCTTCCCTCTGAACAACATGTATTTATGGTGTTATTTTCTTCACCTGCTCACATAGCGCCTATGTTTGGTGGTTTGTCTAGACCGCTCTGCGGTACTGCGGTTGACCGGAAGCGGCCGGGACGCCGGGTTAGGTCTCACCATCTCAGCCAGCGGGTTGGTTGACGAGACGCTCAGTATTTATTTTTAATTGGCTGACAAATGGGGTCCGGTCCACCTCATCAACTTGGCCCTGGTAAATGGGTGCCACTGATCAGTTTCGATGTCAATTCGCGTTCAATTGTCAATTAGGGCTATTTGTACAACCAACCAAATGTGGTAGGTTTCTATCCCCCGAAAATGGTATAGTGGTACCAATTTTATTTTGTATAATAATGTGGTTGTTTTATGCTATTAACTCTGATTTTTTTGGCGACCGAATGTATCTGCAACCAAAAAATCAAAATTATGTTCAAGTACCGTATGTTTGCAAGACACCGACGTAACAATCCTCAACACCTCTTGATGAAATGATGTGGATCTAGAACATTTTTTTTAGATAAAAGGCCAGACGGCCCGACGTTAAATTAATAACGCCACAAACAACGACAAGGATACAATGGTGCTGAAACCAGCTTACAACACAACCCCGCACACATACAAGAGACAAGGCTACCAAGGATATTACAGGTGAACAACCAGGAACACTACCGTCACCATCCGCGAAAGCAGACAGGCTCAACAGGGAGGACCGAGGAGACTATAGATGATCAAACATCACTGCCACCGTCCGAACAATGCAGACAAGCTCAACACGGAAGACCGAGGAGACAACAGAAGATCAACCAGGAGATCACCGCCACCGTCCACACAGCTGCAAACAGGATCACAAGGAAGCCCCACAAAGAAACGCCGAGGTGCAGAACCTGTTGCAAACCTGGCCAGAAGAACCCGACGCCAAAGCAACAACACAGAGATCGCCGCCCGACACCAAACACCTCCGGAGGGCCGCACACTGTGAGCTCCAAGACGACGTCTTCAAGAAGATCACGACGCCAAAACGTCGCCGCCGCCCGATCAAAAGATCTTGGACTTTCATCCGGAACGTAGAAGGACGAGAAAAGCCACTACGATGCCTTCAAGAAGGGGACGGCGTCCAAGGACGTCGCCGCCGCAGCCTGAGAAGATCCCAGGCAAGGGTTTCCCCTTGGCCAAACCTCTCCACGTTCTACCTGGAGCACCGAGCGTCCAGAGACTCTCGAGCCACCGTCACAGAGCGCCGCCCACCAGCCCCACGCCGCCCACACGACCATGGGCACCGGCCAGCACCAGAGTCGCTGGCTCGCCCGCCAACCAAGCAAACTCCCACCTTCCAGGGCCGCCGCCCCGGCGTCCAAGCTCTGTGCAACACTGAACTGAAGGGAGACGGAGAGAGAGAGCTCCTTCAACCAAATCTGGAGCAGGCACGGCCCCTGCCTTCCCACGCTCGAGGCGGCCAGAGTGGCCGCACCACCCAGCCGACGTCGCCCGGAGCCCTCCTCGCGAAGCCTGCAGGCCGCAGAGCCGCCGCCGACCATGCCCGCCATGGCCGCGGCGCACGGCCTACCTCCTAGGCGCTCCCGCCCCCCAGGCCAGAGGAGCAGCCAAGCTGCGTCACCCGCGGCCTCCGTCGTAGGTACGCCGAACCACGGAGCCGCCACGCGCGCCGCCGCGCCCTCCGAGCAGCGCCGCGCTCCCCCCGACTGCAGCGCCCCGCGCCGCCGCCGCCGAGCGAGAGGGAGAGAGGGCCCCGCCGCCGCCGGCGCCGCCCGGGCTTCGCCCGGCAACGCCCTCCGGCGGCGGCGAGGAGGAGGGGAAGGGGATGAGAGGGACCGGAGAGGCGACGGCTAGGGTTTCGCCCTGCCGCTCGCGGGAGCGGGCAGAGGGAAACGTTTTTTCAGATTCGTTCTAGAACATTTCAAGAGAAAAGAAGAAAGAAGTTCCCTCCCTTTTCTTCTTCTTGGGGCTTAAATTCTTCTTCTTCTTCGTTTTGAAATAAAAAATTCTTCTTCTTCTTTATGGATAATATCGACGTAAACATCACGCCGTACCGTATCAAAACGTTGAAAACCAGCTGATTCGCTCCCGCAGTTTCAGAAACCCAACTGTATTCTCGTCCAAGAGAGAAGGTCAAGGCGCCATGGACGACGACGACACGCCACTAAAAATGCCAGCTTTGACAATCGACATCCCACGTACTCCATCGGCTGAACCGACGACAAGCCATATGACGCGAACTCGATCCCCTAGCCTAGGCACCGCGACGCAGTTGACCGGGCCCTGCGCCGGTCCCGCACGTGAGCGAAACGGGGCTGACCTTCAACGAGACGTTCAACCTCTGACAAAACGAGCTCCGAAAACAGCAGGCGGCTCGTGGTTTCTCGATAGATTATTTTCCTGAACCGGCCGGTGAATCCCAAGCTCCGCCCACAGATATCTATCGCCCGAGACGTACGTCGACGAAGCAGTCGGCTCTCCTCGCTGAACACTGGTTCTGCATACATGTATGATGTATGTATGTATGTGTATATATATATCTCTGAACATCGGCAGACCATGGGCACAGGAAACAACAAGGAGCTAGGAAAGAGAAAGGAAGGCAGCAGCAGCAGCAGTGTCTTGAAGTACAGAGTTCAGAGAGAGACACAAAACGCAGCCTTGGGCGACGAACATGGGCCGTTGGTTGAAGCGTGAGGTACGTACAAGATTGTTCGATTATATCTTGTTTGCCCTTGGGAATTTCGTCTTGCCTGTACTGTACTGTACTGTACTGTAGAATTTAGGATCTTTCTTTCTTTCTTGCCTTGTTTGTTGCTCTGAAAGCTGCGATAACAACAACAATGGTGGAATGCTGCAGGTTTACCCGCTGATCGCGGCGATGTCGGTGGTGACGGGGATGTGCGTGTTCCAGCTCACCAGGAACATCTTCATGAACCCAGACGTGAGGGTGAACAAGAGCCACCGGCAGAGCGCGGTGCTGGAGAACGCGGAGGAGGGGGAGAGGTACAGCCAGCACGCCTTCCGCCGCTACGTCAGCGGGCAACGCCCGGAGGTCTTCCCCGCCATCAACCGCTTCTTCGCCGGGCCGCCCGCCAAGTGATCCATCCACCACGACGTTATCTCTCTGTCCAACCGGGTGGTGCAGTATGTGTGTGTGAATATATTATTGCGTGCGTGCGTGACATGCCTGAAATCAATAATGAAAGTCAGCTAGCGTGTTGTTTGCGTCTTAGTTTGCGATCGATGTAGGAGGAGTATGTACGTTAACTGGTTTTGAATTTGAATCACCAAGTGTTCGTTCTCATAGATAGTACGGAGTACAATATAGTAGTAGTACTCAAAACTTGAATGGAAGCGATATGCAGTGCCTTGAATTTGGGTGTAATTTAGAGAGATGTCTCTAACTTGCTTGGGAGACCCAAGCGCATCAGTAAATCGGTATATACTGTCTTCAATTCTGAATTGTTCGAAACATGATTACAAGATGTGGATGTCGATGAAGTCCATCCCTTGTGTCGAATTTCCGTGCACATAAACGATGTTTTGAATTTGTCAAGTCGGATTATCAAGTTGAGAGGGATACACCCCCATTTTTATTCGAATAAAAAAGATTTTCACAAGGGACAAATATGTGCGCCCAAAACACCGAGATAGATACACTTCACAAAAAAAATACGGGCTTGATCATAAAAAAGGGAAAGGGAAAAAAACCATGCCCACACTTTTGATGTGTGGTACCTAATAATGACCTTGAAAGCCCGAAGCATATTCCTACTGGCCAAGTGGTATGTTCTCCCTGAAATCAGCCTACCACAGCCAGAGCTTCCTTGTGGTCTCGCAACTCTTCTGTAAACACAAGGGACCGAGCAGGATGCAATTATGCTGTTGGAGTTCCATAGAAGATCGCCACTGTTGTGCCAAGAGAGCTGAAATATATACGGTTCCATCGCCGTGGATACACCGGTAGCTTTTGCTGCTATATTCAGTTACAGGGAGTTATGCACAGCTCAAGGAGCACATTTCTGTTGCTATGTATGATGTTTCAAGCTGCAGCAGCTTGTTCAGGCGGCCAATGCGAGGTACGCGTAGTCTGTCTCTGCCTTCCTTGCCAATGATCCTGAAAATTCTTCTGGCTGGGTCTTGGGGTTTGGTGGTCTGATGTTTGGATTTGCAGCTCGGCGATCGATGTTCGTCGTCAGCCGACTGTGGGTCTGAACTCTACTGTTACAACTGCTGGGTCGAGTTTGCCGGCAAAAGGTGCGTCCGCAAGACGGTGGCCGACCCATTCAAGATAGCTGTAAGTGGTAGACTTCTCTTCTCCGCCATTAATTATTGTGTTTTTCTTTCAGTAATGAGAAGCTCAGTCAGTGGAGCCGAGTTCGTTCATCATCTCCATTACTGTAACTGTTAGTATCTCAGTGAGTGTTGGTCTCTTATTTTCGTCATTCCTTAGGATACATCCTTGCCGTTCAACAAGTACGCGTTCCTGACGACGCACAACTCGTTCTCGATCCGTGGAGAGCCGTCCCACACCGGAGTCCCACGGATCACGCTCTACAACCAAGACGACTCCATCACAGACCAACTGAATGTACCCTCCAAATTTGCATCTTCCAGTTGGTAGCACCTTCTGAATTCTGAATTTCTGACGACTTGCCCATCTGTTCCTCGTGCAGAATGGAGTTCGGGCACTGATGCTGGACGTGTACGACTTCCGCGACGATATATGGCTCTGCCACTCAAAGGGAGGCAAATGCTTCGACTTCACGGCGTTCGTGAGTTAAAAGCTTAACTCAACCGGTGCACACTCTCTAGTGGTCCGTCTACTATGACTGTAACTCGTAGAATGATCGATGGTCTGCAGGAGCCAGCGATCGACACCATGAGGGAGATCGAGGCGTTCCTGTCGTCTCACCCGTCAGAGATCGTGACGCTGATCCTGGAGGACTACGTCAGCAGCTCCGACCGCGGCCTGTCCAAGCTGTTCGACAGCGCCGGCCTGAGGAAGTACTGGTTCCCCGTGTCGAGCATGCCGCGGGACGGCGCGGACTGGCCTCGCGTGGGCGACATGATCAGGCGCAACCACCGCCTCCTCGTCTTCACCTCCGACGAGTCCAAGGAGTCGGGCGAAGGGATCGCGTACCAGTGGAACTTCATGGTCGAGAACCAGTGTACGTAAGCGGGTGATGGAAATTCCCAAGACGAAGAAGTCATCCTGAATCATCCTGATAAATTCATGTCTGTCTGAATGCTGCTCATGTGCATATATGCAGATGGCGACGGTGGGATGAGCTCCCGTTCGTGCCGCCGCCGCGCCGAGTCCCTGGCCCTGCGCAACCGGACGAGGTCGCTGGTCCTGGTGAACTACTTCCACACGGTGCCGCTCGGCGTGACGGCGTGCGCGGAGCACTCGGTGGGGCTCGCGGACGTGCTCAGGGCGTGCCACGCCGCCGCCGGCGACCGCTGGGCGAACTTCCTGGCCGTCGATTACTACAGGAGAAGCGACGGCGGGGGCGTGTTCGAGGCCACGGACATGCTCAACGGGATGCTCGTCTGCGGCCGCGACGACGTGCGTGCGTGCAGGGTGAGATGATCTCTATCTTTCTTGCTCTAGTAGTCTTTTGTACTGCCGCTGCAGAGAAGTAACTGGCGTGTCGGCTGTTTGCAGAGACGAACTCTGAAGGACGCGTTGCACGGCCTGCTCGGTAAGCTCGGGCTGCTGCCAGGTCGTGGTGCGAGGAGGACGTGACAATTGACAAGTCAGTCAGGGCTCGGTTCGTTCATGTTTGGTTAATGGTCGGTTGCATTGGTTATTTGTTGTGTACTCCAACTCCAACCATGCAGGACATGTGTACTCGTGACTCGTGAGGGCGGCCTTTTTGTGTAACTGATTGGATCGGTTGTCAAGGAGGACGGACGTCCTGCAGCCGTGCGTACGTGCATTTCAGACATTCAGAGCACCCCTGCTGGTGGACACCTCTCGGTACAGCAAATTTAGAGCATCTCCAGTACCCACCAATAGTTTTATTAAACAATTCGGACGTAATTTGACCTCCAGTCGCGACGCTAATAGCCCGATTTCATCTGACGCGCCCAACCCACGCCCTCCACGACGGAAGCCGTTCGGACGTGCCAGACGAAACTGTCGGCGGGAAACTGACCAGTGGGTCAGCTGTGTCATTGACGAAGGAGCCAAACCGTCCGGTCAAAGGCATTCATGACGCTGGCAGCGCCGCAGTGATCCGTCATTTCGCCTCTGCTGCACGACGGCGTCAATGCGGGCGCGCCTTTTCGAGGCGCCGCTCACCGCTCACCACTCTCCAGCGGCGATAAAAGTCGTGTCGCGCCCGCACCCGCACCCAATCTCACACTCACACTCGCCCCCGCACTCCACTCTCCCCGCCGTCCAAAACCCTAGCTAGCCACCGACGACGACGATGTTCGGCGACAAGCGCAGTAGCGGAGCCACCGCCAAATGGATTCCTCCAACGTACGCTGCTGAAGGAAGACGCGGCGACGCTCCACGACAACCACTAACTGCGCCTCCCGACATGCGAGCCGCCAGAGGGTGGACGTTGAGCATTAACGGCATTCGGTGCCCAACCCACTCACGCCGACGAGTCGGGGCTAGCTGGATGTGGTGGTGCGCCACTACTGGGGCGTGCTCACCCCCAAGCAGCGTGAGGAGGCCGAGCGGCAGCCGACCACCGTTACGAGGCCGAGTCCCGCGTCTCCACCACGAGGAAATGACCACCTGGACCGACGATGGGTTGCCGCCTCCGTCGCGGGACAAAAACTTCGCCGGCCGATACACATTCTGGGGCGTGCCGGGACGCACGCTCGAGTGGGGCATGGACCACATCGCTGTCGGCCACCCGCGCCTCTACGCCCTCTCCTCCTCGTTCATGGTGCCGACGCCCCTTCCGATCCGCTGGGCGCCGAGGAGAGCGGGCTCATCGTTGTGTGGCTCAGGCTCCTTCGCCTCCCGCAGCACGTCGGCGCCGCTCACCCCCAAGCCGGAGGTGAAGGAGGAGGTGGCGGCATCGTCATCCACGACAGCAGTAGCCGCCGGCCCCTTCCTCGAACAAGGTGAAGACGGAGTACGGGCACCTAATTGCGCCGTAGGAGATGCTCTTTGACACCGCCGCTGACCCCGACGGCTGCCCCGGGCTCGCCGCCGAGCTGCAAGAGTCGATGAACGATGTACTGCCGCTGGACGAGGCGCGCTTCTGCGCGTGGTTCTTGCAGGACCATGCGGCGATCAACTGGGCGCGCCACCTCACCGCCGACGACCGCGAGGCGGGGCCGAGCGGCGTCGTCAAGGACGAGGAGGACGACGGCGGCACATCAGTTAAGGACGAGCCGTTGGACTTCATCGTCTTTGACTACCGCCGCTATTAGATTAGGTTTAGATTTAGGATTTATCGAATTTCGTTCAAACATGTAAAATTTCGTAAAGTTCAAATAATATTTCTGTTTATTTCGAGTATAAATTTTATTTCAAAAATTTTATATTGGAGCCACGATTGGAAACAGCCGGCGCCAATACGTACCAGCTCGTCCGAACGATGTCAATAGAGCCCGTCCGTACGCATCCATATCCGGATGCTGTATTGGCGCCGTCGGGGACTGGAGATGCTCTTAATACGACTGTTTGCATGTTGTTGCGCTGGTATGATCGATCACGGTTGGGAGGTGTTGGTGTGAACTTTTGGGCAGCTAGCTAAAGGAAAAAAAAAAGTTCCGGAGATCGGAGCAACGTGCATGATTAACTTACAAGGAACAAATCGTGCGAATTTGAAGGCCACTGGCCGGGTACAACCCCAGGCAGCTGCCGTCGCCAACGTGAAAGGTGGGCAAAGCGAAGATCCACTTTCCGATCCCCAAACCGCACGCAAGCAAATGAAAGTCCCCGGACGGCCGGCCGGACAGAATAGAAGCACGTCGATCTCCTTCTGGCCGGCCGGCACGGCCACGGTGCGTGGTCGATCAGTGGTCACCAGTTTTGTTTCTCGTTAGTGAAACGTCCTTGCGACGCGTGACAGGCTGACAGTTCATCAGCGCACACCTTGGCTTTGAAGCCTCTTCAGCTAGCGTATATAGGGGCCAAAGGGGCGTTCGTTCATCTTGGCCTGCACTTGCCAAGTCGCACTTATTAGAGTTGGTTAGCTAGTTTTTATCCTGATACGTGATCCCTTGTGTATAGGAACGGATCCCATCGGTATCTCTGTGTTTGTCTCCTATACGTTGTGGACCACGTACGACAAATCACTCTCATTAACTTGGTATCAGACATGGACACCGGTTCCTCGTCCTCCCGGCACTAATATTGTTGGCAGCAAATGGATCTTCAAGACCAAATTTCGTCCTGATGGCTCCGTGGACAAGCACAAGGCTCGTCTCGTCGCTCGTGGTTTTACACAGCAGCATGGCATTGACTATCATGATACCTTCAGTCCAGTGGTGAAGCCAGTGACTGTCCGATTGGTTCTTTCTCTCGCCGTTTCTCGCGGTTGGTGCCTGCGTCAGATAGATGTGAGTAACGCTTTTCTTCATGGATTCCTTGATGAAACAGTTTACATGCAGCAACCCCCTGGCTTCGAGGACTCTCAGTTTCCTCGACATGTGTGCAAACTTCAGCGAGCTCTTTTATGGTCTCAAGCAGTCTCCTCGTGCCTGGCATGCCCGCTTGAGTGATAAACTTAATCAGCTTGGTTTCGTCTCTAGCAAGGCTGACACGTCTCTCTTCATTTTTTATCATGGCGGTGTCACAGTTTACATGCTAGTTTATGTGGATGATATTGTTCTCGCTGGTTCATCTGCTGCTGCTCTTGATAGCTTGGTACAGACTTTGGCTCGCACTTTTCCTATCAAGGATCTTGGTCGTCTTGAGTATTTTCTCGGCATTGAGGCAGCCTACAATTCAGGGGGGATTGTTCTTACACAGCATAAGTATGCGCTTGATTTGTTGCAACGTGCAAATATGGAGAATTGCAGGGCTGTTTCAACGCCCATGTCCGCCACAGTATGGTACCTCGTGTCGTCCCACTCTGCCGCCATCTGAATAGCACATCACACCCGTCATCCGTGTCGAACCTCGAGCTTATTTATCTCGTCCGCCGCCTCCTCGGCCACGCTCACCAACTCATCCGCTTCTACATGCTCGTGTGGATCCATGTCAAGCTCACCGTTCTCGTCGTGCTTGTGGGCGGCATCCTGTTTTCAATCGTAGCCTTCGTTGGGGAATGTCATGGTCGATTCATGTGGTCATGCTCCCTTCTTCAAGTGGGAGGGCAGAACTAGCTAGTTAGCTTCAAGACGACGACGTGTCGGGACGGCGCTAAGGGCGGATGAGCGGCATTGCTAGGGCAAAGGGGAGGGATCATTGGCAAGGCGGGCATCGCATTGCAACGATTCTAGGACAGAGGGACGCTGCTAGCATGGCGAGGTGGGGTACACCTCACGCAAGTTTGGGGGGGGGGGGGGGGGGGGGGAGGCAACCGAGTGTGCAGTTGTGTCATGGCTCGGCTCAGTGATTTTTTTTCTTGGAACACCTCACGGTAGTTGGGCGAGCTGGATTTCTGTGTCCGCAACACCATTTTTGTCGTGTCGGACTGAGATATGTTAACATTTTTAAGAATTCAGCGTTTATTTTGAAAAAAAAACAATTAGAATAAAAAGTAAAGTTCTTCAAAAGTTCAAGGATCAAAAAAGTGGACTTGATTCTTTTTCTTAGCTCCAAACGAAGTTACTCTTTTTTTTTTTGAGAATTTTTGAGGGAGTACTCGGACTCGGGTCAGTCGAGCGTTCGGCTGGCTGTTTCACTTCCTGGACAAGCAAAGGAAGTAAAGAAGACGAAGCAGGCCCACCAGCCCACCAGCCGCGGCCGGTCCACCTCGGACTCAGACTCCGGGACCACACCTAACAGTCTCCTCCTTTTATACCCTGTCCGTTTCCCACCGATCTCCGCACGCACCCAGACCCAGGCCGGCCACCAGACCCTGTGCTGCCTGACCTCCTCTCGCCGCAATGTCGTCGTCGCCGCCGCCGCCGCTCAAGGACGAGCTGGACATCGTCATCCCGACGATCCGCAACCTCGACTTCCTCGAGATGTGGCGGCCCTTCTTCCAGCCCTACCACCTCATCATCGTGCAGGACGGCGATCCGGCTAAGGTCATCAAGGTGCCCGAGGGCTTCGACTACGAGCTCTACAACCGCAACGACGTCAACCGCATCCTCGGGCCCAAGGCCTCCTGCATCTCCTTCAAGGACTCCGCGTGCCGCTGCTTCGGATACATGGTCTCCAAGAAGAAGTACATCTACACCATCGACGACGACTGCTTCGTGAGTACCCCTCTCCTCTCGCTTTTACGCTATCACGTACGACTTCACGAGATCTGTCTTATAAACCGCTGCAGTTTGGCCCGATTGCGCTGGATCGTTATCTGATTTGGTCGAATTGTGCAATAATATACGGTCTTATATATGCGATGCTGTCGAGGTGGGATTGTTTTTTTTGGTTCCCTTTGGCGAGAGAAAGGCAAGACCTGCGATTAATTTCTCCGTGGAGTTGGTGTTAATTTTGTGTCTTTCTTGTCGCATGGTTCAGTTCATCTGTGTGCAAAAGTCACATATTTCTTGGTCTTGTGATATGGGTAGGTAGAGGGCGATTTCCGCATGTTTTTGAGCTTGGAGAGCGTCAGTGGCAGTCGCATCTACAGATATAATCATGTTGGTTCAGTCTGGGGTTAACAACACGTTTCACTCTTAACAAGTACCAAACACTGGGGCTAGTCACCGGCTTGGTACTTACTGTGTTGCTTGCAGCTGGATGGGATATGACTATATGAGAACTAAGCTATCATCTATGGATCTGGTGTTGGTAGTTTGTTACCCCACCATTGCTGTAGGTTTAACAGTTTATATGATGCAACCGTACAACTTGTAAGTATCGCCTTGCCGCGTTTTGTTTGTTATGCTGGTGCACATAATGTTTGTGTGTTTGAAGGTAGCTAGTGAACAGTAATCTTAGCTAAGGAACAACAATATGCTTGTTTAAAATATGGAAACAAGAAAAGAAGTATTTTGTTTGCATCGTCCTGCTTGGATCGATCCAACAATATATGTATTGGGATGTTCCCTTTTTATGGCTACATACCTTCTGTTTGTATTTATCTTTAATCCTAAAACATTCCTTAACATAAGATACATCAATATTACTTGTATATTCACATGAGGGTCCCACCTGATTGCAATATAATTTGGACTTTATTGGGTCTCTGGAATAGCTTATGATGCTGGCCTGCAATTGTCAATTGTTTAGTTAGAAATAGTAAACCATGTTCTCTTTCATGACATTACTTGCATTAGGAGGCTCTGTCTATTAGCGTGTGTTTGGTCCATAGAATCAAGGTGAATGGGGTGGAATGGTCTCGTTTTTCCATGCGTTTGGTTGTGGTTAGTTTGAAATGGTTCGGCCCACCATGGCGAATATGCTGCCCAGATGCTGCATCACATGGCCCGGCAAAATCAGCCGAACCGTTTCGCCCACATTTTGCTAATTAGATGTACCACTACTAATCGTCTTGTTCCTTCGGCTAATCTCAACCTTAGCACATGACCGGATGGCCGGCGAGCATACGGCCACAGCAGATCGGCAGGAGGCGCACATATGGCCGAGCAGAGCTGCGCTAAGCGGAGCAGCAGGCTCAAGAGCAGGCTCAAGTTCCGCTCGAGGTCAGCAACGAGGTGCTGGGGCTGGGCATGGACACGGTGGTAGGGAAGAGACGGCGGCGTCGGCGAGCGTCTCAGCCGGCGGCGTCTGCGCGTGTCTGGAACGGCCGCCGGCGGCGTCCGTGTGCGTCTCGTCCGGCGACCGTGCGCGTCTCGTCCGGCGTCGGCGTCCGTGCGTGTCTCAACCCAAAAATCTGTGCCGGTCTATCCCACCCTTCTCAATCCACGCACCAAACACACGCTTAGTTGACAGCTACGCTAGTACATGCACATGCAGATGCCACACTATATATATCAAGTTTATAGCCTTAGAGTGTGATGACATTATTTTAGTCCCCCATTCTAAATTGGTCTATATGTTTGGTGATGCCATGTCATTACATCAATTATGACCTATTGTTTTCGCAAAATCTCAGGTTGCTAAGGACCCATCAGGAAAGGACATCAATGCACTTGAGCAGCACATCAAGAACCTTCTGAGCCCTTCAACACCATTTTTCTTCAATACCTTGTATGACCCATACCGCGATGGTGCTGATTTTGTTCGTGGGTATCCCTTTAGCCTTCGTGAGGGTGCCCCAACTGCTGTTTCTCATGGGCTTTGGCTCAACATTCCAGACTATGATGCCCCTACTCAGCTAGTCAAGCCGCTTGAGAGAAATAACAGGTAATGATGTCAGGTTTTGTAGCTTTCGTACTTCAAAAAATAATAGCCATGCTAATCTGAAGTATCTTTCTTGGTTTCAGGTATGTTGATGCTGTTCTTACAATCCCAAAGGGCACCTTGTTTCCAATGTGTGGAATGAACCTTGCGTTTGATCGTGAGCTCATTGGTCCCGCGATGTATTTCGGCCTTATGGGTGATGGTCAGCCTATTGGTCGTTACGATGATATGTGGGCGGGATGGTGCACCAAGGTACATTCTGTTATTTTCTTCAAACATTGCATCGACGCTATGTCTGTGAATGTAAATTGAACAATTGGAATGCCATGGGCAATTCCTTATATGCAGTGCATCACGCAAGTTAACAACCATCACAAATCCATGCTTCCTGATACTGTGCTTTGCTCGTTTACGTTCAATCCTACTGCCGTTTTTATTTATACTGAATTACCTTTGCTCTGTTCACACAGGTTATTACTGATCATTTGAGCCTGGGTATTAAGACTGGTCTGCCTTACATCTGGCACAGCAAAGCAAGCGACCCGTTTGTAAACCTGAAGAAGGAATACAACGGCATCTTCTGGCAAGAGGAGCTGATCCCATTCTTCCAGTCTGTGGCCCTCCCAAAGGAGGCCACCACTGTCCAGAAGTGTTACCTTGAGCTGGCCAAACAGGTGAGGGCAAAGCTCGGCAAGGTAGATGGTTACTTCCTCAAGCTTGCTGATGCCATGGTCACATGGATAGAGGCTTGGGATGAGCTTAACCCACCAAAGGGCACAATTACCACCGCAAGGAGCAAGTGAGAGGCAGTAGCATACACTTCGTTTGTTCATGTGAACTATCTATACTGAAATACTCCTGTTTTGGTTAGTGCTGATGGACTGAGATATCACTTTGTTGTAACTTCAGTTTAAGCGTTCCTTAAACAACCGACATGGCTGTTGTAGGGGATTTACATTTTTGCGTGTGATGGAACAGTTGTAATGTGGGAATTCGATCACCTTCAATTTAGAATAAATTTACTGGTCATTCTTCATATTGGCATGGTATTATTACTTAGCGTAATCGTTTTGTTCAGAAAATGTTTTGGGTGCAGAGTTTCTATGGTTTCTTTGTAGTTCATACATATTACCCGCTTCTCAGTTTGTTCCTTGAGAGCATCCAAGAATTCGGTGGATGTTGACTCATATGCATGTACCTATCTTGTACACTAAGAAAGAGAATACCGTCTCTGCAATTCACATGATATTCTTAAATTTTGGTTTTTAGTTTGAGAAATTCTGGCCAACTCGGATGCCGAAGAGTATCTGGTTCCAAATAAAAAAAAATCATAACTGTTCGTTTGGAGTTTGAGAAACTTTCAGCTAATCGCACATACAAAGAAGAGTGCAAAAAACAAAATCAATCGCCGTTGCCGGGGATCGAACCCGGGTCACCCGCGTGACAGGCGGGAATACTTACCACTATACTACAACGACTTTGATGCCTAAAATAAGACATTACGTCTATAGTTCTTTAACTCCATAAATTATGTGTTTGTTCGAACAACTTTGCCATGCTTGGACAATTTTCGCTCCACCAAACACAAGGACGGCCTATATATACATTTACCCGACATCTCTAAAGTATAATATGGCATGCAAGAGAGCTCGAAGAAGAACAAGCATTCAGGTTGCTATGTACTATGCCGCACTTTTGCCTGCTATTCCTCTCGATCAGACGAGTTGTTAGTTCGGGGCAGCGGCAGTTCCAGGTGCTCCCAAAAGCTGCAGGGTGATGATGCCCCGAGCACTTAGATGGAACCTGATCATCAAAAATCACTCGAGTTTTTGTGTCTGAGAACAAGAGGTACGTATATTTGTCTCCATATAATCACATTGCGCGGGTAAACTGTACTTGCTCACCTGCCCGGAAGTAAACCTGTTCTATCAGTACTATTTTTTGAGCCTGAAACCTGTTCTATAATTACTAATTAGGGCATCCATGGCGCAAGCGCGCAGCCACTCTGCTGCAACCACACACCACTGCTCCCACAGCCTTCCACACAGCTAGGGCCATGATTGACGACTTGACGAGTGCTGGCCGCTGGGTGCGCTGCAGAGGGATTAGTGCAGTGCACCTGCTCTGTCTAGTGTGCTCGCAGCTGCATCTGCGTGGAGAGATCCGTTTGGTCATGGATGGCTCTGACAGGGGACAGACTATGTACTGTAGTTATACTATGATGATGAGACGGGGGACAGACTGTGGTGGCCGGATACAACGCTCGGGAGTACGAGGTTCGTGTCCTCCTACGATTCCTCGTCAGCTCTGTCATTGCGCGAGCGCCATGATGTGGAAGCTATAGAACGACGCTGCTCTCAGCATCTCACGGTCGGGAGATGTCAGCGTTAACCTTTGCATGTAGTCAGGGGCGAAGCTCTCGGTAGGGCAACTGCCCTATCTTAACTTTTAACGAAAAAATTCAGATGTACGTGTTTTTTCTGAACAATTTGAGTGATCGTACATTAAAAACGGACTTCATATGAGAAAGCTACGGTTGTTTTAGTCAACACTGCACAAAACCGATTCCGAAGTGAAAAGAGGGAGTAGATCTCGTCTAGTTAGAAATCAAATCTTTCACTTCGCAATAGTTAAATCTCAATCTAACAAAACTGAACTCTAAACAATGTTCCAGGTGGCGGTATTTAAGTAGGACTTGATAGTATTTTGGCCAGCTTATTGGGAGGCCGCAATCAGCTTTTGTTATATAATCAATTATGTTTTATGATATTTTGAATATGTATATTTTATTGATCTGAAAATTTAATTAGGTTAGTTTAGTCAATGTTTTTCTCAACAAGTGAGGACACATGTTTACTCAACTGAAAAAATGATGGATGAGAGCTCTCTTATAAAATGTCAGTTTGCGCAAAAATGACAAAATAATTCTAAGTTTTGATAAAATGGTAATAAAAAGGGGGAAATCAAGAATAGAGCAAGACATCTGGTCATTCTTGATTATTTTACAGTGTGGATACCTTCCATTGCTATAGACTATATTAACATCGATTTTGACCATCGTTTAAATATACTATTTCATGAAATCCTTAAGAACTTCTCTTGTCTTGAATAATTTCGATTTTTTCTTTTGAAGTTCTCTTGCATTTAATAAAACATGCCGAATGAATAATTTTTTGATAAAATGTCAAAGAGTTTCCTTTGTTGCAACCAATAAAAGAACGAGATGTCGAACTGGTGACTATATTATATCTATGAACCAAACAAAAGTGTTATCATAGATAATTTTGATGTTTACATGTTTACTTTTTTTAGTCATACATATGTCTTTACTTTTTATACAACATGTTTGAAGTGCGAGAAATCAATCCAACTAATTGACCATAAATTTCTGTTATCCAGGAATATGGAAGGAGAGTTTAGTCTAACTTAATGATACATAATTAATTTATGTTTTAAGCCACCTCGGGTTTTTTCCTGGAGTGAACCTTGATGATATTTGATTGGTTAAATACACAACTACTCTCGTTTATTAATTTTAGCAGCTCTAGACAATTAAAATTTAGATATTCATAAAAAATTTAAATTATTTTTACAGCTTACCGTGGGGGATGGGGGCGATTGCCCCCCGCCCCCTGCGCGCGTCAAAATGATTCTAACTAAGCAGTGATATATGTTTCTGACTCCGCCATACCTAAATTTTGGACCGTCCTTTGCCACTGTATGCAGTGTCAGTTGTTGCTTATTATCTTCAGTGGCTAAATAAGTGCAGTTGCGTGTGTTGTTTTGCATGTCAGCTGCATCAACCATAAGCGAGCTGCGCAACCATGTATATTCTCTAGCTTAGTTAGTTTCCTTTAGAAATTTCTGCCTTACTATGTGCCATTAGTGGTAAAGATGCCAAATCTTTGGAAACCAAGAGGGGCCAAATATTTTGAAAAAATGAAAAATTTGAAAATTTAACATAAATTATATCATATTGGAGGGTACAATACCGAAATATCTTGTTTTTCTAGATTTATAGCTATATTTCATTGATTAAATGACTTTTAATGGTATTTATTCAAAGTAATTCAAATTTGAACTACGCGTTTGTTATAGTTTGACCTGAAAATTATACATAAATCATATAACTGTATTATATCATGATTCTATGCAATAGCCACAAAAATAAGTTGGAAAAATACACTCCATCTATGAATGGTCATGCGGACAATTTTGACCCACTTTTGAGAAAAATCACATAAACTGAAAAAATCAAACAAATGGAAAAGCAACGCAAAACTTCATTTTTAGTGCACTAGTTTTAAGGAAAAATGATAAAATTGCAATATAACTATACTTTTTATAAATTCACGAAATGTACTACCACGTATGAAGATTCATGGTTTCAAGCCAAGTGACCAAAGTAATGGCCATATCCATAGCTAAGTTAATGATCTCATGGCAAAAAATAGAACAAACATGGGTTTTAACATTATAAACAAATTTAACAAAGTGAGATTCCATGATTTATTGAAAGCTTGTTTTTATTCAAGCTTTTGGTGGCGAACATGTGATTTCTTGTGAAGGAGGTGCCACAAGTAAGATTTAAAATTGAACTTTTACAATTTCCAAAAAAAAATATCGAGCCCAATAACTAAATAGTTTTTTTAGCTCTTAGATATATTTTGTTAATTAAATAATGTGTTATAGTTTGAACCAAAAATTATAAGAAAATCATATAAAGCTATTTCAACATGATTCAATGCAATAGCCCCTCAAAATTTAAAAAATTACCCATGGCTATGAATGGTCATGCGGACAATTTTGAAATAGTTACGAAAAAACACATAAATTGTGAAAAATTCAAGGAAAAAAGTAAAACTAGCGCAAAGTTACATTATTAGTGTATTAGTTTGAAAAGAAAATGATAAACTTGCATTACCACAAATTTTAAAGTCTTCATATATGAACTATCATGCATGGAGATTCATGGCTTTTCAAACACAAATGACCAAAGTACCGTCCATATCCATGGCTAAGTTAATGATATGACAATATTAGCACAAACATGGGTTTAAAAAATTTCAACAAGATCACCGAGGTGAGATTTCAAGATTTATTGAAAGTTTTATTTTCAATTTTTAGTGCCAAAATGTCTTTTTTGTGATGCAGGTACCGCAAATAAGATTGAAAATTGTATTTTGCAAATTCCACACAAAGTATATCATATTGGAGTCACAATGCCTACAAATGATGAACTTGTCTGATATTATATATCCATGTCTCATCTAGTAGATGATCTGGTCAGTTCTGATGATGAATTTGTCTGGTATTATATGTCTACGTCTAATAGATAAACTTTTCCTCTTTTGGTCTGATGATGTAATTTGTTCCGTTTTAATTAACCAAAATATATGTAACTTGTTCGATGACATATTATTGTTGCATTTTGTTGTCGAATGATCTAACTATATGGATGCGTGGGGGTGTGATTTTAACTTAAAAATACATAAACAAAAACCTGGGTGTAGATAATATCAAATTCAACCAATGTGCAAATTTAAATGGAAAATACGTACTATCTTAGGCTACACAAAAACGACAAAATGTAACAAAATTTCATGTTTTCCAAAATGTGTACGGTTCACCAACCTAGATCAACCATTGTCATTTTTTCACGCAATAAATACAACGAATTTCAGATTGGGTTTTTACACACTTGTAGATCATGTTATTATCTACATTTTCAATTTTTTCTGAAATTTCTGAAATTTAAAAGGAGGATCTGGGAGCACCGAGAGAGAGAGAGATCTACACGATCCAACAGACAGAACATAGAGGGAACAGAGGACTTAGAGCCTTAACTCCCGACCTACGCAATAGAGGAGCCGCCTCGTCAGGCGACTTCCACCATGAGAGGAATAAGACCTAGCCACAAACAGCACGTAGGGATATTACCGGATGATGTTTCCCGGGTCCCGAAGCTATATAAATCCTGTCTCCATGTCGTTCGTCTATTAACCCACAACGACGATGCCCGCGTGTACATAGTCCCGTATCTTCACTGTTGGTTTATACCATCGACATTGGCGCCCACCGTGGGGCCAAGTGCGCGTGGATTCACAATTCGATGGGTCCAAATCTTCATCAACGATGGCGACGAGTTCATCATCGCAACGGTCAAGCGACTCGGACGCTTCAAGTTCTTCATCAATGCGGCCGCGAGGGCTCGACATCAACATCGCCCTCGTATGCAACTCATCAAATCCATCGGATCAAGCATCAAGGTCGGCTCCCGCTTCTGCACCGGCCTCCAGCATCTTGGCCGACTCCCGAGATCAAACTCCGCGTCCGCGCCAGCCTCTAGCGTCGTGGACGACTCCAGCGTCTGGGCCGACTCCTACGTCAACAACTCGGATTCAAATATCGATGCGTGTCTCTACTTCAACACGGACACGGAACAAGTTCCAGAAGAAGCCGCATCTACATCGCGTACTGCTAATCAGGAGAAGCAGCGAGCATGCCGTGTTGCCTAGTCCAAGTCGGAATAATAAAAAAAGGAAGTGATCAGCTAGCCAGCTTGCTTTTACATGGACGTCACGCGGAGGCCGAGTTGGTCACGTCTTGTTTGCATGATATTCACCAAACGAAAAAAAAAGGAGCGATCAGTTGGCTAGTTGGCTAGCTGGCAGGTAAAGAGGAGTAAAGAGCAAGACAACTAAGAATAGAAACCGGGTGCTACTAGTACTCGGAATATCGTCAGCAACGCCGACTCCTGGTGAGAGGTCATTCCCCCGCCGGCTCACAAGCGTCATCGTCTATGAAGAAAAAACGCTAAGTCATTGATACATGTCAAACATATCTATATTTTTTTATTGATCCATGCTAGTTTTGTGATGTTGTCACATGTTTTTACTATCATATTACATCATTTTAATGCATTTTGTCGGACTAACCTATTGACAACATGCCTAGTGCCAGTTCCCTGTTTTGTCATGTTTTTGTTGCAGAAAGTTACTTCTGAAAATATTCTCGGAATAGGACGAAAATTTACGGGGATTTTTTATTGGACAAATGAAGACCGGAGCCAAAAGGGCGACCTGGGGGGGCACCCATAGGCCAGGGGCGGCCCTAGGGCAGCCCGCGGGTGGGACCCGCCCTGCCCTGTGGGCACCCCCTCGGCCGCCTCCGACGCCTATAAAATCATCCCCGACGAAAAAACCCTAACCCCCGAAGGATTTTCCCAAATACGCAACAGAGCTCCGCCGCCATCGCCGACAAGTTTCGGGGGTTCAGAAGGTCCTGTTCCAGCACCCTGTCGGGACGGGGATCGACCGCCGGGGCCATCTCCATCAACACCGCTGCTTCCCGCGATGAGGAGGGAGTAGTCCCTCACCGGGGCTGAGGCTTATACAAGTAGCTATGTGGTTATCTCTCTCTCTCTCCCATGATGTGATCTTTGTTGTGATCATGAGCTTTGTTAGTGTAGTTGAATACATGATGTTTCCCTTGTTGGGAATATGCCCTAGAGGCAATAATAAAATGGTTTATTAGCATATTCATGTTTATGATAATAGTTTATTATCCATGCTATAATTGTATTAATTGGAAACATAATACATGTGTGGAATATAAACAAACAAGTGTCCCTAGTAAACCTCTACCGGACTAGTTCGTTAGTCAAGAGATGGTTAGAGTTTCCTAACCATGGACTTGTTATAGTTACTTGATAACGGAGTCATATCATTAGGAGTAATGATGTGATGGACAAGACCCGATAATAAAGAGTTGCAATTGATCGTGTCACACAGTTTTCATTGCCAGCGCTTTTAGTATGCCAAGTATAGTTTGCTTAGACCATGAGATTATGTCAGTCCCGTTTACCGGAGGAATGCTTTGTGGACATCAAACGTCACTTCGTAACTGGGTGATTATAAAGGTGGCTTTCAGTTTCTCC
The DNA here is from genome assembly GCA_012064385.1 of Puccinellia tenuiflora. Taxonomy (NCBI): domain Eukaryota; kingdom Viridiplantae; phylum Streptophyta; class Magnoliopsida; order Poales; family Poaceae; genus Puccinellia; species Puccinellia tenuiflora. The sequence goes on from QRDG01001850.1 coordinate 389,462, forward strand.
GATGGTATTTGTTGGGTGACATGAATCAAGAGTGGGATTTGTCCTTCCTTGTGACGGAAAAGATATCTCTGGGCCCTCTCGGTAATATAGCATCAGAAAGGTTGCAACCATGTGATTAGGAGTAATCACGGAGATCCTATATTATGGACGAGTAAAGAGAACTTGACAGGTAACGAGATGAAACTAGATATGGAGATATCGACGATCAAATCTCGGGCAAGTTAAATATCGGTGAGACAAAGGGAATCGTATATGAGATTAAGAATCTCCGGCATCGTGGTTCAATCGATAAGGAACTTCGTTGAATATGTAGGAGTCAATATGGGCATCCCGGTCCCGCTATTGATTATTGATCTGATCATGTCTGCATGTTCTCGAACCCGTAGGGTCACACACTTAAGGCTTCGATGTAGCTAGGGTTTTAGTGAGATAAGTAAATGGTGTAATCAAATGTTGATTCGGTGTCTCAGATGAGATCCTAGACATCACGAGGAGCTCTAGAAGAGTCCGGAGATAAAGTTTCATATAAGGAAAGTGGTTTCCAGGGTTCCGGAAAAGTTCGGGAAAATTCCGGCAGAGTACCGGAAGATTCTAGAAGGTTCCGGAAGGTTCTGGAGGGCCCCACCTTGGGGGGCCATGAACCTAGAAGGTCCCACATGGACCGAGGGGAGGTGCAGCAGCCCACATGGGCTGGCCGCACCTAACCCCAAAGGCCCATGTGGCCCAACATATGAAAAGGGCCCCAAAACCATAGGGGCTGCCTTGGGGGGTAAGTTTCCCCTTGGCCGGCCGCCCCTAGGACTTGGGGGAGGGGCAAGGGCTGCCCCCCACGCCTATATAAGGAGGAGGGGAGGGCTGGGGCACACCACATGGAACCCTAGCCGCCGGCCTCCCTCTCCCACCTCCCTCCTCTCTCCTGCAGCCGCTTGGCGAAGCCCTGCAGGAATTTCTCTACCATATCCACCACCAATCGTGTTGCTGGAATCTCGCGAGCTACTTCCTCCTCACTTGCGGGATCAAGGAGAGGAAGTCTTCATCGAGCTGTACGTGTGGATACCGCGGAGGTGCTGCTCATGCGGTGCTCCATCGGATTGGATCTCGGATCGGATAATATATCTCCTCGCGACTAGATGAGTCTAGTTGCGGGGATCGACAGACCAACCCCTGCATCGACAAAAGGCTTTGTTCATTATTCAAGGGTAAGAGATTGGATCTCCTTCTCGCTACCTTCGTCTAATAGATCTAGATCGTGGGGTTTCTTCCGCTTGTTTCGTAGGAATTTTTTTGTTTTCTATGCAACGACCCCATCAGTGGTATTAGAGCCTAGATCTATTCGTAGATGTTGGTGCGATTAGAAAACAAGTGTTGTGGGCGTTGATATTTTATGTTGCTACCTTCTAGCGTGCACTTTGCATCTTTGCGGTATTGTGAGATTGAAGTGGCCCGAACCAACCTTACTCGTCCACGCACGAGAGACCGGTTCCACGACTGACATGCAACTTGTATTGCATAAGTGGCTGGCGGGTGTCTGCTTCTCTTGCTCTAGTGAGGGTGCAATTTTCAATGGAAGGCCTTTCAAAAGGATGAGTAAATAAGCACCATCACAGGCATGATCTCCATCATTGTGGCGCCATCACCATGATTGTCCACCAACTATTGCAACTACAACTAATGCTACTCTTAGCAATAAAGTAAAGCAATTACATGGTAATTCAATGACACGCAGGTCACATAAAATAATAGACAACCATATGGCTCCTGCCGGTTGCCGTACTTGTCGACATGCAAGTCGCGAAATATTACAAACATGATCATTGCATACATTATGTCAAATCACACATTGGCCATACCACATCACATGACCCCTGCAAAAAGAAGTTAGACGTCCTCTACTTTGTTTATAAAAAATTTACGTGGCTTGGGTCAACGAGATAGAACCGTTCTAATCTACGCAAAACCACAACGGTGATATAGTAGTAGATCATGCCGGTGCTTTGGAGATGGAGATCAAAGGCACAAGAAGAAAGGCCATATCATATCACAATTATGAATTGCATGTGAGGTTAATCCTTTTATGCATCTTATTGTTATGCTTAGATGTGCTCGCGACGGTAGCTTGATAAGGTGATCTCTCACGTTAATATCAAGATGTGTTCTTCCCTAGTATGCGTCGTTGCGAAAGTTCGTCGTTTTGAGACACCACGTGATGATCGGGTGTGATAGATTCAACGTTCACATACAACGGGTGTAAGCCAGTTTACACATGCGAAAATACTACGGTTTCCTTGACGAGCCTAGCATGTACAGACATGGCCTCGGAACACAAGAACCGAAAGGTTAAACACGAGTCATATGGACGATATGATCAACATGGTGATGTTCACCTTTGAAGCTACATCATCTCACATGATGATCGGTTGTGGTGTAGTGGATTTGGATCGTGTGTCACTAAACAACCAGAGAGATGTTGAGTTTAGTGGGAGTTCATGTAGTAATTTTGATTAAGATGAACTAAAATTATCATAAACAAAAGTCCTAAGATGTCTTTGCAAAATCCTTGTAGATCATGGCCGACTATGGTCGTCTTTTCATGGCCAATGTGCTGCGTCTAGATGGGTCAAACTTTATCGAGTGGTACCTGCTTTTGTGTGAAGTCCTACACGCCAATGACTTGCTTAACTTGCTAGAAGAACCAATAGGATATAAACCCGAATATTTCTGCAAGCTATGAAGAGTACATGGAGTGGTTTTGAACCACCTACTTGAAAGTCAACAGTGCCGGCTCTATACTTTGGAGGGCCCTTGGTAAGGTTGACCACATAGGCCCCTAATACTAATATACATGCACGTATATTTAAAATATATAGACATATATATCTAGTTTCAATTGCACAATAATAAAATTGGATCATGGATCGGAATTGAACGATTGTATTTGTACAATTGTACGTACCGGACAAACCTTCCAGTCGGTTGTGGTGGCGTTGAACTTGGCGGAGGCGGGCAGAGCACAGGGGAAGGCGGCGGCGTCGATCACTTGGCGGAGCGCCGGAGCCGCGGAGGCGAGGGCGCGAGGCCGAGGCAGAGCCATGGAAGCGGGCAGACGCAAGGATTGGCGCAGGATGTAGTACAGTGGGCTTTCACGCAAGGAGAGGAAACGATGATTGCCGCAACAGAGCAGCTACAAGAGATCGACCGATATCGTTTTCCTTTCTCAATCCCCAGTGGCCCAGTACAAACATAAGCGCTAATGGGCCCTTCTCAGACATGGGCCCTTGGCGCAGTCCAAGCTCGCCATACATTAGAGCCGGGCCTGAAAGTCAAGTGAATGATGTGCACCTTCATGAATTCTGACCTAAGTAGACAATTCAAGAACTTGATTGCAATGGAGATTGTTGATGAGCTCAAAATAGGTTTTTCAGCACAAGTTAGAATTGCAAGGTTCGAATGTCTGACTGGTTTTTCTTTCACTCAAGATGGAAGAAAACACTTGCTTGGAACAGCACCTGAGGAAAATGCATGAGATGTATTATACTCTGGCGGATGTTTGGAACCGCGAGATGAATGATGATTTCGCGATAGATGGGGTGATGCGCTTGGTTTTTCCCCAGCTTCAAGAATTATGTCGGAGACTATGTCATGGGAAGGGATTTGATCACTTTCTGTGAGTTTGTGTCTTGGCTGCGTCATGTCAAAGTGGAACCCATAGCAAGAGAAGTTGACAATGCAGAAAGTATATATTGATATACATGTTATAAGTGTTTAAGTCCAAATTGCAATTGTGGCGGTTTTCGATAAGTATTTGATACTCATTCTGTTTTATGAAAACAGAACCTGCTACTTGAGATTTGCATAAAGGATATAGGAAGACGTTGCGGAATGGTGGAAATCAAGGAGTTGATGCTGGCAACGATCTGTCTCTGCATTTATCGTTTGGATTTGAATAAGTTTTTGTAATCGAATTACGTGTGATTTTAATTAGTGTGTCTTGCTTATGTGAGACGGTTATTCATGTTAAAGACAATGGTTGTTCTATTTTCATGAGTAATCCTTTTTGGAAATCACAAGTTTTCGATTATAAGTGTATTATTCTTATTATAATCTAGACGATAAATTGGTTGAACATTTATAAAATATGTGACATACTAAAATATCCAAAACTTAATAATGACAATTGTTTTAGTCGTGCTAAATATTGAATAAACATTTTGATGTTTTATCAATGCGCCTTATTGTAAGGAGTATGACTAAAATGCCACCCTTTGGAAGAGTGCCATGAGTTGCCGAAAATAAACACAAGTGTTGGTTGTATTTTCAGCAAATGTTAGATGTCATTATTTTGTGTACTCCGTCATAAATGAAATGATTAAATAGGTGTATTTATTCGAGCTATGATATTTGATGAGATCAAATAAATTTCTGGAGTTTAGGATATTAAGTTAACAAGAAAATTGAGTCTTTATGATTTGATCAAAAGAGACAAGATATTTGAGTTATATGTTAGTATGTGGACTTGTGAGAAGTGTTATCACAAATTACAATGTTTAGAATATTTCAAAGGCGTTTGATATGTCCTAAGATATTGTAATCACACACTATTTGATATTGTGTGGTCTCAAAGAAGGGTTTTATTATCGGGGTTTAATAATAGCATTTAGATTTATTTGATAAACACTCTGTTTTATAAATAAGGGTCTATGTATGATTCACATTATTTTTCATATGAGTTATGAGAAAAGGTGGTTTCATTAATTATGAGATAATTAGACTAATAATGTTGTAGTATATTCATAAGTATGACTATGAATGTGATTCCACAATATGAGACTAAAAGGGGCAAACCAATTTGTTGGTTGTGCTGAGTATTTTAGTGGTTTATCGTGAAAAGGTTTCATTGATAAAAGAATTGACGGAATAAAATGGAAAAGCTAAAACCTTGCTTGTTTATGTATCAAGTGGCACATATGTAAAGTGCTATGTTGGTTAAAACTTGACACATAAAGGAATTAATGATGGTGATCATTGAATTTTGGTTTAGCTTGTCTAAAGAAAAGTAGGATTCAAGAATATAAAATTTTGTCAGGTTACAAAATAATATTCATGATTTACTTGTCATGTTTCAGAAACAAGACATACCTACGAAACTACAAAGAAGAAATAGAAGCCTTAAATACGAAAGTGACTAAGAGTCATCCTATATTAAGTTTAAATCACAAAGTAATTGTTACTTGATTTTGTGAAAGCGTTGTTTCACATATTTATTCTTCAAAAGGGTTTGTAAGGAATAAATAAAACTTACTGGACAAAAGCACAAGAGGTAAAGCTCTTTAACATATTCAATGTTGTTAACTACATGGTGTAGTTGTGCTTAAAGTCAAAAGGATTTATGCTAGCAAAGTACTAGCATTCGTATAAAGAGTTCTCGATATTAATAGTTAATTAAGAATTTTGGAGGTGTCCAAAATATCGAGAAAGTGCATAAGAAACTGAGTGGGATCTAATTAAAATATGTGGTGACATATGTTAAGTTAGAGCAGAAACTATTTTCCATGATCAAAATATGTGGTGACATATGTTTGAGTGGGAGCTAGTTAAATCATGGTCAAATATAAGGATAACATATTTCTGAGTGGGAGCCAAAGTGGTTTCACAATTTAATATGTGTATGGTGTATATTTGAGTAGGAGTTTACAACACCTTGTTTATATGAAATGGAGATTTCATAAATGTTGTAAATATTTCAGGAACCAAACGCATAACTTGTGAAGTTAATTTGAATGTCAAATATCTATGGAGATAGATGCGTATTTTGTCGATAAATAAGTCAGGAACCAACGTATAACTTGTGAAGTTAGTTTGAACGTCAAATATCCATGGAGATGGATGTATCTATGGAGGATAGATATGTTTGATAAAGCATTATGTCAAGATGTTTAACCTAAGTAAGATTTTGAAGGAGTTCAAAATGGAACAAGAGAAGAAAGGTTCATCTGCTTGTGAGAAATAGGTGAAACATTGAGTTGATAACTCAGTACAAAAATGATGGTTGGAGGATATGTTAGTGTTCGCTATGAATTGTTCATAGGACTAAAACATATAAGAACCATGTGTTTGTATTTGACGATATGTGACCCAAGTTCTTGGTTAGAAGAACATGTTAAATGAGGAGTCATTTTTCATGGAGTTGAGATAACAGAATCTAGAGATTGGTAGACTTGGTTGAAGTCATAAAACCAAACTAGATTGGAAATCTCATAAAGGCAGAAGCGCAGCGAAAGCATGATCGGAAATATCGAAGTGAAAAGTATAGCACTGTCGATTTGTGAGTCTACAACATATAGGAGTATATGATTAATTCAAGGATTAAAAGATATAATATTTTGGTTTGGGAAATTTTATTTCAAGATTGAGTGAGTTCCGGGTGCACATGCTATGTGAAAGTTCTTTTGACTGATTATACGTCATGTAGGCATAAAAAGGAAACAAAAGTCTCACTCTGTAACCAAATATATTATATTCGTCATATGATGATGAGGTTTATCATATGATGATATGAGGTTTATCATGTGATGATAACGTAATGTCAAATTAGGTGACATTGACGTTTTTGCAAAGAACATAAAGAACTGTATAGTACAGAACACGGACAGAACCTCTTCCATGAGCAAACATGATCAACACTAAGACTCCATGAGTGTTAGAGACCATGAGTGTTGGATCGAGAAAATGTAAACTAGATTATTGACTCTAGTGCAAGTGGGAGACTGTTGGGAATATGCCCTAGAGGCAATAATAAAATGGTTTATTAGCATATTCATGTTTATGATAATAGTTTATTATCCATGCTATAATTGTATTAATTGGAAACATAATACATGTGTGGAATATAAACAAGCAAGTGTCCCTAGTAAACCTCTACCGGAATAATTCGTTAGTCAAGAGATGTGTCGGCACAGTGGAAACCAGGGTACCACGGGCCGTCCTGCCAGGGCCCACGACACTCTCCAGAAGATTTCGCTAAGGACCAGGCTCTCCTCGAGAGGACATATCGGATGATGCCTACGATTCTGCCAAGGATCAAGCCAAAAAGGCTCGGCGAGGCCTCCGGCCTCGCGGAGGTTCCTTCCCCACGAAGCAAGCTCTGTCTCCGCGACAGAGCGCACATGGGCTCTGCGCCCTCCGCAGAGTCACGGGCGCGCCATCGCGTGGTGACAACAGCGCCGCAGTTGCCACTCTCGTGTATAAAGTGGTCAACAATGCTGCGCCAGGTAAAGGAGCTACAAGAATTGCCATTTTGGTGATAAGGGGACCGTCTGCAGCTACGCTCCAAGGGCGACATCACCGTGGGGCGCCTCTCGAGCCTCAGCAGCGCCAGCCCACCGTCCTGGCTGGATGGTGGCTTTTCCAGCTTTGGTGGCGCCGCTCTCTACCATGGACCGCGTCCATGGACTCACCCTTTATCGTGCACCCGTCCTCCTCCTTCGTCGCCATGTGGTAACCCTTCCCGCCAAGATATTTGGGGGAAGAGGTCCAAGACACCTATAAAAGGAGGGGGAGCACGTTCAGGCAAAGGGTTGGTCTTTAGTTGGTTGGGTTCTGGTTGGTTAGAATCTCCAGTGATGTTCTAGAGATAGCCATTGTTGGTCACCTCGAGCTCTCGAAGCTCTCCTTGTACTGTAACCTCTTCAAGCAGTGCAATACAACCAAGACAGGACGTAGGGGTTTTACCTCTCCAAGAGGGCCCTGAACCTGGGTAACATTGTGTGTTCATCTCTGCAGTGCCGTCCCACAGCGATCTCGACGAGCACCCGTCGCCGAGGCACGTTGAGGGTTGTTTGATTCCGTGTTCATCCCCTTACTCGATTCCTTACCTAGTGAGACACACCCAGTTCTTGGGACAGTTCTCCGACATTTGGCGCGCCAGGTAGGGGGCTGAGGCGCGTCTTCAACCTCGACACAGCCATGGCCGGCTGTCACGCCGAACGTCTCACTCGCCGGATGGCCAGCGCCGCCACCGCTCCTGCTGGCAACCCGCGCGGCCGCCCGCGCGGAAGCGCTGCTCCGGAGCGCCACGTCGACCTCGAGCCCCACGTCGAGCATCCAGAGGACAACAACGACGACCACGCCGAGGATGACCTCGGTGAAGAGGAAGCTTCCTCCCTGCACCCGTCGCGGGACCGTGCTGCCTCCTCGCTGGGCCGCCCTGCGCCCAGCCCAGCAACTACGCTTCTCATGGCGCAGCAGCTGCTGCAGTACCGTCCCACGCCGGAGGCTCAAGACGCCTGGCTCAACCGCCTCTCCGAGCTCGTCGGCGCCGCTCGCGTCGCCGCTCCTGCACCGTCTCGTTCGCTGGTTCCCTCTGCGCGCGTGGGGGACGTGGCGCTCGGCCCACCTCCTACACCCCCTCTTCACCCCACGCCCGCTCCAGCTCCACCAGTTCCACCGCAACCTGCTCCAGCCGGGGCTCCTCCTCGCGACAACCGCGCTGCATCGCACGCATCGTCGCCGCATGACTGCCAAATCGTGCAGCGAGCCCCGGAGGACGCACGCGTGAGCATCGAGCGCGGGCAGAATCGCCACAACCGCGCCGTCCAGGACGTCGCCACCGCGGGGCGCCACCTCCGCGCCACCCTCGCCAACGGCGTGGTCACCTACGGCACGACGGCCGCGTTCACTCGCAGCCTCCGTCGTGTCGTCTGGCCAGTCAAGTTCAAGCCGGATCTTCCTCCGCGCTACGACGGCAAGAACAACCCCCTAGAGTTCCTGCAGCTCTACACCTTGGCCATCCAGGCCACGGGGGGCGATGACCGAGTCATGGCGAACTGGTTCCCCATGGCCCTCAAGGACTCCGCGTCCTCGTGGCTCACGAACCTCCCCTCCGAATCCATCAACACCTGGGAGGATCTCTGCCGGTGCTTCGTCGCGAACTTCAAGGGCACGTACGAGCGTGGCCTCACGTACAACGACCTCCGCGGCGTGTGCCAGAAGCCTGGCGAGACCCTCCACAAGTACATCCAGCGCTTCAGCCAGGTGCACAACAAGATCCCCAATGCCACCGACGCGCAGGTCATTTCGGCCTTCCAAGATGGAGTCACGGACGTGCGGATGCTCGAGAAGCTTGGCATCCACGACAACATCACCACCATCGTCAAGCTCTTCGACTTGGCGGACAAGTGCGCCAAGGCTGAGGAGTGCCGCTTGTTCGTCAAGAACGAGCCAGGGGACCCTGCTGAGGGATCCAAGAAGAAGAAATCCACCGAGAAGCGCAAGACCACTGCGGTCCTCGTAGCTGAGCCTGACACCAAGCAGCCTCGCGCTGCCGCTCCAGCCGCGGACCCCGAGAAGAAAGATGATCGCCCCTTCTGCATCTACCACAACAGGCATTCCCATGCCACCGAGGACTGCTACGACCTCAAGAATCTTCGCGAGGCTCGCAAGGCTCACGAGCGGCAGCAAGGTCGCGGCGGCCACGGCGGCGGCCGTGACGGCCGTGGGGGGCGACGCTGGAACAACAACAACTACCAGCAGAACCCTCAAGCCAACGCCGTCCAGCCCGCGAACGACAACCTCCCTGCCGAGACTCCCGAGGGCTACCAGGTGCCTCGAGGGGCCGCTTGCATCCTCGGCGGGGCTCAGGCCCCCAACTCCAACCGCCACTTCAAGCAACTCGCTCGCGACATCGCGGCAGCGCTTCCCGGGGTTGAGGCCTCCAGGCTCCTCAAGTGGTCCCAGTACCCCATCACCTTTGACTCCAGCGGCCACCCCAAGTCCACTTCGACTGTTGGCACCATCCCGCTGGTCTGCACCCCCATCATCAACAACATCATAGTCTCTAAGACGCTCATCGATGGGGGTGCAGGCCTCAACGTCATCTCTGTCGAGACCTTCGAGAAGCTTCAGGTGCCTTACGAGCGGCTCATGCCCACCAGGCCCTTCTCGGGGGTGACAGAGGGTCTCACGACCCCTCTGGGGCAAGTGAGGCTCGCGGTCACCTTCGGCACGCAAGCCAACTAACGCACCGAGCTGATCGACTTCGACGTCGCGCACATCGGCCTGCCCTACAATGCCATCCTCGGCTACCCCGCCCTCACAAAGTTCATGGCGGTGACCCACCATGCCAACAACCTCGTCAAGCTTCCTGGCTCGGGTGGCACCATCGTCATCTGCGGCATGGTCTCAGACGCCCTGTACGCTGCGCAAGTGGCCTACAAGGCTGCCGCGGTGGCGTCCCCCGCTGACGAGGATGAGGAACCCCTCCCGAGGCCCCCCGCGAAGAAGAAGCAGCTGTTCTCTCAGGAGAAGGCTGCAACGAAGCAGGTGCCTCTTGAGGCAAACGGCTCGGGGGCTAGCGTCACCATCGGCGCCAACTTGCCTCCCAAATAGGAAAGCGCGCTCATCGCCTTCCTCAGGGCAAACTCTGACATGTTCGCATGGACACCGTCAGATATGTCCGGAGTACCGAGGGAGGTGATCGAGCACCACTTAGCCGTGTGTCCTAACGCACGCCCCGTGAAGCAAAAGGCGCGGCGCCAGGCGCCAGAGAAGCAAGATTTCATTGTTTAAGAAGTAGAGAAGTTGAAAAAGCTAGCATCATCAAAGAAGTTGTCCATCCCACTTGGCTCTCCAATGGTGTGGTCGTCCCCAAGCACACCGGAGGAAGCCGCCTCTGCATCGACTTCACCGACCTCAATAAAGCTTGCCCCAAGGAACCCTATCCCCTCCCGAGGATCGACCAGATCGTGGACTCCACCGCCGGCTGCGAACTCCTCTGTTTTCTGGATGCCTTCTCAGGCTATCACCAGATCAAGATGGCGAAGGAGGAAAAGGAGAAGACAGCATTTCTCACCCCTTGTGGTGTGTTTTGCTATGTCAGCATGCCTTTCGGCTTGAAAAATGCCAGTGCCACTTTCCAGCACCTCAGGAGGATCGCCTTGGGGGCTCAAATGGGAAGGAATGCAGAGGCCTACGTTGATGAAATCGTGGTCAAAACCCGCGAGGAGGACATGCTCATCAAGGACCTCGAGGAGACCTTTGCCAACCTGTGCAAGGTAAACATCAAGTTGAACCCCGCCAAGTGCGTCTTCGGGGTCCCTTCAGGCAAACTCCTCGAGTTCCTGGTGTCTCATCGTGGCATCGAAGCAAACCCCGACAAGATCAGGGCCATAGAAGAGATGCAGCCTCCTCGTCGCCTCAAGGACATGCAGCGCTTAGCGGGATGTATGGCCAGCCTTGGCCGGTTCATCTCCAAGTTTGGCGAGAGGGCGCTGCCGTTTTTCAAGATCATGAAGAGGTCCGGTCCTTTCAAGTGGACCCCTGAAGCGGCAAAGGCCTTCGAGGACCTGAAGAAGTATCTGGCGAGCCCACCCATCATGGTTGCCCCATGCCCACGCGAGCCTCTGAAGCTGTATCTTGCAGCCACTCCTCAGACGGCGAGTGCGGTCTTGGTGGCTGAAAGGGAAGAGCCAGTCCTCGTCAAGCAGAGCTCCGCCTTGCCAAGCCCAGAACTCCTCGACAAGGAAGCAGCCTTGTCAAGAATCCAGCCTCATGCCGAGCCTCTACAAGTGGGGCCTCAAGAGAACCTCGACAAGGACTCCACCGAGCCTCGAGAGGAGCCAACCGCTGCCACGTCAACAACCACCCTCGTCGAGCATCCCGTGTACTTCGTCAGCACAGTGCTGCGGGACGCTCGCGAGCGCTACCCCATGCAGCAGAAGATCCTTTTCTCGCTCCTTAGCGCCTCCAGGAAGCTGCGCCACTACTTCCAGGGTCACCCCATCAAGGTGGTCACCTCGTACCCCCTGGAGCAAGTCCTACGCAACCCAAACGCAACAGATCGCGTCGCAAGCTAGGGCATCGAGCTGCAACCCTTCGAGCTGGAGTTTGACACCACAAGGGTCATCAAGGGTAGGGCGCTGGCTGATTTCATGACTGAATGGACGGACACGCGTGAAGAAGAGCCTCAAGAGCAGGAAGCTGCAGCCTCAGGAGGGACGGAGCCCAGCTACTGGACCATGCACTTCGACGGCGCCTTCGCGGCCCGGAGCGCAGGGGCTGGTGCTGTCCTGACCTCACCAACAAGCGACAAGCTCTACTACGCCGTCCAACTGTGTTTCAAGGACAACGACAAGATCTCCAACAACATTGCTGAATACAAAGGCCTCCTCGCTGGGCTCAGAGCTGTCATTACCCTCGGCATCAAGCGCATCCTCATCAAGGGCGACTCTCAGCTCCAAGTCAACTTCTCCAACAAGAGCTACACGCCTAAGGACACCTACATGGTAGCCTACCTTGAAGAGGTACGCAAACTCGAGAAGCACTTCAGGGCCATGGAGCTCAAGCACATCCCGCGAGGGGAAAACCAAGAAGCAGATGAACTCGCCAGGCGAGCGGCAAGAAGGGAAGCCTAGAAGCCTGGAGTGTTCGAGGAGAGACTCGCTAGGTCCTCGGTCAAGCAACCAGCGGCCAACATGAGCATCAATGAGGAGCTCCCACCAGCCCCATCAAGTGGAGCACCAAACTGCGGGCTGCCCTCAGGCGATCGCCTGCTGATGACCCTGGTACGCCAAGACACTGGTTGGATTGACGAGATCAAGAGCTACTTGCAAGATCGAGTCCTTCCCGAAGAAGATGCAGAGGCCGAGAGGGTTGCTCGCCAGGCCAAGTCCTACTTCCTCCATGACGAAGACCTGTACCGTAAGCACCCCAATGGGGTTGCGTTGCGGTGCGTCCCTGCCGAGGAAGGCCGCCAGCTCATCAATGATATCCACAACGGAGAGTGCGGCCAACATTCATCCTCACGCACCCTCGCAGGCAAGGTCTTCCAGAGTGGCTTCTACTGGCCTTCAGTGCTTCAAGATGCAGCCGCAATCGTCCAGTCCTTTGACGCCTGCCAATTCCACGCCAAGCAAATTCACCAGCCCGCACAAGGACTCCAAACTATCCCGCTCTCCTGGCCGTTCGCGGTCTGGGGGCTAGACCTCTTGGGACCTTTCCCGCGAGCGCTCGGGGGCTACCGCTACCTCTATGTCTCCATCGACAAGTTCACCAAGTGGCCCGAGGTGGAACCCATGCGCACCATCCCGGCGAAATCAGCGATAAATTCATCAAGAGCTTGGTCTGCCGCTTTGGCGTGCCCAACCGCATCATCACCGACAACGGCTCGCAATTCATCAGCGGCGCCTTCAAGTCCTACTGCGTCAGCCTCGGCGCCCAAATCTGCTACGCCTCGGTGGCTCACCCACGAAGCAACGGGCAGGCTGAGCGAGCCAACACTGAGGTGCTCAAGGGCCTCAAGACGAGAAGCTTCAACCGCCTCAAGGCCAGCGGCAAGCACTGGATCGATGAGTTCCCCTCGGTGCTCTGGTCCATCTGCACCACGCCAATGAAGCCCACTGGCGAGACGCCGTTCTCCCTCGTCTATGGTGCTGAAGTTGTTCTCCCCAGCGAGATCACCCAAGGCTCTCTGCGAGTCTTGGCCTTCAAGGAGGATGAGCTGGACAAACTCCGCAACGACGACCTGCTGCTGCTCGAGGGGCTCCGCCGCAATGCGGTCCTGAGAGCGGCAAGGTACCAGCTGTTGGAGATATGCCCAAGAGGCAATAATAAATGATTATTGTTTATCATATTTCTCCGTTCATGATATGTTTAATTCCATGCTAAAATTGTATTAACCGGAAACAAATACATGTGTGGAATATAAATGGAAATGTGTCCCTAGTCTTTCCTCTTGTGACTAGTTCGTTTGATTAAGTGATGGTTAGATGTTTCCTAACCATGGATTTATGAATCGCTTAATAAACGAAGTTTGTATCATAGGTGATGATATAATGGACAAGACTCAAATTAAATAGATGTCAAATATAGTTTCCTTAGACCATGAGATTATGTCACTCCCGTTTATCGGAGGAGAACTTTGTGGACATCAAACGTCACTTCGTAACTGGGTGATTATAAAGGTGGCTTTCAGGTTCTCCGATGATAGGTTGTTGGGTGACATGTTTCAAGACTGGGATTTGTTCATCCAACAGTTGGATAGATATCTCTGGGCCCTCTCGGTAGGATAGCATCCAAACGCTTGCAAGCATATGACTAAGTGGCTAGTCATAAGGGATCCTATTCTATGGGAACGAGTAAAGAGAACTTGTCGGTAACGAGATTAATCAGATATGGAGATATCGGTGGATTGAATCTCGGGCAAGTAATATATCGTGAAACAAAAGGAATCGTATATGGATTAATTGAATCCCGGACATTGTGGTTCGACTAGTAAAGTACTTCGTCGAATATGTAGGAATTAATATGGACATCCCGGTCCCGCTATTAATATGACATATTCGCGAACCCGCAGAGTCACACACTTAACGTTCGATGTAGTTAGGGTTTGAGATAAATGATGGTGAGAACGAATATTGATTCGGAGTCCCGGATAGGATCCCGGACGTCACGAGGAGTTCCGGAGTGGTCCGGAGAATAAGATTCATATAAGGAAAGTTGTTTCCGGGGGATAAGAAAGGTTCGGGAATTTATCGGTAAAGTACCGGAATGTTCTAGAAGGTTCTAGAGGGGTCTAGAAGTGGGGCCCATAGGAGTATGGGGCCCACATGGAAAAAGGGGGCAGTGGGCTGGCCTAATGGGCCAGCCGCACCACTCCCTTATTGGCCCATGCGGGCCAAGCTTCTAGAAGGGGGGGGGGGGGCCGGCCTAAACCCTAAGGCTTGCTTGGGGGGCAAGCCTCCCCCCCTTGCGCCGGCCCTAGGAGGGGAGGGGGCGCACCCCCCTTGGCCTCCTATATAAGGAGGGGCAAGGGGAGGGGTGCGGCACCCTTTGCCTCCTCCCCAAGGTGCCTTGCCGCCGGCCCCCTCCTTGCCCTAGCCGCACCCCCTCCTCCTCCTCTCTCCCGACACCGCTTGGCGAAGCCCTGTCCAATCTCCACCATACACACCATGCCACCGTCGTCGTGCTGTTGATCTCGAGCCTCTCCACCACCTCTTGCGGGATCAAGAACGTGGAGTCTTCATCGAGCTGAACGTGTGGATCTCTCGGAGGCGTTGCTCGTGCGGCGCTTGGATAATACATCTCCTCGCGACTAGACAAGTCTAGTTGCGGGGATCGACTAGCCAACCCCTGCCTCGACAAAACGCTCACGGTTTTCTTCGAGGGTGAGATTCGATCTCCTTCTTGCTACCAACCTCTCGTAGATCGGATCTAGATGTTGGGTTTATTCCGCTATCTTTGCGTAGGAAATTTTTTTTTTCTATGCTGCGACCCTTCAGTGGTATCAGAGCCTAGATCTATTCGTAGATGTTGGTGCGATTAGACACAAGTGTTGTGGGCGTTGATAATTTGAGTTGCTACCTTCTCGCGTGCACTTTGCATCTTTGCGGTACTGTAAGATTGAAGCGGCCTGGACCAACTTTACTCGTCCACGCACGAGAGACCGGTTCCACGACTGACATGCAACTTGTTTTGCATAAGTGGCTGGCGGGGTGTCTGTTTCTCTTGCTTTAGTGAAGATGCAATTTTCAATGGAAGGCCTTTCAAAAGGATGAGTAAATCAGGAACTATTTTATCACCATTGTGGCTTTGCGTAGATTAGAACGGTTCTATCTAATGACCCATTAGAAGCCACGTAAAAATTGCATAAACAAAGTAGAGGCGTCTAACTTGTTTTTGCAGGGTTTGTGATATGGTATGGCCTCAAGATATGATTATGTGATGTATGCAATGATCATGTTTTGTAATTATCACGACTTGCATGTCGATGAGTACGGCAACCGGCAGGAGCCTTATGGTTGTCTTTGATTTATTGTATGACCTGCGTGTCACTTTAAACACCATGTAATTGCTTTACTTTATTTGCTAAGAGTAGACAATAGTAGTAGTTGCAATAGTTGGTGGAGACAACCATGGTGATGGCGTTTGAGCTGGTGATGATGGAGATCATGCCGGTGCTTTGGAGATGGAGATCAAAGGCACAAGAAAAGGCTATACCATGTCACAATATTGAATTGCATGTGATGTTAATCCTTTTTATGCACCTTATGGTTTATGCTTAGATACGATCTCGACGGTAGCATGATAAGGTGATCTCTCACGTCAATATCAAGAAGTGTTCTTCCCTAGTATGCGCCGTTGCGAAAGTTCGTCGTTTTGAAGCACCACGTGATGATCGGGTGTGATAGATTCTACGTTAACATACAACGGGTGCAAGCCAGTTTGCACATGCAGAAATACTACGGTTTCCTTGACGAGCCTAGCATGTACAGACATGGCCTCGGAACACAAGAGCCGAAAGGCTAAACACGAGTCATATGAATGATATGATCAAACATGGAGATGTTCACCTTTTGAAACTATGCCACTTCACGTGATGATCGGTTGTGGTGTAGTGGATTTGGATCGTGTGTCACTAAACAACCAGAGAGATGTTGAGTTTAGTGGGAGTTCGTTTTATAATTAGATTTTCTTTCGAACACAATATCATGAACATAGTCTAAACACCTTGCAAATAATGTTGTAGATCAATGGCCCTTCCCAACATCACCATGAACTTTAACGCGTTCCTAGAGAAAGACAAGCTGAAAGACGATGGAAGCAATTTCTCGGATTGGTTTATGAATCTGAAAATTATCCTCAAAGCTGCCAAGAAATTGTATGTCCTAGATGCACCGCTAGGTGAGGCTCCAGCAGAGGGAGCGGCTGAAGACATTAGGAATGTCTGGGCAGCCCGTTCAGAGGACCACGAGATAGTTAAGTGCGGTCTGTTGTACGGCTTAGGACCTAAGCTTCAAAAGCGTTTTGAGCACCATGGCGTTCATCAGATGATCGTGGATCTGAAAGCTATGTTTCAGACTCAAGCCAAGGTGGAGAGGTATGAAGCCTCTTCTAAGTTTCTTTAGCTGTATGATGGAAGAGAACAGTTCCGTCAGTGAACACGTGCTCAAGATGTCTGGGTACGGTGATCGTCTGGCGCAGCTGGGTGTTGTGATTCCCAATGAGTTGGGGATTGACCGTGTTCTCCAGTCACTTCCACCGAGCTACAAAAGCTTTGTGATGAACTATAACATGCAAGGGATGGAGAAAACTCTCCCTGAGCTTTTCGCGATGTTAAAGACCGCGGAAGTGGAAATCAAGAAGGAGCATCAAGTGTTGATGGTCAATAAGACCACCAGTTTCAAGAAAAAGGGCAAAAGAGACAACTTCAAGAGGGACGGCAAGCGAGCTGCCGGACCTGCGAGGAAGTCAAGGAAGGGCCCTAAGTCTGATACTGAGTGCTTCTACTGCAAGGGAACCGGACACTGGAAGCGGAACTGCCCCAAGTATCTGGCGGACAAGAAGGCTGGCACCGTCAAACAAGGTATATTTGATATACATGTTATTGATGTGTATTTAACAAGTGATCGTAGTAGCACCTGGGTATTTGATACTGGTTCGGTTGCTAATATATGTAACTCGAAACAGGAGCTGCGGAATAGACGGCGCTTGGCAAGGGACGAGGGTGACGATGCGAGTTGGAAATGGATCAAAAGTTGAAGTCATCGCTGTCGGCACACTCCCTCTGCATTTACCATCGGGATTAGTTTTAAACCTTAATAATTATTATTATGTGCCTGCGTTGAGCATGAACATTATATCTGGATCTTGTTTATTGCGAGACGGTTATTCATTTAAGTCTGAAAACTTTGGTATTTCGATTTATATGGATAATACTTTTTATGGTCATGCACCTGAGAGGAATGGTTTATTTCTATTGGATCTCGATAGTAGTGATACACATGTTCATAACATTGATGCCAAAAGATGCAAAGTGAATAATGATAATACCACATTTTTGTGGCACTGCCGTTTGGGTCATATTGGTGTAAAGCGCATGAAGAAACTCCATTCTGATGGACTTTTGGATTCACTTGATTTTGAATCATTTGAAACTTGCGAACCATGCCTTATGGGTAAGATGACTCGAACACCCTTCTCCAGCACGATGGAGAGAGCAACAGACTTGTTGGAAATCATACATACCGATGTGTGTGGTCCGATGAGTGTTGCAGCGCCGGTGGATATCGTTACTTCTTAACCTTCACCGATGATTTGAGTAGATATGGGTATATTTACTTAATGAAACATAAGTCTGAAACGTTCGAAAAGTTCAAAGAATTTCAGAGTGAAGTTGAGAACCATCGTAACAAGAAAATAAAGTTTCTTCGATCTGATCGTGGAGGCGAATATTTGAGTTACGAGTTTGGCATGCATTTAAAGACGTGTGGAATTGTTTCACAACTCACGCCACCCGGAACACCACAGCGTAATGGTGTNTGTGTGTGGTCCGATGAGTGTTGCAGCACGCGGTGGATATCGTACTTATTGACCTTCACCGATGATTTGAGTAGATATGGGTATATTTACTTAATGAAACACAAGTCTGAAATGTTCGAAAAGTTCAAAGAATTTCAGAGTGAAGTTGAGAATCATCGTAACAAGAAAATAAAGTTTCTTCGATCCGATCGTGGAGGCGAATATTTGAGTTACGAGTTTGGCATGCATTTAAAGACGTGTGGAATTGTTTCACAACTCACGCCACCCGGAACACCACAGCGTAATGGTGTGTCTGAATGTCGTAATCGAACCTTATTGGATATGGTGCGATCTATGATGTCTCACACAGATCTGCCACTATCATTTTGGAGCTATGCATTAGAGACAGCCGCATTCACTTTAAATAGGGCTCCATCAAAATCCGTTGAGACGACTCCATATGAGTTATGGTTTGGCAAGAAGCCAAAGTTATCGTTTCTCAAAGTTTGGGATTGCAATGCTTATGTGAAAAAGCTTCAACCTGATAAGCTCGAACCCAAATCGGAAAAATGTGTCTTCGTTGGATACCCTAAGGAAACTATTGGGTATACCTTCTACCACAGAACCGAAGGCAAGATTTTCGTTGCCAAGAATGGTTCCTTTCTAGAGAAGGAGTTTCTCTCGAAAGAAGTGAGTGGGAGGAAAATAGAGCTTGACGAGGTTATCGAACCTGTTCTTGAGATGCCGAGTAGCGCAAAGCTAGAAGTTGTTCCAGAATAGCCATCACCACCTGAAGAAGGAACAAATGATGTTGATCATGCTGCTCCAGTCAAAGTTGCTATTGAACATTGCAGATCAACGAGGGAACGTACTGCCCCTGAACGGTACAACCCCGTCATGAGTGTCATGTTGTTAGACAATGATGAACCTGCGAATTATGAGGAAGCAATGATGAGCCCAGACTCCGATAAATGGCTAGGAGCCATGAAATCCGAAATGGAATCCATGTATGAAAACCAAGTGTGGACTTTGGTGGACTTACCGAACGACTGTAAGGCCGTTGAGAACAAATGGATATTCAAAAGAAAGACAGACGCTAACGGAAACGTCACCGTGTATAAAGCTCGACTTGTCGCAAAGGGTTTCCGACAAATTCAAGGAGTTGACTACGATGAGACATTCTCACCTGTAGGGATGCTGAAATCTGTTCGGATTATGTTAGCAATTGCCGATTTTTATGATTATGAAATTTGGCAAATGGATGTGAAAACCGCGTTCCTTAATGGTCATATTAAGGAAGAGTTGTACATGGTGCAGCCCGAAGGTTTTGTTGATCCAAAGGATGCTAACAAGGTATGCAAACTTCAGCGATCCATCTATGGACTGAAGCAAGCATCGCGGAGTTGGAATCTCCGGTTTGATGAAGTGATCAAAGGGTTTGGATTTGTCCAAACTTATGGAGAAGCCTGTATTTACAAGAAAGTGAGTGGGAGTTCAGTTGCATTTCTAATACTATATGTGGATGACATATTATTGATTGGAAATGATGTTACACTGCTTGAAAGTGTAAAGTCTTATTTGAATAAGAGTTTTTCAATGAAGACCTTGGTGAAGCGGCGTACATTTTAGGCATAAAGATCTACATGGATAGGTCAAAGTGCCTAATAGGGCTTTCACAAAGTACATACCTTGACAAGGTTCTGAAGAAGTTCAGAATGGAAAATTCAAAGAAGGGGTTCTTACCAATGTTGCAAGAAAAGGTTCTGAGTAAGACTCAGAGTCCTATTACGACAGAAGATAGAGAGATAATGAACAATGTTCCTTATGCCTCTGCGATAGGCTCTATCATGTATGCCATGCTATGTACTAGACCAGATGTGATCCAGGAGTGGAACACTGGACAGCTGTCAAGAATATCCTTAAGTATCTAAATAGAACTAAGGAAATGTTTCTCGTGTATGGAGGTGACCAAGAGCTCGTCGTAAGGAGTTACGTCGATGCTAGTTGGGACACAGATCCAGATGATTCTAAATCTCAGTCCGGATACGTGTTTATTCTGAATGGTGGTGCTGTGAGTTGGAGGAGTTCCAAGCAGAGCGTGGTGGCGAAATCTTCAACAGAAGCGGAGTATGTTGCGGCCTCGTCGGCAGCAAGTGAAGCAGTCTGGATGAAGGAGTTCCTCTCAGAGCTGAGCGTGGTTCCAAGTGCGTCAAGACCTCTGGCCATGTACTATGATAATACAGGTACAATAGCTCTTGCCAAGGACCCGACTTCACACAAGAATACCAAGCATATTAAGCGCCGCTATCACAATTTGCGTGAGAATGTCAAGGATGGTGACATAGAGATTTGCAAGGTGCATACGGATCTGAATGTGGCAGACCCGTTGACTAAACCTCCTCCACGAGCAAAACATGATCAACACCGAGAGGCCATGGGTGTTAGATTGCTACAAATGTAAACTAGATTATTGACTCTAGTGCAAGTGGGAGACTATTGGAGATATGCCCTAAGAGGCAATAATAAATGTTATTGATAATCATATTTCCCGTTCATGATAAATGTTTATATCCATGCTAGAAATGTGTTAAGCTCAAACAAATACATGTGTGGAATATAAACGGTAAATTGTCCCTAGCTAGTCTTTCCTCTTATGACTAGTTCGTTTGATTAAGTGATGGCTAGATGTTTCCTAACCATGGATTTGTGAATCACTTAATAAACGAAGTTTGTATCATGGGTGATGATATAATGGACAAGACTCAAATTAAATAGATGTCAAATATAGTTTCCTTAGACCATGAGATTATGTCACTCCCTCTTATCGGAGGAGTGCTTTGTGGACATCAAACGTCACTTCGTAACTGGGTGATTATAAAGGTGGCTTTCAGGTTCTTCGATGGTAGGTTGTTGGGTGGCATGTTTCAAGACTGGGATTTGTTCGTCCAACAGTTGGATAGATATCTCTGGGCCCTCTCGGTAGTATAGCATCCAAACACTTGCAAGCATATGACTAAGTAGTTAGTCATAAGGGATTCTATTCTATGGGAATGAGTAAAGAGAACTTGTCGGTGACGAGATTAATCAGATATGGAGATATCGGTGGATTAAATCTCGGACAAGTAATATATCGTGAAACAAAAGGAATCATATATGGATTAATTGAATCCCGGACATTGTGGTTCGACTGGTAAAGTACTTCGTCGAATATGTAGGAATTAATATGGGCATCTCGGTCCCACTATTAATATGACATATTCACGAACCCGTAGAGTCACACACTTAATGTTCGATGTAGTTAGGGTTCGAGATAAATGATGGTGAGAAAGAATATTGATTCGGAGTCCTGGATAGGATCCCGGACGCCACGAGGAGTTCCGGAGTGGTCCAGAGAATAAGATTCATATAAGGAAAGTGGTTTCCGGAGGTTCGGGAATTTATCGGTAAAGTACCGGAAAGTTCTAGAAGGTTCTAGAGGGGTCTAGAAGTGGGGCCCATAGGATTATGGGGCCCACATGGGATAAAGGAGTGGTGGACTAGCCTAGGGCCAGCCGCACCACCCAGCCCCAAGGGGCCCATGCGGCAAGGGCTTAAGGCCCATGTGGGGAGGGGGCAACCCTAACCCTAGGGGGGCTTGCTTGGGGGGCAAGCCTCCCCTTGCCGCCGGCCCTAGGAGGGGGTGGGGCGCAGCCCCCCTGGCCTCCTATATAAGGAGGGGGCAGGGGAGGGCTGCCGCACCCAAGGAGCTCCCCCCAAGGTGCCCTAGCCGCCACCTTCCCCTCCTCCTCTAGCCGCACCCCTCTCCTCCTCCTCCGCAGTTGCTTAGCGAAGCCCTGTCGGATCTCCACCATACACACCACGCCACCGTCGTCGTGCTGTTGATCTCGAGCCTCTCCACCACCTCTTGCGGGATCAAGAACGTGGAGTCTTCATCGAGCTGTACGTGTGGATCTCTCGGAGGCGTTGCTCGTGCGGCGCTTGGATAATACATCTCCTCGCGACTAGACGAGTCTAGTTGCGGGGATCGACTAGCCAACCCCTGCCTCGACAAAACACTCACGGTTTTCTTCGAGGGTGAGATTCGATCTCCTTCTTGCTACCAACCTCTCGTAGATCGGATCTAGATGTTGGGTTTATTCCGCTATCTTTGCGTATGAATTTTTTTGTTTTTCTATGCTGTGACCCATCAGTGGTTTCAGAGCTTCGATCTATTCGTAGATGTTGGTGCGATTAGACACAAGTGTTGTGGGCATTGATAATTTATGTTGCTACCTTCTAGCGTGCACTTTGCATCTTTGCGGTACTGTGAGATTGAAGCGGTCCGGACCAACCTTACTCGTCCACACACGAGAGACCGGTTCCACGACTGACATGCAACTTGTTTTGCATAAGTGGCTGGCGGGTGTCTATTTCTCTTGCTTTAGTGAAAGGTGCAACTTGTTTTCCATAAGTGGCTGGCGGACTAGCCTAGTATAGGTTGCTTCTTGGCATGAAAGCTTCTAAACGCAATTGTTATGGGTTTGGATTATTTTCTTCACTTGGTATATCTTTGTGCTATTTGTGGTGAAATTACAAAAACCTTTTTTCAATTGATATCCTTTTTTGATACTTGTTGCCTATCTAAAAGCATCCTCACTATCTCTTGTTCCCTTAGTGATATGTGTGATGTCTTTGATGTGTTTGAAGTTCATTGATATACAATGAGATAAAATTGAGCTATGTGCTATGCTTTTAAGCAATAATCTTATTTATATATTTATGACTTCCTTTTTGGATACCTTGTTATCTCCTTCACGAACCATTTCGTATGTACATGTTTCTTTGTCGATGCATATCTCCAACGATTTGTCTACTTAGAAACCTATACATATGAGAGATGTCAGTTTTAATTGGTATCCTATTTTTTGTCACCTTAATCATTATCTTTAATTCTTTGGTTGTTTCGAAAAGAAAATATCTTGTGGGTGCTTGTGCTATCTTTATTTGCATCTTTGTGAACTCATGTTTTATTAAAGATCTTTGACTTCATGGGTATCATGGTGATCATGTTGATTTTTATTGGCCATAGATGCTCTCACTAGCTTTTGGCTTCTTCAATTGGTTTTAGTTTCCAATTGGTATCCTTGAGCTTGTGAACATATTATCTTCTTTAAAAGATCTTCTTTGTACATTGGTTGGGCCTATCTTATGATGAGTCTTTTAAATTGGTATCTTCTTATGGCTCAACCATATCTTTGGTGCAAGTGCTATGATTTGCTTTAGTTTTTGCACTCGTGCACTTGTTGTGTGTTCTAGATGATTTTGGGGGAGTGAGGATTCCATATTTGTGCACTCCTCAATAGTGTATGAACATTGGGGAGCTTCTTCATTTTTATTTAGAACTCTCTATTCGGATCTCTTCGATTGATTTTCTCCTTTGTGGAGATGTTTAGAATGAGTTCATCATATTTGCAATCTTTGGATACTCAATATAGTTTGATTTCCTCCACGAGCAGGATGACTAGGCATCACTGGATGCAGCCTTGTCGTTCGTCGTGCACGCTCTGTCTTACACGAGCTTCATGGCCATGGAATCCTCCCCCACACGATGTTATTCGAATATGTCCTCCTCATTCTCATCCGCCGCCTTGGCCTCGTCCTCAGTCTCCTCCCACGGCTCGAGGTGTAGCTGAACGTGCATTGTTGCCCCATGTGTGGTTTTGGTAATTAATTACAATCCCTATGGACTAATGGTTGCATTGAGTTATACTTGTAGTGCTTGTCCATAGGAATGCTTGAAGACCATATGTTGGTTTCAAGGTTGAAAGAAGAAGATTAAGTGATGACCAAGATGTTCAAGCTGTTACCCAAAGAATGGTCATGATGGTGTTGAGCATATTGCAAGTATGTCTTGAATAATAAGATTGTGTGAACGTTCATGTTTATCTTCAAGTCATCATCTTTATGAAGAGAGAAGAAAAGATACAAGCTTGAGAAGTGCGAATTCAAGAGAAGCATCTCGAAGAGATCCCATGCTTCAAGCTTGCAACGCACTCGGAGATAATGGTCAAGTGAAGACATGCCTAAGAGAGGCCTTCCCATAATGGTTTATGGGGGAGCCGTATGAGAGTCTTCACCAAGCAAAGCGCAATCAAGAAAGGTGTTCCCACTTGAGGAGATCAAGATCGTCATCTCTAGCTCAAGTGGAATGCGCAAGCCAAAGGTATGATCATGATAAGGTTTCTATTTTACCGGTATCATGATGCTAGTGGGGAGACCAGGTTTTAGGATAGGTAACCATACTATCAAGAGGGGCTCCCAAGTGAGCTTTAGCGTATCGGTCGTAAAGAGCTCAAACCTTTGCATATTTGGCATATCATCGTTCTTAGTTCTTATTTGGATTTTATCCATGTGAGAATTTAGAGCTTGTGTTCATTTCCATACCAAGATCTAGTTCATCAAAAACTGATTTCATATGCATATCTCGTTGTGTTTTTGATGTTGGAGGTTTTACCAGTTTGTCTTTTCTAGAGAGGTCAAACTCTCTTCTTGTGTTTTCCTCCTCACATGATGGACTATGATGTTTCTCTGCATGATCTTATAGAGCTCTTCGTTGCGATTCCAACGAGCCCAAGATCGTCAAAAACGGAGTCCAGATGAAAAAAAAGTTATTACAGTTTTCGTATTGCAGTTTTTGTCAGTTTCAGCCAAACCGGATTATCCGGGTTTAGTGGGGGCCGGATAATCCGGCCCTCTGAGAATTTGGCTAAAAACGAGTTTCGACCAGGTGCGCGACATACTGGAGGGGGGGGGCGGATTTTTGGCCGGATATTCCGCCCCTAGTGGCTGCAACGGCTCTATTTCGTGGGGACCTATAAAAGGTACCCTTCTTCCCCAAAGTGACCTAGGTTTTCTGAGCACATTTTTTCGCTCTCTCCCACCATTGTTGACCTTGGAAAACTTGCCTATCTCTCAATCCCTCCCATGATTCTTGCATATCTTTGAGGTAAAAGTGAGAGGAGATCTAGATCTATATTTCGACCAATCAATCTCTCCTAGAAGTGAAGAAAGTTATTTGGATCTAGATCTTGGGGATTCATTTGTTGAGTTCATCCTTGTTCTTCCTCTCTTCTCCCTCCATAGCATTAGTTGCTTTGGTGGGATTTGAGAGTGAAGGACTTGAGCACTTCTTGTGTTCTTGCCCATTGCATTGTGCATCGGTTTGAGTTCTCTACGAGGATTCGTTTGAGTGAAGTTGAGAAGCATGTTACTCTTGGGTGCTTGGGAGCCCTAGAGCTTGTTCCTCTAGGGTACGTGGGTGCCCTAGATGGTTGTTGATATCTCAGAGTTTTGGTGGCTCTTGGTGTTGTAGATATGCCCTAGACGCAATTAATAAAGAGTTTTTATTATCATATCTCAAAGTGTTCATAATAAATTTTATGTCATGCTATAACTGTATTAAGCGAAAACATTAATACATGTGTGATTTAAAACAACCAGGTCCCTAGTAGCCTCTACTTGACTAGTCCATTGGTCAACTGATGATCAAGGTTTACTGATCATGGGCATTTATGTCAATTGACAATGGTGTTGTGTCATTGGAGAATGACATGATGGACATCCACCCAAAGTAAGTTAGCGCAATAAGATCTGTCACGAATATCGGCATTGCGATAACTTAAATAGAAATGTAGTAGTAACTGAATCTTTACACCGTGAGATCATATTTAATCACTATTCTGGAAGGAGGCTTTGACTGCATCAGCCGTCACACCGTAACAGGGTGATCATAAAGGTGTCTATCAGGTTTTCTAAAGGAATACATTGAGGCGTATGCATCAAGAGCGGGATTTGTTCATCCGCATGACGGACAGATATCACTGGGCCCACTCGGTGATATTAAATCAAAGTCTTGCAAGCATGTGACTAGGTCATGAAGATGTAATATCATGGAGACGAGTAAATGAGTTTGTCGAGTAACGAGATGAGCTCTCGGACAAACTTGATATTATGTGACAAAAGGAATTGGTGAACAACGATAAGGTTCAAGCGACAAAGAACTTCGTGGAACGCACATGGGCCATCATGGGTTTCCAGATCCCGCTGTTGGTCATTGATCGGAGAGGAGTCTCGATCATGTCTGGAGTGATCCCAAACCGAGGGGTGGCACACTTAAGGGTAGACGACACTTAGGAATAGCTTCGGCACCGAAGAAATTAGAGAGACCAATTCCGGAATCGTTCCGAGAGTTATCCGATGAAGATCGGAGGTTCCAAAGGAGTGTCGGAATAAGGGAGAAGTATCTGATGGAGATCGGAGGGCAACGAAAGGAGTTTCGATGCGAGAAATATTATATAAATGGAAACATTGAGGAAGAGTTGTACATGGTGCAACCGGAAGGTTTTGTTGATCCAGAAGGTGCTAGTAAAGTATGCAAGCTTCAACGATCAATCTATGGATTGAAGCAAGCATCTCGAAGCTGGAATCTTCGCTTTGATGAGGTGATCAAAGCTTTTGGATTTGTCCAAAATGTAGAAGAAACCTGCATTTCTAAAATGCTGAGTGGGAGCTCACTGGCATTTCTACTACTATATGTAGATGACATATTAATCATGGGGAATGATTTGAATCTTCTAAAGAGTGTAAAGGATTATTTGAATAGTAAATTTTCAATGAAAGATTTGAGAGAAGCTGTATATGTATTAGTCATTAAAATCTATTTTGATAGATCAAGGTGCCTATTAGCGTTAAGTAAGGGGAACTACCTAGATAAGATTTTGAAGAGGTTCAAAATGGACCAGGCCAAGAAGTGGTTCTTGCCCGTGATAAAAGGTAAACCGTTGAGTCTGACTCAATGCCCAGTATCGGCTGATGATAAGGAAACAATGGAGAAAATCCCCTATTCCTCGACCATAGGGTCTATCATGTATGCGATGCTAAGTACCCGACCCGATGTAGTTCTGGCTCTAAGTCTGACGAGCCGCTTCCAAAGTAATCCTGGTATGGACCACTAGACAGCTGTAAAGAACATACTGAAAAATCTCAAAAGAACAAGATATATAATGTTAGTCTACGGTGGCTGTGAAGAACTTGGTGTAAAGGGTTATGTTGATGCATGTTTTGACACAGATCCGGATGATTCTAAGTCTCAAACGGGATATGTGTTTCAGGTAAATGGTGGTGTTGTGAGCTGGAAAAGTGGAAAGCAATCCACCGTAGCCCAATCTACAATGGAGTCGGGGTACATTGTCGCTGCAGAAGCTGCAAATGAAGCTGTCTGGCTCAGGAAGTTCGTCATCGAACTAGAAATGTTTCCTGGCATGCAAGACCCTATCAACATCTACTGCGACAACACAGGGGCGATTGCTAATGCTAAGGAACCAAGGTCTCACTCCACTGCCAAGCACATACTCTGACGCTTCCATGTGATAAGGCAGTATATCAAGGAAGGGGAGATTAAGATTTGCAAAGTACACACGGATCTGAATGTGGCAGATCCGTTGACTAAGCCTCTTCCACAAGAGAAGCATGATCAACACCAAGGAGCTATTGGTGTTAGATTCTTACCAGATGTAACCTAGATTAATTGTATTCTAGTGCAAGTGGGAGACTGTTGGAGATATGCCCTAGAGGCAATTAATAAAGATTTCTTATTATCATATCTCAAAGTGTTCATAATAAGTTTTATGTCATGCTATAACTGTATTAAGCGGAAACATTAATACACGTGTGATATAAAACAACCAGGTCCCTAGTAACCTCTACTTGACTAGTCCATTGGTCAATTGATGATCAAGGTTTCCTGATCATGGGCATTTATGTCAATTGACAATGGAGTTGTGTCATTGGAGAGTGACATGATGGACATCCACCCAAAGTAAGTTAGTGCAATAAGATCTGTCACGAATATCGGCATTGCGATAACTTAAATAGAAACGTAGTAGTAACCGAATCCTTAGATCGTGAGATCATATTTAATCACAATTCTGGAAGGAGGCTTTGACTGCATCAACTGTCATACTGTAACATAGTGATCATAAAGGTGTCTATCAGGTTTTCTAAAGGAATACGTTGAGGCGAATGCATCAAGAGCGGGATTTGTCCATCCGCGTGACGGACAGATATCACTGGGCCCACTCGGTGATATTACATCAAAGTCTTGCAAGAATGTGACTAGGTCACGGAGATGTAATATCATGGAGATGAGTAAATGAGTTTGTCGAGTAATGAGACGAGATCTCGGAGAAACCTTATATCGTGTGACAAAAGGAATTGGTGAACAACGATAAGGTTCAAGCGACAAAGAATTTCGTGGAACGCACAGGGGCCATCATGGGTTTCCATATCCCGCTACTAGTCATTGATGGGAGAGGAGTCTTGATCTTGTCTAGAGTGATCCCGAACCGAGGGGTGGCACACTTAAGGGTAGACGACGCTTAGGAATATATTTGGCACCGAAGAAATTAGAGAGACCAATTCCGAAATCGTTCCGAGATTTATCCGATGAAGATCGGAGGTTCCGAAGGAGTGTCAGAATAAGGGAGAAGTATCCGATGGAGATCGGAGGGCAACGAAAGGAGTTTCGATGCGAGAAATATTAGATAATATGTATTTAATATTAATTAAAGTAATTAATAATTAAATAATATGTAATTTAATATTTAATGGGCAGCCCACCTAAATGGGCCTCACCTGAAAGGGGAGGCCCAAGCGGCGGCTGCACCCCAAGGAAGGAGGGGTCGGCCGCACCCCACATGGACCCAACCGAATGGGGCCCATGGGGTGGCCGGCTGCCCCCTATGGCCGGCCGAATCATGTGGGAATAGTCCCACATGGCTAAGCCAAGGGGGGCGGACTTCCCCTTTCCTCCTATATAAGGAGGTGCCCCCTCTCCCTTTGAGGCCATCCCAATCTTTCTCTTTTATGTGTGGTTCCGGAATATTGGAGCTGCATATTTTAGAGGGGTCTCTCCACTAAAATCCACCGCCGTGATTTTGGTGCTTTGGTCGAGCTCTTCATCTTCCACTGTTGCCGCTGGACCGGAGCCGGGGGATCGTCGCTACACCGTACGTGTGTAGAACTTCGGAGGTGCTGCTCACTGTAGCGCTCGTCACCGGTACGAATCCACGACCTTGAGGTCGGCGTCGTACGTCTCCATCAACAACATTCTAGGAATGTAACGCTTTCGGTCTTCAAGAGGTACGAACATCGGAGCCCTCTGTTACTTTATGTCTACATAGTAATAGATCTTGGCTAGTTTATCGTTCGCATTGTTATGAATTTTTTTGTTTTCTGCACACGAACCCCTTCAGTGGTATCAGAGCCGATCTATGCGTAGATATAGAGTACGGATTAAAACACATAGAAGTGGGCACTCGATCATATAATTGTTACCCTCTCACGTACACTTGTCATACTGTTGGATTGCTTGATGAAGCGGCCCGGACCAACCTTACACGTACTTTTACGCGAGACTGGTTCCGCAATTAACATATGGCTTGTACCATACACTAGTGGAAAATAGCCTATAGGTAAGGTGCTTACCTGTGGCGCACTAGACACCCGTGCGCCACTGGTAAGAACCTTATATGTGGCGCAGCTAGCGTCCAATGCACCACTGGTAAGTTCTGCCCCGAGGGCTACAGAACAGGCCATGTTACCAGTGGCGCATGTGTCACAGGTGCGCCACTGGTAAGGGAGGTACCAGTGGCGCATGTGGCCCAAGTGCGCCACTGGTACTTTTCTGCACTTTGTGCTCACATGCACCCCCCCCCGGATCGCCTTTTTAGTTTTGAAATGGATGAAAGAAAATGATAAAAAATTCAAAAAAAATCCTTTGAGATTTAGTTATGTTCCCTACTTGGTAGGGAAATTAAGAAACATGAATTTCGATGTATTTTGCAAAAAAAACTTTATGTAAGAGTAAAACGGCGATAACTTTTGCATACGAACTCGGATTTCGACGTTTAATACCTTAAAAAAACTAGAGAAAAAAACACATCCAATCCAAATCGCCTACGGCCTTTTGAGCCGTTTTTGGGCTACAGAATCCCCAAATTCGAAAGGGAACTATTTCATTTTTGATGTTTAAGATTTCAGGGCAAAAAAATTATAAAGGGCCTCACTTACCCGTGGCGCACGGGATGCATGGTGCGCCACGGGTAGTTGTAATACTCGTGGCGCACCACTATGAGATGCGCCACGGGTAACCTGAGGGGCAACACCACGATCCGACGGCTCACAGCGACTTAAACTAGCACACGATCTGTGTGCTCCTTTCTTCTTGTTTCTGATTGGCCGAGAGGATAGAGGCATGGATTGGCACCTCTCCTCTCCTCCTCCTCTCCCCTCTTCCTCCTCTCCTCTCTATCTCCTCCTCCTCCTCTCTTCCTCCTCTCCTCTCTATCTCCTCTCTTCCTCCTCCTCTCTATCTACTCCTCCCTCTCCCATGGCCGCAGCCCCAACCTCCCTCCTTCTCCTCCATGGCCACCGCCCCGACCTCCCTCCTCCCTCCTCCATGGCCGCCGCCCCGACCTCCCTCCTTCTCCTCCGCCCCGACCTTTGTCCTCCCTCCTCCATGGCCAACGCCCCGACCTCCCTCCTTCTCCTCCATGGCCTCCTCCATGGCCTCCTCCATGGTCGACGCCCCAACCTCCCTCCTTCTCCTCCATGGCCGCTGCCCTGACCTCCCTCCTTCTCCTCCATGGACGCCGCTCTGACCTCCCTCCTTCTCCTCCCTCCTTCTCCATGGGTCCCGACCTTCCTCCTCCCTCCGACATGGCCGCCACCCCGACCTCCCTCCGACCTGGGCGTCCCGCTTCCTCCGTCCTCGTCCCGTTCCCGTACCCGCCTCCGGCCTCCTCCGGACGCCTCCGACGAGCTCCGGTCGGCTCGCCCCGTCCCCGTCCCGGTTGCCGTCCCCGTTGAGGACGAATGCAACTTTTTTTAATTTGGAAATTGTTACCAGTGGCGCACCAAAATAGGGTGCGCCACGGGTATATGATTTAAAAAAATCAAAATTGTTACCAGTGGCGCACCAAAATGAGGTGCGCCACGGGTAACTGAACTACCTGTGGCGCATCAGCATGGTGCGCCACTGGTAAATATTACCAGTGACGCGGTAGCCGTGGCGCACCGTGATGCGCCACTGGTAAGGAAAATAGGTGCGCCACTGGTAGGCTTTTTCCTACTAGTGATATATGCAGCTGGCGGGTGTCTGTCTCTCTAGCAATGGTCGTATGGCATTTTCAACGAAGGGCCCCGAATGGGGTGTAATAGAGACAATTATTTTATCGGTGTTGTGGTTGCAGGTTCATAAGTTATAAGGCGGTTCTTTTTAGGAAATCCCCTCGGCCACGTAAAATTTGCAAAAGATAAATTAGAGGTGTCTAACTTTATTTTGCAGGGGCGGTGATATGATATGGTAACGGTAAGTATTTAGCGAAATATTTTATTGCTGGTGTGGAGGCACGGAGACCTAGTGTGGCGCCAGGCGCACATGGAGATCATGGTGCGGGAAACCATATCATGTCACACATATTACATTAGACGTTGATAGATGTTGTGTGCTACCTATATTGTTTGTATTAGATATAAGGCGGTAGCAATATAGGTGATCCCTCAAAAGAAATACCAATATTGTGTTCTCCCTTTGTAGCGCCTCGACCTCGGAATTATACAGAGATGCTATGTAACCCACATGTCATGCTACACAATCGAAAGTTACTGGGGTTACCACTCCCAGGCCAAATCCTTTGGCAGGCGTGCTCGGAATGGATCATCGGCAACGCAACACCTCGATCATGCCATAATCACTGGCATATATATCAATGCATAATAGAGAGATCAAGATTACGGAACATCTGGCACATCACAGACTCTACGACACAAACAGATCATAGTTCAACTCATATAATGAGAAAGATATCAAAATACACATCAGAGGTCATAGACCCAACATTACATCATGCGGAAGCGAATTTAATTGTCTAAACAACAAGATCCAAGTTATGGCCTAAGAGGCCTACAATAACATATCCCAGCCAGCATGTTCCGTGACGTCCCAAGCTGCCACCTGGGGAACCCCAGACTACTCGTCGATGTCAACAAAGAACCACCTTCCTGGTCGGTGACGTCCTCCTCTGAAACAAAAATAATCAACAAAGCAAGGCTGAGTACGATGTAGTCGCAAGGTTACTAGAGCTATATACGCTCAGATGATTGGCTTCAAAGCTGTATAGTAGTTGTTTTGCATAAAGCTGGTTTTCCTTTTCAAAAGACAGGACTCATGGCATTGACTACTCAGAAGGTTTTTCGAAAGGCGATAAGATAGTAAAACTTTCATTCTTTAGTTCACATCGAACCAACAGTATCCAGATTCCACCACTCATCTCCACCAAGGCATGTCGGAGAACTGTCCCAGGAACTGGGGGTGTCTCGAGAAGGATCGAGTAAGGGGCTGAACACGGAATCAAACAACCCTCAACGTGCTCCGGCGACGGTGCTCGTCGGACTCGCTGCAGGACAGCACTACAGAAAAGGAACACTCGGTCTTACCCAGGTTCAGGGCCCTCTTGTGGAGGTAAAACCCCTACGTCCTGCTGTGGTGTATTGCACTGCTTGGAGAGTTCACAGTACAAGGAGAGCTTGTCGAGCTCGAGGTGGCTAACTATGGCTACTAGCTATTCTTCAGGTCTAGGGTTTAGGCTCAGGATTCTTGGGGCCAACCTAGTGAAGAGTCGAACCCCTTGCTTGGGCGTGCTCCTCCTCCTTTTATAGGCGTCCTGGACCTCTTCCGCCCAAACATTTGGGCGGGAAGGGCTACCACATGGCGACGAAGGAGGAGGCACGGTGCACCGTAAAGGTGAAGTCCACCATAAAGGTAAAGCTCGTGGACGCGGTCCACGGCAGGGGAACGGCGTCACCAAAGCTGAAAAGGGGCACCGACCAGCTGGACAGTGGGCTGGCGCTTGCCGAGGTGGGAGGTGGCCCACGGTGACGTCGTCCTTGGAGCGTAGCTGCAAACTGTTCCCTTGTCACCAAAGAGGCAATACTCGTTGTCCGCTTTGCTTGGCTCCACTTTGTTGACTGCTTTATACATGGAAACGGCAACTGCGGCGTCGTCGTCACCGCGCGTAGGCACGCGCGTCACTCTGCACATGGCGCAGAGCCCATGTGCGCTCTGCCGCGGGGGCAGAGATGGCTTCACGAGGAAGGCGCTTCGCGAGGCGAAAAGCCTCGCCGAGCCCTTCAGCTTGGTCCTTAGCAGAATTGCGGGCGGCGTCGGAGACGCCTTGTCGAGGAGCGATCCCTCGCCAAGGGAGAGAATCCTTGGCGAGGAGAAAAACCCTTCGCGAGGGGAAAATCCTCGCGGAGCTCACCAGGCTTGGAGAGCCTGGTCCTTAGCGAAAATCATCCAAAGAAATCTTGTGGGCCCTGGCAGGCCGGCCCGTGGTACCCTGGTTTCCACTGTGCCGACAAGGCACTCCCTCGAATCACCCTCGAGGAAATGAACCTTCACTCTCAAGTTGCCATATTTTATTAGGTTCATGTCTTCTATGATCTTATCGTCTGTTCCCAAGTCGTCCATAACCGTGGACACGGCTTTTCAAAAAGATTAAACCCTGCAGGGGTGTACTGTTTTTAACCATCGGTACCGTCCGGCTGCCTGATTAGCTCTCTTCCGGGGAAAGCCGGCGGAGTGGGCGCGGTTAAACCTTTACCTTGCATGAGACTATCCAAGGATCATCGTGACGACAGGACAAGTTCAGTGCCTATTTCAACACCCTGCCCCCATCGCCACATCCTAAACACCACCATCCTCATCGCGCCGTCATCCATCCTGCAACTCACACGCAAATGGAAAGCGCAAACTAGAGGACCCTTGGATACGCCCGCATAATTTATTCGGTTAGTAAGGGACCCATACCCCCATCGATGGAAGCACGCTCGGTCTTGGTTCAAGAGGTAAAGAACCCGCACCTAGGCGGTAAGAATAAGGCAAAAAACCACCAACCCCGATGGCAACTCATCCAAGCCTTTAAGAATTTTAATGAAGTACCACAAGTTTCCACCTCGTTCGAACATTCCATCAACTTCTCAAACATGGAAATAATCACCAGACGACTAAGCATTCGACTAAGCATGGCTAAGCATAATTATACATATGTGATTACTCAGTCCAACATATCAAACCTATGGAGCATAGGAGGGAAACATATAATGGTGTAGGGAACTAATGCAATTAATAGGATACTCTATCCATCGACCAAAATTGACATTGGAATCGAATGCAATATTATGGTGGAGAAAATACTTGTGTAAAACTATAGGAAGAGATATGCACAGAAGGTTAGGTTATCTCTTGCCTTGCTGATGGGGCTGATAGCACGGATCGTCGAGGTATTGTGGTGGAACCTCGACTCCTGAATCTACCGAAACACAAACAATAACAGGAGAATAATAAATAACACGAATACAAAAGGTGCAATGCACACTCATGATGAGATGGTCATATTATGCACTGAAATGGTCTTGGGCATGACCCACAAGTTAAATGGAACCCTGGAAATAAATATCGCAATTAACGGGTTAAAATTCCATGCTGAACTTAATGAATTAAGTTATTACCCAAAATGTACAGTACCAAAATATGATGTCAACATGCATGGAAATGAAATTATTAGATAGGTATTGTTCTTCTGATCATTTTGGTACCTTGTTTGCAATTTTCCGATTAACGATGAATAAATGGTGAATTAAACGGTTATTCAAATTTAATCCTTTTAACCATTTCGAAAATGACATCAAAGGAAAAGTTGTTGTCATGCTATGAAATTAACATAACTAGATAGCCTTTGATTTGCTAATCATTTTGGTATATCATTTGCAAAATTTGAACCAATATTTATTAAGTTATGATTTTCCTAAATATTAATTTAAATCTTCCCCTTTTGTATTTATTAAATAATGACAATTTAATTTATTCAAAAGGTCATGGAAATGGTACCAACGGGTAGAGTTTATTTTTCTGAGCATTTTGACATGCATTTTTCTGAATTAGTCTATATTCTGCCATTTTAGTTATTTTAATTAAACAACCGAAAAATTTAATCAGTTGATCCATACAGTAGGCCGGAACAAGGCCCGGTACTAACGACCATGGTTCGGTCGGTACTTCCGGAAAACTGGCCGATAGTACCGGACAAGTCGGTACTTCCAGAGCAACTTCCGAGCCACTTCCGGAATAAAACAAGAGGTATCCCGGACCTACGCTCGGTACTACCGTCCATGGTCTGGTCGGTACTACTGGGTCTAACATCAGTACTACCCGCATGGTCGGTTTGACCGAGCCGAGGCCACGACCGGCGGTGACACGCACGGATATGGCGGCGTACGGCGTGTGGGGACTTGCTACCGGGCGCATTCGACACGCCCGTCTATGGAGAACTAAACTACGGCGGTGCCGCTACCTAATGGTCGCCGACACGAGCGTCAGCGACCAGCGGCGGCCGACAAGAAGCTACGACGTCTCAGCGAACTAGGGCGAGAGGAGGGAGGAGAGAATGTCCCGGAGGACGGGCTGCTCACCCTAGACGCATGTGTGTGCTCGGCTTGAGCAGGGAAGGTCGAGAACAGCAGCAATCGAGCTCGACATGCGGCGGCCGTGGTCGGAGAAGACGGCGGCGAACTCGCAGCAGAGGGCTTCCCGGCTCGATTCCTTCGACGCGGAGGTAGAGGGCGACGAGGCGGAGATGATGGTGCTCTTCGATTTGCTCCGGGCGGCCTCAGTCGACGGCGGCGAGCTCGGTAGCCATGGCTAGGGTTCGGCCGAGTGGAAGGAAAACGGAGGGAGAGGAGAGAGGGAGGTGAGCGAAAAAGTGAGTGAGGGGAGAGAGAGAGCAGGGTCTCGGTGGCCCTCTTATCCACCAGGGGGAGCACGGCGGCAGCCGAGCTGGTCCGGCGGAGACGAGCGGGTCGAGCTCGGTCGCTACAGAGAGGGAGCTACAGGAAGGAGACGATCATTTTGCAGAAACCCCCTGCCTCTTATAAAGTTTATTACACTTTGGTCCAGCAGCCTGTTAAGGATTTAAATTGAGGCACTTAAACATTTTTGAAAATTCTGGAAAAATTCACATAGCATTTATATTACATTAGGAAGCTGTCATAAAGTTTCAGTCCATTTGGAAAACATTTTATGTGTAACTTATTTAAAAAAAAACTCACAGGCATTTTGGGGTATTTGTTAAATTATTTAATTTGGCAGTTGAATTACCTTTGCAACATTCATATTTGAAACTATTGGAACTTCCTGGACAAATATGAAAGTTCAAATTGAATTTTGTTTACCCAACAACATTCACCATCGTTGATTTATTAATTGTTTCCATAGCATTATTTCATGTTGAGCAATTTAGGTATGGATGCCATGATGCAATATGAAATGCAAAAGTGAAAATTTGCTTCAAATTTTACAGTACCCTTAGTATGCACCACCAAGAAAGTTCACCGTTATGGAGGCAGGCTGTGACGATCGGGTGTCAAACATATCTGGGTTCGCATACGATGGGTGTAAGCCATGTATGCACAGCCACATACTGAGGTTGAATTGGCAAGCCTAGCATGTACAGACATGGCCTCGGAGCACAGAAGAACGAAAGGTCGAGCATGAGTCACATGGAGATGTGATTGACACGGAGAGGTCTACCTTTGAAGCCATGCTATCGGCCGTGACGATCGAGGGTAGTATTGGTGGATGGGGATCATGTGATCACTAAAAGGACGTTGAGGGATGTCTTTCTGAGTGGGAGTTCTCGTATATTTTATATAGATAAAACTTGAACTCATATTATAAACACAGTCTTATAAACTTTGCAAATACCAATGTAGATGGCTAGCTCCACCTTCAACCTAGGTACGTTTCTTGAGAAAGAAAAGCTTAAGACCAATGGGACAAATTTCATGTCCTGGTTCCGTACCTTGAGGATTCTTTTAGCCCCTCACCAGATGACCTATGTACTTGAGTTGGCAGTAGGAGACGCTCCGGCAGAAGACGCTTCTGAGGATGATAAGAAAGCTTATCAATCCAAGTTGTATGATTCCTCCTTAGTCTAGGGTGGCATGCTCTATGCCATGGAGGCTGATTTGCAAAAATGTTTTGAGAAGAAAGGTGCTTATGAGATAATCACTGAACTCAAGGATGTTTATGCACCCAAGCCAAAGATGAGAGGTACGTGGCCTCAGAATTGTTCTTTTCAGCTAAGATGGAAGAGCACAACAATGTGAGCGAGCACGTGGTCAAGATGTCTGGCTACGTTCAACATCTAAATGATCTGGATTGCAAAATTCCCGATGAGTTGGCGATTGATAGGGTGATGCAATCATTGCCTCCTAGCTACAAAGCATTTGTATTGAATTACAACATTCAAGGAATGACAAAGACTCTCCCTGAGATATTGGTCATGCTCAAAACTGCTGAGGTGGAAATCAAGAAGGAGCACGCCGTGTTGATGGTCAACAAAACCATCGACTTCAAGAAGTCTGGTGGAAAGGCAAAGGGCAAGAAATGGAGAAAGAAGAGGGACAGAAAGTTTGCCGCCTCCACCTCCAAGGCGCCCAAGTCTGGGCCCAAGCCAGGCGTCGAGTGCTTCTACTGCAAAGGGGACGACCATTGGAAGCGCAACTGCCCCAAGTACTTAGATAACAAGAAGGTGGAAAAGATCGCTGAGAAGGACAAAGGTATATACGATATACTTGTTATAGATGTTTATCTTACAAGTGCTCGGAGTAACACATGGGTATTTGATACCGGTTCGGTTGCTCATATTTGTAACTCACAGGAGGAGTTGCGGGATAAGCGGGACCTGGAGAAGGACGAGGTGACGATGCGCATCGTCAACGGCAACAAGGTTGATGTCATGGCCGTCGGCACTCTACCTCCGCATCTACCGTCAGGATTGATTTTAGAGTTGATTAAATGCTACTATGTGCCCGCATTGAGTATGAACATTATATCAGGGTCTTGCCTGCTACAAGACAATTATTCATTTAAGTCAGTACCAAACGGTTGTACTATTTCAATGGATAATATATTTTATGGTCATGCACCGGTGCGCAATGGTTTATTCGTATTGAATCTTGATCGTAGTACTCACATCCATAACATTGAAGCCAAGAGATATAGGCGTAGTGATGATAATACCATGTATATGTGGCATTGCCGCCTTGGTCACATAGGCATAAAGCGCATGAAGAAACTCCATTCTGATGGACTTTTGGAGTCATTAGATTTTGAATCTCTTGACACGTGCGAGCCATGCATTCTAGGCAAAATGACCAAGACCCCGTCCTCCGGTGTTATGGAGCGG
This sequence comes from Puccinellia tenuiflora, assembly GCA_012064385.1. Classification (NCBI taxonomy): domain Eukaryota; kingdom Viridiplantae; phylum Streptophyta; class Magnoliopsida; order Poales; family Poaceae; genus Puccinellia; species Puccinellia tenuiflora. The sequence goes on from QRDG01001850.1 coordinate 428,098, forward strand.
GCATTGGACTTATTGGGAATCATACATACTGATGTGTGCGGACCGATGAGTGTATCGACACGCAATGGTTATCGTTACTTCTTAACCTTCACCGATGATTTGAGTAGATATGGATATATTTACTTAATGAAACATAAGTCTGAGACTTATCAAAAGTTCAAATAATTTCAGAGTGAAGTGGAAAATCAACTCAACAATAAAATTAAGCATCTTCGATCAGATCGAGGAGGTGAATATTTGAGTTTTGAGTTTGACACGCTTCTCAAGGCATGTGGCATTGTACCACAACTTATGCCAGCTGGAACACCACAGCGTAATGGTGTGTCTGAGCGACGTAACCGCACCCTACTAGATAGCGTGCGGTCCATGATGTCCCTCACCGATCTACCCTTGTCATTTTGGGGTCACGCATTAGAAACTGTCGCGTTTATATTGAATAGGGCACCATCCAAGTCCGTTGAGACGACACCATATGAGATATCGCACGGCAAGAAGCCTAAGTTGTCGTTTCTGAAGGTTTGGGGTTGTGAGGCTTATGTTAAGAAACTACAGACCGATAAACTCGAACCAAAATCAGAAAAATGCATCTTTGTAGGATATCCGAAGGAAACTATCGGATATACCTTCTACAACAAAACCGAGGGCAAAACGTTTGTCGCTAAAAACGGTACCTTTCTGGAGGAGTTTCTCGCCAAAGGTGTTAGTGGAAGGAGGATAGAGCTCGACGAAATTGTTGATCCCGAACTCGAAATACCGAGTGGCACAATAGAAGATGTTCCGGAGCCATCATCCGCTATTGGAGTGGGAGCAAATGATGGTGATCACGTCGAGGAGTCTACTCTACTCCGAAGGTCGACCCGACCACGTACCACTCCTGAATGGTATGGTGATCGTGTCATGTTGGTTGAACAAGATGAACCTGCAACCTACAAGGAGGCGACGGAAGACCCTAAGTCCGAGAAATGGCTCGAAGCCATGAAATCCGAAATAGGATCCATGTATGAGAACCAAGTGTGGACCTTGGTGGATATTCCCAAAGGCCGGTAGCCTGTCGAGAATAAATGGATCTTCAAGAAAAAGACTGACGCTGACGGAAATGTCACTGTTTACAAGGCTCGACTTGTCGCTAAGGGTTTTCAACAAATTCAAGGTGTTGACTATGATGAGACATTCTCACCCGTAGCGATGCTTAAGTCTATTCGGATTCTACTAGCAGTGGGCCAGTGGCTGCATATTTCGATTATGAGATATGGCAGATGGATGTCAAAACCGCGTTCCTAAATGGAAACATTGAGGAAGAGTTGTACCTGGTGCAACCGGAAGGTTTTGTCGATCCAGAAGGTGCTAGTGAAGTATGCAAGCTTCAACGATCCATCTATGGATTGAAGCAAGTGTCTCAGAGCTGTAATCTTCGCTTTGATGAGGTGATCAAAGCTTTTGGATTTGTCCAAAATATAGAAGAAACCTGCATTTATAAAAAGCTAAGTGGGAACTCAGTGGCATTTCTAGTCCTATATGTAAATGACATATTAATCATGGGGAATGATGTGAATCTTCTAAAGAGTGTAAAGGATTACTTGAATAGTAAATTTTCAATGAAAGATTTGGGAGAAGCTGCATATGTATTAGGCATTAAAATCTATCGTGGTAGATCAAGGCGCCTATTAACGTTAAGTCAGGGGGAACTAACTAGATAAGATTTTGAAGAGGTTCAAAATGGATTAGGCCAAGAAGTGGTTCTTGCCCGTGATAAAAGGTAAATCGTTGAGTCTGACACAATGCCCAGTATCGGCTGATGATAAGGAAACGATGGAGAACATCCCCTATGCCTCGGCCATAGGGTCTATCATGTACGTAATGCTAAGTACCCGACCCGGTGTAGCTCTGGCTCTAAGTCTGACGAGCCGCTTCCAAAGTAATCCTGGTATGGACCACTGGACAGCTGTAAAGAACATCCTGAAATATCTCAAAAGAACAAGATATATGATGTTAGTCTACGGTGGCTGTGAAGAAGAACTTGGTCTAAAGGGTTACTTTGATGCAAGTTTTGACACAGATCCGGATGATTCTAAGTCTCAAATGGGATATGTGTTTCTGGTAAATGGTGGCGCTGTGAGCTGGAGAAGTGGAAAGCAATCCACCGCAGCCCAATCTACAATGGAGTCGGAGTACATTGCCACTGCAGAAGCTGCAAATGAAGCTGTCTGGCTTAGAAAGTTCGTCATCGAACTAGGAGTGTTTCCTGGCATGCAAGACCCTATCAACATCTACTGCGACAACACAGGGGCGATTGCTAATGCTAAGGAACCAAGGTCTCACTCCACTGCCAAGCACATACTCCGACGCTTCCATGTGATAAGGCAGTATATCAAGGAAGGGGAGATTAAGATTTGCAAACTACACACGGATCTGAACGTGGCAGATCCGTTGACTAAGCCACTTCCACAAGAGAAGCATGATCAACACCAAGGAGCTATTGGTGTTAGATTCTTACCAGATGTAACCTAGATTAATTGTATTCTAGTGCAAGTAGGAGATTGTTGGAGATATGCCCTAGAGGCAATTAATAAGGATTTCTTATTATCATATCTCAAAGTGTTCATAATAAGTTTTATGTCATGCTATAACTATATTAAGCAGAAATATTAATACACGTGTGATACAAAATAACCAGGTCCCTAGTAGCCTCTACTTGACTAGTCCATTGGTCAACTGATGATCAAGGTTTCCTGATCATGGGCATTTATGTCAATTGACAATGGTGTTGTGTCATTGGAGAATGACATGATGGACATCCACCCAAAGTAAGTTAGCGCAATAAGATCTGTCACGAATATCGGCATTGCGCTAACTTAAATAGAAACATAGTAGTAACCGAATCCTTAGACCGTGAGATCATATTTAATCACTATTCTGGAAGGAGGCTTTAACTGCATCAACCGTCACACCATAACAGGGTGATCATAAATTTGTCTATCTGGTTTTCTAAAGGAATATGTTGAGGCGTATGCATCAAGAGCGGGATTTGTCCATCCGCGTGACGGACAGATATCACTGGGCCCACTCGGTGATATTACATCAAAGTCTTGCAAGTATGTGACTAGGTCACGGAGATGTAATATCATGGAGACGAGTAAATGAGTTTGTCGAGTAACGAGATGAGATCTCGGACAAACTTGATATCATGTGACAAAAGGAATTGGTGAACAACGATAAGGTTCAAGCGACAAAGAACTTCGTGGAACGTACAGGGGCCATCATGGGTTTCCAGATCCCGCTGTTGGTCATTGATCGGAGAGGAGTCTCGATCATGTCAGGAGTGATCCCGAACTGAGGGGGGCACACTTAAGGGTAGACGATGCTTAGGAATAGCTCTGGCACTGAAGAAATTAGAGAGACCAATTCCAGAATCGTTTCGAGATTTATCCGATTAAGATCGGAGGTTCCGAAGGAGTGTCGGAATAAGCACTACAAGAGAAATGACTTTTAGTGACAAACTTCTTTTGTCACTTATTAGCCCATTTTTGTCACTGATTAGTTGTGGATGACAAAAATGGTGCGTCATTAGGTTTGTCACTGATTGACCGTCATAGATTCATGGGGATGACGAGATGAAAAATTTGTCACTGATTAAGTTGAATCTGTGACGGTAGGAATTTTTGTCAATGATCGTGGTTAATCTGTGACAGCCTGATTTGTCACCGTTTGTTTGCAAATTTGTCACTATTAAGTTGAATTTGAGTGTACGAATGGTCAACATATGCTAACGTGGCTTCTTACATGTGGGTCCAGCTTTGGTGACGTGGATGCTAATGAGTGGGTCCAGATGCTGTGACGTCACATGATGTCATGTGGGCTAGGACCGTGCTGACAAGTTGGACCCACTTAATCCTGATAGGTGGGACCCATTTTTCTAGTTAGTGGGACCCACTTATTCCTGACAGGTGGGACCCAAATTTTTTCGGTTAAGTGGGACCCATTTTTTTCTGGTAACTAGGACTCACAAAATGCTGACATGTGGGACCATTTCGTTTTGCGAGAAGTGGGACCCACCATTTTAGGATTGTGGGACCATACGTTGTTGTAAGGTGGGCCCAGATTATGGTGACGGTGTCACATTTTCCGTCATTGTTGGAACAGAAAAGAATTTTGTAAAAATGTAATTTTCTGGCAATTTTTTGCAGAGAAATACAGTTGAAAACAAATATATAAATGGAACCAAATCAATATTATAGCAAATATTGTGGCACACATACTATAAGTCTGAAAGAAACAAACATTTCTAAGACAATGAGGTGAATAAGACATGAAAAAGTAGCATATCTAGCACTGTTCTTTATTAAGAAAGATGCATCAGGATGGTGGTGATGTTCATCAGTTGGGCTGCGATGATTGCTGCGACGTCCTTAATAGCAAACTAAGCAGGGCATCCATTTCTTGTTCCCTCAACATCCCAATCTTTTATTTGGATGTTTTGCATTTAGAGCATGTGCATTTCATCATGGCATCATTTGAAAAATTTGCATTTGCTTGTTTGCATCTTTTCTCAAAAGATTTAAACTCGAAAACCCTATTTTGATTTAATCAAAATTCAACAAGCTATATATATATATGCTTGTGGATTTGTGCAAAAATGCCCTTTTATAGTCAACTATGACAGAGGGGAATTTTATAAAATTTCAAAATTGGTTTGACTCAATTCTGAGTTCAAATTCAAAAGTTATAAAGAAAACAGTAAAACAGAAAAAGAAAAATAGAAAAGAAAAAAAACGAGTGGGCAAGCTAGTTGGGCCGCAGCCCAACCAACGCACCGCGCGCGCGCAGCCAAGGCCGGCCCATTTCTTTTTTTTTTTCGCACCGGCCGGCCCATCCTTCTTTTTCTTTTCTTTTCCTTTTTCCCTGCCCGCAACCTGTTCAACAGATGACTCCGAACCGGGCACGGCTCCGTTCCGAGAAAATCTCAACAAACTCTTGACCCCTCGGCCAAGACTCGACGCCTAAATATACCCCCTACCCCGTGACTCGATCTCCACCAAAATTTGCAAACCCTAGCTCGAGTTCGAGCTCGGGAACGCGATCGACGTCCGCCGCCGCCGCCACCGAAGGTTCCGAGCTAGATCTTCGCCACCACCGTACAATCCAGCACCTCTAACCTTGTCTTTCTAGTTCCCCTATCAATTTCGCATCCGGCTTATATTTTCTTTTTGCAAACGGAGGTCTACAGCTCTCGAAATCTTCGCCGAAGCACCGTCAGATCTGAGCTCGAGATTCCATCGTCACCGTCGTTTCGAGCACCGTTAGCTGCCAACGAGGACACCAACGTGAGCTCATCTACCTGCTGGACATCATCACCGAGCAGGGGAGTCAACGGAACGCCGGCAGCCTCGACGTCCACGCCGCAAGGTGAGCACCAGCGCGTTTCCCAGATGCATTCACCCAGATCCGTCGGATCTCGATCTGGCGATCCAGATTAGATCACTTATATGAAGGGGTACGGGCCAGTCAGATCGCGCCATGTGTCTGCCTGCGTCAGCGCGCGTCAGCCCTAGGGTGTCAACGGAATCTTTTCCGTTTAACCCGAATTAAAATTCCAGGGGATTTCCAAATCTTGCAAAATTCATATCTCTTTAACCGTAACTCGGAAAATTATGATCTTTATACCAAAATTCGTAGAAAAATAATATCTATCCAGATCTAAAATAATATTTAACTTTTAAACTATTTTTATGTACTGTATTTTCTAAATCTTGTTAATTGGTATTTTGTTAATAACTTTTTATCTATAGATCTAATTAAAATAATTCCTTCGGCTAAAAGTCTCAATATTAAATCTTCTATCCAAAGAACATTAAATCTAATTATATGAACTAAGTTTTGATTTAATAGTTGTAAATCCAAGTTCAATCTTTTAAATCGACTTTAACTTGTTCTTTAATTGTCTTGTTGCATTAAAAATATTTCTCATGCATCATATAATCCAGAGAACTAAAGTTAATGTTTTGTGCCCAATTAACATGTCATGCATTCATATGTGTATGTATGTTTTGTTTCTTATGTTGTGTATCGCGTATTATCGTGTAGACAACGACGTTGGTTGCAACTGTTGCTGTGACTGCAACGAGTGTGTGAACGATTACTCCGACAACTGAAGGCAAGTGATGCAACCATACCACCTATTATTTTCCTACTATGCATCTAGTCCTATCTTTGTAGATCTGCATGTGTAGGAGTTGAATTGTATGCTATGCTATTAGGTGATTCACTAAACCCCAAGTGAGTTACCATATGTATCCTTGTAGAATAGTTCCACCATGAAACCACCGTTAAACTTTGCTTAGTTGCTTAGACGTGGTTAAGGGATCACATTATTGAGAATGAAGTTGTATTCATAGTTAATCTTTTGCAAATCTAATAAAACAACATTAATTTAACTTGATGTCTGGGTGGTATTGGTATGCTTTGGCGGGTAAATAGTTGAGTGGCTGCTCGGGTCCGTAGTATCCGAGTAGGTGCACTTGTGAACGGCCACCCAGGTTCCCGAGAATAATTGTGGAGTCATGTTTAGTAGCTTATGAGTACAGCCGTAGGTCAACAATGATATGGGCATTGACTTAACCAAGTAAGTTGTGGTTCTTGTACCTACCGTGACCAGCAGATGTAGCGTAGTAGGTTTGAACATGGTGCGGAGAGGACTCAAGGATCGCTTCCCAAAGGTTTCGGTGTGTTTCTCTCCCAACTGCGATACAAATTGGGTGTCGTGGTAAATGGGGTTAAATGCATTCTACGGGTAAAGTGTACAACACTCTCGAGAGTTTAAACCTAAGTACTTAGCCGTGTCCCCGGTTACGGACAATTTGAGCCAACTAGACTAGATCCTACAAGAGTTCTCATTCATTCCAATTTCAGTAAATAAAATTTGATGGGTGAGCCAAAGGGTCGGAGCACTGGTTTCTATCAGTGTCCAATGATTGTTTATTTTTGTTGTAAAATTGTTTATCAAATTGATAGGATAAAATTGCTTTTATGCAAAGAGCCTTCAAGTCCACCTAGCCCAAATTGCATGTAGTAGCTAGGTAGACTAGTGTTCAATTAATAACTTGCTCACTTGCCAGTACAAATCCCAATGTACTGACCGTATTCGCGAACGGCTGCAATTGCACTATTGCAGGTACGATATTACGTAGGTCTTGAAGCTACACCCAGCACGTACGCCTGTGGCACGAGTTGATTGGAGCTTCATTATCATTTATTTTCCGCTGTGTGCTTTTATTCAATAAAGTTATTTTTGAGCTAGCGTCAATGCTATGCAAAGATGTAAGGATTCTTTATATTCTGGATCATTTCGATGTAATAAAGACGCATTGTGCTTTGATATTTCATTTGTAATGAGTGTGCTAGCGAGTCGATCCGGGACTAGCACTATACTCATAGACGAGGTCCATTTTATTGGGTCGAGTCGTTACATTTTCATAAGCCAGACTCTTCTCTTCCTGAGATTTCTTGAGAGCTGCTAGTTCTTCATCCTGCTTCCTTTTCATTTCTTCAAATTTTTGTTCCTGGGCTTTCATCCTTGACTCCATATCATTTTGATATCTTTCAGCTGCCACTAATGATTGTTGCTCCTGATCAGCAAGCCTCTCTTCTAGCTCTCTAATGCGCTCTTTAGAAATAGTGTATCTCTGGGAGCATGATGAGATGCCCAATCTTGACAGGAATGTGCTAGAGCTGGAGGAGCTCTATTCCTTCAGGACTTGTTCAACAATCATCACATCTTTCTGTACAGGATGATCCTCTGGGTGTGGTCCATCTTTTTTAACAACATTTGTTCCTGTAATTAGATTCAAATGTTTCAAATGCTTGTATGCCGAGACATTAATAATAAATTTGTGTTGTGGTTAATATTTCTTACATATGCATCTTGTGCTTCCTGAGGCATCACACCATCCTTGTTAGTGTGGCTTATTCTGTAAAATTCAATTGGTGATGTTTCCTCCTCCTTGTTCTGAGCCTTCTACAAGGATTAGTAAATTTTCAATATCAGTTCTATAAATTATATATTTGCAGTACAAGTAGCTAGGAATTGCATAGACCTAGTTGAAATACTTACAACATGCTCGTAGTGGGCAATGTAGCTTCTGGATCCAGTGGTATGGTGCTGCTTCACATTTTCTCTGTTCTTTACATTTGGACACACATTTCCTGTATTCAGCAGGTGGAATTAATTAAGTGATCCATAAAAGGAAATATGTATGAATTAAGTAGCTGTAGGTGAAAGAAATATGAATTATGTACCTGGTAGTGCTCATCAAACCATCTGTTCACAAGTTCTTTCCAACTATTCTCTTCTACACTACTAGGCTTCATCGAATAAGCTTGCTCAGGAGTAAGCTTTTGAATCTTGGGCCAGTACACTTTCTTAAGCCTATATCATTGTTGTCGAATACTATTTTGTATCATTTCTGTGCACACTGATTTGGTCACTTCATCAGATGTGTCCATCACAAACTTTTCCTGCGAAAGAGTGTTGCATATGCAGAAATTAGGTTGTTAACCATGTAACAAACTGATTAATATAAATGAAGAGACTAGACTCACCGCAACTTTTTTAATCGCAGAAGGAACAGCCTCTTGGAGACTCTTATCTTTGTCGTACAGCTTCCAGTGTGTTGCAAGGGGCATCTTATCGCTGCGGACGTGCATACCAACCTCAGAGCTAAGCTTTGCTGCATGCAGCGGATTTTTGGGTCTTCTCACGCCTGCAGTGAAGTCAATTTGCATTTTATTGCCGCCATTTTTTTTGTCCATTCATGGAGTGAATGCCCCTTGGTAGGTCTGCGTCCTTGTCCTTTCAGTTTTGACTTGACAGAGTTTGACAATGCATCTGATATTAAGACACAAATTAGGTTAAACTTGACCAAATATTTGTAAATATGCAGCAGTAAAACATGTAAAGTATCGATGTTCGTACCTTGGCGTTCAAACTGAACAATTTGATTGTCATCAGGTGAGTTGCTGCCATCAGAAGTACGAATCTGCGTCGTAGGTGTGTTTTGCTCTTCAGCGTTGCCGTCTTCTGTCCTCGTAGGCGTATCTGAGGCCGCAGGTTCAGTGACAGTAGGTGCTCTTGATCTTGTTGAAATGGTGGATGAAGGTACAACGTTTTTGACACGCTTATGTGCTGCAGGTGCAGGTTCATCCACTGCCTGTTTGATAATGCATGAAGACATAAGTATGAATGTAGTACCACTACCATGCATTAGATAAGCAATTTACGAATTAATAGACATGTTCGACCTGAGACGGCCGCTTTGACACATTGCGCTCCTCCTCATCTGCATCAAATTCATCATCTTCATTGCCTAGCTCTTCATCATCTGGTTGATATGCAGGGTCATCTTGTAGGTCCTTGTGTTGACGTTGTGGTTCGTTTTGTTCTGATTAATCCCGCTTTGTAGCCCACCATACACGAAGGTACGTGCAACCTCTCTGAAATCTTGTGGGTTAAGACCTCCCACAGCAAATTTGGCTTCCATGGCTTGCTGTAGACGAGCAGCATTTTCCTCCATCTGTTTTCTCCTTTCTAACTCATATGCAGGTACTACCTCTTTTTCTTTAGCAGCTAAAAAATAATGAAAAGAATTGTGTGTATTGGCTTGTAAGAATTCGTGACAGCAATATCAGAAATATGTGTTAGGTTGCAGAAATAATAGTGGCCTAATTTAGAACAGACATGAGAAGTTTGTTTTCACGTCAATGTTGCAGATCGGAGCGAGTATATGATTTCCCGAAATTAATGGACATAACAAATATATGATCTCGTTCAGTTAACTATAAAATTTCATGCAACGTTTCAGATCTAAGATTGATAAAAATCGCATATCCTCTTCTGTAGTACATGTAGATATTATCTTAAGAATTCCTTTTCTAAAACCCTAGATGCGATCGTGGTAACAAAAATGATCTAATGTCGCTAAAACCCTAGGTGCGATCGTGTAAATTAGTAGAACGTACGTAAACCTAAATTCTTATGCATGTAGTTCTTAACATCACGTACCCTAGTCTAACAACTGGCAACGATCGATCTAGTATGTACTAAAATGTGGGCTAGATTTATCACCTTGGCGTTTCTGAATGACCTTCTTCGGCATAGATTTGGGAGTATCACGAGCCTTGAGTGGTTTCCGGGGACCGGTCATGGCGGCCACCAGATAGCCTGCCGGCGAGAGGGTAGGAACTGCCGGCGAAGAGAGTGGATCTGGCGAGGTAGAGAGCGATGAGGGAGGGAATGAATTTGTACGTGGCAATTAACGGGGAACGGAATTAAGGGGGTTGGGTAGCACGATGTATTTATACTAGTGCGGGCGAAAAAAATAGCTATGTCGGGCGGGGTAAAGTGGAGGGAAGGAAATTTTCCCAAATTTAGGTGGGAAGTTGAATTGTCGGGTAAGAGGTGGAGGGAAGAAGGAAAATTTGAAAAAATGTACATTTTAAAATTATTTTTTGTCGTATATAATACCAAAAGATTATTTGAGTCATTAAAAGTTAAAAACTATATATGCATTGTTCCGAAAATCATGTTAATAATAGGGGACAACCAAATTACACAGGTTTTCTTCAAATTTATGTGTCAAAGTTTCATTTATGATTTCATATTGTTAAAAATGGTGAAACCTTGTGTTATGACATGAATGAACACGAAAACTTGCAAGTAAATGTGTGGCTTCTGATTCAACATTCAATTGGTGGAAATCTAAAACACATTGGTTCTTTGGTTGGTTTTTTTTAAATATTAAAAATTATGGGACCACAAATGGAAAAGGGTTAATTTTAAATGACAAAGGCTAGGAAATCATTTGAATGAAGCACAATTGGAAAAGGGTCCAACGAAGTTGAATCTAGAGGTCAACCTTTTTTGTGTGTGCTTACATAACTTCCCATGGTCATTTAAAATATTTTTTTTATTTTTAGCAACTTTAGTTGTGCCTACCATTAATTTTGAATGAAAAAAGGATAGAACATCTCATTTGAATGAAGCACAATTGGAAAAGGGTACAAGGAAGTTGAATCTAGAGGTCAAACTTTTTTGTGTGTGCTTACATAACTTCCCATGGTCAATGAAATATTTTTTAGCAACTTTAGGTGTGCCTACCATTAATTTTGAATGAAAAAGGCTAGAAAATCTCATTTGAATGAAGCACAATTGGAAAAGGGTACAAGGAAGTTGAATCTAGAGGTCAATCTTTTTGTGTGTGCTTACATAGCCTTAATAACTTCCCATGGTCATTTACAATAATTTTTTTGCAACTTTTGGTGTGCCTACCATTAATTTTGAAAGAAAAACCAAGAAAATCATTTGAATGAAGCACAATTGGAAAAGGGTCCAAGGAAGTTGAATCTAGAGGTCCACCTTTTTTGTGTGTGCTTACATAGCCTTAATAACTTCCCATGGTCATTTACAATAATTTTTTGCAACTTTAGGTGTGCCTACCATTAATTTTGAAAGAAAAACCAAGAAAATCATTTGAATGAAGCACAATTGGAAAAGGGTCCAAGGAAGTTGAATCTAGAGGTCCACCTTTTTTGTGTGTGCTTACATAGCCTTAATAACTTCCCATGGTCATTTACAATAAATTTTTGCAACTTTTGGTGTGCCTACCATTAATTTTGAAAGAAAAACCAAGAAAATCATTTGAATGAAGCACAATTGGAAAAGGGTCCAAGGAAGTTGAATCTAGAGGTCCACCATTTTTGTGTGTGCTTACATAGCCTTAATAACTTCCCATGGTCATTTACAATAATTTTTTGCAACTTTTGGTGTTCCTACCATTAATTTTGAAAGAAAAACCAAGAAAATCATTTGAATGAAGCACAATTGGAAAAGGGTCCAAGGAAGTTGAATCTAGAGGTCCACCATTTTTGTGTGTGCTTACATAGCCTTAATAACTTCCCATGGTCATTACAATAATTTTTTGCAACTTTAGGTGCCTGCCATTAATTTTGAAAGAAAAACCAAGAAAATCATTTGAATGAAGCACAATTGGAAAGGGTCCAAGGAAGTTGAATCTAGAGGTCCACCATTTTTGTGTGTGCTTACATAGCCTTAATAACTTCCCATGGTCATTTACAATAATTTTCTGCAACTTTTGTTGTGCCTACCATTAATTTTGAAAGACAAACCAAGAAAATCATTGAATGAAGCACAATTGGAAAAGGGTCCAAGGAAGTTGAATCTAGAGGTCAAACTTTTTTCTGTGTGCTTACATAACTTCCCATGGTCATTTAAAATATTTTTTTAGCAACTTTAGGTGTGCCTACCATTAATTTTGAATGAAAAAAGGCTAGAAAATCTCATTTAAATGAAGCACAATTGGAAAAGGGTACAAGGAAGTTGAATCTAGAGGTCAAACTTTTTGTGTGTGCTTACATATCTTCCCATGGTCATTTAAAATATTTTTTTCAACTTTAGGTGTGCCTACCATTAATTTTGAAAGAAAAACCAAGAAAATCATTTGAATGAAGAACAATTAGAAAAGGGTCCAAGGAAGTTGAATCTAGAGGTCAAACTTTTTTGTGTGTGCTTACATAGCCTTAATAGTCATTTACAATAATTTTTTGCAACTTTAGGTGTGACTACCATTAATTTTGAAAGAAAAACCAAGAAAATCATTTGAATGAAGCACAATTGGAAAAGGGTACAAGGAAGTTGAATCTAGAGGTCAAACTTTTTTTGTGTGTGCTTACATAGACTTAATAACTTCCCATGGTCATTTACAATAATTTTTTGCAACTTTTGGTGTGCCTACCATTAATTTTGAAAGAAAAACCAAGAAAATCATTTGAATGAAGCACAATTGGAAAAGGATCCAAGGAAGTTGAATCTAGAGATCCACCATTTTTGTGTGTGCTTACATAGCCTTAATAACTTCCCATGGTCATTTACAATAATTTTTTGTAACTTTTGTTGTGCCTACCATTTATTTTGAAAGAAAAACCAAGAAAATCATTTGAATAAAGCACAATTGGAAAAGGGTCCAAGGATGTTGAATCTAGAGGTCAAACTTTTGTGTGTGTGCTTACATAACTTCCCATGGTCATTTAAAATATTTTTTTAGCAACTTTAGGTGTGCCTACCATTAATTTTGAATGAAAAAAGGCTAGAAAATCTCATTTGAATGAAGCACAATTGGAAAAGGGTACAAGGAAGTTGAATCTAGAGGTCAAACTTTTTTGTGTGTGCTTACATAACTTCCCATGGTCATTTACAATAATTTTTTGCAACTTTAGGTGTGCCTACCATTAATTTTGAAAGAAAAACCAAGAAAATCATTTGAATGAAGCACAATTGGAAAAGGGTCCAAGGAAGTTAAATCTAGAGGTCAAACTTTTTTGTGTGTGCTTACATAGCCTTAATAACTTCCCATGGTCATTTACAATAATTTTTTGCAACTGTTGGTGTTCCTACCATTAATTTTGAAATAAAAACCAAGAAAATCATTTGAATGAAGCACAATTGGGAAAGGGTCCAAGGAAGTTGAATCTAGAGGTCCACCATTTTTGTGTGTGCTTACATAGCCTTAATAACTTCCCATGGTCATTTAAAATAATTTTTACATTGGAAAAGGGTCCAAGGAAACTGAACTGCTTACATTGTACTGAAACTGCTAACAAAAGTATCAGAGCTACCGGTACATAAACAGGGAGCGCTAGCTGCCGCTCACCACTTGCTATGAGTCTTAGTACTAAACTATTTACACAAAAGCATCCACACATACTAGTTATGTTCAGGCAACTACATATTAACATGGACCGCTTGATGCGGCTCATCACTTCGTGCCGAGGGAAAGCTGTGTATCGGACGACACGTCAGGCTTCCACCCGCCTGCCTCATTCCACCCCCAGTCGTTGGACTGCCCCTCTATCGAAGTGCTGCCACCTCTCCATGCTGCATCAGGATCTGCCCAGGCTGAACGCTTTCTGTTGCGCTCTGTTTCTGCTATGGCATGCACACAACTAGGACAATACTCTGCTTTTGGTTGAGGAGGCTTTGGTTCTTTTGGCATCAGGTGTCATTGCCCCTTCATGAAATCGGTGATCTTACGGTACAACTCATGGGAAACAAAGCCATCAAAAGCAGCATAGTGGATGTTAATGTCATCAAGTAGCTGCTTCTCCCAAAAGTCATGCTGCTCCTTTGGGAAGTTGTTCTTCATGTCCTGGTAGGAGTCGTCGATGAGAATGGATGCCATCACACTCATTCCAGTCCTGTAACGGCCTTCATACCGGAACAAATCTTGCAAATCAATATGGAACTCATCCGGAATTTTAATGGACCAGGATCTCATCATCGCCCTCTTGTCACCCCTTTTGTCGACGCTAGCAAATTTGATATTTGATGAACACAGGAACTCGAATAGCACCGGACACACCGTGCCACGCCTGCGGTTGGAAGATATTAGTAATGGTAAATTTGCAGAATGTAAATGTAATTAACAATCAAATTGTAATAACTAGTTGTTCTCGGATCAATATGTACAACAATGAAAAAATATTTCAAGGAAATACATAATGTACTTGTCATATGAAGCTTAGTAAGGTAGTACTTATAAACATTTTTTGAAAAATACATGCAAAAGACATTTAATCAAAAACTAGTACCATCAATTATGATAACAAGACTATAAGAAGAAATATTTGAAAGATTTAATACCCATAGTACTAGTTATCCGATGAACAATACGGTTAATATATTTCATAAATAAATGAAGTAGTACTTCACATGTTATGATACCGAATCAGAAATAAATGAAAGTAGTATTTAAATGCAATCTAAATACCCCAAGGAAAAACTATGTAGTAGATCCTATACTACTGTACGTACTGGATCGGAAGAACTAAACCTAAGTATGAACTATGAAACGAAACCCGCAATCCTAAATCTGTACTAGATCCTATATATGTCCATACCTAGGCAGTTGGAAGACCAATACGTGGCGGCGCAGTGCAACTTGAATCACAGCAACCTCTTCCTCGTAGTCGGCGTAATCGGCGATGTACTCGAAGTCGAGGCCGAGGAACTTGTCTGCCTCTTTTTCAAGCATACGACGAAACATCGCGGTATTTTCCTCCACCACTTCGACATTGTTGGTGTACGTGATCTCGATTTCGGTCGTCCCATGGGTGACTTGGGTCAGCTTTTTCGTGAAGATCTCGACGTCTTCTATGGCGGCGTTGGAGGTGGTAGGGGATAAACAAAGCGGAGAGAAACAGGGGCAGGGGAGAAACAAGAGCGCAGAGAAAGGAGGGGACTAGATTTCGGTGGAAGTTGGGGCGGCAGGGCATAACTTGGCAACCGTTACGTGTACCCCGGTAAATCGTAAGGTCACTGACGGTGGACCTAATACGTGAGATTCGCGAGAGGGTTTTTTACCCTGTCACCTCAACTTTACACGGCACTTATTAATCCCCTACGCGGTGCTTCTCCAGAATACTGATACGTCTCCAACGTATCTATAATTTCTTATGATCCATGCTTGTTTCCATACCATTTGCTACATGTTTTGTTTACATCTTATAGCATTTTTATGCATTTTCTGGAACTAACCTATTAACAAGATGCCACAGTGTCAGTTCCTGTTTTCTGCTGTTTTTCCCGTTTCAAAAAAGTACTTAAGGAAATATTCTCGGAATTGGACGGGACAAAAAGCAGCATTCTTACAATTCAATGGACTACACAGAGCCCGAAGGAGAGGACCTGGAGGGCCGTGGGCCGGCCACACCATAGGGTGGCGCGGGACCCATGCCTGCCGCGCCACCTGGTGGTGTGGGGCCCACGGGAGCCCTCCGTCGCCACCCTTTCACCTATATATTGCCCCCGACGCATAAAACCTAGAGGGACCCGTCATATTCCAAAGAAACATCTGCAGCGCCGCCGCCATCGCCGACAAGTTTCGGGGGACAGAAGTCTCTGTTCCGGCACCCTGCCGGGATGGGGAAGTGCCCCCGGAGCCATCTCCATCGACTCCACCACCATCTTCATCGCCGTTGCTGACTCCCATGATGAGGAGGGAGTAGTTCTCCCTCAGGGCTGAGGGCCGTACCGGTAGCCATGTGGTCTATATCTCTCTCTCCCATGATGTGATCTATATGTGATCATGAGCTTTGCAATCTAGATGTTGTTATGTTACTCAAGTGGGCTTTATTTATGTCATCTCCGGAGACTCCTTGTCCCACGTGTGTAAAGGTGACAGTGTGTGCACCGTGTGGGTCTTTAGGCTATATTTCAGAAGATACTTGTTCACTGATTTATTATTTGAGTTAGATGTCTCTATGAAAGTGTGGTGTGTTAGTACCTCCTATGAATGCTCATGGTCCAGTGTGGGGTATTCATTAGTACTTGGGAATATATGTTTGAGGCGTGCTTTTGCATTCCTACACAATGAATTAGTGTTCGTTATCCAGCCGGAGAATACTTTGGAGTAGTATATTGAAGTGCTTATATTTATATTCAATTATGATTGCATTGTTGAGAGTGACCACTGGTGAAAGTATGATCCCTAGGTCTTGTTTCTAAGCATTGAAACACCGTTTACAACAAGTTCTGCTACATGTTTGCTTGCTGCCATTTTTATTTCAGATTGCAATTACTACTTATAATCATCCATATTACTTGTATTTCACTATCTCTTCGCCGAACTAGTGCACCTATACATCTGACAAGTGTATTGGGTGTGTTAGGGACACAAGAGACTTTTTGTATTGTGATTGCAGGGTTGCTTGAGAGGGATACCTTTGACCTCTACCTGCCTGAGTTCGATAAACCTTGGGTGATTCACTTAAGGGAAACTTTCTGCTGTTCTACAAACCTCTGCTCTTTGAGGCCCAACACTGTCTACAAAAATAGAAGCGTGTGTAGACATCAAGCTATTTTCTGGCGCCGTTGCCGGGGAGGTAAGGTAAGCGGCACTCACACTCTAACAACAAAGCTATCCGGCAACGAAGCTATTTTCTGGCGCCGTTGCCGGGGAGGTAAGGTAAAAGGTACTCACATCATCTGGCTACTAAGCTATTTTCTAGTACTGTTGCTGTTGTGTGAGTGCTCGAAGTTATTTCCTTTAGATTCTGCAATTATATCTTTTTGTTTCTTGTTTTTAATTTCACTAGTTAGGCTTAATGGAAAACAACAAAAAAATTAGTATTAGTTCTTTGGAAATCATTTTTGCTAATGCTATGGAAAAGTCTAAGCTTGGGGAAGCTAGTTTTTATGAAAATGATGATGCTAATGATTGCAACACTATTAGTACTATCCATATTCTTTCCAATGATGATATGATAAGCTCTAAGCTTGGGGATGAGGTGTTTGAAAATCCTTTTGCTACTAATGATTACATGTTTGATACATCTCCTTCTAGTAAAAATGATGATATGTTTACAGATGAACACACTTTGGAAGATAAATATTCTATTCCTTATGATGATACTATGCCCCCAGTTTTTGATAATTATTATAAAGAATATTATGACATGGGTTATAATTACAATCATCCTCATGAAACTTGTCATAATTATGGAGGGATCACCCAAAACCATCCCTTTAATATACAACCTGTTTATCATGTTCAAGTTCTTTATGATGATCCTGCTCCAGTTGTTATTAATGAGAAGAACTTTGTTTATGTGGAAAATGATGACACTTTTATGCATATGGATCATGATAAGAATTTTACATGTGATGGTTATATTGTGGATTTTATCAATGATGCTACTGAAAGTTTTTATGAAAAAGGGAGACATGGCTTCATATATCACAATAACATTGAATCTCCTCTCCTTTTGTTGAAATTTTTGAAGTTGCACCTATTTTGTCTTCCTATGCTAGTCAATTTATGCTTCATGGATTTATTTACTTACAAGATTCCAATGCATAGGAAGTGGGTTAGACTTAAATGAGTTTTATAGTTGCTTCTTGATGCTCCCTTATTGTGCTCCAACTCTCATTTTTATGTGAGCATCATCAAAATTACCATGCCTAGCTAAAAGGCTTTAAAGAAAAGCGCTTATGGGAGACAACCCATCATTTTATTTCCAGTATCTTTTCTTTTATTTGAGTCAAGAAGTTTGTTTACTTCTGTAGCAACTTCTTTGTATCTTTATTTTCTTGCAATGTTGTGCCAAGTAAGGTCTCTAGTAGAAAGTTTTTGCTATATTTGGATTTCTGCACAGGAAACAGATTTCTGTCTGTCACCGTTAAATTCGTCATTTATTCCAGAAGCTACGAAATGCTTTGAGATTTTGTGTGCCGAATCTTCATATAT
The DNA here is from genome assembly GCA_012064385.1 of Puccinellia tenuiflora. Lineage (NCBI taxonomy): Eukaryota > Viridiplantae > Streptophyta > Magnoliopsida > Poales > Poaceae > Puccinellia > Puccinellia tenuiflora. The sequence goes on from QRDG01001850.1 coordinate 446,409, forward strand.
GTATGAAACTTTTTCTAGTTCAGTGATTTTCGATTTGAGCAACTCTAGTGCCTCGAAAAAATTCGTCTTTACAGACTGTTCAGATTTTGACAGATTCTGCCTCTTATTGTGCATTGCTTCTTTTGCGATGTTTATTTGGATCTTTTTGATTCTTTGAGCATCAGTGGCTGTAGCTAATGTTATAATGCATTAAGGTGTGCTTGTGTCACAGTAGAACTTGTGAATTTTTGGTTTATGCACTAACCCTCTAATGAGAATTACTTTGAGTTTGATGTGGTGGAAGTTTTCAAGTAAGCAAAAGGGACGATATGATGAGATCAAGAAGAGTGAAAAACCTAAGCTTGGGGATGCCCCGGTGGGTCATCCCCAGCAAATTCAAGAAGACTCAAGCATCTAAGCTTGGGGATGCCCAAGGCATCCCCTTCTTCATCGACAAAACTATCAGGTCATCTCTAGTGATACTATATTTTTATTCCACTACATCTTATGTATTTTGCTTGGAGCGTCTGTTTTTATTTTGAGTGTGTGTTTTAGTTTGCTTAATAAGTTGGATCCTAGCATTCTTGTGTGGGTGTCGGGGGGCAACCCCCGGATATGGGCAAGATGCCGATATATGGGTTGACTCGGAGTTGACCGGGTCACTGAAACCGACATAACTGTACCGGCATACTCAGAGTTGACCGGGTCAAGGCTAACCGACATATCTGTATGTCGGCCCATGCGAGTTATATGTCGGATCTTTCTCTGTTCTTCTTGTGTGCAGGGAAGGCGAAACCGAGTTACAAGGAATTCGGCATGCCTATGCCGGATAAGGAAGATACCTCGGACCGTGGTCAAGGCTTACGTCTTGTCCCTACAATCACGGGGCAGGTGCCGAGCCACTTGCACGATGGGACGAGGCCACTTGGCCTGAATGACATACCTCCACGCCGCTGACCGAAGCGGTGCCAGGGAGCAGTGCGCCGGAGGAGATAGATGGGACGTGCCACGGCGCGGTGACGGAAGCGGTCAGAGGACCGGGCGTGGCTACAGTCCGGGCTACGCCAGCACTGATGTCAGCCCTAACTTGTGCCCTGGGCTTCCCTTTATAAGGAGCACCAGGGGCTCCTCTTACGGGGACTCTCGCACGGATACTTGCCTCACGCATATACACTTAAGCCTTTCTTTCGTAGCCAGTAGAGAACCAACAAGCGGCCCCGAGACTCGGTTGAGGCCCAGACCGTGCTGTTCTTCCATCACAGCTCAAGGAGCAAGCTTGTAAATCAGTGATAGTCCGTATATATCGATCATATAGGAAGGAGTAGGGGTGTTATCTCCTCACGAGAGCCCCGAACCTGGGTAAAACCGTGTGTGTTGTGTTCTTTGTGTGCGTGTTCGTGCGCGCAAGCCCTCCCCGGGTGCCTCCAGCGTCCATCGGCCCCACAAATCAAGCCATCTTATGGCATCTGCCGTGACACCACCACGACAGTTGGCGCCCACCATGGGGCCAGCAGCGGCGCTGGCTGGAGTCTTCATCCGGACGGGTTCCCTCATCGCGTCGGGTGAGCGCGTGGTCTGTGGCCTTGTCCACAGATTCGGCTCCCTCAACGTCATCAGCGACAACGCAGGTTGCTTCGGCATCAGGCCACTGCCCCGGAACGGATGCCTCATCGACTTCGGCGCGCTCACGGTCTACGTCGCCACCGAGGTCCCTTGCAGGTTCCCCGAAAGGGTGCAGCTGGGAGCGGATCCACCCGCAGTCTGCGCAGCTCGCGGCCGGCGTACCGCTCGCCCCGCTAGTTGCGTGGAAGTCATGATGACCGCCCCTGGCCCCGGTGTCGGCAAAGCCATGGCGGGCGATGCTGATCCCGGCACCAGGTCGGCAAGAACAGGGCATCCGCCCTTGGAGAAACCGGAGAACCGTGTGGCACAGTCCAGCACATCCAGCGTGCCGGTGACGCCGAGTCCTCTTCAGGACGTGATTCAGAAGCTGGCAACCCCAGTAGCACCGAGTGCAGATGCTGCCCTGACTCATGCCGAGTTGGAGGTGCAGCGCCAGAACATACTCCAGGAGGCCAGAGAGGTGGCCCGGGTCAGGCAGGAGTTCGACATATCAATGCGTGAGTATAACTCGGCTCACGGCTTTACTCCAGTAGCAAACCCAGTTAGTCGCATCGATGAGGTGCGTGCCCGAGGTAGAGACCTCAACGCAGAGATAGCTAGAGATGGTAGAACTAGATCTGCTAGAACTCCTAGTTACGTGTCGGCTGAAAAACCGAGATACAGCACACCCGGAAAGAACCTTAGGGCGGCAGAGGCAGCCATAGCCGAGTTGGCCGGTCTATCCGGAGACGCTCGCTCTAGGCAGCAGGATCGGGTAAACGAGTTGGTGGCTGTTGCTAACCGACAGAATGAGGCCTACCGTAAGGCTAACCCGGATGCGGGTGGATCTCGGTTCCTTCACTCAAATGGTGGAGCCGGGGAAATGTCCAAGGGACAGGCCTCCTCGCCGTATGTCGGCAGGAGCAGAGGCCAGAGTGTGAACTCTGGCAAGAACAAGCAGATACAGGCATATGATCCGGCTTATGCCGGAAAGCAAGTAGCCGAGCAAGGCAATGCCGGTCGGGGAAAGCCAGGACCCGCCCAGGGCAGGCAAGAAGCAAACCGAGTTATCCCGGCGAATCAAGGCCAGCCACCTCGGCCCCCGGCACCAATTCCACCTCGTCCACGACATGGTGCCGAGTATGCTGAACCGGCCGCCGACCGATATGATGATGGTTACTCGGCCATGGAGCGGGCCGGGTACACAAGATACAGAGACCTGGCGTCCGAGGGTGCACTCGGTGCAAGGCTGGGAACTCGCCAGTTGCCGGCACACGATGTCCGGAACAAGCTTGACAGAATCTATCTGTCCGAGCTCCTGGAGGAGCAAGGCCCACCGGGTCCGGCATGTTTTGGACCTCGGATAATGAAGCAGGCACCTGTGCCGAATTTCCAGTTACCTCGGGGTGCCAAGATGTATGACGGCAGTACCAAGCCGGAGGACTGGCTGACAGATTATGTCACCGCTGTGCACATCGCCGGCGGAAGTCGCAGATGGGCAGTGCGGTATGTACCGCAAATGCTTGAAGGACCAGCCCGGATCTGGCTGAACAACCTGGAGGAGGACAGCATCGATTGCTGGTTGGATTTCTCCGAAGCATTCGTCAGCAACTTCTCTAGTACATACAAGAGGCCGAATCGCCCTCAGCAGTTTTCCATGTGTCGGTAGAGAGAGGACGAAACCGACCGAGAGTACTTGACTCGGTGGAGCACGATCCGCAACTCCTGCGAAGGAATGATCGAGTCGTAGGCCATTGCATGGTTTGCACAAGGGTGCCAACATGGCTCCATGCTCTGGCAGAGACTCCAGAGAGAAATGCCGGCCACCTTGGCCGAGACAATCAAGATTGCTGATAGCTACGCTTTGGGTGATCCGACACAACCCTTACTGGCCCCGGTCGACCGAGATAGATCGGGTCGGCGAGGTGATCATTCGGATTACCGAGGAAAGAGAAGAGAGGAGAGGCCGGATTACCGGTATGGGTCAGACCAGGTTGCTGCCATCGACCAAGATCAGATGGATGCCGGCAGCAGCCAGAGACAGAAGAATGACGGTCCCGCGTGGGGCCAGAACTCGGAAGGAAGGAGGCCGTGGGACGGCGGAAAAAGACTGTGGAATGGTGAGAGGAAGCCATGGAACGGCGACAAGAGGCAGTGGAGTAACCCCAGTGGGACGATGCCGGACGATCCCTGCAGCTACCACACCAAGCATCCCAGCAGACCGGCTCAGCACTCGAACCGGAACTGCAGCCGGAACAGGCGCCCGCGGGAGAACTCAGGTCCTGCGACTCGGCCCGCACCGCTCACGGGTGTGAACGCTATCCCGGTGAACGCCCAAGCAAGGCCTGAAGATGTCAACCAGGTAGCCAACATGGCCAACACCAACAACAACTTCAACTACCCCGGCAACAACGCTGGCCCGAGTCGGCAAAATCAATACCGAGAGCCTCACCAGAGTTACATGGTCTTTGTGACCGAGCCCAATGACAAGCAGAGTCAGCACAGGCGTGCGATGGAGGTAAATGCCGTTATGCCGGCGGTGCCGAAATTCATGTACTGGTCCGAGGATGAGATCAGCTGGAGCGTCAGGGACCATCCAAAGGTCATGCCCAACCCAGGGGGTTATGCTCTAGTGTTGGATCCGACATTCGTCGGACCCAGCATCAATGTCAGGTTTTCCCGGGTCCTCATTTACAACAGGAGCAGCATCAATATCATGTATCGGGATACCATGGTCAAACTCGGCATAACCGAGAATATGATGCAGCCCACCCGAACCACCTTCCACGGCATCGTGTCGGGTGTTTCACATGCACCCATGGGCACGGTTTGGGTCGATGTCGCCTTCGGTGACAAAAGCAACTGCCGGACTGAGAGTCTGCTGTTCGAGGTCGTGGATCTCGAAAGCCCGTATCACGCTTTACTCGGCAGGCCGGCACTCGCCAAGTTCATGGCGTCCACTCATGTGGCTTATCTAAAGATGAAGCTTCCGGGTCCAAATGGTGTCATCACCATCTCGGGAGACTACAAGCGTTCCATGGAGTGCGCCTCAGCCGGGTCATCCCTGGCCGAATCACTGGTGATCGCCGCCGAGAAAAGGAGAATCCATGAGGTGGTGGCTCTGGCCCAGGCATCTCAGCTCGGCATGCCGAGTGTGGCCAACCCGCAGCAAACTGCAACCTTCCAGGCGGCGAAGGAATCGAAGAAGGTTGGCATCGACGAGGCTAACCCAGACCGCTCCGTCATCATCGGTGCCGGGTTAGACAAGAAATAGGAAAGCGAGCTCGTCAACTTCCTCCGTGAGAATCAGGATATCTTTGCATGGTCCAGTCAGGACTTGCCGGGTGTCCCGAGGGAGTTGGCTGAGCACTCTCTGCATGTCAGGCCAGATGCCAGGCCCGTGAAGCAACCGACTCGGCGTCTCGCTGAAGAAAGAAGAAAGGCTGTGGGTGATGAGCTAGCCAAGTTACTCGCATCCAATGCGGTCGTGGAAGTAAAATACCCGGACTGGTTGGCTAACCCGGTCATGGTAGAGAAGAAGAAGGAAGACCCGGATGCGCCTACTGTCTGGCGCATGTGTATCGACTACACCCACCTGAACAAGGCTTGTCCGAAGGATCCTTTCCCGTTGCCCCGGATCGATCAAGTGATCGACTCCACGGCCGGATGTCAGCTGTTATCCTTTGTGGATGCCTAATCTGGTTTTCACCAGATCCCGTTAAATCCGGATGATCAAATAAAGACTACTTTATTCACCCCGTACGGGGCTTATTGCTATCGTGTCATGTGTTTTGGTTTGAGAAATGCCGGCGCTACTTATCAGCGCTGTATGCAGAAATGTTTGCATGATCAGATAGGAAAAAATGTGCAGGTATATGTCGACGACATATTCATAAAAACAAAAGAAAAACATACTCTGTTAGATGATCTCAGAGAAACATTCGCAAACCTACGGAAATTCCGACTAAAACTTAATCCGGATAAGTGTACATTCGGTGTGCCGGCCGGCAAGTTACTCGGTTTCCTCATGTCAAGCCGAGGTATCGAGGCGAATCCGACTAAGATCCGGGCAATAGAAAATATGAGGTTACCGAGATGCCTCCGAGATGTCCAGAAATTTACGGGTTGCCTGGCTTCCCTGAGTCGGTTTCTAGGTCGGTTGGGAGAAAAGGCCCTACCTCTGTATCAACTAATGAAAAAGTCTGATAGATTTAGCTGGACCCCGCAAGCAGACTCGGCCTTCCATGAGCTAAAAAAGATGCTGGCTACTGCGCCGATATTGGCTTCGCCATTACCTAGAGAGCCCATGTTGCTTTACATTGCAGCCACTAACCGAGTCGTCAGTGTCGTTGTGGTGGTAGAACGAGAAGAAGGGGGAACCACCGTGCAGAGGCCGGTGTATTACCTGAGTGAGGTGCTCTCCACCTCGAAACAAAATTACCCACACTACCAGAAAATGACCTATGGTGTGTACCTGGCGGTCAAGAAACTGAAACATTACTTCCAGGAGCACCCAATAACTGTGGTGAGCGCGGCTCCTATTTCGGAAATCATCGGAAACCGAGATGCAAGTGGCCGAGTAGCCAAGTGGGCTATCGAGTTGGCGGCATATGCGCCGCAATACGTGAGAAGAGATACCATCAAATCTCAAGCAGTGGCCGAGTTTCTTGTGGACTGGGCCGAGATGGAATATGAACCATCTCTGCCGGACTCCAATTACTGGAGGATGCACTTCGACGGGTCCAAAGTAAAAGAAGGCCTGGGTGCCGGCGTGGTTCTCACCTCGCCAAAACGAGACCAGTTGAAATATGTGCTGCAAGTTCATTTCGCGGCGTCCAACAATGTAGCCGAGTATGAGGCATTGATCCACGGACTCAAGGTGGCCAAGGAAATCGGGATTCGCCGAATAATCTGTTATGGTGACTCGGATTTGGTGATTCATCAAACCTCGGGCAACTGGGATGCCCTGGATGCCAACATGGCGGCATACCGGTTCCATGTCCAAAAGATCTCGGGGTTCTTTGATGGCTGCGAGTTCAATCACATCCGGCGGACCGAAAATGAAAGTGCAGACATGCTGTCCAAAATTGGATCATACCGACAGGCCATTCCGCCCGGAGTGTCTCTGGAGCATCTTCACAAGCCATCAATTAAGCCTTCACCCGAGTCAGACTCAATATTTATCCCGGGTAATCCAGAATCCGATGTCGTCCCGATGGACGTTGACGTCGGGAGCAAGCCGCTAAACCCGGGGACTGCTCCGCAGGACCCGGGGACTGCTCTGCAGGACCCGGGGACTTCCATGGATGTCGCGTGTGTACTGTCGGACTCAAGAACAGAGTTGGAAAATTGGAAGGCCGCTTGGCGAAACTCGGGAATCCTTTGGGAGGACTCGGGGACTCGTCAGCCTATGTCGGATGTTGTTATGTCGGTTGAGGCCATGGAAGTCGATGAGCCTGAACTTGGAACTCGTCCGGTACCGACATGGGCCCAACCCATCATGACATTCATGCTGGATGGCAGTTTACCGAGTAATGAGGTCTCGGCCAGGCAGATACAGAGACGATCCAAGTCATTCACCATCATCAACCGAGAGCTATACAAGAGAAGCGTGACCACCGTGCTTCAGCGGTGTGTCGAACCAGAAGAGGGGCAAGAAATCCTCTGAGATATCCATCAGGGAGAATGCGGTCATCACGCCTCTTCCCGAGCCATTGTGGCCAAAGCATTCCGATATGGGTTTTACTGGCCGAGTGCTCTGCAGCAGGCAGAGGACATAGTCCGGAAGTGTGAAGGATGTCAGAGATTCGCAAACAAGATTCATATGCCGGCCTCAGCACTCAAGACCATCCCCATCACTTGGCCATTCGCAGTGTGGTGTCTGGATATGGTGGGACCGTTTAAAACCGGCCCGAGGTAACATGACTCACATATTGGTGATGGTGGACAAGTTCACCAAGTGGATCGAGGTAAAACCAATAAGAAAGTGTGATGGCCGTACAGCTGTGTCATTCTTAAAGGATATTATCCTGAGATATGGGCACCCACACCGCATCATCACAGATAACGGCACAAATTTCGCCGAGGGGCCTTTGCTCGGTTTTGCCAGGAGAAGAGAATCCGACTAGACCTGGCGTCGGTCGCGCATCCGCAGTCGAATGGGCAAGTGGAAAGATCAAATGCTCTGGTCTTGTCCGGCATAAAACCCCGGTTAATTGAGCCACTGTTACGTGCTCCGGGGTGTTGGCTGGACGAGATCCCGGCAGTACTGTGGAGTCTACGGACTACACCGAATCGCTCTACCGGCTATACGCCATTCTTCCTGGTCTACGGAGCAGAGGCAGTTCTGCCAACCGACATAGAGCATGACTCGCTGAGAGTTGCTTTATATACCGAGTCAGAGGCAAAAGAGGCCCGAGAAAACGATGTTGATTTGCTCGAAGAAGCACGAGAGTTGGCATTGTCCAAGTCAGCAATATATCAGCAAAATCTCCGACGTTACCACAGTCGGAAGGTGAATCCTCGCAAGTTCCGAGAAGGAGACCTCGTGCTTAGGCTTGTGCAGCGCGCAGCCAGGATGCACAAATTGTCACCTCCATGGGAAGGACCATTTATCGTGAGCAAAGCTTTGAACAATGATGCCTACTATCTTATAGATGCTCAGAAACAGGTGAAGAACAGGATGGACCGATCCGGAGAGGAGACCAAACGCCCTTGGAATGTAGCTCTTCTCCGCCCTTTCTACTCTTAAGCACCCACTGTATGTACTCTCGAAATCCAGAAATGAAATGTCGGCACCCGAGAAGAGACTCGGGGACTGCCTTGTTGAAAAAATCTGTGTTTATCTTTTGTATTTATTTCCTTGTGTCGGATGGCTCTAAAAACTGTGTCACCGTGTCTGTAAGTATTGTATGCTGTGTTCTCGTGATTTTGTGACTCGACTGCCAAAACACCGACAAAGGTAGGCAAGAGCAAAGATTACCAGGTGCAGTACACAAGAAAACCGACTCGTGGACTCGGTCCAGGAGCGATTCGGTTTCCGTTGCTAAGTAGCGTGCTTGTGTCGGATGGCTCTAAAAACTGTGTCACCAGGTGGGCAAGTATTGTATGCTGTGTTCTTGTAATCTTGTGACTCGACTGCCAAAACCCGAAAAAAGGTAGGCAAGAGCAAGGGTTATCAGGTGCAGTAAACAAGAAAACCGACTCAGGGACTCGGTCCAGGAGCGATTCGGTTTCCTTTTCTAATAATAAGCTTATGTCGGATGGCCTTGGCTATTTTCCAAGTTTCAAAGTACTGTATGCTGTACAACGGTCGTTTTGTGACTCGACTGCCAAAACACCGAAATGGTAGGCAAGAGCAGAGATGGCAAGAGTATAGTAAACAAGAAATTGAACTCGGGGACTCGGTTCAATGTGATCCGACATACGGCTAAACTTGTTAAAACATGCAAAGTAAAATGCCAGATATCAACCGTAAAAGTGCAAGGTATATATTACATCTGCACCCGGCATTCCGGGGATTTAACGAATTAAGTTTCTTCTTAAAAGTCTAGGGAGCAGCATCCGAAGTTTTTTGCGCAGAAGGAGAGGCTGGTGTCTCGGTTGCGGTTTCCTCAGCTGTGGACTCGGTAGCAGTGCCGGTGGCTGACTCGGGCGGAGTGTCGGCTTCGATTTCTTCGTCGACGGCCTCTTCTTCGTCTTCTTCGCTCCTCCTTCAACCGGGATCTCCTCGGGTTGGGGAACCCGGTCGCCAGCACAAAGGAGTGCACCGGGGCATACTGGATAAGGGAATGAGCAAATTCTTGGCGACGCCGAATGTGGTCCGGATCAGTGAGCCACTTGACCCGTCGCGCAGAGTCTTGAGCTTGTCGAGATCGAGCCCCTCGTACCAGGACAGCACGTACATCAGCGCTCGTCTGCGCCGACTCGGGCGGCGGACGATCGCCAGTCATCAAGCCTTGCCTCGGAGGCCAGCAGGCACTTGGCCAACTCATCGACGACAGCAGGGGCCTCGCACCCGGGCCAGAGAACGTTGTAAGCTCGGATTGCCGAGGTAAGGAGGTTCATCCCGATGGACCTCATCGGTACCAAGCGTGCCTTCAGAGCCACCAAGTGTGTATCCATGTCCCACTCGGCTGAGATGGGGCCATCTTGGATTTCCTTAAACCGGTGCTCTGCAGCGTTCTTGTCCGCGGCGGCCTTGGTGTGGGGGAAGCGTTCTGAGTAGGGAATGGCTAACGCCGAAATAAGTTACAGGAGAATAAAAGTGATGAATAAAGGCAGAAGGGGAAGGGGGCTTACTGTCCATCTCGGAGTTGATTTTGGAGATGTCCACCAGCCACTGCGCAATCTTGGCCTTCAGATCTCGGAGCTCACTCTCAGCCGAGGTTGTCCGTGACTTGGATTCCTCAAGAGACTCCTCGAGTTTCCGAGTCTCCTCGACTCGGAGCTGCTTTTCGGCAGCGCTCTTCTCAGCTCGGCTCGTCCGGTCTCTTTTTTCGCGGCCTCAGCCGGGACACCTCCTGCCCTTTCTTCAGCTCGGCCTGGTGCGCAAGCTCGCGCTCCTTATGTGGCGGCTGTGCCGAGGTAGCAAGTGTCAGAATGAGCGAATTGATGCAACAAGTGGAAGGGCAAATATGGCTTACTCTCGATTTCCGAGATCCGCTTCTCCAATCCTTCGGCCTTGAGTGCCGAATCAGACACTTGGTCCAGCTTGGCCCGGAGCAGCTTGATTTGTCGAGAGGCTCTTGTGCCCAGCAGCCTTGCGGTGCATGTGCGCTTGGTCATGCAAATCTGAAAAGAAGAATGTCATTATTGATGAAGATTCAGGCCGAGTTACCCTCACTCGACCGAGTCAGCTTTACTCGGCCGAGCCACAGTCACTCACCCGAATCTCGGGGACTGGGGATGGATAATATATAAATTAAAGAAATAACCGAGTCATCTTTACTCGGCACAACTTACCGCGTGCTTGGTCGGCTGCGAGAAGGGCTTTGGCGCGAGCATCTTTTGACCACCAGACTTGGCCCCGCCGGATGTTCGACGATGGCCTGCTGGAGATCGAGCTCACTTCGCCCATGTCGGCGTTCCACTCCGTATTAATGTGCTCAAGGGAGCCAAGGCTTTTCCCACTAGGTTCGCACCGGGGGCACCCCAGCGGGCTGAATGCTGCCACTAATGGGTGTCTTGCTGGTGGCACAAGCTGCCGTTCCGGATTAGCCGACACCGTGTCACCGGTGCCTTTCCAGTTGTTACCCCAGTTGCAGGAACTGGAGCCTTGGATGTTGGGGTGTGCTGCGGTGTGCGGTGGCGGTGTTGGCTTGGCCGTTGATGTCGATTTGATTTCGAGGGCGATGGCCGTGGCGGTTGTGTCGGAGCGGGCGGGCTGCGGTCGCGGCTGCGGTGTCTCTTGTTGCTGTTGTGTTGCTGTTGCTGTTGCTGCTGGTTGCTCTTGCTGTTGTTGTGGCTGTGGCGGTTCTTGCTGCGGCTGACTCGGGTGTGCCGAGTCTTCTGGAGCCGCAGTCTTCTCTATTTCGGGGGCCGACGAGCTGGCCCCGAGATCATGGATGTCGGTCGCCTCCGACTCGGCGTCTCCAGTTCCGGATCCCGGAACCGTTGGAGGCACTGTCGGGCTGGTCCGTGGCGGACTCGGCAGTCGTGTGTCGTCCGGCCGAGGTGGCGTCGGAGTCCTGAGGGGAACCGAGTCAGTGGGCTCGGTTGGAACCTCCAGAGGAGCGGAGCTGCAAAGCAAAGAAGCAATGTGTATCGTCAGAAGGAGAAAAGTGTGGTCAAGCATATCAAGTTTATGCCGGCAAAAAGGAATCTTACCCTTAGTAACGGGGCGCTCGCGGCGCTTCACACATGGTCTTTGCTCGGCGTTGCTTCTTCGCCGGACCAGATGCGCCGGATGTTCCGGCACCGGCGGACGCAGCTGCTGGGCGCTTCCGAACTGCGCCCTTGGGTCCCACGGCGAGGGGCTCCACCTCGAGCACCGTGTCCTCCGCGTCAGCTGGGGGCGAGCACACCGGGTAAGCGAACGAAACCGGGAGAGGATCTTCTACCTCTAGAATCCGACAGTCGTCATCATCATCATCCGACCAGTCTCGGACGCGAGCCTTACCCGTGACAGGAACTGAGCCGACATCAGGGATCGGCATGTTGTCTTCATTATCCAGATCCTCCGAGTCAGCCTCGACCCGGTCGCACCCCATTTGGAGGCGGGATTTGATCCGTCCTCCTTCTTTTGCCGCGCGAATCTCTGAATGGTGGAAACAGAGAAAGTTTAAGGCCAAGTGTAAAAGGGGAACCGACATAAGAGTTTACGTCGGCGGAAGGTATATGTCAATTCAAGTTACTTACCTGGGGCGGAAGGTTGTTCCGGTGTGAGGTCTTTTCCCCACTCCCACTCCACCGTCATCCTCGTCCGGGCTATGGCCTTGACCCGCTGCCGGATCTGGGCCTTGTTCAGCTCGACGGTGCTTATCCGGGTCGGATCAAGAGGGCCACTCATGTGGCAAATCTGTGGACTCGGCGCTGAAGGNCGGCGCTGAAGGGGCGAGACCCGGCGGCTAATGAATGTCGCCAGCAGGTCGTCAGCAGTCAATCCTTCTCCTCGGAGTTGCTCCATGACTTCGTGGATCTGGTTGACCTCACCTCTTGGTCGGTTGGATTGTACCCCCAATTGAGTTGCGCTGTAGGGGGGCCGATGACGAAATTCGGCAGGTTAATCAGGTCGACGTTGGTCGAATTCTTGACATAGAAAGAAGGAGCACTGCCATTTCTGGCATGACTCCAAGCCGTTGATCCGGGAAAGATTGAGCCGCGCCGAGGTGTGACCGTGGCGGCCCCACACTGGGTCATCATCTTGGGGGCGGCCAGGTCAGCAGGATTCGGAATAACCTACTTCCGGAAGGAGAAATACTTGGACCACGTGCGGACGGTGGCCTTGAGACCGAGATAGCCCTCGGTGAAGGAGACGAAGGAGGATAAGGTGGTGATGGCATTTGCTGGTAAGTGATGAGGTTGGAGACCGAAACTGTCGAGAAGTTTTGGAAGAACACGCTGGCGGGTAATCCGAATCCCCGCTCGAAGTGCGCGACGAAGACGACATGTTCGTCTTCCTTGAGACTCGGGCGTTGTCTCGGTGCCTGGCATTCGGCACTCTACTCTGGGCGGGATCCGTCGCGTCCAGACTAGCCAATCTAACTCGGCTTTTCCGACATCGGAACCTTCCCAGGAGGCCTGAGTGGATCCCTCCACTGTGTTTTCTTCGACCGAGTCGATCACCTCGAGGGCGGCGTCGTCCGACATATCGGCGAGGGATGCCGAGATCTGCAAAAAGGTTCGTCGGCGGTGAGCAATGTGTGCCGTGGTAAAAACAAAAAGAAAAGGGGAAGAAAATATGCGAAGAGGTGAGCAAGTCCTAGATCCAGGAGAGAGGCGAAGAGGAAGAAAGGAAGCGCTACGGCGGCTAGTCCGCCGGCGACGTGCCACAACCGCGGCGGTGAGGTCACCGGCGGCGCGCGATGCGGCGCAGCGATGATGAAGCATGATGAACTAGAAAGAAATAGAGAGAGAAGAAGAAACAGAGAGAAGAAGAAATAGAGAGAAGAAGAAAAACTTACCGCTGCAATGTGCTAGTGCGGCGGCGGCGAGGGATGCAACCACAGCGTCCTGCGCGTCGTCCGGCGGCGGCTCGTCGGCGTGCGTGAATCCGTGCGGCGGCGGCAAGTCCCGGGCTCTGCGTGCACTGGAGAGCGAGGAGAACGAGGAGGCGAGGAAGAAGAAGAATGAGTGCGGAGGGGAGAACCGTACCCTCTCCCTACTATTTATTTACGGCGGAGGAGATCGTGGGTGCGCGATCCGCTGCGCACGATCTCGTAACGGACGGGAGTTACGTCCACACGATCTTTACCACGATTCCCGCTGCGGCTTAACTGCCGCACGATCGGCCGCACGATGGGCCACAGGAGGCCAACGGTCTAAGGGTGATACACGCGATCGGGGCGAGACTCGAGGCGACGCACGGCGGAGTGGTCAAGGGTGCACTCAAGTGCTTACGTGGGCACAGTGGCCGAGACGACCGACGTCACACAGGTGGCACGCATGCCTGTGGCACGTCCATCCGTGCGTAAAGACCGAGGCGTCAAGCAGAGATGCTCTGCCACGTAGGTGAACCGATAACTCGGAGGAACCAAGGGGTTTTCCCCGTAAGTCGGGACAATCCGACATAAGATGAGATACCATGTTGGGATGCAAAGTGCTTTCCGACATACGAGTTTCGCCGGCATGTGTTATGTCGGTGATTAACTAAGGATGCTGGTTTTCGGGTAAACCTGCCGTGGCCCTTCATCCGAGGCTGCAGGACCACGCCAGCTTCGGGGACTAATGTCGGGGGGCAACCCCGGATATGGGCAAGATGCCGATATATGGGTTGACTCGGAGTTGACCGGATCACTGAAACCGACATAACTGTACCGGCATACTCAGAGTTGACTGGGTCAAGGCTAATCGACATATCTGTATGTCGGCCCATGCGAGTTATATGTCGGATCTTTCTCTGTTCTTCTTGTGTGCAGGGAAGGCGAAACCGAGTTACAAGGAATTCAGCATGCCTATGTCGGATAAGGAAGATACCTTGGACCGTGGTCAAGGCTCACGTCTTGTCCCTACTATCACGGGGCAGGTGCCGAGCCACTTGCACGATGGGACGAGTCCACTTGGTCTGAATGACATGCCTCCACGCCGCTGACCGAAGCGGTACCAGGGAGCAGTGCGCCGGAGGAGATAGATGGGACGTGCCACGGCGCGGTGACGGAAGCAGTCAGAGGACCGGGCATGGCTACAGTCCGGGCTATGCCATCACTGATGTCAGCCCTAACTTGTACCCTGGGCTTCCCTTTATAAGGAGCACCAGGGACTCCTCTTACGACGACGCTTGCACGAATACTTGCCTCACGCATATACGCTTAAGCCTTTCTTTCCTAGCCAGTAGAGAACCAACAAGCGGCCCCGAGACTCGGTTGAGGCCCAGACCGTGCTGCTCTTCCATCACAGCTCAAGGAGCAAGCTTGTAAATCAGTGATAGTCCATATATATCAATCATATAGGCAGGAGTAGGGGTGTTATCTCCTCACGAGAGCCCCGAACCTAGGTAAAACCGTGTGTTTTGTGTTCTTTGTGTGCGTGTTCGTGTGCGCAAGCCCTCCCCGGGTGCCTCCAGCGTCCATCGGCCCCACAAATCAAGCCATCCTATGGCATCTGCCGTGACACCACCACGACAATTTCCTTTTCACCTGGAGGATCATGTAGTCCTCTGGTTTATTAGTCAATTTCGGTGAAGAAACTGTGTCATTGCTTGCTTTTCCAAAAAAAAATAAGAACTATGTTTCTGATAAAAACGCAAGGTTCTAACATGGACATAGTTTGTCTTCCTATACGATATTATGCCTTATTCCTCTGCGCTAAATATGAAATATGCAGGTGCTTTTCTTCCTGTTTAAAAATACACAGATAGTGTAGTCATTATTATATGTTTGGTTTTGTAGCTTTATATCTGGAAAATTCAACTAGAAGTCAACATGTTCAGCTTTTTACCGGTTCCATCTGTGGTTAGGGTTGTGCGATGTCCACTACATTTGTCAGCGGATCTTGTGTGTGTTTTCTGTTATTTCGCGTTTCCATGCCCTCTTATTTGTGACCGCTCAATGGTTTATGTCAGTTGGTTCATTAGGTGAATGCAATTTGTATTTTCCCTTGCTTATGACATAATTTGTTCATATATGCAGATGTCGATCAGCAATGGAAGCAAGTACTATAATGTTTTTGTGCATGTGTGAAGATTGTGGGTGAGGCACTGAAAATGGACCTATAAACATACGGCCATGGGCTTAGCTCACAGGTAATGTACTTGTCATAGTAATTTTACATCATTGTAGTACACTTGTGACCTGACATCCTCCACGTACTCTTTGTGACCTTGTCTTTCCGTGTCTAGGGTAACCACGTGTAATCTTTGAAGGAAAGGTCTATGAGATCAGCAGATTCATGATGTATCCAAGAAATAGCAGTTTCAGACCAGTTAAGCTTGTCGGTTGATTAATTTTGTCGTTACACATCTATTGAAGAAAGGTTCAGACCAGCTAAGCTCGCCGTTTAGAGGTTGACCATTCATCTCTTAATTTTATAGTGACTCTGTATACCACTGTGAGGCTGCTTTATTAGTCCGGCCATATATATTTTGTCGTGTATGATTGGCAATCTGTAATGTCCAGTCTGCTATATATTTCTTACTTGTGTTCTGAGGTATTCATCTCTGAGTTTGAGACAAGATAATGTTGTTTATTTAAGATGGTCAAATTGAGAAGAAATACATTACGCTGTTTGATAGGGGCATAATCTTTTAAATGATATGTGTGTACTTTACCCTTGAATTCTAATAAATACTAATTGATTTATCCTTTATATTTGTTTTTCCAAAGACCATGGGTAAGACGAACAAAATAGTACAAAGATCATAGTAGTTCATGGCATTGCTCAGCCTTTGTTTCAAAATCTTAGTAGTTTAGCGTCAAAATCTTCAGAACTATAGCTTTTTTGCTGATGTAGGCATTGCTCAACCCTTTTCAATTCCGTAGTCAGTACTACTTCTACCTTATGATGCCTAATTATGATAACTTGGTGCCAAAATAATCATAGGAATGTGATTCTGTTACACATCGACTATTTTGTTTTCACCTTTTTTCTAGAATGTATTAGGTTTCATTTTTCAGTGAGTTAAATTGTTGCCTGTGTTTCAATTCCATAGTTGAGGCACTCACCTTGAGATCGCCCCAACTTGAGTACCTTCTGCTAGCCAATTATGGAATTTTTTGCTGCCTGCCTATGTTGGATAAAGTTTTTATTGTAGTATGTATTCCTTCCCTTTTATCTAATTATGGTATGAAAAGATTTTGTCCAAAAGTCTCAATGTGTGTATTGTTAACATTTTATATAGCTTATATTACCGCCTTCGATATTAACCATCTTAGTAAGGCAAACTATTTTTTGGAAACATACTTGCTGTTGTTTCATTCCACACAACTACTCTCGATTAATTCCAAACTTTGTTCCTGCATAATAGACTTATTTTGCATGCAGTCTGTGTGCGTGGCCTCCTCCCGGCAAGTTGTGGTTTGATATTTTGGTTCCGCCGTCGTCTAGGTCTTGGTTGCAGTGTTGTTGAGACCAACCGTCTCAGCCTTTTGGAATCGTTATTAGTTATATGAAACTCATCATATGTTTGATCATGCTTCCCTATCCACTTTCGATGAGTACACTGATTAGAACTTATGTATTTAGTACGGCTTTCATCTGTGTATATATATTATGTGCACCTAAGTGCAACTCTCCTCGAGCCATCTTATGTTATGTTAGTGTGGTATGAATCTCTGGATTACTATCCCGGGTGTTTCACCATTGCTTTGTTTTCCCTATTTCTAATGTTAATTGTTGTTTTTATTTGAACTTCGAGATATGCCCTACTTTTCTTCTATAAATGACAGTGTGATCTGTGCTCGATCAAGATATATCACACATATCCGCTTGACTATGATATTAATATTTTTTTAGCTTATACTTTAGGATATTAACCATCTCCTTAATAATCTGTATAAAATATAAAAACCACGAGCAAAAAATTAAAAGAACCAAAAAATGCCGAGCGGCAAGCCGCGCCGTTCGAATCTAGTTTAGAACAGACATGAGAAGTTTGTTTTCACGTCAATGTTGTAGATCGGAGCGAGTATATGATTTCCCAAAATTAATGGACATAACAAATATATGATCTCGTTCAGTTAACTAAAAAAGTTCATGCAACGTTTCAGATCTAAGATTGATAAAAATTGCAGATCCTCTTCTATAGTACATGTAGATATTATCTAAAGACTTCCTTTTCTAAAACCCTAGATGCGATCGTGGTAACAAAAATGATCTAATGTCGCTAAAACCCTAGATGCGATCGTGTAAATTAATAGAACGTACGTAAACCTAAATTCTTACGCATGTAGTTCTTAACATCACGTACCCTAGTCTAACAACTGGCAACGATCGATCTAGTGTGTACTGAAATGTGGGCTAGATTTATCACCTTGGCGTTTCTGAATGACCTTCTTCGGTGTAGATTTGGGAGGATCGCGAGCCTTGGGTGGTTTTCGGGGACCGGTCATGGCGGCCGCCGGATAGCCTGCCGGCGAGAGGGTAGGAACTGCCGGCGAAGAGAGTGGATCTGGCGAGGTAGAGAGCGATGAGGGAGGGAATGAATTTGTACGTGGCAATTAACGGGGAACGGAATTAAGGGGGTTGGGTAGCACGGAATTAAGGGAAGTTGAATTGCCGGGTAAGAGGTGGAGGGAAGAAGGAAATTTTGAAAGAAAAAAAGTACATTTTTAAATTATTTTTTGTCATATATAATACCAAAAGATTATCTGAGTCATTAAAAGTTAAAAACTATATATGCACTGTTCCGAAAATCATGTTAATAATAGGGGACAACCAAATTGCACAGGTTTTGTTCAAATTTATGTGTCAAAGTTTCATTTATGAGTTCATATTGTTAAAAATGGTGAAACCTTGTGTTATGACATGAATGAACACCAAAACTTGCAAGTAAATGTGTGGCTTGTGATTCAACACATTGGTTCTTTGGTTGGTTTTTTTAAACGTATTAAAAATTATGGGACCACAAATGGAAAAGGGTTAATTTTGAATGATAAAGGCTAGAAAATAATTTGAATGAAGCACAATTGGAAAAGGGTCCAACGAAGTTGAATCTAGAGGTCAACCTTTTTTGTGTGTGCTTACATAACTTCCCATGGTCATTTAAAATATTTTTTAGCAACTTTAGGTGTGCCTACCATTAATTTTGAATGAAAAAAGGCTAGAAAATCTCATTTGAATGAAGCACATTTGGAAAAGGGTACAAGGAAGTTGAATCTAGAGGTCAAAGTTTTTGTGTGTGCTTACATAGCCTTAATAACTTCCCATGGTCATTTACAATAATTTTTTGCAACTATAGGTGTGCCTACCATTATTTTTGAAAGAAAAACCAAGAAAATCATTTGAATGAAGCACAATTGGAAAAGGGTCCAAGGAAGTTGAATCTAGAGGTCAGACTTTTTGTGTGTGCTTACATAGCCTTAATAACTTCCCATGGTTATTTACAATAATTTTTTGCAACTTTTGGTGTGCCTACCATTAATTTTGAAAGAAAAACCAAGAAAATCATTTGAATGAAGCACAATTGGAAAAGGGTCCAAGGAAGTTGAATCTAGAGGTAAAATTTTTGTGTGTGCTTACATAGCCTTAATAACTTCCCATGGTCATTTACAATAATTTTTTCCAACTTTTGGTGTGCCTACCATTAATTTTGAAAGAAAAACCAAGAAAATCATTTGAATGAAGCACAATTGGAAAAGGGTCCAAGGAAGTTGAATCTAGAGGTAAAAAAATTTGTGTGTGCTTACATAGCCTTAATAACTTCCCATGGTCATTTACAATAATTTTTTGCAACTTTAGGTGTGCCTACCATTAATTTTGAAAGAAAAACCAAGAAAATCAATTGAATGAAGCACAATTAGAAAAGGGTCCAAGGAAGTTGAATCTAGAGGTCAATCTTTTTGTGTGTGCTTACATAGCCTTAATAACTTCCCATGGTCATTTACAATAATTTTTTGCAACTTTAGGTGTGCCTAACATTAATTTTGAATGAAAAAAGGCTAGAAAATCTCATTTGAATGAAGCACAATTGGAAAAGGGTCCAAGGAAGTTGAATCTAGAGGTCAACCTTTTTTGTGTGTGCTTACATAGCCTTAATAACTTCCCATGGTTATTTACAATAATTTTTTGCAACTTTTGGTGTGCCTACCATTAATTTTGAAAGAAAAACCAAGAAAATCAATTGAATGAAGCACAATTAGAAAAGGGTCCAAGGAAGTTGAATCTAGAGGTCAATCTTTTTGTGTGTGCTTACATAGCCTTAATAACTTCCCATGGTCATTTACAATAATTTTTTGCAGCTTTAGGTGTGCCTAACATTAATTTTGAATGAAAAAAGGCTAGAAAATCTCATTTGAATGAAGCACAATTGCAAAAGGGTCCAAGGAAGTTGAATCTAGAGGTCAATCTTTTTGTGTGTGCTTACATAGCCTTAATAACTTCCCATGCTCATTTACAATAATTTTTTGCAACTTTAGGTGTGCCTACCATTAATTTTGAAAGAAAAACCAAGAAAATCATTTGAATGAAGCACAATTGGAAAATGGTCCAAGGAAGTTGAATCTAGAGGTCAAACTTTTTTGTGTGTGCTTACATAACTTCCCATGGTCATTTAAAATATTTTTAGCAACTTTAGGTGTGCCTACCATTAATTTTGAATGGAAAAAGGCTAGAAAATCTCATTTGAATGAAGCACAATTGGAAAAGGGTACAAGGGAGTTGAATCTAGAGGTCAAACTTTTTGTGTGTGCTTACATAGCCTTAATAACTTCCCATGGTCATTTAATATAATTGTTTGCAACTTTAGGTGTGCTTACCATTAATTTTGAAAGAAAAACCAAGAAAATCATTTGAATGAAGCACAATTGGAAAAGGGTCCAAGGAAGTTGAATCTAGAGGTCAATCTTTTTGTGTGTGCTTACATAGCCTTAATAACTTCCCATGGTCATTTACAATAATTTTTTGCAACTTTAGGTGTGCCTACCATTAATTTTGAAAGAAAAACCAAGAAAATCATTTGAATGAAGCACAATTTTTAAAATGGTCCAAGGAAGTTGAATCTAGAGGTCAAACTTTTTTGTGTGTGCTTACATAACTTCCCATGGTCATTTAAAATATTTTTTAGCAACTTTAGGTGTGCCTACCATTAATTTTGAATGAAAAAAGGCTAGAAAATCTCATTTGAATGAAGCACAATTGGAAAAGGGTACAAGGAAGTTGAATCTAGAGGTCAAACTTTTTGTGTGTGCTTACATAGCCTTAATAACTTCCCATGGTCATTTACAATAATTTTTTGCAACTTTAGGTGTGCCTACCATTAATTTTGAAAGAAAAACCAAGAAAATCAATTGAATGAAGCACAATTAGAAAAGGGTCCAAGAAAGTTGAATCTAGAGGTCAATCTTTTTGTGTGTGCTTACATAGCCTTAATAACTTCCCATGGTCATTTACAATAATTTTTTGCAGCTTTAGGTGTGCCTACCATTAATTTTGAAAGAAAAACCAAGAAAATCATTTGAATGAAGCACAATTGGAAAAGGGTCCAAGGAAGTTGAATCTAGAGGTCAAACTTTTTTGTGTGTGCTTACATAACTTCCCATGGTCATTTAAAATATTTTTTAGCAACTTTAGGTGTGCCTACCATTAATTTTGAATGAAAAAAGGCTAGAAAATCTCATTTGAATGAAGCACAATTGGAAAAGGGTACAAGGAAGTTGAATCTAGAGGTCAAACTTTTTGTGTGTGCTTACATAGCCTTAATAACTTCCCATGGTCATTTAATATAATTTTTTGCAACTTTAGGTGTGCCTACCATTAATTTTGAAAGAAAAACCAAGAAAATCATTTGAATGAAGCACAATTGGAAAAGGGTCCAAGGAAGTTGAATCTAGAGGTCAATCTTTTTGTGTGTGCTTACATAGCCTTAATAACTTCCCATGGTCATTTACAATAATTTTTTGCAACTTTAGGTGTGCCTACCATTAATTTTGAAAGAAAAACCAAGAAAATCATTTGAATGAAGCACAATTGGAAAATGGTCCAAGGAAGTTGAATCTAGAGGTCAAACTTTTTTGTGTGTGCTTACATAACTTCCCATGGTCATTTAAAATATTTTTTAGCAACTTTAGGTGTGCCTACCATTAATTTTGAATGAAAAAAGGCTAGAAAATCTCATTTGAATGAAGCACAATTGCAAAAGGGTCCAAGGAAGTTGAATCTAGAGGTCAATCTTTTTGTGTGTGCTTACATAGCCTTAATAACTTCCCATGCTCATTTACAATAATTTTTTGCAACTTTAGGTGTGCCTACCATTAATTTTGAAAGAAAAACCAAGAAAATCATTTGAATGAAGCACAATTGGAAAATGGTCCAAGGAAGTTGAATCTAGAGGTCAAACTTTTTTGTGTGTGCTTACATAACTTCCCATGGTCATTTAAAATATTTTTTAGCAACTTTAGGTGTGCCTACCATTAATTTTGAATGAAAAAAGGCTAGAAAATCTCATTTGAATGAAGCACAATTGGAAAAGGGTACAAGGAAGTTGAATCTAGAGGTCAAACTTTTTGTGTGTGCTTACATAGCCTTAATAACTTCCCATGGTCATTTACAATAATTTTTTGCAACTTTAGGTGTGCCTACCATTAATTTTGAAAGAAAACCAAGAAAATCATTTGAATGAAGCACAATTGGAAAAGGGTCCAAGGAAGTTGAATCTAGAGGTCAATCTTTTTGTGTGTGCTTACATAGCCTTAATAACTCCCCATGGTCATTTACAATAATTTTTTGCAACTTTTGGTGTGCCTACCATTAATTTTGAAAGAAAAACCAAGAAAATCATTTGAATGAAGGACAATTGGAAAGGGGTCCAAGGAAGTTGAATCTAGAGGTCAATCTCTTTGTGTGTGCTTACATAGCCTTAATAACTTCCCATGGTCATTTACAATAATTTTTTGCAACTTTAGGTGTGCCTACCATTAATTTTGAAAGAAAAACAAAGAAAATCATTTGAATGAAGCACAATTGGAAAAGGGTCCAAGGAAGTTGAATCTAGAGGTCAACCTTTTTTGTGTGTGCTTACATAACTTCCCATGGTCATTTAAAATATTTTTTAGCAACTTTAGGTGTGCCCCATTAATTTGAATGAAAAAAGGCTAGAAAATCTCATTTGAATGAAGCACAATTGGAAAAGGGTCCAAGGAAGTTGAATCTAGAGGTCAACCTTTTTTGTGTGTGCTTACATAGCCTTAATAACTTCGCATGGTCATTTAAAATAATTTTTTGCAACTGCAGGTGTGCCTACCATTAATTTTGAAAGAAAAACCAAGAAAATCATTTGAATGAAGCACAATTGGAAAAGGGTCCAAGGAAGTTGAATCTAGAGGTCAATATTTTTCTGTGTGCTTACATAGCCTTAATAACTTCCCATGGTCATTTACAATAATTTTTTCCAACTTTTGGTGTGCCTACCATTAATTTTGAAAGAAAAACCAAGAAAATCATTTGAATGAAGCACAATTGGAAAAGGGTCCAAGGAAGTTGAATCTAGAGGTCAAACTTTTTTGTGTGTGCTTACATGGCCTTAATAACTTCCCATGGTCATTTACAATAATTTTTACATTGGAAAAGGGTCCAATGAAAATGAACTGCTTACATTGTACTGAAACTGCTAACAAAAGTATCAGAGCTACCGGTACATAAACAGGGAGCGCTTGCTGCCGCTCACCACTTGCTATGAGTCTTAGTACTAAACTATTTACACAAAATCATCCACACATACTAGTTATGTTCAGGCAACTACATATTAACATGGACCGCTTGATGCGGCTCATCACTTCGTGCCGATCGCAAACTGTGTATCGGACGACACGTCAGGCTTCCACCCGTCTGCCTCATTCAACCCCCAGTCGTTGGACTGCCCCTCTATCGAAGTGCTGCCACCTCTCCATGGTGCATCAGGATCTGCCCACGCTGAACGCTTTCTGTTGCGCTGTGCTTCTGCTATGGCATGCACACAACTAGGACAATACTCTGCTTTTGGTTGAGGAGGCTTTGGTTCTTTTGGCATTAGGTGTCGTTGCCCCTTCATGAAATCGGTGATCTTACGGTACAACTCATAGGAAACAAAGCCATCAATAGCAGCATAGTGGATGTTAATGTCATCAAGTGGCTGCTTCTCCCAAAAGTCATGCTGCTCCTTTGGGAAGTTGTTCTTCATGTCCTGGTAGGAGTCGTCGATGAGAATGGATGCCATCACACTCATTCCAGTCCTGTAACGGCCTTCATACTGGAACAAATCTTGCAAATCAATATGGAACTCATCTGGAATTTTAATGGACCAGGATCTCATCATCGCTCTCTTGTCACCCCTTTTGTCGACGCTAGCAAATTTGATATTTGATGAACACAGGAACTCGAATAGCACCGGACACACCATGCTACGCCTGCGGTTGGAAGATATTAGTAATGGTAAATTTGCAGAATGTAAATGTAATTAACAATCAAATTGTAATAACTAGTTGTTCTCGGATCAATATGTACAACAATGAAAAAATATTTGAAGGAAATACATAATGTACTTGTCATATGAATCTTAGTAAGGTAGTACTTATAATTTTTTTTTGAAAAATACATGCAAAAGACATTTAATCAAAAACTAGTACCATCAATTATGATAACAAGACTATAAGAAGAAATATTTGAAAGGTTTAATACCCATAGTACTAGTTATCCGATGAACAATACGGTTAATATATTTGATAAATAAATGAAGTAGTACTTCACATGTTATGATACCGAATCAGAAATAAATGAAAGCAGTATTTAAATGCAATCTAAATACCCCAAGGAAAAACTATGTAGTAGATCCTATACTACTGTACGTACTGGATCGGAAGAACTAAACCTAAGTATGAACTATGAAACAAAACCCGCAATCCTAAATCTGTACTAGATCGTATATATGTCCATACCTAGGCAGTTGGAAGACCAATACGTGGCGGCGCAGTGCAAGTTGAATCACAGCCACCTCTTCCTCGTAGTCGGCGTAATCGGCGATGTACTCGAAGTCGAGGCCGAGGAACTTGTCCGCCTCTTTTTCAAGCATACGACGGAACATCGCGGTATTTTCCTCCACCACTTCGACATTGTTGGTGTACGTGATCTCGATTTCGGTCGTCCCATGGGTGACTTCGGTCATCTTTTTCGTGAAGATCTCGACGTCTTCCATGGCGGCGTTGGAGGTGGAAGGGGATAAACAGAGCGGAGAGAAACAGGGGCAGGGGAGAAACAAGAGCGCAGAGAAACGAGGGGACTAGATTTCGGTGGAAGTTGGGGCGGCAGGGCATAACTTGGCAACCGTTACGTGTACCCCGGTAAATCGTAAGGTCACTGACGGTGGACCTAATATGTGAGATTCGCGAGAGGGTTTTTTACCCTGTCACCTCAACTTTACACGGAACTTATTAATCCCCTACGCGGTGCTTCTCCAGAATACCAACCGCAATTAACTCCACTATCCATCTTCAGCTCCAGGCCGAAGGGCGGCTAGCGCCGACGCCGTCCATCGGTGACCCTACCCATCTCTCGCCGTCCTCGTCCCCCTCTAATCATCCTCGTCGCTAACCCTAGAACCTCCTTGCCTTTCGCAATCTCATTGAAGAGGCATTTTCATCTGTGTTGCTAGGATGGCTCCGCCGGTAAGAAATATTCTCTCAATCCATGGAATACTACTTGTTTTCGATTGATAAATGATCTCCTCATTTCGATTTGTAGTGTCCTACTTGTTTCGACCAGAAGGGGTTGTGCCCTCGTGGAAATCGGATGAAGAATTTTTTTGTGCTAACCCTGCAAGAGGGTTTTCAGGAGACGACCGTAATACAGTTTTCCAATTACTTGATTTTTTAAAAATCCTGATCATGTTTGCAACATAAGATCTGAAGATGATTCCACTCACCAATCATGCTGCTGACATGTAGATCTTGTTGTATTTACAGTTTCACTGTGTTGTATTCCCCAGTTGTAGTACTCACTGTCATTTAGTAGTGAGAAGTCGATTTGTTGCTATTGTGGACTACAAATTAAAAATAGCAGTGTTGTTCACTTGATAAACGAGGAGTTTGTTTGCTCTGTTCAAATGATATATACTTACATGTAATTCTTAAAGTCTGTAGGTGGGTATGTGTGATTTTACAACACATGCCTTTGTTTGGTGGCTGCAGTGTGCAATAATGTTGTCTCATCTATTTATAGAAATTAGTACACGCTCTTCTAGTTTTGTGGGACACCTGATTTATTTTACTACTTATAGTTAGGTTTGTGCATACTAATGTTTATGAATATCCAGTGAATTAGATAATACTTAATAAATAAATGCATTAATTAGGTATTATTAATATGGCTAATAATGTACTCCCTCCGTCCTAGTTTATAGGACTCAATAGGCAAATATCTTGGACCAAGGTGGTTTTTTATTGGGGCTCAATTCTTCCATGCATTGGTAGAGAGAGTAACCATCCAATAACTGAAGGGGAATTAATGCAAATGGGTCTTAGAGGTGGGGGGATTTTGGGACTGCATGGTTTTAGAGATGGGTCTTATAATCTAGGACGGAGGGAGTAGTGATGTACATGACAACTAGATATGGCACTGATGAATATTACTTTGTTTCGGTTCATCCCATGCTACAGCAAGGCTTATTTCCTTATGAAATACACCGTATCAAAGATTCACAATACAATGTTGTATGCAAATCTGACAACCAATGAAGGATTTTCATTCTCTGTTAAAGTTACCAACAATACTGATGCAACTTATTTGAGTGGACGAGTTTGGAATGAATTTATTAGAGTCTACGGGCTAGAAGTTGGACAAGAGATATATTTCACTATTGGCGACTATGGTCCTGATACTCGTGTCACCACTGGAAATTACCCAAACTTCCATCCAAGTAAGATTTGTACTACATATTTCTTTCTTACTTTGCTTGCTAGTTGATACTTGTGTAATATAATTTGTTACATGCAATCTCCTCCAACATGTTTAAATCCCCTGGTAATTACAATCATGTGCACAAGTTAAGTTCATTTTGTAAAAACCTAAATTAGTACCCACATGCTAACTACAATTTATATGTGCTAAGAGGTCATATTAATTATATATTTTCTACTATGATTTTACAGTTTATTACCATTTGTCCCGTGACAAACGGGACATCGTTGACTCCATCACTGCCATTGATGGAACTGAGATAAATTGGAGGATGATGGAGAGAGTCATACAACATGTGGACAATCTTGACTTCCTTGTGGCACGTCATGAAGCTGGGATATATGGAGAAGGAACAGTTGTTGCAATGATGCATACCCTCAACTGGACAAATAGTATCAATGAGAACAAGCACCTGGTAATACTTAATATCCACTTTTCTACAACCTATAGTTTGTTGTCATCATATATTGTTAGCTCTTGTCATTACAATGTAGATGTGAAATATTGTTCGTATAGTTGATTCAAAGATTTGTTGTTGCAACAGAAATTCCCACGCCGTCTTGTCCCCGAAGGAATGCATGAATATGGTGACATCACCATTGTGTGTCATCCCTACACTAAGGTGACTGGGTCATACACCATTTCTGCTGATGATGGACGTCTCTGCATCACTGGATGGAAGAAATTCATGGAGGAAGAACATTTTCTGCAAATGGGTGACAAGATGTTGTTCTTGCTCTTCGTAGCAAATGCAAGGGCTTTCCTGTTGGTGATGCTCATATGTCTTAGAATGCACTCATTTTAGTCGTTTTATCCACGGATCTAGTGTCAAGACTCTATATGCATGGTGAACTAATGGATACATGCATTACGATGTGTTATGAAATAGATGTGTTTTCTTCTGAACTAAATTATGTTTGATTATCAGTTCATATTTCTATTTGCATGGTCCATTATGGTGTCACGTACGCTTGTCACATTTCATTGCATAAATCATGAATTATATCAAGTACTCATAATGTTTCCAAATATATAAATGTTTGCATTACACAATCTAAAGATTCAAACATCACTGTCATTGTCTGAATTTATGTCCCCATCATCCCTACTATTGTCTGCCAAAGTGTCTTGTTCTTCATCTTCGCTCGTCTCTTGGTAAACATAGTTTGTGTCATCTTCCTCTTCTAGTCGACGCATAATGCCAGCATCAACATGTTCCGCATCGTCAGATCGGTCAGCATCCTCATCTTCCAACTCTACATCCTGGTCTTCACCATCAAGATTGATAAATATATGATCAGATGAACCCATCTCATCCTGGTACGCATCTTCATTACCTAAATATGCATCGTCATCGCCGCTTTCTTTTTCTGGAACATCATATACATGTCTGTGACTGAAAGTCTGGACAACTTTCCAAGGGTTCTCAAACTTTGTGTCATCCAAGTAGAAGCATGTTTCCGCTTGGCTTGCCAATATGAAGGGGGAAATCTTGTACCAAAGTGTGGAAGTATTAACGCTTTTAAAGTATCCATCATCTTTCATCTTAGAATTTCTGCTTGCAAGGTCAAACCAATCACAGCGAAACATGTAGACATATCTATCGCCGTGCTTGTTACTCCCATACTGCAACTCCAGAACTTCCTGCAGAACACCATAGAACTCACTTTCTTCTTCATCACCAAAAGATGCCTTTGTCATTACGCCAGAATTTTGAGTCCTTAGGTTCTTCTCACGAGTCACCGTTCGAAACCTAGCACCCTTTACATTGCAGCCAGAGTGTACCACTACACGTCTATCTGGCTCATCAGCAAGCAACTTCAAATCTTCAGATACATTATTCAACTGTCTCACGTGTTTTTAAACCATGCTGGGAACTCTTTCTGCAGCGCCTCGTCAATGGTATTCACACCCCTGTCCGTCAATTCTTCCCGGCAAACACTAGAAAAAATTACCAATCAAATTTCGCATCAACATTAAATTATGACTCATAAGATGAAGCAAACTTACTTCATATAACAGTGTGCCTTTTAACAATTGTTCAGCACATACCAAACCATTTTATCAAATTCCTTTTCAAAAAGTTTCAAAATGGACTTCCCAAACCCTTTCGCTCCGTCTGAAAAAATGTCCAACTCATCTGGACTAGCTTTTCGATGTTTATCTTGGTTCCTATCTTTTTTATGAAATATCGTTTCTGTGTCATCTTTGAAAAATCTGGAGCAAAAGGTTAAGCACCCATCAACGATGTAGCCCTCGGCAATTGAACCTTCTGGCCTAGCTTTGTTACGAATAGTAAACTTAAGGTAACCTAGTCTTCTCTCAATTGGATACATCCAACCGTACTGAACAGGACCCCTTAGAATAGCCTCATCAGGAAGATTCATAGCTAAGTGCACCATTACATCAAAAAAAGCAGGGGGGAATATTTTCTCTAGTTTGCAAAGAATTATAAGAATGTCAACCTTCAATCTTTCAAGCACATCAACTCTTAGGGTTTTGGCACACAACTCCCTGAAAAATCTCCCCAATTCTGCAATGGCCTCATACATATCATTTCCTGCAATTCCTCTAAGCCCAGCTGGCAAAACGCGCTGCAGAAGTATGTGGCAATCATGTGTCTTCATACCAGTCACTTTACCACCATCGATATCAACACATATTTTCCAGTTTGCACACTAACCATCTGGGAATCTAATTTTGGCCAAATATTTGCACAGTTGTTTCTTTTTGTCCATCACAAGAGTCCACGGTGCTGGGGGCTTCACATATTTTTCTCCCTGATCATCCATCCAATAATTCTTCCTAATGTTGAATTTCTTTAAATCAAGTCTAGAATTAATAGTGTCCTTATTCTCTCCCTCAATTTCAAGAAGTGTACCAAGGATATTGTCGCATATGTTCTTCTCAATGTGCATCACATCGAGGTTGTGGGCCAATTTCAGTTCTGACCAATATGGTAAATAATGTAAGCTGACCTTGAGATGCCAAGTTGGTTCATCTTGTGGAACACGCTTTCGCTTTCTCAAATTTGGATTTTTGCCTGGTTTAAAATCCTTAACCCTTTCTACCTTCTCCTTTATTTCTTCCACTGTGAACTTCCTTGGTGGTCCTCTCTCCTCAACGTTTCCATTAAAAAGTTTGCTTCTCCTATAAGGGTGATCCGTCCGAAGGAATCGATGATGGCCAATATATCCAATCTTATGTTTTAAAGACTCATAGCAAGGATCTTCGTCACAATGCATGCATGCGAAAAATCCTCTAGTACTACGCCCAGACATGGTGGCATATCCAGGATAATCATGAATCGACCAAAGGAACGCAGCATGCAATTCAAATTATCTATTTGTGCATGCATCATACGTGTCCACACCTTTCCATAACAGCATCATATCTTTTATATGTGGCTGCATAAATACATGAAAATCCTTCTCGGGTGAGTACTTTCCCGGGATTAGCAACGACATCATGAAGTTGGATTGATGCATGCACATCCATGGTGGGAAGTTGTACGGTATGACAAAAACAGGCCACATACTATATGCATTTGACATACTCCCAAAGGGATTGAATCCATCTGTGGAAAATCCTAGCTTTATGTTACGAGGATCTTTAGCAAACTAATCAAACTTTTCGTCAAAGTGCTTCTAAGCCTCACCGTCTGCTGGGTTCCTCAGAACATTTTTCTCAGCAACCCTCTTCTCTTTGTGCCACCTTGTGTGCGTTGATATTTCCTCTTTAACAAAATATCTCTGTAAACGCAGAATTATCGGAAAATACCGAAGCACCTTATGAGGAACCTTCTTTTTTCCACTTGGATCTTTCCATCTTGATATTCGACACACAGGACAATGTGTATTGTCCTTGTGCTCTCCCTAGAAAAGAGCACAATCCAACTTGCAAACATGAATTGTCTCATAACCAAGCCCAACATCTGAAAGTACACTTTTTGCATCAGCATAAGATTTTGGAAAGTTCACCTTTGGCAAAGCTGTACATAACATCTCAAGTAGTAGATCAAATCCTCTATTTGTGATCCGGTTGTATGATTTCACATGAAGTAGCCTTATAATGAAGGTCAACCTAGTGAAAGTGTCGCATCCCTCATGAAGCTCCTTCTTTGCTTCTTCTACTAATTTGGCATATAAATTTCCCTTGCTAGGACCTTGTTGTCCAGACATATGCAGATCATCTACCATATCATATGCATCGTCAACATAACTATTTTCAACATAATTATCTTCAGTTTCTTCCTCAAAATCAGCATCGTCGTCGCTTTGATACGCATCATCATGGGTACTATGGCTTTGCTGATCACTAAAATTCTCCCCATGAAAAATCCACCTACTATAGGTAATGGACTGATGCATGTAAAATGCATACATGAACTATGCACTATAATACTTGTATTCCATTCATATTTGCATCATATAAGGGGTATATTACTGTTATTTAATGATTTTTGGTAATTAATAATGATTTCCCCTTTTTATGGAATTAATCCTGCGCAGGCAGAAAACCCCTATTTCTTTCCTTATTTATTTCAGGGCCTTAACGAAGTCATAATGAGCTGCAAATTTACGGGGATCATTATTTTGGAAAGAGGAAGACCTAGGAGTGAAGTAAGCAAGAAAATGTGTGGCACCCCGATCCGGAGATCGAGTTACCCCATATATCAGTCCCAGGAGCACTGAATATATGACAACTTGATAACAGAACATAACCACTTTATTAAGGGGGGGTCGGGAACCGACGATGGATTACAAGGGTCTCATTACAAGGCTGCGCCCTAGCGCCCACAACAGTTTGTACATTATTTATCGAACATGACTTCATCAGAGGGCGTCAGCGGATTGGCGGAAGCGTGCGACAAAGAGGGCCTAACTCCACGGGGCTCTGCCTGGATACCGGGTCTAGTTCTCGTACAAGGGGTACTCGGTGACGGGGGTAGGAGGATCTGGCCACATGAAAAGCCAGGTGAGTACATGGAATGTACTCGCAAGACATCAATCCTCAATCAACCGTAACCAACGGTCCTATATGGCATGGCATGGGTGCAGGTGCGAGTCCAAGCTTAACGGTTGGACTTAACTTACCTACTTACCTGTGACGAAAACCGTGGCTTATGAGAACGAGTCTCATTTCCACACAATAACATTCTCAACACTTAGGTTCTCAAGTTTGACCAACTCTGGTCCAACCCGAGCTCAGCTTTTGACCAACTATGGTCCACCTCGAGGCTTAGCTTTGACCAACTATGGTCCACGTTTCTGCTCATTCAGCTTTGGCCAACTCTGACTGCTTAGTGAATTTATTTCTCCGTGTTCGACTGGACTGACTCTAGTGTGCCTGGACCCAACACCACCTTAGGTAGGAACAATACTAGATTCTAGATTTGACACTCTCGAGAGGTTGCAACTTTTATCCACATGTTGGGGTCTAAGCTTGTACAGCCGGTACCTGCCGCACAAACCTATTCCCCCGTAGCCGTCCGCTCTACCAAGACACTCCTTGTATAGCTACCGACTTACCACTCGGGCTAAGTCTTATGACGAAGTGAATCCGGCACGTCCCCAACTCATGAGCAACGCCTAGCTCCGGAACCTTCACAAGACTAGCCCCGACCACAACTATGCAGTATCCGACTAGACTTGCCAAGTGGGTAGCATCAAAAGAGGTTCGATAGGCTACTAAGCTACGGTCTTCCCATTTCAACGACGCATGGTTGTGCGGGTGTGTTTGGCGAGTGGCACTATAAGACTCAATCTAGTCGACGGAGGTGGTTATCTTTTTAGTCAATTTTATTCTCAACCACAAGACAGCAACAAACGTTAGTCCACAAGATATACATGAGCATAAAATAACCACATAGCAGTTTAGTAAGGTAAAGTAAGGTCAACCGGGCGAGGACGGAGATGTCTCCGGCCAGTAGCAGCCACGGGTCGAGTAAGAAATGAAAATGACAAAATCAACCGGGCGAGGACGGAGATATCTCCAGCCAGTTGCAGCCACGGGTTGAGTAAATAAATACGCACACCCCACTCTACGGAAAGTAGACGAGATTCAATCCACGTGGGCGGAGCCCGACATGTATTTAGTCGCCGGCCGGAACTCAACCCACACTTGATGGGTTTATCGTATTACAGAAAAGTAAAGTTACTTGGAATAATAGTACTGAAAGTAGGCGAGATTCAATCCACGCGGGCGGTGCCCAACATGTATTTAGTCGCCGGCCGGAACTCAACTCACGGAACATGAGTTTATCGTATTGCATGAAATAAAGGTGACAATAATAAATTGCATGAAATCATAAGCATGAAATATTAGCATAGGGGTGACATATGAGATGCAACTACCGCTCAATCAAGCATCAAATAAAAAATCGAGGACTTGGAACAGATGGTTGGGGGCTGATGGCTTGCCTTCCGTTGGGGGATCAACTTATCCTTCGATAAGTTGGTCGGAATCTATTAAAGAAATCAAAACTAGGCATTATAAACCTTCCAAAAGATACACAACAACTTCCCAAGCAAATGAGCTTCAAATATTTCAAAACCAGTGCCATTGGATAGAGAATTTCAAAACAAAGCTACTGCAAAAGGTTTCATAATTTTCTGATTATTTTTGAGGAAGATATACCCTTTCAAAGTTTGGCCTAAAATCTGCCATTTCAAAAACAGAGAAAATAAAAAAAAACAAAACGGTTGGTTTATGCTTAAAAGCCTGACTGCCGGGGCCCACCTGTCAATGGCCCACTTAACTGAACAGGTACGCGCGCAGAGAAAAGAAACAGAGGAACGGGGATCACCGTCTCCGGCAAACTCACCGGCGAGGTTCTCCGGCGGCCGTGGCGATAGGGAAGAGGGGGAGGGGAAGCAGGGAGGCTCGGGGAGGCAGGGTGCAGCTCGTCGGCGTGCTCACGGGTTGTGGGGAGGTTGGGAGCCGCAGCGGTGTCGTCGACCGAGGAGGCCGGCGGTGGTCGAAGATGAACACGACGATGTCGACCGCTATTTTCCCCGGCGAGGGTGGCTACGGGATCATGACACCGTAGGGAGGCTAGGGGTGGGTTTAATTTGGCAGAGGAGCTTTGTAGGCGACGAATTTGGCCAGAGCCTGAGTGGCTAGGTTATACTCGCCGGCGGCGATTGAGGCGGCTCTGGGTGCAATGGAGGGAGGGGCGGCTGCTGGAGGGGGAGGGAGAGGTGTGTGGCTTCGTGGCTGCTCGAGGGAGGCAGGGGTGGGCATTTTATAGCCTCCCGACGACGGTGGCCGTGGTGAGGTGTCCGGGCGCTGCAGTGGTGAGACGACGGCCATGGCGTCGTCGGTGTAGCCGTCAAGCCCCGCTGTCGACGGAAAACACACGGCAGAGGATAGGAACGGGGCATCGTGGCACTGGCGGACGACGAGGTGGTGGTGAGGTGTCCCCGTTGCCGGCGGGCATCGCGTCGATGCTGTAGGAACGGCGCGTCGCGGAGCGGGTGTCGCATTGACTGGACGACGGGTTTCGTGGCGGGGCGGATAAGCTCGACGGCACGGGCGCACAGGGTGGCTACAGGCGGGCGGGGTCCCGCGGCTCCTGTGCGTGCGGCGCGTCGGCTAGTGGCCGACGGCGCACGGGGGAGCAGTGGCGGCGATGCTGGGTTGGGGGGGGGGTCGAGGGGGAGGTGAGGGAGCTGGGGGGGCACAAGGGGAGCAGAGGGGGAGGCCACCGGCGACGACCACTAGGTGGCGGCGCCGTCGGGTGCGCCATGGCCATGGTGGCCACGCCACAGGGCACGCCATGACCGGCATGGTCAAGCCATTGGCACCATATGGCATCAAATTGGAAAAGGGACCGCGTCACTAGGTGCAGGAAGAGAAGATCGACCAAAGTGTAGATATGATCTTGAGCTAGTTTGCATCTTGGCAGAAGGAAAATTTTCATCGAACACCTTCGGCTGAAAAGGAAAATTGAATTTTGGGCAACTTAAATAAAAGATATTTCTCTAGGAAAATTACAGGAGGTAGGTATTGGTTAGGAGCATCTACCTTGGGGTTTTTAGAATTTTTGAAGAAGTTTTAGTAGGGTTTCCAAAATTGACAAGGTTTTGGCCAGAAAGTAGAACAGGGAAAAACTCCAATACTTTCTTAACAAGGTATGGAATATTTTTGTATATTTGGACTATATACTGGTTAGGTATCCTCCCTGAATTTTTGTAGAATTTTTGAAGATGGTCTTGACCTACTCCCTTTGGAAAGCTAGGGTTTTGGTGTTTTTCGGCAGAAAATAAATTAGGGGAAAAGTCAAATATTTTCCTAACAAGTCACCCAATATTTTTGCATAAATGGGTTCTAAGCTAGATGGGGATCACTCTGGAATTTTTGGGGAATTTTTGAAGTCACCCTTGATATAGCTCCTTTGGAAGGCTAGGGTTTAGGTCCCTTTTGTATTAAAGAAAAGACAAATATTTTGTGAACCTTGAGGGTTTTGGAAATGGAGGATAAAATAGAGGGGCAAAGATCAGAAGATACAAATTCAAATCCAAATTTTGGTTTTGTCAAGGAAAATTTTATAGGGCCAAAATTCGGGATGTGACAAACCTTCCCCCCTTAAAATGAATCTCGTCCCCGAGATTCGAGTTGCTCATGGAATAGGTATGGTTATTCCGCTCTCAAAGAATCCTCTCATTTCCAGGGGGCTTCCTCTTTGGTGGGTTTATCCTCTATTTAACCTTGTGTCTCTGCTGTGGGTGTGGCGTTCTGGCTTGCCCAAACTTTGAAGGGGACATTCCTCACGCGTGAACTCGTGGCTTAGGTCCAAGTCTAGGGAAAACATAAAATGGTGTCTTGCAACGAAACCTTCTGACGAGAGAGTGGGGAGTCCCATGGTCAACAAAAATTACTGCAAGTTTAGCGTTGGTGGTTCACATACCAAGCATCACATCTGAAGCTTCGTAGGTCTCTTCGGCGGACATGTGGTGGACACGAGCGACTTGAGGTGGCTTCATTGTTCCGGCGGGAGGGTTGTTGAGGTTGCTAGTGTTGTTACTGCCATTGTTGTTCTTTGTCAATGGGCAATCAGCTATGTAGTGCCCCTTTTTGCCGCACTTAAAGCAGGAATTTTCCCTCTTGCAGTCATCCACGAGTGGACGCTTGTGGTAGAACTCATTGCGGGGGTACCCTTCCTTTCTGGGTGGGGTCCAAGTGGTCGGTGGTGCAGTGGCCTGTGAGTTGGGCGGCCAGGTACGTGGCTTCTTGTGAGCTTCTTCTGGCTGGTGCTTGCGAGACTCAAACTTCCTCTTGTGGGAATCATAGATGGTGCGGTGTTCCTTTTCTGAAATCAGTGCGGTGTTTACCATGGCTTGAAAATCTGGAAACTGTAGGACGCTGAGCTGAGTTTTGATTGCCTGATGCATTCCATGGAGAAATCGGTCCTTCTTCTTTTCATCTGTGTTGACGTCATCAGGGGCATAGCGGGCAAGGTCGTTGAACTTGGTCAGGTACTCGCTTACAGCTGAGTTGCCTTGAGTGAGTGCTAGGAGTTCTTGCTGCTTCATCTTCATAAGGCTTGAGGGTATGTAGGCTTTACGGAAGATGTCTTGGAATTCGTTCCAGGTGATAGTGGTTCCATTTCCTCTCATATCTTTCTGATTGTCCCACCACACATCGGCTGGTCCTTCAAGATAGTGAGTGACAAAAGGTACCTTGTCTTGCTCATCAACGTGAGCGATCTCTAACTTCTTTTCCATGGTACGGAGCCAATCATCTGCTTCGAGTGGGTTGGTGGCCTGCGAGAACTGAGGTGGCCGAGTACGCTGGAAGTCTTGCAGCTTGGACCGGGTCGGGCGAGGGGCATCCTGTGCTTGCATGTAGGTGCCAAATTCTCTCATAATCTGAGTCATGTACAGCTGGTGGCGTTCATCCATCATCAACAATAGCTGGCTTGGAGTTGGTTCCTGTGAGGTTGGCGGCTGTGGGGGCATTGGGTCCATGCCGGCTTGTCGGGCTGAACGGCGGATTGGGGTTCCTTGGCTGCCACTTGTACCTGTGTTGGGCCTCATCCTGGTGGTTGAAGGTGGGGTTGACGGGTGCCATGAGCTTCCATAAGGGGAGAAAGAAATGCAACATCCAAGAAGATCCAAATAAAAGCAAGAGATAAAACCAAGGCGTTTTTATACAATGGAGAGTTGGGTTACATGACACATGGTACACAATATTGTGCGAGGAACAAGCCATTACTCCTACATTATTCACGTGCGCGTCGGACTACGCGATCGTCGACTACGATACATAACTAGGATGCAAGCGCTAATGCTCCTGAGGCTAGCGTCTAGAGCTACATCTCGAGGGGAGTAGCAGGTGCGATGATGTCGATGCCGTTGATGCTCCTTCCCAGCGTTCTGGGGGTGTACGAGGGGAAGGGTGTGCCTATGTCGACGCGGAGGCACTGGGCCTGAGGTTCCTGAGTGTATCCAGTGAAGAAGCGAGGAGGGGCGCTAGAACTACGGAACGCGGTGGCTCGAGCGGGAGTGGAAGCAAGTTTTGCTCTAAGTTGGTCAAGAGTACGGGGAAGGTGGGTTGGGTACGGAGGGATTCCTGTGGGAAGGACCAAGTCCTGGCGCTCTTGTTGCTTCAGCCGCAGCCATGCTGGCAGGAGAAGGTGTGTCGTGCAGATACTGGTGGAGATAGGATGTGTACCGGAGAAGGGAGGTGAGCTTTGAAGAGAGATCCCTCGGGTTGGGAAAGAGGACGTCTCCGTTGCCCCAATCCAACCTTGGGAGGTGTGTATAGCGGGGTCACCTCCTCATGATAGGTCGTGGGTGTAGAGAAGAACGATGGCATCTGCGGCGGCTTCTTGGATGGCTCGGGTCTCCTGGGGGTGGACACCGGAGGAGAGGGCGTACGTGTGTCCTTGGCCCGCGGGCGAGGCGCACAAGTAGACGGTGGCGATAAACTCCGAGTGGGTCCCATCACGACGGGAGCATAGCACGCGGTAGGTCGGAGAAGGGGAGGATGGGTAGAGGTGTGCCCAAATCTCCCGGAGGAATTGCGGCATGCCGGGAACGTTCAAGGCGGGGGTTTCTACGGGTAGCTCGAACTTCATCTGTACCAGAGGTAGAAGCCAAAAATGTGAGTTGTCAGGTTAGAAAAACACAAACAGGTAGAGAAACAATTAAAAGCAAGCAAAGCAACGTTCGCTATCTAAGGCTCCGTTTAGAACTAGGGTATCCTACAGGCAGTTAGGCTCTGATACCAAGCTCTGTGGCACCCCGATCCGGAGATCGAGTTACCCCATATATCAGTCCCAGGAGCACTGAATATATGACAACTTGATAACAGAACATAACCACTTTATTAAGGGGGGGTCGGGAACCGACGATGGATTACAAGGGTCTCATTACAAGGCTGCACCCTAGCGCACACAACAATTTGTACATTATTTATCTAACATGACTTCATCAGAGGGCGTCAGTGACGAAGAGGGCCTAACTCCACGGGGCTCTGCCTGGATACCGGGTCTAGTTCTCGTACAAGGGGTACTCGGCGACGGGGGTAGGAGGATCTGGCCACATGAAAAGCCAGGTGAGTACATGGAATGTACTCGCAAGACATCAATCCTCAATCAACCGTAACCAACGGTCCTATATGGCATGGCATGGGTGGCAGGTGCGAGTCCAAGCTTAACGGTTGGACTTAACTTACCTACTTACCTGTGACGAAAACCGTGGCTTATGAGAACGAGTCTCATTTGCACACAATAACATTCTCAACACTTAGGTTCTCAAGTTTGACCAACTCTGGTCCAACCCGAGCTCAGCTTTTGACCAAACTATGGTCCACCTCGAGGCTTAGCTTTGACCAACTATGGTCCACGTTTCTGCTCATTCAGCTTTGGCCAACTCTGACCACTTAGTGAATTTATTTCTCCGTGTTCGACTGGACTGACTCTAGTGTGACTGGACCCAACACCATTCCTTAGGTAGGAACAATACTAGATTCTAGATTTGACACTCTCGAGAGGTTGCAACTTTTATCCACACGTTGGGGTCTAAGCTTGTACAGCCGGTACCTGCCGCACAAACCTATTCCCCCGTAGCCGTCCGCTCTACCAAGACACTCCTTGTATAGCTACCGACTTACCACTCGGGCTAAGTCTTATGACGAAGTGAATCCGGCACGTCCCCAACTCATGAGCAACGCCTAGCTCCGGAACCTTCACAAGACTAGCCCCGACCACAACTATGCAGTATCCGACTAGACTTGCCAAGTGGGTAGCATCAAAAGAGGTTCGATAGGCTACTAAGCTACGGTCTTCCCATTTCAACGACGCATGGTTGTGCGGGTGTGTTTGGCAAGTGGCACTATAAGACTCAATNGAGGGCCTAACTCCACAGGGCTCTGCCTGGATACCGGATCTAGTTCTCGTACAAGGGGTACTCGGCGACGGGGGTAGGAGGATCTGGCCACATGAAAGCCAGGTGAGTACATGGAATGTACTCGCAAGACATCAATCCGCAATCAACTGTACACCAACGATCCTATATGGCATGGCATGGTGCAGTGCGAGTCCAAGCTTAACGGTTGGACTTAACTTACCTACTTACCTGTGACGAAAACCGTGGATTATGAGAACGAGTCTCATTTCCACACAACAATATTCTCAACACTTAGGTTCTCAAGCATGACCAACTCTGGTCCACCTCGAGCTCAGCTTTGACCAACTATGGTCCACTTTTCAGCTCATTCAACTTTGGCCAACTCTAGCCGTTTGGTGAATTTATTTCTCCGTGTTCGACTGGACTGACTCTAGTGTGACTGGACCCAACACCGTTCCTTAGGTAGGAACCAATACTAGATTCTAGATTTGACACTCTCGAGAGGTTGCAACTTTTATCCACACGTTGGGGTCTAAGCTTGTACAGCCGGTACCTGCCGCACAAACCTATTCCCCCCGTAGCCGTCCGCTCTTCCAAAACACTCCTTGTATAGCTACCGACTTACCACTCGGGCTAAGTCTTATGACGAAGTGAATCCGGCACGTCCCCAACTCATGAGCAACGCCTAGCTCCGGAACCTTCACAAGACTAGCCCCGACCACAACTATGCAGTGTCCGACTAGACTTGCCAAGTGGGTAGCATCAAAAGAGGTTCGATAGGCTACTAAGCTACGGTCTTCCCATTTCAACGACGCATGGTTGTGCGGGGTGTGTTTGGCGAGTGGCACTATTTGACTCAATCTAGTCGACGGAGGTGGTTATCTTTTTAGTCAATTTTTATTCTTGGCCATAAGACAGCAGCAAACGTTAGTCCACAAGATATACATGAGCATCAAATAATCACATAGTAGTTCAGCAAGGTAAAATAATGTCAACCGGGCGATGGCGGAGTTTCCTCCGACCAGTGGCAGCCACAGGTTGAGTAAAGATTAACAAAATCAACCGGGCGAGGACGGAGATGTCTCCGGCCGTTGGCCACGGGTTGAGTATGCACACCCCACTCTCCGGAAGTAGACGAGATTCAATCCACGTGGGCGGAGCCCAACATGTATTTAGTCGCCGGCCGGAACTCAACCCACACTTGATGGGTTTATCGTATTGCAGGAAAGTAAAGTTACTTGAAATAAAAGTACTGAAAGTAGGCGAGATTCAATCCACGTGGGCGGAGCCCAACATGTATTTAGTCGCCGGCCGGAACTCAACCCACACTTGATGGGTTTATCGTATTGCAGGAAAGTAAAGTTACTTGAAATAAAAGTACTGAAAGTAGGCGAGGTTCAATCCACGTGGGCGGAGCCCAACATGTATTTAGTCGCCGGCCGGAACTCAACTCACGGAACATGAGTTTATCGTATTGCATGAAATAAAGGTGACAATAATAAGAAGCTAGATGAATATGCGCAAGACAAGTAACAAACAAGTCAATAAGGCATCGATGACTTGGGAACGGATGGTTGGGGGCTGATGGCTTGCCTTCTTGGATAGGTTCAACTTCCACTTCGATAGGGGGGTTGGAATCTATTAAAGAAATTAAAAAATAGGGTTAAAACCTTCCACAAGGCATTCAAAAGTTCAGTGGGCAAATGAACTCAAATCAATTGAAACCAGTGGCATTGGATAGATATTTTCAAAACAAAGCCAGTGCAAAAAGATTCAAATTTTCTGACTATTCTTTAGGGAGATATGAATTCCAAAGATGGGTCCAGAATCTGTTTTTTTTTCTCAAAACAGGGAAAAAAACAGGAAACGTTTCGGTTAAAGATTAAAAATCTGACGGGTGGGGCCCATCCTTTAAAACCCGAATCGGTACGTGCTGGGAAAAAAAACAGCGAACGGAGGGACGGGTCTCCATCGCCGGCGAACTCACCGGCGAGGTCCCCCGATGGCTGTAGTGACCGGGAGGTCGAGGAGAGGGATCAGAGCGGCTCGGGGAGTGGGGCTCAGCCCACCGGCGTGTTCCCGGACGGTGGGGAGGCCTGGAGCCGAGGCGGCGTCGTCGGCGGCGGTGGCCGAGATGTGGTCGAGGACGGAGACGGCGATGCCGGCCACCAATCACTCCGGCGAGGGTGGCATCGGGATCAGGGTGGTCCAGGGAGGCTATGGGTGGAAGGAATCGGGGCGAGGGGTCTTCACAGTGGGGAATTTGGACGGAGGCCGAGCGGCGGTGGTGAGCTCGTCGCCGGCGATGTAGGGCTCTTCGGGAGGCAATACTCGAGGAGGGGGAGGATGGGTGAGGGAGGAGGCTAGTGCGGTGCTTGGAGGCAGCCGGGGGGGTCCTTTTATAGGGGCTCGAGGGTGTGGCCGCCATGGATGCCCGATGCGGTGGCGGGGTGAGGTGTCCCAGTGGCAGAGGTGAGACGACGGCCTTCGCGTCGTCGGTGTAGCAACGGGGCTCAGCTGGACGACGAAAAATCCGCGGCTGCGGATAGGGACGAGGGTGAGGTACTGGTGCGGGAGAGCGACGTGTCCGACCGGCGAGCTTTGCGTTGACGGTGTAGCGGGTGGCGTGTCGCGGAGCGAGGAGGCAGAGGCTGGACGACGGGATTCACGGCCGGTGGATAGGATCGATGGGCACGGGGGAGCAGTGCCGGCACTGGTGAGGGCAGGGGTCCAGCGGCGGATCCTGTGCGTGCGGCGCGTCGCCGAGCGACCGACGGCGCTGTAGAGAGGGGGAGGTGGCGAGGCACGGCTTCTGGAGGGTCGAGGAGGTGGAGGGGGACGGGATGTGCACGGAATGGAGAGGAGGGACGCAGAACGGCGGCGACCAGGAAGTGGTGGCGCCGCCTGGCATGGTCATGCCGTCGGTGGCCACATTCTGGCCATGCCGATATCGGCATCAAGGTGCCATTTGCAACACAGGGCTCAAAACCAAAAACCAACCGTGTCACTTGATGCCAAAATGATAATACTACAACCTTCTAGTTATTGGGTTTGGCTGGTTTGAAACTTGGAAGAAGAGAAAATTTCATCGAACACCTCTGGTCAGAAATAGAAAACAGGTTTTGGGGTTTAAAAATAAAATATTTTTGTCCAGGAAAATTCATGGAGGTAGGTATAGGTTAGGAGCATCTACCTTGGGGTTTTTATAATTTTTAGAAAAGGTTTGTCAGGGTTTCCAAAAATAACGAGGTTTAGGCCAGAATGTAAAACAGGGAAAAACTCAAATATTTTCATAACAAGGTATGGAATATTTTTGTATACTTGGACTACATACTGGTTAGGGATCCTCCCTGAATTTTTGTAGGATTTTTGAAAATGGTTTTGACCTACTTCCTTTGGAAAACTAGGGTTTTGGGGTTTTCGGCAGAAAATAAATTAGGGGAAAAGTCAAATATTTTCCTAACAAGTCACCCAATATTTTTGCATAAATGGGTTCTAAGCTAGATGGGGATCACTCTGGAATTTTTGGGGAATTTTTGAAGTCACCCTTGATATAGCTCCTTTGGAAGGCTAGGGTTTAGGTCCCTTTTGTATTAAAGAGAAGACAAATATTTTGTGAACCTTGAGGGTTTTGGAAATGTGGAATAAAATAGAGGGCCAAGATCAGAAGATTCAAATTCAAATCCAAATTTTGGTTTTGTCAAAGAAAATTTTATAGGGCCAAAATTCGGGATGTGACAAACCTTCCCCCCTTAAAATAAATCTCGTCCCCGAGATTCGAGTTGCTCACGGTAATAGGTATGGTTATTCTGCTCTCAAAGAATCCTC
This sequence comes from Puccinellia tenuiflora, assembly GCA_012064385.1. NCBI lineage: Eukaryota > Viridiplantae > Streptophyta > Magnoliopsida > Poales > Poaceae > Puccinellia > Puccinellia tenuiflora. The sequence continues at coordinate 488,912 of QRDG01001850.1, forward strand.
TCATTTCCAGGGTCTTCCTCTTTGGTGGGTTTATCCTCTATTTCCTTATTATCCTTGGGACTCTGCTGTGGGTGTGGCGTTCTGGCTTGTCCAAACTTTGAGGGAACATTCCTCACGCGTGAACTCGTGTCTTAGGTCCAAGTCCTAGGAAAACATAAAACGTTGCCTTGCAACGAAACCTTCTGACGAGAGAGTGGGGAGTTCCAGGGTCAACAAAAATTATTGCAAGTTTAGCGTCGGTGGTTCACATACCAAGCATCACATCTGAAGCTTCGTAGGTTTCTTCGGCGGACATGTGGTGGACACGAGCGACTTGAGGTGGCTTCATTGTTCCGGCGGGAGGGTTGTTGAGGTTGCTATTGTTGTTACTGCCATTGTTGTTCTTGGTCAACGGGCAATCCGCTATGTAGTGCCCTGCTTGCCGCACTTAAAGCAGGAATTTCCCTCTTACAGTCATCCACGAGAGGACGCTTGTGGTAGAATTCGCTTCGGGGTATCCTTCCTTCCTGGGTGGCGTCCAGGTAGTTGGAGGTGTAGGGGCCGGTGAGTTGGGTGGCCAGGTACGTGGCTTCTTGTGAGCTTCTTCTGGCTGGTGCTTGCGAGACTCAAACTTCTTCTTGTGGGAATCATAGATGGTGCGGTGTTCCTTCTCTGAAATCAGTGCGGTGTTTACCATGGCTTGAAAATATGGAAACTGTAGGACGCTGAGCTGGGTCTTGATGGCCTGGATGCATTCCATGGAGAAATCTGTCCTTCTTCTTCTCATCTGTGTTGACATCATCAGGGGCATAGCGGGCAAGATCGTTGAACTTGGTCAGGTACTCGCTTACAGTTGAGTTGCCTTGAGTGAGTGCTAGGAGTTCTTGCTGCTTCATCTTTCATAAGGCTTGAGGGTATGTAGGCTTGCGGAATATTTCTTGGAATTCAGTCCAGGTGACAGTGGTTCCATTTCCTCTCATATCTTTCTGATTGTCCCACCACACATTGGCTGGTCCTTCAAGATAGTGAGTGACGAAAGGTACCTTGTCTTGCTCATCAACGCGAGCGATCCTCTAACTTCTTTTCCATGGTACGGAGCCAATAATCTGCTTCGAGAGGGTTGGTGGCCTGCGAGAACTAAGGTGGCCGAGTGCGCTGGAAGTCTTGCAGCATGGACCGGGTCGGGCGAGGGGCGTTCGGTGCTTGCATGTAGGTGCCAAATTCTCTCATTATTTGAGTCATGTGTAGCTGGTGGCGTTCATCCATCATCAACAATAGCTGGCTTGGAGTTGGTTCCTGTGGGGAGTTGGCGGCTGTGGGGCATTGGGTCCATGCCGGCTTGTCGGGCTGATCGGTGGATTGGGGTTCCTTGGCTGCCACTTGTACCTGTGTTGGGCCTCATCCTGGTTGGTTGAAGGTGGGGTTGACGGGTGCCATGAGCTTCCATAAGGGAGAGAGAAATGCAACATCCAAGAAGATCCAAATAAAAGCAAGAGATAAAACCAGGGCGTTTTTATACAATGGAGAGTTGGGTTACATGACACATGGTACACGACATTTTACGAGGGAACAAGCCATTACTCCTACATTATTCACGCGCACGTCGGACTACGCGATCGTCGACTACGATACACAACTAGATGCAAGCGCTAATGCTCCTGAGGCTAGCGTCTAGAACTACATCTCGAGGGGAGTAGCAGGTGCGATGATGTCGATGCCGTTGATGCTCCTTCCCAGCGTTCTGGGGGTGTACGAGGGAAGGGTGTACCGATGTCGACGCGGAGACACTGGGCCTGAGGTTCCTGAGTGTATCCAGTGAAGAAGCGAGGAGGGCGCTAGAACTACGGGACGCGGTGGCTCGAGCGGGAGTGGAAGCGAGTCTTCCTCTAAGCTGGTCAAGAGTAAGAGGAAGGTGAGCTAGGTATGGAGGGGTCGGACGAGAAGAGATAGGTACTGGGGCTCTCACTACCTCGGCTGCAGTTATGCCATTGCGAAGCCTAGGAGCTGAAGAAGAGTGTCATGCAGATACTGGTGGAGGTGGGAGGTGTACTGGAGTAGGGTGGTGAGTTCTGGAGAGGGATTCCATGGGCCGGGAAAAAGGATATCCCCATTGCTCAAATCCAACCTCGGGAGGTGTGCATAGCGGGTGCACTCCTCATGCGGGGGTCGTGAGTGCGGAGGAGAACAATGGCATCTGCGGCGGCTTCTTGGATGGCTCGGGTCTCCTGGGGGTGGACGTCAGAGGAGAGGGCGTACAGTGTGTCCTTGGCCCACGGGCGAGGCGCACAAGTAGACGGTGGCGATAAACTCCGAGTGGGTCCCATCACGACGGGAGCATAGCACGCGGTATGTCGGGGGCGGAGAGGTTGGGTAGAGGTGTGCCCAAATCTCGCGGAGGAATTGTGGCATGCCGGGAACGTTCAAGGCGGGGGTTTCTACGGGTAGCTCAAACTTCATCTGCACCAGAGTTAGAAGCCAAAATGTGAGTTGCAAGGTTAGAAAACACAAACAGATGGAGAAACAATTAAAAGCAAGCAAAGCAACGTTCGCTATCTAAGGCTCCGTTTAGAACTAGGGTATCCTACAGGCAGTTAGGCTCTGATACCAAGCTCTGTGGCACCCCGATCCGGAGATCGAGTTACCCCATATATCAGTCCCAGGAGCACTGAATATATGACAACTTGATAACAGAACATAACCACTTTATTAAGGGGTCGGGAACCGACGATATATTACAAGGGTTTCATTACAAAGCTGCGCCCTAGCGCACACAACAGTTTGTACATTATTTATCGAACATGACTTCATCAGAGGGCGTCAGCGGATTGGCGGAAGCGTGCGACGAAGAGGGCCTAACTCCACAGGGCTCTGCCTGGATACCGGATCTAGTTCTCGTACAAGGGGTACTCGGCAACGGGGGTAGGAGGATCTGGCCACATGAAAAGCCAGGTGAGTACATGGAATGTACTCGCAAGACATCAATCCGCAATCAACCGTAACCAACGATCCTATATGGCATGGCATGGTGCAAGTGCGAGTCCAAGCTTAACGGTTGGACTTAACTTACCTACTTACCTGTGACGAAAACCGTGGATTATGAGTACGAGTCTCATTCCCACACAACAATATTCTCAACACTTAGGTTCTCAAGCGTGACCAACTCTGGTCCACCTCGAGCTCAGCTTTGACCAACTATGGTCCACTTTTCAGCTCATTCAACTTTGGCCAACTCTGGCCGTTTGGTGAATTTATTTCTCCGTGTTCGACTGGACTGACTCTAGTGTGACTGGACCCAACACCGTTCCTTAGGTAGGAACAATACTAGATTCTAGATTTGACACTCTCGAGAGGTTGCAACTTTTATCCACACGTTGGGGTCTAAGCTTGTACAGCCAGGTACCTGCCGCACAAACCTATTCCCCCGTAGCCGTCCGCACTACCAAGGCACTCCTTATGTAGCTACCGACTTACCACTCGGGCTAAGTCTTATGACGAAGTGAATCCGGCACGTCCCCAACTCATGAGCAACGCCTAGCTCCGGAACTTCACAAGACTAGCCCCGACCACAACTATGCAGTAACCGACTAGACTTGCCAAGTGGGTAGCATCAAAAGAGGCTCGGTAGGCTACTAAGCTGCGGTTTTCCCATTTCAACGACGCATGGTTGTGCGGGTGTGTTTGGCGAGTGGCACTATTTGACTCAATCTAGTCGACGGAGGTAGTTATCTTTTTAGTCAATTTTTTATTCTTGGCCATAAGACAGCAGCAAACGTTAGTCCACAAGATATACATGAGCATCAAATAATCACATAGTAGTTCAGCAAGGTAAATAAGGTCAACCGGGCGATGGCAGAGTTTCCTCCGACCAGTGACAGCCACAGGTTGAGTAAAGATAAATAACAAAATCAACCGGGCGAGGACGGAGATGTCTCCGGCCAGTTAGCAGCCACGGGTCGAGTAAGAAGATAAATACAAATCAACGGGCGAGGACGAGATGTCTCCGGCTAGTGCAGCCACGGTGAGAATTAATACGCACACCCACTACGGAAAGTAGACGAGATTCAATCCACGTGGGCGGAGCCCGACATGTATTTAGTCGCCGGCCGGAACTCAACCCACACTTGATGGGTTTATCGTATTGCAGGAAAGTAAAGTTGCTTGGAATAAAAGTACTGAAAGTAGGCGAGATTCAATCCACGCAGGGCGGTGCCCAACATGTATTTAGTCGCCAGCCGGAACTCAACTCACGGAACATGAGTTTATCGTATTGCATGAAATAAAGGTGACAATAATAAATTGCATGAAATCATAAGCATGAAATATTAGCATAGGGGTGACATATGAGATGCAACTACCGCTCAATCAAGCAACAAATAAAACATCGAGGACTTGGAACAGATGGTTGGGGGCTGATGGCTTGCCTTCAGGGATAGGTTCAACTTCCACTTCGATAGGGGGGTTGGAATCTATTAAAGAAAATTAAAAAAATAGGGTTAAAACCTTCCACAAGGCATTCAAAAGTTCAGTGGGCAAATGAACTTCAAATCAATTGAAACCAGTGGCATTGGATAGATATTTTCAAAACAAAGCCAGTGCAAAAAGATTCAAATTTTTCTGACTATTCTTGAGGGAGATATGAATTTCCAAAGATGGGTCCAGAATCTGTTTTTCTTTTTTTTTTCTCAAAACAGGGAAAAAAAACAGGAAAACGTTTCGGTTAAAGATTAAAAATCTGACGGGTGGGGCCCATCCTTTAAAACCCGAATCGGTACGTGCTGGGGAAAAAAAAACAGCGAACGGAGGGACGGGTCGCCATCGCCGGCGAACTCACCGGCGAGGTCCCCCGATGGCTGCAGTGACCGGGAGGTCGAGGAGAGGGATCAGAGCGGCTCGGGGAGTGGGGCTCAGCCCACCGGCGTGTTCCCGGACGGTGGGGAGGCCTGGAGCCGAGGCGGCGTCGTCGGCTGCGGTGGCCGAGATGTGGTCGAGGACGGAGACGGCGATGCCGGCCACCAATCACTCCGGCGAGGGTGGCATCGGGATCAGGGTGGTCCAGGGAGGCTATGGGTGGAAGGAATCGGGGCGAGGGGTCTTCACAGTGGGGAATTTGGACGGAGGCCGAGCGGCGGTGGTGAGCTTGTCGCCAGCGATGTAGGGCTCTTCGGGAGGCAATACTCGAGGAGGGGGAGGATGGGTGAGGGAGGAGGCTAGTGCGGTGCTTGGAGGCAGCCGGGGGGGTCCTTTTATAGGGGCTCGAGGGTGTGGCCGCCATGGATGCCCGATGCGGTGGCGGGGTGAGGTGTCCCAGTGGCAGAGGTGAGACGACGGCCTTCGCGTCGTCGGTGTAGCAACGGGGCTCAGCTGGACGACGAAAAATCCGCGGCTGCGGATAGGGACGAGGGTGAGGTACTGGTGCGGGAGAGCGACGTGTCCGACCGGCGAGCTTTGCGTTGACGGTGTAGCGGGTGGCGTGTCGCGGAGCGAGGAGGCAGAGGCTGGACGACGGGATTCGCGGCCGGTGGATAGGATCGACGGGCACGGGGGAGCAGTGCCGGCACTGGTGAGGGCAGGGGTCCAGCGGCGGATCCTGTGCGTGCGGCGCGTCGCCGAGCGACCGACGGCGCTGTAGAGAGGGGGAGGTGGCGAGGCACGGCTTCTGGAGGGTCGAGGAGGTGGAGGGGGACGGGATGTGCACGGAATGGAGAGGAGGGACGCAGAACGGCGGCGACCAGGAAGTGGTGGCGCCGCCTGGCATGGTCATGCCGTCGGTGGCCACATTCTGGCCATGCCGATATCGGCATCAAGGTGCCATTTGCAACACAGGGCTCAAAACCAAAAACCAACCGTGTCACTTGATGCAAAGATGATAATACTACAACCTTCTAGTTATCGGGTTTGGCTGGTTTGAAACTTGGAAGAAGAGAAAATTTCATCGAACACCTCTGGTCAGAAATAGAAAACAGGTTTTGGGGTTTAAAAATAAAATATTTTTGGCCAGGAAAATTCATGGAGGTAGGTATAGGTTAGAAGCATCTACCTTGGGGTTTTTATAATTTTTAGAAAAGGTTTGTCAGGGTTTCCAAAAATAACGAGTTTTAGGCCAGAATGTAAAACAGGGAAAAACTCAAATATTTTCATAACAAGGTATGGAATATTTTTGTATACTTGGACTACATACTGGTTAGGGATCCTCCCTGAATTTTTGTAGGATTTTTGAAAATGGTTTTGACCTACTTCCTTTGGAAAACTAGGGTTTTGGGGTTTTCGGCAGAAAATAAATTAGGGGAAAAGTCAAATATTTTCCTAACAAGTCACCCAATATTTTTGCATAAAGGGGTTCTAAGCTAGATGGGGATCACTCTGGAATTTTTGGGGAATTTTTGAAGTCAGCCTTGATATAGCTCCTTTGGAAGGCTAGGGTTTAGGTCCCTTTTGTATTAAAGAAAAGACAAATATTTTGTGAACCTTGAGGGTTTTGGAAATGTGGAATAAAATAGAGGGCCAAGATCGAAGATTCAAATTCAAATCCAAATTTTGGTTTTGTCAAAGAAAATTTTATAGGGCCAAAATTCGGGATGTGACACATTCCCGGAGGTGACGGCGAGAAGACACTGGGAGAAGTCGATAAGGGTATCGCTCTCTGGAACAAGGAAAACATCGTGTTTCCGAACTTCACTCCTCGATCCAGCAGCAGACCCCCACCTCAAGATCCATCCCCCCACCTAATGATCCATCCCCTCCACGTCAAGATCCATCCCTCCCACCGCAAGATCCATCCCCCCCACCTAAGGATCCATCCCCCCCACCTAAGGATGCATCTCCCCCGCCTAAAGATCCATCTCCCCCACCTAAAGATTCATCCCCCCAAGATATATCCTCCTCACATGAAGATCCATCCCTCGATGCCCCATCCGTCGCGAGTCCATCGCGCACGACGTCCCGTCCTTCAATTCCGCCCCGGGAAAAGACCTTCTCGTCAAAGCGGAAACTATCCTTCACGTCGACGCGTGCAGATAAGTTATCTCGAGCGGAACGCGAGTTGCTAAAGCCTGTTCCAAAGAGATCGTATGACAAAACTCCAGAGGAACTCGAGGAGTCGGTGCGTGCCCATATTACAGAACAGTTAGCTCCGAAACGGCCCCCGCCTAGAGAGAAACTGGATCCAGAAAAAGTTGAGACATTTCTGAAAAATTTCAGGAATCCCCGGCCAAAGTCACCTCCATTGGCAGATGACTATGATCGTGTCATGCTGAAGACAATTAGTCAAGAGGCCGAGGAAAAGAAGGCTGCCTATCTCCTAAAGAAGCAGAAGATGAAGGAGGACAAGGAGGCGGCAGATCGACTAAAGAAGCAGGAGTTCTATGCTGCAAAACGCGGGAAACAAGTGGCCCAGCTCGGAGAACAGGCAAAAAAGTCGATATCCCCGCTGAAGGTGATCTCAACTAAAACTGTTGCCCAGCTCGTACAACCACAGCAACAGTATCAGTATGCATGGACATATAAACCCGGGAAGTCCCTGGTCAGACCTGAGGAGATCAGTTCTCTATCATACCAATTGCGTCGATTGCATCACTGGTACGAGAAAGCTGCAGCGGCCGGGCATGAAGCTTTCTGGGTGAGTTATAAGAAAAAGCATTACTTCACGGATGACTTGTTATATATTCCGTTTTCGGAAGTATTTCAGTTATTCAATCAAGATGCCCTCGACAAAGTCATCGTCAGTTCCTATTGTTTGTAAGTGATTTATTTCTGCAATTTAATTAAGTCTTCAGCTCTGCACGTTCATTGCCTTTAATTATCTCACTATATTCTTTTGTATTGTAGAATGATGATTGTGGAATGCAGAAAAAAGGGCATCTATGACACTGGGTTCATTGACCCAAATTATATTCATGAAGTGACCGTACAATACAATTGGAAGACCACCGAGGATAGCTTGGTCAATTGGTTAGTGAACCAAAATACTTGCGGAGAAATACTTTTTCCTTACGTCAACAAGTGAGTGTTACCTTCTACCCATTCTATTTTGCTTTGCATATCTTTAGTGTAACCGATGAGTCATTGACATATAAACGTGCGCAGTTTCCACTGGATTCTGCTAATCATTAGAGTTGACCAAGGAGTCGTTCAAGTCATGGACTCGCTAAGGAAACCAATGGAAAAGTACCAACGCATTCAAGATATGCTCCAGATGTAATTTCAATCATTATCGCTCTATATCAACCTCTGTCATTCATTTTCAGATATCAACTAATCAATAACTTCTTTAATCATTTTTCTATTGGCGGGCAGTGTTTGGAAACGGCTCATCAAGATCGTTCCAGGGGAGTGGAAACCGGAGCTGTATTTTTATACCACCAACGTAAGTAGTACTATATATATTGCTCCATTATGAAGCAACTCTTTAATTCTAGTTTCAATACCATTATGAAGCTTCACTATTATTTGATTAAATTCTATTTTTTTGTAAAGTGGTGTCTGAGGCAGGATACTGGGACAAATTTATGTGGATTCTATGTTTGCGAGTACATACGCTCTTTTGTCTTAGAGCGGAATAGAGAACAAAGAACGCGTGATGTATGTATACACTCTTCTCACTTTTTATTACCATGCATATTGTGTTGACTTCCATCCATAAATTATTTTATTATGATTTCATATATATATATATAGTTATAAACAACTCACATATTCATATTGATCTAGATGGAGAGAATGCGGGACCAGCTCATACCATCGAAGCGCCTAAAAGCACTTCAAGAGGAAATTGCGGGATTTTTTAACTCCGCGGTCCTGAAGAGAGATGGAGAATTTTTTCACTCGGCAAATTTTGTTTTGCCCGAGGACATGTAATTGACATCATCTCGACGTGTGAGAAACATTATGTCGGCGTGTGACGTTATGTATGTATATATGAAACATGATCTTGACGTGTGAGAAACGTTATGTATGTATATATGAATCAAATATTAATGCATGGTAGTACCACTGACACGGCACGACACGACACGGCATCGGACACGACGACACGGCACAACACGGCACGGCACGGCGAGACGGCACCTATTGATTTAAACCCCCCCCCCCCCCCCAAAAGAAAGCATTTGGTTAAAACAAAAAAAACATTCGGTTAAAACAAAAAAAAAGCATTCGGTTTAAAAAAAAACTCTCGGTCCCGGTTGGTAATACCAACCGGGACCAAAGGGTTCCCGCCCGGAGCCGCCCCGCCCCGCCCACGTGGAGGGGCATTGGTCCCGGTTCTTAAGGTACCGGGACGAAAGGCCCCCCCCCCCCCTTTTGTCCCGACCCTTTAGTCCCGGTTAGAAAACCGGGACCAAAGGCCCTTTGGAACCGGGACCAATGCCCCTTTTTCTACTAGTGTAACATCTCTATTTCACCTTCTACCGGCTCCTTGCTTGGCGGGTCCTCTGCCAGTCTTTCATATGTCGACTCATCAGCCGACTCGTCTTCTGCCGGCTTGTTGCTTGGCTCCAAATCTACTGCTTCCACCTCGTCTGCCCATGATGAATAAGTAATGACCGGTACGGAAACCGGCTCCGTCTCATTGCTAATAGCAGGATTTGGTGTGATAATCAAAGGAGTCGTCGCAGGAGTCGGCTTGGGTACCCATACTTGAGCCGACACCATTGGCTTCTCAGCGTTGAAGTTGGCATCTCTGGTTTGCTCAGCTTCTTTTTCTGCTTTTTCCCGGTTTCTTGCCCTCTGTAGCTTTCGCCTTTGCGTCCTAGTTATACCTGACGGGCACCACTTTGGCTGAGTGTACTTTGGATCCCGGGGTTGAACCACTGTAGCCTGGCTGGATCCGACTTCATGATCATTGGAGGTTAGCCTAGGCGTGATAACAGGTACCGGCTCGTTGTTGGTCGGCTAATCAACGAGTTACTCGGGACCAGCCCGCCTCCTGACTCAGCTGCCTAAACTCCCTGCATTTTACTCGCCAATAAGAAGAACCGCCAGGATACACAAGTCGGCTTTGAACTGATTGCTAGGTTGCTTGACGCTTAAACTCTCCAGCTGACTTTTGGTATTAGTGGGTTCCTTCGATAGATAGAGACCTAGGTCGTTTCCTATATTGCCAATGGTTTGACCTTGACCCGGCCTAGCGCACATACTTATTCAGCAACATGTCGAAAGTCGGCTTCACCTTCTTTGGCTTGTATTCGATCTGATTTGTTTTCCACTTGCCGACTTCCGCGTTCTTAGGCTTCACGAACCTAGGTGATGATTCCTTCACCAGTGGTTGTTGCCCCCCGAGTGTGGAGTTCTTGATGGTGATCTTGATAAACTCCTGCCATCGGATTGTCGGCTCATTGTGACTTGCCTTCTCATCTCCTAATTGCCGGCTTCCTTCCTGGGCTCACCAATAACCACGTTAGATATATTAGCACCTCTGGCCGTCTCTGGCAGAAGAAGAACTTTCTTCCCCTCCAGGTCAAGCACGTTGATGGCCTTTAACTCAGCAACGACGCCAGAACTTGATGGCATAGTTACCTGCGTCAAAACAATATGGTTAGGTTGAGACTCCAAGCGCAGAGTGTATAGTATAGGAAAGACGGTTTCCCCACGAGGGATGACTTGAGGGTTTAATATCGAACTCTCGGGGAATCAGTAGTGAAAGATTTATCTTCTTATCCTTCCCTTGAGAACCTACAAACAAAGTAAATTGTTTTGTATCCTCAACCTCACCAAGTGGTTGTCAAGCACAAGATGTGAGAATGATATCAAAATAAAACAAATGCAAACAAGAAATAAATATGCAATGATGGTAAATAAATGTGCAAGGATGGTGGAAATAATGATGGATGATATTTTTGGGTTTTGTATTGTGAATGCAAGATATAAAAGTGTTTTTGTATTTTAGGATTTTTAAATGGCAGAAAATGGAAAATACTTAAAAGTTGTTGAAAAGGTGTTTCTTATGATTAAAAATGGACCGGGGTTCATGGTTTCACAAATGCACTCACTCTTTAATAAAGTGGTAGACAATGGAACATAGGAGTTGTCATATGAGATTGCAACAAATAGGTTTCATGACAAGTTACTAATTATATGGGCATCACGTCCTAACAAAGAGATTTTTTGGTTATTAACCTCTCTTATACTCCACCAAGATGTGAACTAAATCTTAGCACCTCGGTAATTAAGATAAATCAGAGCATAGCTTTAAGTCTTATGACATGAAGTTAAAATAAGAACATGCTAGATCTAGTCATGGAGAAGTGGCAATGGTCACACCCACACCTCCGGTAGCATGGTATTTTTCTTTATCCCTAGTGAGGCAACAAAATAAGGTAGAATACCCAAGTCGCGGAACTTCTCTCACTTTCACCGCACTAGCCACCCCCCGTTACTCCAACTAATGCACACGTTCCCCCTCACATGCTCTCATAAACAAGCTTGATCAAAACAAGTAGACAAGAACGGGGTACATAATATGCATCTACTTTCATAAATGAAACAAAACAATTGCAATCTCAAACATATATTAACTCATAAAGAGATCAACCACAAAGGAATTACATAGATGGCCGTAATCATGTTCGGCAGCTCATACGGTGCTAATTAGTGAAGCTCAAGAGAGAGAGAGATACATAAGTTACTTCCACAAACCCATAGTCCAGGGGTGGACTACTCCCTCTTCATCATGGAGACGGTGGAGATGTCGTTGGGGGAGATGGAGACCACGCCGGCAGCGCCCCGCCGGAGTTTTCCCCCTCCAATCTGCAGCTCCAGTTCTCTGTTTCGGTGTTTCTGTGTTTCGGCGGTGCTCCCTTCTAGAAAACGTCGGGGGACTATTTTTATAGTCGGTTTTAGGTCAAAAGGAAGCTTCGGGAAGAAGGATCGACGGCAACGGAGCCACGAGGCCCAAATTAGGGGGTCCCACGCGGCCAAGGAATCTGGCCGCGTGGGCCTACCTATTTTGGCCTTCGGGCTTCCACTTTTTCGCTTCCTTCGCTCCTACGCTTTCTTCCTTCCAAAAAATGATCTCCGTAAATTTTCAGGTCATTTGGACGTCGTTTGGGTCCCTGAAACTCAAAAATATAGAAAATAGGGTTTTCTGCCAGTGCAGGGTTAATTCCAGAAAAATAGGAAAACTGTGAAATATTCCTAAAATCAATAGAAAACAATGATATAACCCTTATATGATGCAAATATGATTGAAATATAAGTAATTCAATGCAAAGTTCATGTATGCATTTTAGATGCATCAACATCCCCAAGCTTAACCTATACTCGTCCTCGAGTATGAAGGTGATAAAACTAACATGGACTTTGCATTTAAATACTAACAATGGATATCAAAGATGATTACTATTGCTACATAGAGTAAAATAATTCATCCTTCAAAGAAGTAGCAATATGCAAGATAGATTATAAAGTGATATCAATTACTCAATGCAAGGATGTTCAATGATAATTCACAAAGTGTAACATAGAAGAAAGTACTATGGACCAAACGTATGCATAATGAAAAGTAAAAACATCCTATAATGATCATAGAGTACTCTTATAAAACTGAATATAAAAGTGGACATTTTGGAAAGATATAAATGAGTAGAGGTAAAACATGAACAAGTTTCATCTAACTTCCAAATGCTTCTACTTAAGTTAATGTTTGCAATGTGGTATTGGTGTCAAGCTCTCATTACCCCTTATCATAACATCTTGAATGGTTAAATTTTAAAGTGAAAGCAAATATGAGTAGTGTGCTTGACAAAGAAATGGTTGAAAGTCTCATGCCCTGTGAATACGAGTACCTACACCATGGTGTTACTCAACTTGGGATACAAAGCAAGTTCAAGTAAAAGTCATTGTATAATAGCGTCATCAAGAGGGTCAGCTGGGGTACCTCTTGTCCCAGGACATGGAACCAGCCCATGTCAAAATGACAAGACAAACAAACATAATGAACAATCTCAACACCCTTTTTATTTACTATTGGTATAGCTTTTTATTGTGAGGTGCATCACTGAAGGTTCACATAGCATGTAAGTAAATTTCCACCATGACAGCATGGCTTAGATTAGCGGCCCAGGTGTCTCTCTAGCCATTTATACAAACTACTTAAACTTACTTAGTTTCCACATTTATTTGGCACTATGATAGGCATCCATAAACAAAAGTACATGATATCAACTTAATATAATTATGAGCATGTTGAAAGCTTGCCATGTGACAGCACATATGGGCTAACTACCAACCAAGACTCTTGTCAAACTCACAACTTCATAATTTTAATCACAATGGTTCATGTTTATTAAGTGCAATAGTAAGATGTGAGAGCTATTTAACCAACTTTTCCCATAACAATCAATAACATAAGCATTTTAATTCAGAGGTATAGATAACACAAAGTAACATGATAAACATACTCGGAATAGCATAAAGCTAATAGGTAGATATGGTGGACTCACTGGAAAAACTTTGGTTGAAGGTGTTGGAAAACAAGTTTTACTTGTTGGAATTTTTGGGCTAGCAAAAGGGAGAAAGTTGACCGTCTAAATGCATGCACAAGTGTCCATAGAACTAACCAATCCATGTTAAACAAAGTAAAGTAACATTCAGCATCAAAACATGAACAAAAGATAGCTCTTGATAAAACACTTGCAAATTAATACTCATTAAAAGCACATGAATTATGCAACTATATATAAATTTTTAAATCAACTCAAACATCCCTTTCCCAATCATTATAATAGCATCCAACTTAATTCAACCCAAACTTCCAGTAGCTCTCCCATATATAAATGATAGTGGTGGTCTCAAAAAAAAATTAAACTAAAATAACAAGCAAACAAAAGATGCTCCAAGTTTATGCGATAAAGTGCATTGATCGAAAAACAAAAGTTAGACGTGTGCAAACCGAGAGTGTGTTGGTCCAGTGGGGCTGTATTCACATCCCCAAGCTTATGGTCTTCACCATCCTTGGATAGCTCTTGGTGCATCTCCTCAAATCCCTGTGAAAAAACTTCAAAACACTGTTTCTCACATTTCTTTTCTGTGGGATGACATTAGTGGTGATAGACAAATGAATTACCTTCTGCATAGAATCCTTAGCAAAAAAATTCGTATTAATGTTCAGAGAGTGTATAATGTTGTATGCCTACTTATAAACTTAATTGGATCAAAAGATTAAAGTTAAAAATTCAAAGAATGCATCAAACAAAATGGAACAGAATCTGTCCAGAAAATTAGCAGTAGCAAAACGCATTTTTCTACCCGACTTAAACATGTCTAAAAATTCTGAAAAAATTCATTCATATATAGGATGAAAAGTTGTAGTTACAGTAAAAATATTAGCTCATTCGGAGCTACAGATTAGGAATGAAAAATTATACCGTGCACATATTCGTGCTGGAATAAAATCTCCGAATGCAAATAGCAACTTTTTCATACCAAAATAGGTAAAACTTGGCACTTTATTAATAATTCCATAAACTAAACTAAAAACTAAGTCTCTTGTTACTGCAAGAGGACACAAAGAAAATCAAAAATAAAAACAACCGGGTTGCCTCCCGTAAAGCGCTTTCTTTATAGCCATATAGTTAGGCTTCTTACTTGATACTTATTGTGGACGAAGATCATGAGGGAACTTGAATTTTGGTGTGTCCCTATTCCTTGGAAAGTGTTCCATACAATTCTTGTGTGGAAACTGAAACTTCACATTCCCTTCTTTTGAATCAATGATAGCACCTGTGGTACGAAGAAAAGGTCTTCCAAGAATAATTGGACTAGAGGTTTTATTCCCCATATCAATGATTAGAAAATCAACAGGTACAAATATCATATGCAACTCTACCATAAAATCACTTACTTTTCCTAAATAATGTTTAATGGAATCATCGGCAAGTGCAAGTTTAATAGAGCATTTTTCAAGATTCTTTAATTCAAGGACTTCATATAATTCTTTAGATAAAACAGAGACACTAGATCCTAGATCTAATATAGCGTGGTGTGTCTCTTTTCCAATGGTTACTAGTACTTTGGGAATCCATACATCCCCAAGCTTAGGTGGTATCATAGCTTCCTGGTTGTACCTAGCAATCTTTTCTTTTAACACATGATTAGCAATATAAGTACCAAAACCTGCTTGGTTAGCATTAATGGAAGGATCACTTGCAAATTTTTGTAAGATAGATATTAATTCATGCAAGCTATAATTATCGAAGTCAAGTATTGGTTCCTTGACTTCACTAAGCATTTTAACAACTTCAACTTTTCTTTCATTTTTGTTTCTTAACAAAGCATCCAAAACTATTTTGAGATCGTTCTCTTCTTTAACAGATTCTTTAAGATTCCTTTCCAAAAGTTCTAGCATAGAAGATATTTTGTCATTCAATTTCATAGTTAACTCCTTTTTAGACTTGGCATCTGTCAATATTGTTTCCATTTTCAAAGAAATTTCAGAAAGAGTGTTATCAGTCTTCTTCATCCTAGATTTTGCATGGAGGATAAATGAATGCATCTCACTTTTAGTAGGATACTCTTCCACATAGGTTTGTAGACCTAATATTGACCTATCCATAGAAACTTTTAGTTGTTTGATCCCTATTTCATCTTTTGTTTCTATAGAATTCCCAAATAAATTTTCCATTAAGTTATTAGCACGTGAGGGATTACCTGAAACAAATCTTCCATTAGTTAATGAGTCTAGAAAACATTTTGACCAGCCATCTAGACCATTATAAAAATTTCTTATCAAAGTAGCAGGGGTATGCTTGTTGACACCATTTTTACTCATGCCCTTAATTCTATACCAAGCATCCATTAATGACTCTCCATAATATTGACCAAAATTGTTCATTTCAACACTAGAATCCATTTTGGTAAAGTTTTTTAAGTGTTTTTTAAATTTTTTATGCAAAACTGAAAGTAAAATGACACTAAACAATGCAAACTGAAATAACAAATGCAACACAAAATGCAAAACTGAAAATAAAATATGCAAACCGAAATATAAAGATGATATGCAAGACAAAAACAAAACAAAATAAAATGATTTGAAGGTAAAGATGGATAAGATGGTGCTCACTTAGGTGCAACCTCCCCAAGCTTAGGTGTTAGCAAAAGTTGGTGATGAAGTTGACTTTGTTGTGAGACACTCCTTGGACAAATCTTTACAGCAATGATTCCCCGGCAACGGCGCCAGAAAACGTCCTTGATGGCCTTTAACTCAGCAACGGCGCCAGAACTTGATGGCGTAGTTACCTGCGTCAAAACAATATGGTTAGGTTGAGACTCCAAGCGCAGAGTGTATAGTATAGGAAAGATGGTTTCCCCACGGGGGATGACTCGAGGGTTTAATATCGAACTCTCGGGGAATCAGTAGTGAAAGATTTATCTTCTTATCCTTCCCTTGAGAACCTACAAACAAAGTAAATTGTTTTGTGCCTTCAACCTCACCAAGTGGTTGTCAAGCACAAGGTGTGAGAATGATATCAAAATAAAACAAATGCAAACAAGAAATAAATACGCAATGATGGTAAATAAATGTTCAAGGATGGTGGAAACAATGATGGATGATATTTTTGGGCTTTGTATTGTGAATGCAAGATATAAAAGTGTTTTTGTATTTTTGGATTTTTAAATGGCAGAAAATGGAAAATGCTTAAAAGTTGTTGGAAGGTGTTTCTTATGATTAAAAATGGACCGGGGTTCATGGTTTCACAAATGCACTCTCTCTTTAAGAAAGTGGTAGACAATGGAACATAAGAATTTACATATGAGATTGCAACAAATAGGTTTCATGACAAGTTACTAATTATATGGTCATCACGTCCTAACATAGAGATCTTTTGGTTATTAACCTCTCTTATACTCCACCAAGATGTGAACTAAATCTTAGCACCGAGGTAATTAAGATAAATCAGAGCATACCTTTAAGTCTTATGACATGAAGTTAAAATAAGAACATGCTAGATCTAGTCATGGAGAAGTGGCAATGGTCACACCCACACCTCCGGTAGCATGGTATTTTTCTTTATCCCTAGTGAGGCAACAAAGTAAGGTAGAATACCCAAGTGGATCACGGAACTTCTCTCACTTTCACCGCACTAGACACCCCTCGTTACTCCAACTAATGCACACGTTCCCCCTCACATGCTCTCATAAACAAGCTTGATCAAAACAAGTAGATAAGAACGGGGTACATAATATGCATATACTTTCATAACTGAAACAAAACAATTGTAATCTCAAACATATATTAACTCATAAAGAGATCCACCATAAAGGAATTACATAGATGATCGTAATCATGTTCGGCAGCTCATACGGTGCTAATTAGTGAAGCTCAAGAGAGAGAGATACATAAGTTACTTCCACAAACCCATAGTCCAGGGGTGGACTACTCCCTCTTCATCATGGAGACGGTGGAGATGTCGTTGGGGGATATGGAGACCACACCGGCAGTGCCCCGCCGGAGTTTTCCCCCTCCAATCTGCAGCTCTAGTTCTCTGTTTTGGTGTTTCTGTGTTTCGGCGGCGCTCCCTTCTGGAAAACGTCGGGGGACTATTTTTATAGTCGGTTTTAGGTCAAAAGGAAGCTTCAGGAAGAAGGATCGATGGCAACGGAGCCACGAGGCCCAAAATAGAGGGTCCCACGCGGCCAAGGAATCTGGCCGCGTGGGCCTATCTATTTTGGCCTTCGGGCTTCCACTTTTTCGCTTCCTTCGCTCCTACGCTTTCTTCCTTCCAAAAAATGATCTCCGTAAATTTTCAGGTCATTTGGACGTCGTTTGGGTCCCTGAAACTCAAAAATATAGAAAATAGGGTTTTCTGCCAGTGCAGGGTTAATTCCAGAAAAATAGGAAAACTGTGAAATATTCCTAAAATCAATAGAAAACAATGATATAACCCTTATATGATGCAAATATGATTAAAATATAAGTAATTCAATGCAAAGTTCATGTATGCATTTTAGATGCATCACACGTTCATTGGGAACGGCTGTGTGTCAATAGCCATGCCAGCAAAGCTCAATCGTCCATCATTGAGGGACGATTGGATCTGTCGACGAAAGACATTGCAATCATTAGTAGCATGGGAGAAAGAATTATGATACTTACAATAAGCCCGCCGCCTTAATTCATCGGGCGATGGTATACGATGGTTAACTCGTATGACTTTGTCTTTTAATAAGGCATCAAATATGTTATCACATTTGCCTATATCAAAGTTGCATTTTACCTCGTCATCCCGATTCTTACGAATCGGCTTTAAGTCATCACACATATAAGGTTTGGCCTTACTGGGCCAAATGAACTCGGCAGAATAAATGTCGGCTTCATCGTCAGAGTTGTTGGCATTGTGTTCAACAGTGTGAAGCCGACTCCTGCTCATCCGATGCGAGTCCTTGGACTCATTAACTCGGCTTTCGTGAGCCCGAGCTCTCTCTTGGACCTGGCCAACAGATGAGAACTCATGTCCTTCTAGCTTCTCCTTTCGATAAGACCTCAACCTGTTAAAAACCAAGTCGGCCATATCCCTTTCAGTTATCGCCAAGCTATAACACCGGTTTCTAGTATTTCTAAATCTCTTGACATAATCGGATACCGATTCGTCATGCTTTTGTTTCACCGATGTAAGGTGGGACAACTTCAACTCTATCTCTCCGGCAAAGAAGTGCTTATGAAACTTCTGTTCTAGATGAAACCAAGTATGTATAGAATTGGGAGCTAAAGCCGAAAACCAAGAAAATGCAACACCAGTTAACAACAACGAGAATAGGCGAACTTTAATGTGATCATGATTAGCTTCACCTAGTTGAGCCAAGTATTGACTAATATGGTCCCATGTCGACTTGTTATCCACCCCATTAAATTTAGAAAATTCAGGAACTCTATAACCAGGTGGATAGGATTACAAATCAAAGTACTCAGGATAGGGTTTAATGTAGGTCCTATGTTTTGGTATAATATCGAGTTTATCATAAGCTATTTGGTCCAATTTCTTCCTGAACTCGACCATCAAATCGTCCATATTAGCCGATTGATCTGGAACAGGAGAGGTATTGGCCACATGGCCGGCTTGCATCCAAGGAGCCAAATGATGTAGCCCCACACGTGGACAACACCATGGACATCACGCCAAATGGCCCAATGACAAGATCAAGAGTCAAGGCACTTCATGAAAAGGTGACCTCGCTCCTCTCGATGTGTGACCTCGACCTCCCTTTGAATGGTTTGCTACTTCATGCCGGTACCTTATGCATACTCAGGATCCACCCTGATGATGACCCACAATGGGGTCGAGAAGATGAGCAAGAGGAGGCCCAAGACGAAGGAGAAGGTGACCAAGAGAAGACCCCGAAGGATGGTCAAGGAGAGGAAGAAGGACGCGAAGCCAGGCGGGCCGGCCTAGGCCGGCCTCCAGGCCGGAGCCCCTCCAGAGACAGCCGGCCTCCCAGCCGGTCTAGGCCGGACCCCGGTCCGGCCACCCCCTAGAGACTGCCGGCCTCCCAGCCGGCCCGGGCCGGGCCCCAGGCCGGGCACCCCCAGAGACCGCCGGCCTCCCAGCCAGCCCAGGCCGGCCCCCAGGCCGGGCCGCCCCTCCATCGCTGCCGGCCTCCCAGCCGGCCTAGGCCGGCCACCGGGCCGGTTCCTGATACCCACAAGTATAGGGGATCGTTCAAATCTTCGATGTGTAAGTATAATATCGATCCCACGAGGAGTAGAAGGTATAAGTATTTATCCTCTCAAATAAGAGCGTCACTACTCTTATTATCTATGCGCTAGACAAACTAAAATGATTAAATGATGCAAGTGTTTTTGGGTTTTTGGTGTATACATTGCAATAAAGTAAAATACTGAGAATGCAATATGACAAGTGAAAGCTCTCAAAGAGAGAAAGCCCAATCCTCTATGCATCAAGAGGACAAGCTCAAGTGTGTGTTTCTTATAGGTGGAGAGAGTTCCCAAGGGCCTACCTAGACTTCATGGCATAAATATTTCTAGAACAACAAGGTAAACATTTTGTCAAGTTTTAATCTTGTTTGGACGGAGCCATAATTAGGAATAGCTAAATAAATAAACTAAACCTCTTATGATGGATCATGTGGCCAAGTAAATGACTGCACAAGAGTTATTAAGACATAAAGTCCCACCATAGCATTAATCTTTAGGGTCTAGGGATGGCAATGAGTACCCTGTACCCGCATACCCTGCGGGTAAAAACCCCATTAGGGCAAGGGTTTGGGACAAAAAAAAACCCATGGGTATATAAATAGGAAAATCTTATGCCCATCGGGTAGAGAGGGTACGGGCATGGGATTGCATTACCCATACCCGCGTGCCCTCGTACCCGTATAATTTTTATCAAGTAAAGCTTAGGTCAATTAAATATAACCTAATTTTCTAATTCCCATAGCCGCATAGGTCAAAACTCAAGTCAGCCCACAAGGCCCACGATCGATCGGACGTCTAATCCCGTACGTAGCTAGCCTAGCCTGGTACGCATCTCCCTCCAGTCTCCCATTGCGATCGCATTCGCCGCCAGGCCAGCCGCCAGCGTGCCTCCCGGTATCGCCAGATCGTCCCTCCTCCGTCCCACGCTGCGCCATGGACGTTGTGGACGGTGCGGCCACTGCCGATGGCAGCCAGCACGCGCGCACGGACACGGATCGTGATGAGGAGTTGCGCCTCACGCAAACTGAGTTGGAGGCCGCGGACCACCACGACACGGACTAAGCCCCTTATGTGTGGCTGTTTATGACTACGTATGGTCACATTAATTATCTCATTTTATTTTATTTTGGCTCAATTGATATGTTGCAAATGCGGGTATTTTTACCCGTGGGTATCCCTTACCCTGTCGGGTGAAGGGTATGGGAAAAAATTATACCCGCCTACGGGTATGGGCACGGGTGATGGGCAAGCTCGGGGGGCACAGGTCCCCAATACTAATACCCTTATAATGCAACTTCATGATTCGGTCTCAGGTTTACGTGTCCCCCCAAGTCTCCCTCAATTCATTACACTACGGTGTTCTCCTATGAGCCCATATAGGTGAAGTGATGTGCAGTCGACGTTCGCACAACACCATCATAGAATCACATAAAAGATAAAAACTAGACAAAATACCAACACATGTCATATAAAAATCATTGCCAATTCATCCTATACCCCCAGGAACATGAGAGAACTACTCACAACGCCAAGACATGATATGATTCAGTGGTACAAGTGATACAACACAATCTGAAACTATGATCTCCCCACAAACAATGACAACTAGCAATTCACAAACATGTAGAATAGCACTTAGACAATAGCTAGGGTTCGAACAATCTCAAACTATGAGGGGGATGAAGTGGATCACGAAAATGGTGATGGAGATGGTGCTGGTCTTGGCGGTGGTGTTGATGGAGACTCCGGAGGGGGGATGGAGAAGACCTCTGGAGGTGATTCCGGCGGCGTTTTCCCCCTCCGATCTTCTCCGGTGGCAGCCTTTTGTCTCTCTGTTTTTGGTTTTGTGTTTCTCCGCCACCTCCCTCTGGAAAACGTAGGGGGGCTATTTTTATAGTCGTTTTTAGGTCACGAGGAAGCTTCGGGAAGAAGGATCAACACAAACGGAGCCACGAGGCCCAAAAGAGGTGGGCCCACGCGGCCAGGTACAGGGGCCGCGTGGGGCACCCTCTTTTCGCCCTCCGGCCTCTGTTTGCTTGCTTCCTTCGCTCTGAGGTCTTCCTCCTACCAAAAAAATGATCCAGTAAATTTTCAGCTCATTATGACGTCGTTAAGGCCCTGAAATAAATAAGGAAAGAAATAGGGTTTTTCTGCCTGCGCAGGATTAATTCCATAAATAGGGGAAATCATTATTAATTACCAAAGTCATTAAATAACAGTAATATACCCCTTATATGATGAAAATATGAATGAAATACAAGTGTTATAGTGCAAAGTTCATGTATGCATTTTACATGCATCAGTTCCCCACCTGCGTCTGCCGGCCTCCAGGCCGGCCCAGGCCGGCCCCCAAGCCGGTCACCCGCGTTTTTACCACTTTTTGTACTAGACTATAAATAGCACCTCCCATTCCTTTTCTTAGGGTTAGACTAAATTTGAGACTTGTGAGCCATGCTCCTCATCCCTCTGTGCTAGGGTTCCTCTTAGAGGATGGATCTTGTTGTTACTACTCTTTCACTGAGGTGTCTCTAGTAGTGCAAACCAATCTTTCACTGCGGTGATTCTATTGGATTGGTGGACCGGCCGGTAAGAGCAATCGGTTTCAACAGGAGTAAGATTGGCTTTGATTCTTCGATCCAAAGGCTTCCTTTTTGAGGGTTGTTGTTGGGTGGAGATCTCTACAGGTTTTGCTAGTTATCCTTTGTGTTTTTCCCACAAATCTCCCTCGTTTTCCCCTCCGTGTTCTTCGTGTTCTTCATGTTCATCCTCCTTTTCCCCTCCAATCCGTGAAGATCGGGCTTAGCCCTACATCACCAAATCTGAATTCGGTATTGACTCGCGTACCAGAAGTCGCACCGTTAGTCCCGTCCGACCTGTCGGGTAAGGTGAACTTTGGATCGGAGTTGGACAAGGCAGTGCATTAACAAGCCGGTTTTCCCTGTACGAGTTCATCGGTTGTGTGTCCGATGTCTGGCCCTGGGCGGTGTTTTTCTTAGCCTTTTCATGTTCTAACATCAGATCGTAAACATTATTTGTACCTTGCAAAACATGAAATTGAAAATCTCGGCTAATTGCTCAGGAGAAAAAGTAATGTTACTTAGGGCGGGTTTGTCGATGTTGATGCTCAAAGGTACATATTCTGGCTCCCTAATTGGCGCGGTTACACCTTGCCGGTCTATCTTGAAGCTGGCTAAGTACAACTCCTCGTCGTCCTGCTCCCGCTTGAGTCGTAGTGCTTCGAACTCCTCGTCTCTCTT
This sequence comes from Puccinellia tenuiflora, assembly GCA_012064385.1. Classification (NCBI taxonomy): domain Eukaryota; kingdom Viridiplantae; phylum Streptophyta; class Magnoliopsida; order Poales; family Poaceae; genus Puccinellia; species Puccinellia tenuiflora. Next base: position 511,793 of record QRDG01001850.1, read on the forward strand.
TTCCTTCCACTCATCCAGGCCTTGGCGTTGTGCCTCCGACAGATCTTTGAGAGTAGGTTTGATGATGTTGTCCGTGGTGATGGCAGACGGATCTATAGCCTTAGAACCGGTCATCATTGCCCGATTTAGGTTTGAAATCCTTCCCAGCGGAGTCGCCAAAAAGTGTGTTGCGTCAAAAATGCGTCATACGAACACGTCCTCGTGTACCCGCGGTGTCGTGGGAGATACTCCACAACTCGCCCCGTGGAAGGCCGGCTTACAGCGCGATACGCAAGATAGCATGCAAGCCGGCGCTTTTGAAACCAGACGTCCCAGATCCTCGGGAGGGACCTCGTCGGAGGAAGCCAGCGATGATTGGCTGAACTAAGACGGATTTGACCGCTCATAGCTCGGTTGTCGATATCTGATGAACTCACATGACGTCGCCGAATAACGGAAGCATGAACAAGGGTTTGAGGGTAAAAAGTAGGGTTTGTATTGATTGTCGATTGTTTGCTTAATTTCAATCGGCCGTCACCTCTTACATATATAATGAGGCGGCTGGACTTCCCATACAAGTGTTGGAATTCTACAAGGATTACAACTCGCAACTTTAAGTCGGTTTCCATCTCTAATTTAGGTAAAAAAAACCTAGGCCGGCTTCGTACTGGACCCGGACTTCAAGCATCCATCTCCGGCTTCTTTTGGGAAAGTCGCCTTTTGTCCTTCCGTGTAGGCCTTGAACTCGTTTTGTCGCGCAGCATCCGACTCACTCTCTTTAGGCCCCCAAGTATTATGCAACCTCGCGTCTGACTACCCGATACAGCTTCTAGAATCTCTTTCATGATTCTGTCTTGACAAGATTATAAAAACTACATGAAATTGAGTATTAGCAAACTGATTGTAATTTTTGGGTATGCACGGTGCAATTTGAAACATAAGGCAATTCAAAATTGGAAAAACTGATTATTGTTGTATCAAGCCACAATGTCTCCGTAGGTCAATGCTATTATACTTCACATCATGTTTTTTTTAGCAAGCGCCATACAAAATTGCACCAGCAGATAAACACACATTGAACTACATTTCTTTTAGCACAGGCAGTTCATCAATATATATGCATGCACATTTGTCAAACAACAATCTTTGCAAGAAAGTAACTGTAGGTAGAAGCAAAAACCTGGTAGAGCTTAACAACAAGTGGCAGGTTCGCCAATTTCTGCTAGTGTGTTAGGCGGTCAATATAAGATATCATGCTCTCCATGGCATCTCGCTCCGACGAAATAAGAATATAACTTTCCGTATTGTACTATTTTTTCTGATGTCAGTGGCTAATCAGGGATGGAGATTCAATCCTTATTTGACACCTGCTCCCCTAACCCCTAGCAGTTCGCTGAACTGGAATCATGATATTTAGAATCTTGCATCAATAATTTTTGTCATTACTCCAATGACAAATACAATTGTTTGCACATGATTGTTTAGTGCTGATTCCCGTTGCTGCAAGTCTAGCATTTGCACATGTTTGTTACGGAAATCCATGTCCTGTCATCAGGTTACAGCCGCGTAGGTAAATCTTGACAGCTGATCTTAGATTACTACCCTGGTTTTTGGTGCAATTTAAATCTATTCTTTAATTTTTTTCCAGTACTAATTTGTTCGGGAGGTGCAAATTTGTCAGGTCAACTTATAAGCATTTGCCTAATTTGTTGCACGTTCATATTGTACTGGCGCTCATTGACTGCAATTTATTTTGATATACTTTGTATTTTTTTCTTTCATAGATGCCAGCTAAGTGTTGACTAGCTTTTTAGCTTCACATGTAAGAAAAAAGAAAAAAAGTTTGGCTCACCTTCTGCATGTAGCCAAGGCATAATTTCTTATCCATTATGGAATAAATTGATGATTTTTCTTTTCCTTATTGTACGATTGATTGTTGAAAACATACATTTTGTACGAACTGCTGAAACAATAATCTTATTTCCCAATCTCTACTTTCTCATGAAACTTGCAGATTTAACATCCATTTGGCGTATTTTTCGCAACAAACCCTGAACAAGAAAGGGCATGATGGTGATAAGACATTTGAGTTCAAAACTGATGAAGAGCAAGTTATTTAAAGGCTTGACATGATAGTGTGCTGATGAGTTGGCCTTCAGCAGCATTCTGCCTAGTAAGATGGAAATGAACCATCAAAGTGCCGTGCCGTGTAGATTACATCGAGTCATGTATTTCACTACATGTTCGAAGATTAGTTCCTTTTGCTTTTTATAGTCATTTTAATTAGGCCATGCTGATGTTATTCTATGGGCACATGAGGCTACGCCCACATGTATCTATTTTACATACCCTTGAATCAATGACATATGAGTTGTCAGAAGCTCATCAGGCTGTAATAGGACAAATTCTTATGTCATGTAATCAAACAATTTAATCAAAAATAATCTAGTGTTTGTGCCATGTCAAAAAAAAAAAAACTTATGTTTGTGTAATCAGGCGATGCAATTAGGCATAGTCTTACGTCACGGCACCAATTCTTACCTAAAAGAACTCCCTTCCCTCGTGACCAGTAGCTTCTCCTTGACAGATTTACACGGACATAAGCTAGAGAGATTAAATATTCAAGAGCCACCCTACTCCTATCCAGATGTGGTAATGGATCTGTGGTCAAACAATCAAAAGGTCTGGAATAGTCAGCTAGTTAATACCCTGTTTACTCCTGAAATTGCCGCTGCCATCTTGCAAACCCCAATTGTTGATTCTGCAGGCCATGATTTACTTGTATGGAAGCTAACCCCTGCAGATGAATTCTCAACCAAAAGTGCCTACAAGCATTGTTATAGAAATCTTGAGCTCCCTATTAATCAAAGACCCAAGCCAGTGACACAACAGGTAATTGCTCTTCTCAATCAGGTTTGGGCAGAAAAATTTATGCTACCCAGGGTGCAAACTTTTGCTTGGAGACTACTTCGTGGAGCCTTAGCTACTGGTCATAGAGCAGGTAAGTATTCCAAGCATATACAATCTGAGTGCTCCAAGTGTGGTATGCAAGAAGATGAAATGCACATGTTGTTTCTATGTAGCTTCTCCAAAGCAGTTTGGTTTTCACATCCTTGGTACATTAGAACCGAATTGTTAGCTGCCACACATCACACTATTCCTGATATGATACAGTGTTTGCTTTCCTCCAATCACCTGCACATTACAAATATTCATCTCTATACTTCTCTCTGGTGTTTATGGAAAGTGAGGAATGAATGTCGTTTTAATCGCAAGAACATTATGCCAGACCGGATTTTTGCTGTGTACAATGCTATCATGCAGGACCCTTCTCTCATGAAGGAGATATAGGTTCAGGATCTGTTTTGGAAAGAAGGTCAAGATCGGATAGAGCAACAACAACTCGCCACTGTTGTTGCCGTTACCCCTCGGTTTACAAATGATTTTTCAGGTTCTCTCGTATACTCGGATGTGGCATGGTCATTGAAGCCGGGAGAGAATGTAGCACCAGCAGGCATAGGTGTTTATCTACAAGTAGCTAATCACCACACCAACCATCTATACATTTCTGCTGTGTCGCCTCCGGTAGCTTCAGCTCTACAAGCAGAAGCTTATGGATTGCTGCTAGCGGTGAAGATTGCCGCTGACTTACATGTGCAGAACCTCAAGTTTTTTATAGACTCTTCGGTGCTTGCTTCGGCCATTGTGGAGCCTGATGTTATCAAAGCAAGTCAGTGGACTATCAGGCCAATATTAGCAACGATCCAGGCAAGTCCTTCATTTCAACCATGCAGGATAGTTAAGGTGCACAGGAGCCTGAACTTCAAGGCACACCATCAGGCCAAACTTGCTGTTAAAGTCCAGAATAAACCTTTTAGCTCCAAGTGCTTAAATGCAAGTCAAGGTTTAGGTATAAATCAAGGTCAATGTCCTACATGTAATGTGCTATCAGCAATGAGTGCTCACCCACTCAAGCTGCTTGATGTAAAATGTGCTTAGCAATATTAATAAAATCCTTCTGTTCAAAAAAAAAAAAGCTAGAGAGATTAGACCGAAAGGAAGCGGAGAAAAAGCAACCTGATCTGATCGATTGCGTGGCTGGGATGGGCAAGTAAAGCGATGTACTTCGCTTACGTTGGCCCAACCTTTGTTTTCGTCACATGCACGACTCTGCGTCGGTTCGGGTGCATCACGTCTGGCCGCGTTGGCGCATGGGACGGATCGCATCACAGTTGACTCGCCCAGCTTTCTTACGTCGCGCGAGAAGTTTTTTTTACGTTGAATGCAGTTGCGGGCGCGCTGGCTAGTGGCTCTGCTGTCCCGCGCGGCGCGGTGGCGCGTATGGTTCGGCCCGGGTGTAGAATACCATGAGGTATATATAGTTTGTTTATGAGGTATATTGAACGTGGGAGTACATATTCTTAGGTGTACAGGAAAATGGTTATGTACTCTTGGGTGTACGTACTCGCACGTACAATATACCACATAGAAGAACTAAATATATCTCTTTATTATTTTTAATATACTTCATTATGAAATACTAGATACCTCAAGTGTGTCATGTGAAAATTTTCATATAAATCTACATATTTTACATTATTTGCATATATACTGCTTTTCTGTACGTAAAAGTGGTATATTAAAAAAATCGGAGACTTCGGTGATATTTTTTTCATACAACTTGCATTGAGGTATCTTAGAATAATTAATGAGGTATATAAAAAATAATAGTGAGATATAATTCGTTTGTATATGAGGTATACTCAATATGGAAGTACGTACATCCAGAGTATATAAAAGGAGTTATCTGGCTGTGGACGCACCAACATCGATCTTTGTCTTCTGTATGCAGCGTCAAGAGGCTCAGGATGACATTTTGCTAGCATGCAAGTCCCTGGAGATCACTACGGAAAATCGGGGTTTGCCATGAGGAAAATCTTTGCCGTGCGCATACTAATCCACGGAACACGGCAAAGAGTGCTTTGCCGTGCGCAACACAGCACATAAGAACAAGAGCACACGGCAACGTACCGCACACGGCAAACTGTACATATAACACAGGGCAAAAGTTGTCCCATCGGCAAAGATATCTTTGCCGTGAGTATTTCCACAGCATGCACGGCAAACTAGTTGACCAGGATTTGCAACTTTGCTGCGCTCCCAAATAATTCGCGGGAAATATCTTTGTCGTGCTAACCTAACGAACTCAAGGCAAAGAGTGCCCAAATTTTATTCCCCTCGCGCTGGCTGATTTCCCGCGCTCTAAATAAATTCGCGGGAAAAGCTACGACGTGCGTTCTTTTCATAGCACACGGCACATCTCCCCTTTGCCGTGTGTTTCTCGACTAGAGCACGGCACATATCCCCTTTGCCGTGTGCCCGCACCTGTAGCGCACGGCAAACCATGTGTTTGCACTAGCCCCTCCTTATTTGTTTTATTTTGATATGCTTGCTTTGTTTAGTTTCTTTGTTAAGGCTTCTAGTACGTTCATTTACTTAACTTAATTATGTTTCTCGATAATATATATATAAACCCTCCGGTGCGAGCCGCATGCGTCGAAACCCCGAATAAGTGGACCGAATGAGTTTTCACCTCTAAATGTCGGAACTTACTACGGAAGTAAGCGGGGTCGGTGAAGCGGGTCGCACCTCGGAGCTGTATCTTGGTTCACGCAACCTACCAACACACTCTTATATATATATTAGGTATCCATGCAAGTTTTGGTGGGATTCCAACCTGTCGATCTACCCCTTTGACTGGCGCAAAGAGTGGGTAGACGGATGAACTTTTTTGCTTGGTTGTGTTAGGTTTGTACATAGAACCATGGGGAACCAATATTCCATGTGATCCGTCGCATGATTCCCTGCCCGGCACCCGAAACGGGAGTTTTCAGCTCTAAGTGTCGGAACTTACTATGGAGTAAGCGGGGTCGATGAAGCGGGTCGCACCTCGAAGATGTATCTTGGTTTCCGCATCCTATCAACACACTCTTATACATATATTAGGGACCAATGCAAGTTTTGGTGGGATTCCGACGCTCCGGGCCCCCGCTACGGCGAAACCCTACCCTCGCTGGATAAAAGTCCAACCTGTTGATCTATCCCTTTGACTGGCGCCGAGAGGGGGTAGACGCATGAACTTTTTTGCTTGGTTGTTTTAGTTTGGTACATAGAACCATGGGGAACCAACATTTCATGTGGTCCGTCGCATGATTCCCTACCCGGCACCCGAAACGGGAGTTTTCACCTCTAAGTGTCAGAACTTACTACCGAGTAAGCGGGGTCGGTGAAGAGAGTCGCACCTCAGATATTTTTTTAACGGGTGAAGCTGGGTCATAACCTAACACAACCAAGGAAAAAAGTCCACTGGCCTACCCCCTTTCGACGCCGTTCAAGGTGGTAGACGAAAATGTTAGGGTTTTTGCAGCGGATCTAGGGTTTCGCCGAATCGGGGCCCCGGAGCGTCGGAAACCCACCCAAACCTAGGTTGTGCCATACCATGTGTGTACAAGTGTGTTGGGTGTTTTGGAAGTGCAAGATTTTACTCCGGGGTATGACCGTCTTCACCGACCGCACTCTCTCTACACTAAGTTTCTGCACTTACAGCTAAAAACACCCGGTTTCGGGGGAACCGGGGGCAATCTTGTGAGAATTTATGATAATAGTTGGTTTTCCATGTTCCTATGTCATAACCTAACACAACCAAGGAAAAAAAATCCATTGCCCTACCCCCTTTCGACGCCGTTCAAGGTGGTAGACGAAAACGTTAGGGTTTTTCCAGCGGATCTAGGGTTTCGCCGAATCGGGGCCCCGGAGCGTCGGAAACCCACCCAAACCTAGGTTGTGCCATACCATCTGTGTACAAGTGTGTTGGGTGTTTTGGAAGTGCAAGATTTTACTCCGGTGTGTGACCGTCTTCACCGACCGCACTCTTTCTCTACTAAGTTTCTTGACTTATAGCTGAAAACTCCCGTTTCGGGGGAACCGGGGGCAATCTTGTGAGAACTTGTGATAATAGTTGGTTTTCCATGTTCCTATGTCCTAACCTAACACAACCAAGGAAAAAAGTCCACTGGCCTAGCCCCTTTCGACGCCGTTCAAGGGGGTAGACGAAAATGTTATAGTATTTGCAGCGGATCTAGGGTTTCTCCGAAGCGGGGTCCCGAAGCATCAAAAACCCACCCAAACCTAGGTTGTGCCATATCATGTGTGTACAAGTGTGTTGGGTGTTTTGGAAGTGCAAGATTTTGCTCCGGGGTATGACCGTCTTCACCGACCGCACTCTCTCTACTAAGTTTCTGCACTTACAGCTGAAAACACCCGTTTCGGGGGAACCGCGGGCAATCTTTTGAGAATTTATGATAATAGTTGGTTTTCCATGTTCCTATGTCATAACCTAACACAACCAAGGAAAAAATTAAGTCCATTGGCCTGCCCCCTTTCGACGCCGTTCAAGGGGGTAGACGAAAACGTTAGGGTTTTTTTCCAGTGGATCTAGGGTTTTGTTGAAGCGGGGCCCCAGAGCTTCGGAAACCCACCCAAAACTAGGTTTCTCCAAATCATAGAATAATATATAGATAATGAAAGTATTAAAAGAAAAAACAAATAGAAAGAAAAAATGAATATATAGATAATTAAAGTATTAAAAGAAAAAACAAATAGAAAGAAAAAAAGAAAGGAAAATAGCACACGGCAAAGGACTTCTTTGCCGTGCTGAGCATCCCTTCCAGCACAGCAAAGTACTTCTTTGCGGTGCAAACCGTTCATGTCGCACGGCAAAGAATGTTTACACGGCAAACACATATACCGCACACGCCCGGCTACCCCACTCCACGCACACACGCACGACACACTCACACACACACGCACGACGCCCCCCGCCGCTGGCCAGCACGACGCCACCGTGCGCCCCAGCCCCCGCCGCCGGCCAGCACGACACCCCCGCCACCGCCCCTCTACGCCTCCCTTCCCGAGCCGGGGACGAGCCAGGAACAGCGCATCCCGCCGCCGGCTAGCACGCCGCATCCCGCCGCCAGCCAGCATGCCGGCCAGCACGCCGCATCCCGCCGGCAGCAGACCTCGGCTGGCGATCCCGGCCGCCGTCATCTTCTCCCCGGTGCTGCTCGGCGTCCTCTCCCCGGCGCAGCTCGGCATCCTCTCCCCGGCGCTCACCTGGTCGACCACGACTGCCGCGCCTCCCCGAACTAGCCTTGAGCAGCTCCGTCGGCTCTCCCCTCCCCTGCAGGTAATTTCTGGCCTTTTTAATAAATCCCTGCAAGAAATCCCTGCCATGACATCTCTGTAGGAAATTGGTAGTAATTTTAGTGTTAATTTTTCTAGTTGTGGTGATAAATTGGTACTTTTTTCTCTACTCATATATGCCATGTTCTAGTGAATATTTTGTTGATTATTTCATTAATTTTCCTAGTTGTGGTGATAAATTGGTCCATATATGCAGCAATAGTCGGTGTGGTTTACAAATATGGTGTATGTGTGTCATGGCAGCAAGTAATGGATTGGTTCCCTGTAGGAAATAAATTGGTACTAATTATGTGTTAGGCTAGGTTTAGTTTAATGGATTGGTTCTGATTCTAGTGGTAATTGTTCTAGCTGTGGTAATTGTTCTAGGTGTGGTTTACAAATATGGTGTTTTGATGTTCTGCCTAGGAGCATTAAGCATTACATGAATATTTATGTTGTACATCTGTTCTTATATATATGTTGTTTTTGTGGTTTTTCAGATGTCGTAGTTTACGGGGCTTCTCCACCTGAGGAGGGCCGCCTTGGTGCCCCTGTTCCGTCCCCCCTCTGGAGAGCGTCCCCGACCTTCTGTGGTGATCGACCACGCTTCTAGGGTATACATCTTTTGTCTAGATCAACAAGTAAGTCGAGTCGCATAACCCGAGTCAGATCCCATACGGAAGGGTTACAAATTTATAAATATGCATGATTGTCCATCTTTGCATATTTATAACCGTACCTCTTCCGTATTGTCCACGTTTTTGGACAGCCCGAGTATGTGTAGATCGAGTCGTGTTCCATGGTCTACCCCTTCCTGAGACGGAATTTCGGCAACACCTCCTCGTTGTTCTTCGGATGCACACCCTCTCGGCTTGACTAGCTCGAGACGTGTATTCTGAAGAATAGCGGGGAGGTGTGATACGTCTCCGACGTATCTATAATTTTTGAGTGATCCATGCTAGTTTTGTGATATTGTCACATGTTTTTACTGTCATTTATATCATTTTAAGCATTTTTTTGGACTAACCTATTGACAAGATGTCCAGTGCAAATTCCATGTTTTTGCTGTCTTTTTGTTTCAGAAATTTACTTCTGGAAATATTCTCAAAACGCTCTGGAAATTTTTGTGGATTTTTTATACACCAAGACGAAGTACCAGACCGAAGGGGAGCCAGAAGGGAGACCCACGGGGCAGGTGCGGCCACCTGCCGCGGGTCAAGGTGGACCCGCGGGTGGGGCCCGCCCCTGCCCGTGGGGTCTGACCTTGTGGCCCTCCGACGCCTATAAATTGCCTTTAACCCTAAAAACATCGGGACGGCCATTATTTTCCAGAAACTCGACCCCGACACGCCGTTATCTCAAACCCTAGTTCGGGGTCCCATCTGAAGCTGATCCCGGCACTCTGCCGGAGGGGAGATCGATCCCGGAGGGCTCTTCATCGCCATGCCTTCCTACGGGATGATGTGTGAGTAGTCTCACCTTGGACTATGGGTCCATGGCAGTAGCTAGTTGGTAGTCTCTCACCCTTGTGCTTCATGTCTTATTATCTTGTGAGCTGCCTAACATGATCAAGATCGATTATTGTAATGCTATGTGATGTGTTTGCTGGGATCCGATGGATTATGAAGTTATGTTCAGATTGTGCATGATTCTTATATGAGTTATTTATGTTCTTGCATGCTCTTCGATGTGCGTACTTACTTTGGCCAAGTGATTGTGTGTATCTCCAGGAGAGGGTAGTTATGCCAGATAGTGGGTTCATGCCCCCTTTTGTTCCTGGGCACGAGTGACCGAAACGTCTAAGGGCGAGGGTGTGCTGTTGCTACTAAGGGTAAAACAGCAGTGCTAGTTTCTCATTTGATATTAGTGTTGCTTACATCATGCGCTTTACTTAATGCATTTGTCTGTTGCTTGCAACTTAATACCGTTGGGTGACAGGCTGGATAGCGATCCCACGGTGGACTTATTAGACAAAGACGCAGTTGGACTCAACGGTCTTTGTTCCTTGTCGTGATGCCTCCATAAATATTATCATGTTCTTTTTGTCATAGCTAAATTGGGTTTGTGTCATGATCTTGTCAATTGCCTAGCTGTAATTCGTTCACCCATCGCATGTATATTTCATTTGCTCGAGAGACTCCACTAGTGAACCCATGGCCCCCGGTCCATCTTTTTACATTGTTTACAACCTCATTTACTTGCTTTTAATCATCATTATTCCTCTGGTCACTTTTGCATTTATTCCATTTCATCATACAATTAACCGCTTTGTGTTCTGCGAGACCGGAGAGATTGACAACCTCTCCGCCGTTGGGGGCAAAGTATTTTGGTTGAGTGTGTGCAGGTCCACGTCTGTTGAAGGTTAAGCGCCAGAGATCTTCAATATTCACCTCGTTGTTGATTTCAAAGTCCTACTGGTTCGATAAACCTCGGTTCTTTAATTGAGGGAAAACTGCTACTATCTACAATTCCGCCTTCGCTTGGGGCACCACCCAACTTCGCCAGCACTTTGCAAGCAGTTTTCTGGCATCGTTGCCGGAGATCGCATTAAAGACACATAAGAAGATTAGCCCCCGCCAACTCTACCAGTGCTTATTAATATCAACAATCAAGGTGATGCCGAAATTCCGTCTCGGGTCGGGGTAGAACATGGAACACGACTCGATCTACACGTACTCGGGTGGGATAAGCCCACCTATTAGAAGTGTAGGTGAACCCTTGCATGTTGTAAAAGATAAAATTTGGCCGTAATTAATCTGACGACATTTAATAAATTTATTATTACTTCCTGCATATAATGAATTGCGTCACCGTTGTCCCCCAAAGAGCAGAAGAAGATGTCTGATAATGCTGACCGTGAGTGGATGTATGCTGGCAGAAAGAGTCAGTGGGAGTTTAGTGATGAATGGAGAGATAAGGCCGAGGAGTTTGTGAACAAGGCGTTTGACATCACCAGCAAACCCATGAAAGTGTTTTGCCCCTATAAAAAATGCGATAACCGAAAGCGACAGTCGAAGGTAGATGTGAGTACGCACCTGCTCAAGTTTGGGTTCACACCGTTCTACCATGTTTGGAATTTCCATGGTGAACAGTTAGCTAAACGTCCTAGAACCGAGCCGCGTCAGATTCAGCCAGCGGGAGAATTTGACACTGGGTTCAACAACTGCTTAGATGACTTTGTTAATGCTAATGTGCCTGAAAGCCCTCATGTAGAGGCGGAGACACCTCAGGAGGCAGAGAGAAGTAAGCAGCCAGAGGAAAACACGAAGAAGTACTACGAGACTATGTTTGCTTCCCAGAAACCCCTTCATCAACATACAGATGTTACCCTTCTAGATGCCATCGCTCGCCTTATGGCCCTGAAGTTCCAGAGGAAGATATGCAGGGATGGTTTTGATGATATTCAGCATTCTACCAAAAGGGCACATCTTGGCGAAGAGCTTCTACAAGGCGGCTAAACTCCTCCGTGACCTTAAGATGTCATACGAGAAGATAGACGCCTGTCCAAAGGGATGCATGCTATTCAGGAAAGAACATGCTAGAACAAATTATTGCATCCATTGCAATTCCTCTAGGTACTTCGAGGTCGACCTCAGTGGTGGATAGAAGAGGTAGACCGGGATTCCCCAAAAGATTCTTTGGTACCTTCCATTTATACCGAGGATCCAGCGTCTTTACATGAACAAAGACACTGCCCAGCAGATGCGATGGGCCGCTTTAGGGGGGAGATACACAGACAAGATGATACATCCGTCGGATGGTGCCGCATGGAAGAAGTTTGTAGCAAAGTATTCACTGAAAGCGGGCGGCCCGAGGAGCATAGTTGTTGTTATATCAATCGATGGGTTCAATCCATATGGCATGTCGGTGGCAACATACAACTATTGGCTCATGTTTGTCATCCCCCAGAACCTCCCCCCTAGCGATTCCATGAGATCACATAACATGTTATTGTCGATGATAATCCCAGGGCCGAAATACCCGGGTAAGAACATGAACGTGTACCTGGAACCACTGGTGGAAGACTTGGCTGTTGGCTGGAACGGTCGCGGGGTCCGAACATATGATGCCTCAACAAATGATCACTTCGATATGTATGTCTGGTACCACACATCCCTGCATGACTTACCAGCGCGTGCTTTGTTCTGCGGCTGGTGTACACATGGGAAGTGGCCTTGCCCACAGTGCAGACAGGCTATGACTTTCTTCTGGCTTAAGAAGGGAGGCAAGTATTCCTGCTTTGATCAACATCGAAAGTTCCTTGACCCAGATCATAGATTCAGGAGTAACAAAAAGAGGTTCAAGAAAGGAGTCGAGATCTATGCTCCGAAACCATGTCTGATGTCCGGAAGAGAAATCAAGGCCGAGCTAGAAGCTCTCGTGCCTAACCCCGATGGGAATCGTTTTGTGGGTTATGGGGAGACGCACCAGTGGACTCACATTCCGTGCTTCTGGAAGCTGCTCCCTTACATGGAGGATGTCGAGCTTCCACACAACATTGATGTAATGCACACCAAAACCAATATCGCCGAGGCTCTTTATAGCAGCATCATGGAGACTGAGAAGATGAAGGATAACGTCAAGGCTCGAATTGACCAAGAAGAACTTTGTGACAGGACAAATCTGAATATGCAGCCTCCTGGAGTCAACGACAGTAGGTGGTCTAAGCCAAAGGCTCGGTTCTGCACTACAAGAGCGGAAAGAAGGGAAATATTACAGTGGCTCGTGGACTGTTTGTACTTCCCTGATGGGTATGCAGCGAACTGGACGAGGTGTGTGAACCCATAAATGCAACGAGTAGGAGGGCTGAAGAGTCATGACTACCACGTGGGGATTGAGCGCATAATGCCGGTGATGATTCAAGGCTATGTCGATGAGGAGACTTGGCGAGTACTGTCGGAGTTGAGCTTTTTCTTCCGCCAGATTTGTGCAAGGGAGTTAGATCGTGAAGTGGTTGAGAAGCTGCATGAACAGGCACCCGAGTTGCTTTGCAAGCTAGAGATGTTACTTCCGCCAGGTTTTTTTAATCCGATGCAACATATGATCTTGCATCTCCCGCACGAGGCTTTACTGGGGGGCCTGTGTCGACCCGTTGGCAGTTTTGTCCTGAGAGAGAAATGAAGAAGCAACATAGAAATTGCGGCAGTAAATGCAAGATCGAGCCATCCATGGCCGAGGCATGCCTTAACAAGGAGGTGTCAAACTTCACGACAAGGTATTATCATGCCAACATTCCCACAAACCACAATCCAGTCCTTCGCTACAATGTAGCCAACCCTGAAGATGTACCCAAGCTTAGCATCTTCATAGGGCTCGGTGGCAAATCAAGTGGCACGAAGAAGTTCATCATGAAAAAGCTCGAGCGGGATATGATCAGCTCGTATATCTTGTTAAGTATGGTGGAAGTGAAGCCGTACATCGAGTAAGTCTTTCACCATTTAGTATTTCACAAACATTCACTCCTATATTCGTGGCTAACTCCTCTTTTCTCATTGGCGTAGACGATTCACTCGTCAAAATTGGAAGCTGAGAAGGGAACCTACCCATAAAGAGTCCAAGGATCTTTTTGACAAGGGTGGTGGTTTTGACAAGGGTGGTGGTTTCATTAGCTGGTTCGCGGGTATGGTACTGTTCTATCTAACTTTTCTAGTACCGTGGACATTCATCGATCATTCCTCGTTCTAAACTTCTCATGCTAAACTTGTAGGCAAAAACGTACAAGAGATGAAGCCAGAGCTTAGAAACATTGCTCATGGCTTTAGCCATTCCGTCAACTCATTCCATGCTTATGACGTGAATGGATATCGCTTTCATACCCATGTATACACAACAAACCGGGCCAACCGGAAGACAATAAGTAGTGGGGTGTTATGTGAAGGCTTAGATAAACTTCATTACTATGGAAGAGTCGAGGCTATATATGAGTTGAATTATGGTTTTGGAAGTGTCAAGGCTATATACGAGTTGAATTACGATCCGGAGGGGCAGCCCCATATCTCCAACCCTTCCGTTTTCCGGAGGCTCCCGTGGGTATGCTCACATGACTCATAATTTAGCTTGCCATGCCATTGCCACTTTAGTTGGACTTGTCAAAATTTAGTTAGTTGAACTTGTCAAATTTTACCCATTAGTTGAACTTGTCAAAATTTAGTTAGTTGAACTTATCAAATTTAGTTCGCTTTTTTTAATGCCATGACTATGCCATTTCCACTTAGTTGTCGAACTCATCATTTTTTTGCAAACATGTAGGAGGATCCTCCTCAATGATGTTGAGGACCTACTCTGTCGCTGGAAGGCCAATACCAGTTAGTTACCATTTCATCTTGCTACCACTCTCATTCGAAAACTTACTTCATGTCTCACTTAGATCGACATAGCCAATCAATGAATCTCCAATGGTCACTTGTGTCTTTTGGTTTACCACATAGATCAACTTGTGTCTTGTTGTTTACTACATCTAACTTAGATCATGTCTTTTGGTTTACTACATCTAAACTTGTGCATATTCTTGAATTTGGACTTAAGAGTGTGACCAAAATATGCACCATAGATCAACTTGAACATGGTTTACTTCATGTCTTAGGGTATTACATCTAAACTTGTACATGGATGCGTTGCAGGATGATATCGATGACATGGATGCGTTGCAGGATGATATCTGTAACAGCCCCACTTTTGGACCCTGAAAATATGAGTAAAATTTTCACTTTTTGCATCTCATTTGCATCATAGCATCCCTCATTCATATTTGCTTCACATGAAATAATAAGAGAGCAACAATTGAGAAACCAAATATGATGATGTAAATGGTGATCAAACTTTCAATTTGAATTCTCATATTTGTTCAGGAAGTTCCAACAACCACAAAAATATTTGTTGCAAGATTTAATGCATTTGCAAATGCAAATATTTAAATGAAGCCCTAAAATACAAGAGAGCAAATTCTGAAATGTTACCACATGAAATGTTTTTCAAATGGGCTACAAATTTTATCACAGGTTCCAAATATTATATAATGGCTCTGTGAATTTTTCCAGAATTTTTCAAAATGTTTAAGGGCCTGAATAAAATGCCACAACCCTACTGGTTTTTCTGGAAAAAGGAAAAAAAAAGAAAACCCTGACAGTGGGCCTCCCCTGTCAGCACCATCGTCACGGGGTTCACTGTCGCCATGGCAGCCGCATCGCCATGTCGATCCCGCGCTCCTCCCCGCTTCCCTGGCCCCCCATGGAGGCTAAAGAGGACCCCCTCGACTTGCTGCTCCTCCTCCCCTCCTTTTTCCCCCCGTGCAGCAAACCCTAGCCGCCCCGAGACATGACCGTGAACTAGCCGTGGGTGCCGCCGCACGCCGCCGTCGACTCCGGCCGCCAGGAGCAGATCGAACCGCACCAAAAGCTCCGCCATGGTCTCCTCTTCCTCCTCCTCCAGGCAATCGGGCCGGGACGCCCTACATCGAGCCGACGGTCTCACCTTCTCCGCCTCCGACCGACAGCCGCTGAGCTCAATCGCCGCCGCACCAGCCCTCCCCCTTCTCCGACGAGCACACACACGCGCTCAGGGTGAGCCCACGGTCCTCCTGGACCTCTTCCCCACGCTCTTTCCCCTCTGCTTCGCCGTAGCTAGTTAGGGCGAGCAGCGGTGCCGCCGTAGCTCGTTGCCGGAGCTCCTCTGGTGACCATTAGGTCACGCCCCGCCGCCACTAGCCTCCCCTCGCCGTGCTGAACCGAATGTGCCCCCGTCCTGGCTCCCTAAAGCACGCAATCGACGGATCCGTGCGCGGCACGCCGCCGGTCACCGCGCCCGCGTCACGCCGGTCCTGGCATCCTGCGCTGGTCAAACCTGCCAGTGGCCCTTCTGGCCGATGTGGACGCCAGTGTGGCCCGGCCCCGCCGGTCAGCCTCTGTGGCTAGCCCATCCCGGGTACAAAACGATTCGGCCCAAATTCCTAGAATTAATCTGAATGGCAGAAAATGAGTTAAACTTTGAAATTGCATATCTTTTGAACCATGAATCCAAAAAATGAAAATAATATATCAAAATGCTCAGGAGGAAAATGTCTATCTGTTAGTGCCCTTGGTATAATTAATTGGTCAAAATAAATTGCCTTTAATTAATAAAAACAGAAAGGGTAGAAAATAAATGGAAATTAGAAATTCCATAACTTTATGAATTTTGATCCAAAAATTGTAAACAAGACCTCAAAATGTTCAGGAAAACAATATCTAAGTGTTAGTTTCATTTCCATGTAATGATGAACATTTTAAATTGCTGTTTAATTAAAATTACTCAAATGGCAGATTTAATTCCTTTTTTGGGAAATTCATAACTTGAGTTTAGTTTGTTCAAAAATTATGTTTAATAGCTCAAAATGATCAGTGAGCAACCCACTACAAGCTTATGTCATTTTAGAGAATTTTAGATTTATTATTGGTGCTGTTTATTAAAAATAAATAAAATGGCAGAATTAAATCAATTATTGAAATTATCATAACTTGATGAATATTAACTCAAAAATTGCAAATGATATACCAAAATGATCAGTGGAACAATGCCTATCAAATAATGTCATTTTCATGCATTTAGGACCCATATTTCAGTACTGGACATTTTGGTTAATAACTTATTTCACTAAGTTAAATATGGAGTTTAAACCCGTTAATTGCAATATTTATTTTAGGGGTTCCATTTAACTTGTGGGACATGCCCAATTCCATTTCAGTGCATAATATGATCATCTCATCATGATTGTGCATTGCACCGTTTACTTCGTGTTATTTATTTCTTTTCCTGTATTGTTTGTGTTTCGGTAGATTCAGGAGTCGAGGTTCCACCACAATACCTTGACAACCGGTGCGACCAGCTTTATCATCAAGGCAAGAGCTAACCTAACCTTAATGGCATATCTCATCTTACCCAATTATTTTATCCACCATAATATTGCATTCGATTCTAGCGACAACTTTTGTTCAGTGGATAGAAATTCCTATAACTTGCATGTTCCCTGAACCATTACCTGTTTCCCTTACTATTAACCCTAGGTTGATGTGTTGGCCTGAGATAAATCATATCTGATGTATGTTATGCTTAGATATGCTTAACCATGCTTAGTCGAATGCTTAAGAGGTCCGTTGATTCTTTTCCATATTTGTGAAGTGGATTGAATGTTCGGATAATGGTGGAACTTGTGCTAAATGAATAATTGGTAAAAGGCTGGGATGAGTTGCCAACAAGGTTGCTGGTGTTTTTCCTCATTCCTGCCGCCTAGGTGCGAGTTCTTTACCTCTTGAACCAAGACGAGCGTGCTTCCATCGGTGGGGGTATGGGCCCCTTATTAACCGAATAATTTGCGCGGGCGTATCCAAGGGTCCTCTAGTTTGCTCTTTCCTTTCGCGTGTGAGTTGAGGGTGCTGATGAAGATGATGATGATGGAGGTGATAGGATGTGGCAATGGGGCAGGGTGTTGAAATAGGCGCTGAACTTGTCCTGTCGTCATGATGACCCTTGGATAGTCCCATGCTCTGTAAAGGTTTACCCGCGCCCGCCCTGCTGGCTTTCCCCGAAAGAGAGCTAAATGTATAGGCAAGGGGTCGGACGGTACCAATGGCTAAAACAGTACACCCCTGCAGGGTTCAATCTTTTCGAAAAGCCGTGTCCGCGGTTATGGACAACTTGGGAATAGACGATAAGATCATAGAAAATTGAACCTAATTAAAACTTGGCAGCTAGAGGTTGCAGCTCAACGTGTGTTTAAAGGTTCATTTCCTCGAGGGAGATTCTAGGGAGTGCCTTGGTGGAGATAAGTGATGTTTCTGAATATTGTAGGTTCCATGGGAACCGAAGAAGAAAAGTTTACTATCTTATCCCCTTATAAAACTCTTCTGAGTAGTCGATGTCATGAGTCTTAGTCTTCGGAAGGATGAAAACTAGCCTTATGCAAAACAACTACTATACAGCTTTGAAGCCAAACATCATCGGGCCTATATCGCCCTACTAATTCTTGTGAGTACGTCATACTCAGCCTTGCTTTGTTGCTTATTACTTGTTTCAGAGGAGGACGTCACCGAACTAGAAGGTGGGTTCTACGTCGACTTCGACGAGTAGCCTGGGGTCCCAGGTGGTAGCTTGGGATGTCGCGGAACAGGCTGACCGGGATATGTTATTGTAGGCCTCTTAGGCCATAATTTGGATCTTGTTGTTTAGACAACCTATTTGCTTCCGCTTGTTGTAATGATGGGTCAGTGACCTCTGATGTGTCATTTGCTATCTTTCTCAATTATATGAGTTGAACTATATATCTTTGTGTCGTAGAGTCTGTGATGTGTCAGTTGTTCCGCAAGTCTCGATCTCTTAACTATACGTGATAGCGATGTCTGAGCTTATGGCATGATCGAGGTGTTGTGTGCCGATGATCCATTCTGAGCACACCTGCCAAAGGTTTTGGCCTGGGATTAGTAAACCCAGTAACCTTCGATTGTGTAGCATGACCGGTTGCACAATGCTTCACTGTATAGTTCTGGGGTCTGGGCTTTACAAATTGGTATCAGAGCAGGACTGCCTGTAGGAAACCCGTTCTATTGGTCGATGTTGAGTCTAGAGTTGGTAAGGATTATTTGTGAACTAAAATGAGTTGTGAAAACCATCTTAGGATTCTTTTTACTTCTTATACAACTCGCTCTAACTCTGAATCACCTTATCTCAATTTGTTTTCCAGTTGAATCAAAGTTAGGATCTCGGGGTTGGGTTCTTACCGTCTAGTTTTAATTCATGAGTCTCAATTCCGTTCCTAACTCTGAACTGTTCTGTTGTTGCTTCAGATTACGCGTCCGGGACTGGTTGTCTGTCTTACTCGCTGTGAGGGTGTCCGCGGGTTCCCCGCCCTGTTTGCAGCTGCTTTGGCCAGCGAGGGTTGCCGTTGGTACCCCAAGTACGTGGTGTACGAAGAGCACATGCCGTACGGGCAGTGGCAGTACCTATGTGAGGTCCGTGTCCTGCATCCGGATGGAGACAGGGCTCTCCACTAGGCTGCATGTGTAGGTATGACAGTGGAGCAGGCTGTCCAGGAGGCTGCCTTCAACGGTCTCTTCGTGTACCGCGGAAACTGTGACTACTTAGACAACCCAATCTCGGCTTTCTATCACTTCCCAGCGGCTAATGACAGTCTGGAGGGCTGTTATGTTGCTAGGTACTCAGACCCAGCGACTGAGCCAGACCACAGTTATCGAGCTCTTATCGAGATGGTTAGGGCGTTGGACCTTCGTGCTCGTCAGTGGTACCTCTACACGGTGGCTGCTCGTGAGAGTCACCGCCACACTCTGTCGGCTTTGGAGCCGCACGTCCAGGCCGGGATAGTTTCCCCAGACCTCCTTTCTCCTATGATGATGGAGCTGCCCGGCTACATGAGCAGCCCTAGTGTGGGTGGCACCATTCCGCCGTGTCTACCTGCTCGAGAGGCCGGAGGCGACGTCCACACGCCGCCTTATGTCAGCCAGCCAGCCAGTGCACGCCGTTTCCGCACTCGCTCTGTGCGTCTCCCGGGGAGTGCCCAGTACTTCTAGGAGGCCGGTATCTATGGGTGCCTTGTTTCGTATCTTGCCTTCCTGCGTGATGTGCAAGATACCCACTGTCTGTAGTGGCTGCTTTCTAGTAGAGTTGTTGTTTCGAACCTAATGACTTGTATCATCCGTTTATCCCATTCGTGTAATATGTACTAAGAGCCTGTGAGCTTGTACTTGAATCACCTGATGGGTTTTATTCCGACTGGCGGATGGTTGTTTGCTTTCAAAATATCGATTCTGCCTTGTTGATGTGATCATATCTGTTGGTTCCTATCTCGTCATACCGTATTGTTACAATCCATGGGTGTTTCCCCGAATTGGCTACTAATTGTGTCCTTGTTAAACTCTTCAGAATGGCTCCTCACCGCCGTGGTAGCACAAGTGATGCTGAGCCACCACCGCCACCCACTATGGCGGAGGTTCTGATGATCATCGAAGAGGGCCGCGTGCGCAATGAAAATCTGCTAGTGCAGTTGGTGCAGCAGGGTGCACGAAGGAACACCGAATGTAACAATCTGAATGACTTCTTGCGGTCCCAGCCTCCCACCTTTGCTTTTGCTAAGGAGCCGTTGGATGCTGATGATTGGCTGCGTGCCTTAGAGCGCAAGTTTGCAGCACTGCATGTTCCGGCTGTTGAACAAGTCAACTTCACAACCTACCTTCTGATGGGAGCAGTTGGCTCTTGGTGGGAAAGCCATGTGGCAATGGCTCCAGCTGGCCATGTCTTCACCTGGGAGGAATTCCGCATTGCCTTCCGTGCTGCTTACATCCCCAAGCCTGTGATGGACCTAAAGAGGAGGGAGTTCCTGAATCTGAATCAGGGACGCATGGATCTCCAAGCTTATGGGCGGGAGTTCAACCACCTGTCTCGCTATGCCCCTCGGGATGTGACCAATGATGAAGACCGACAATATCTGTTCCGCAAGGGTCTGAATCCGCAGCTTCGTTATGAGTTGTTGCCCTTGAAGTTCCAGTCCTTCCAGGAGTTGTACAACCAAGATCTCACTCTAGAGCAGGGTAGGAGGGAGCTAGAGTCTTCCAGGAGGCCAGCTCCAGTGGACCATCAGGGCTCCTCTTCTTCTGAAGCCAAGAAGCGTAGGGTGTTCGTGCCATTCAGCTCGATGCCCTGTGCCTCGTTCATGCCCAAGCCCTCGGGACACAGGCCACCTCCGCCTCGCCCAGCTACTTCAACCGTGGGTGTGGCTGGAGGAGGTTATCGTCCTCGTCCGCCTGCACCGCCGGGGCTCACTTGCTATGCCTGTGGTCAGCCGGGTCACTACTCAAGTGAGTGTCCCCAGAAGGCAAGGGGCTCTACACCTGCACCAGCTCCCTCTACACCAGCTGCCAAGGCTATGACTGTTAGCCGTGGTCGTCTGAACCATGTCTCCGCTGAAGCCGCTGAAGAGGACCCCGGTGTTCTCATGGGTGAGCTCTACCTCAATGGATATCCAGCTACCGTCTTGTTTGATTCTGGAGCATCGCATTCATTCATATCCATAGCTTTCGCAGTTAGCCACCAAATAGAGTTCTTGAACATGAACTCCCCTCTAAAGGTTAAAACACCGGGCTCTAGTTGGTTAACTGACTGGATTACCCTCGAGGTCCGAATCTGCTTAGGCTACTGGTCCTTCCCGTTCCAGTTGATAGCCCTGAAGTCAGTTGGTATAGATGTCATCTTGGGTATGGATTGGCTGGTCAAATATAAGGCTAACTTGAACTGCGCTGACAAGTCTGTCGTCGTGATCCACCCAACCGTCGGGCCAGTGACGTATCGGTCCCCGTATTCCAAAATTCCAACTGCTACCGCTCCTTTCTCTCCGGAGATCAGCCTCTACTTTATGGAAGGTATCAACCCGCCTGAAATGCATGAGATAGGTGTGGTGTGTGACTTTCCCGACGTCTTCCCTGAAGAATTGCCTGGCATGCCGCCAGATCGAAGTGTGGAGTTTGTCATCGAACTAGTTCCCGGAACTGCCCCAATCTCCAAGAGGCCGTACCGAATGCCGACATAAGAGTTGACTGAGCTGAAGAAACAACTTGATGAGCTGTTGGAGAAGGAATTCATTCGGCCTAGTAGTTCCCCCTGGGGTTGCCCAGTCATCTTTGTCAAGAAGAGGGATACTAATGTTCCTCGGCTGGTTGTCGATTATCGCCCTCTCAATGCGGTAACCATCAAAAACAAGTATCCTATTCCCCGGATGAATGATCTCTTCGATCAGCTAGCGGGTGCAACTGTATTCTCCAAGATGGATCTGCGGTCAGGCTACCATCAGATCAAAATCAGGAAGGAGGATATTCCCAAGACGGCTTTCACTACCCGTTATGGGTTATATGAGTATACCGTCATGTCTTTTGGTCTCACCAATGCTCCGGCTACCTTTATGAGGCTTATGAACTCAATATTCCACGAGTATCTCGACAAGTTCGTCATCATCCACATTGATGATATCCTCGTTTACTCCAAAACCGACGAAGAGCATGATGAGCATCTCCACCTAGTTCTGACCAAGCTCCGCGAACATCGCCTCTACACTAAGTTCTCCAAGTGCGAATTCTGTCTAAAGGAGCTAGTCTTCCTAGGCCATGTGGTGTCAGCTTATGGAGTGTTCGTAATACCTGACAAGATACAGTCAATTCTGGATTGGCCAACTCCAAAGTCTGTCAAGGACATCCGCAGTTTTCTTGGGTTAGCGGGTTACTACCGCCGGTTCATCGAAGGTTTCTCCAAGATAGTCAAAGCCTTGACCGATCTTCTCAAGAAAGACAAGAAGTTCGTATGGACGGACAAGGCTGAAGAGAGTTTCCAAATCCTAAAAGTCAAACTCACGACCACTCCTGTGCTTGTCCTTCCAGACACCAGCAAGGACTTTGTCGTTTTCTGTGATGGCTCTCTACAAGGCTTAGGCTGTGTTTTGATGCAAGAAGGCCATGTTGTCGCCTATGCTTCCCGCCAACTCAAACCGCATGAGCAAAACTATCATACTCATGATCTAGAGCATGTTGTTGTGGTTCATGCTCTAAAGCAATGGAGGCCCTACCTGTTGGGTAGTCGTTGCGAGATCTTTTCAGATCATCAAAGTCTGAAGTATCTCTTCACCCAGCCGGATCTGAACCTCAGGCAGAGAAGATGGTTGGAATTAATCAAAGACTATGATGTGACCCTCAACTATCAGCCTGGCAAGGCCAATGTCGTGGCCGATGCCCTGAGTCGCAAGTCTTATTGCAATAATCTGATGATTGAAAAGGCTCAACCTGCTCTCCATGAAGAATTTGCTAGGTTAAACCTGAGATCGTTCCCTCCGGATATCTAGCTAACCTCGAGATCAAGTCTACTCTTGAGGATGAGATCAAGGCCGCCCAGCAAACTGATGCGGAAATCCTCGAAATCAAAGAGAAAATAGCTAGTGGGAAGGCTAACTGTTTTTCTGTTGATGACAACGGTGTTGTCTACTTTGGTAACCGTCTGGTGGTACCCAAGAGTGGAAATACCAAGGGCTTGATACTCTCAGAAGCTCATGAATCACCCATATCCACCCACCCTAGTAGTACCAAGATGTACCAAGATCTCCGCCCTCAGTTCTGGTGGTCTTGTATGAAGCGCGAGATCGCCGAGTATGTTGCTGAATGCGACGTCTGTCGCCGTGTGAAGGCTGAACATCAAAGGCCAGCTGGTACTCTTCGCCCCATAGCCATTCCCGAGTGGAAATGGGATGAAGTTGGCATGGACTTCATCACCGGATTCCCAAAGTCTCAAAAGGGAAATAATGCCATCTGGGTAGTCATCGACCGCCTGTCCAAGGTCGCTCACTTCCTTCCGGTTCGTGACGATATTCGAGCAAGCCAACTTGCTGATTTGTATGTGGCCTGGATTGTTCCTTTGCATGGGGTTCCACTGAGGATCATCTCAGACCGTGGAAGCCTATTCGTGTCCAAGTTCTTGCAGAGCTTCCAAACTGCTATGGGAACCCGTCTCAACTTCAGTACCACTTATCATCCTCAGACTGACGGTCAAACTTAAAGGGTAAACCAAGTTCTGGAGGACATGCTTCGGGCATGTGTCATCTCTTTCGGTAAAGGTTGGGAAAAGTATCTTCCCTTCGCCGAGTTCTCCTACAACAACAGTTATCAAGCTAGTCTGCAGATGGCCCCATTTGAGGTTCTCTATGGACGAAAATGTCGGACTCCTCTAAACTGGTCTGAAACCAGGGAAAGGCCACTCTTCGGTCCTAATGTGATCAATGAGGTTGAGGAGAAGGTCCGCATCATTCGAGAGAATCTGAAGATTGCTCAGTCCAGGCAGAAGAGCTACTATGATAAGCATCATCAGGAGGTTCACTATGAAATTGGTGACAAAGCCTATCTTCGAGTCTCTCCCCTCCGAGGCGTTCGTCGTTTCGGCATCAAGGGAAAATTGGCACCTTGTTTCGTTGGTCCTTTCACTGTCCTGGGTAAGCGAGGTGATCTATCCTATCAACTCGAGCTCCCAGAAAATTTCCCGGATGTGCATGATTTGTTCCATGTCTCTCAACTCCGTCGTTGCTTCAAAGATCCTATTCGTGGGGTTAATCATGAAGAGTTGGACATTCAGGAGGATCTGACTTATCGTGAGCATCCTGTCCGTATCTTGGATGAAGCAGAAACGAAGACTCGTAATAAATCCATCAAGTTCCTCAAAATCCAGTGGTCTAACCATTCTGAAGAAGAAGCAACCTGGGAACGTGAAACTAGTCTTCGTCAGGAATACCCCGCCTTCTATACTCAAGCCTAGAATCTCGGGACGAGATTCCTGTAAGGGGGGAAGAGTTGTAACCGCCCTACTGCTGGTACCTGAAAATATGAGTAAAATTTTCACTTTTTGCATCTCATTTGCATCATAGCATCCCTCATTCATATTTGCTTCACATGAAATAATAAGAGAGCAACAATTGAGAAACCAAATATGATGATGTAAATGGTGATCAAACTTTCAATTTGAATTCTCATATTTGTTCAGGAAGTTCCAACAACCACAAAAATATTTGTTGCAAGATTTAATGCATTGGCAAATGCAAATATTTAAATAAAGCCCTAAAATGCAAGAGAGAAAATTCTAAAATGTTACCACATGCAATATTTCCCAAATGGGCTGAAAATTTTATCACAGGTTCCAAATATTATATAATGGCTCTGTGAATTTTTCCAGAATTTTTCAAAATGTCTAAAGGCCTGAATAAAATGCCACAACCCTACTGGTTTTTCTGGAAAAAGGAAAAAGAAGAAAACCCTGACATTGGGCCTCCCCTGTCAGCACCATCGTCACGGGGTTCACTGTCGCCATGGCCGCCGCATCACCCTGTCGATCCCGCGCTCCTCCCCGCTTCCCTGGCCCCCCATGGAGGCTAAAGAGGACCCCCTCGACTTGCTGCTCCTCCTCCCCTCCTTTTTTCCCCCCGTGCAGCAAACCCTAGCCGCCCCGCGACATGACCGTGAACTAGCTGTGGGCGCCGCCACACGCCGCCGTCGACTCCGGCCGCCAGGAGCAGATCGAACCGCACCAAAAGCTCCGCCGTGGTCTCCTCTTCCTCCTCCTCCAGGCTATCGGGCCGGGACGCCCTACATCGAGCCGACGGTCTCACCTTCTCCGCCTCCGACCGACGGCCGCCGAGCTCAATCGCTACCTCACCAGCCCTCCCCCTTCTCCGACGAGCACACACACACGCGCTCAGGGTGAGCCCACGGTCCTCCTGGACCTCTTCCCCACGCTCCTTCCCCTTTGCTTCGCCGTAGCCAGTTAGGCCGATGCAGCGCCGCCGCCGTAGCTCGTCGCCGGAGCTTCTCCGGTGACCATTAGGTCACGCCCCGCCGCCACTAGCCTCCCCTCGCCGTGCTGAACCGAATGCGCCCCCGTCCTGGCTCCCTAACGCGCGCGATCGACGGATCCGTGCGCGGCACGCCGCCGGTCACCGCGCCCGCGTCGCGCCGGTCAAACCTGCCAGTGGCCCTTCTGGCCGACGTGGACGACAGAGTGGCCCGGCCCCGCTGGTCAGCCTCTGTGGCTAGCCCAGCCCGGGTACAAAACGATTCGGCCCAAATTCCTAGAATTAATCTAAATGGCAGAAAATGAGTTAAACTTTGAAATTGCATATCTTTTGAACCACGAATCCAAAAAATGCAAATAATATATCAAAATGCTCAGGAGGAAAATGTCTATCTGTTAGTGCCCTTGGTAGAATTAATTGGTCAAAATAAATTGCCTTTAATTAATAAAAACAGAAAGGGCAGAAAATAAATGGAAATTAGAAATTCCATAACTTTATGAATTTTGATCCAAAAATTGTAAACAAGACCTCAAAATGTTCAGGAAAACAACATCTACATGTTAGTTCCATTTCCATGTAATGATGAACATTTTAAATTGCTGTTTAATTAAAATTACTAAAATGGCAGATTTAATTCCATTTTTGGGAAATTCATAACTTGAGTTTAGTTTGTTCAAAAATTATGTTTAATAGCTCAAAATGATCAGTGAGCAACCCACTACAAGTTTATGTCATTTTAGAGAATTTTAGATTTATTATTGGTGCTGTTTATTAAAAATAAATAAAATGGCAGAATTAAATCAATTATTGAAAATATCATAACTTGATGAATATTAACTCAAAAATTGCAAATGATATACCAAAATGATCAGTGGAACAATGCCTATCAAATAATGTCATTTTCATGCATTTAGGACCCATATTTCAGTACTGGACTTTTTGGTTAATAACTTATTTCACTAAGTTAAATATGGAGTTTTAACCCGTTAATTGCAATATTTATTTTAGGGGTTCCATTTAACTTGTGGGACATGCCCAATTCCATTTCAGTGCATAATATGATCATCTCATCATGATTGTGCATTGCACCGTTTACTTCGTGTTATTTATTTCTTTTCCTGTATTGTTTGTGTTTCGGTAGATTCAGGAGTCGAGGTTCCACCACAATACCTTGACAACCGGTGCGACCAGCTCTATCATCAAGGCAAGAGCTAACCTAACCTTCTTGGCATATCTCATCTTACACAAGTATTTTATCGACCATAATATTGCATTCGGTTCTAGAAACAACTTTTGTTCAGTGGATAGAAAATCCTATAACTTGCATGCTCCCTGAACCATTATCTGTTTCCCTTCCTATTAACCATAGGTTGATGTGTTGGCCTGAGATAATTCATATCTGATGTATGTTATGCTTAGATATGCTTAGCCATGCTTATTCGAATGCTTAAGATGTCCGTTGATTATTTTCCATAATTGTGAACTGGATTGAATGTTCAGACAAATGGTGGAAATTGTGCTAAATAAATAATTGCTAAAAGGCTTGGATGAGTTGCCAACAAGGTTGCTGGTGTTTTCTCTCATTCTCGCCACCTAGGTGCGAGTTCTTTACCTCTTGAACCAAGACTAGCGTGCTACCATCGGTGGGGGTATGGGCCCCTTACTAACCGAATAATTTGTGCGGGCGTATCCAAGGGTCCTCTAGTTTGCTCTTTCCTTTCGTGTGTGAGTTGATGGTGATGATGAAGATGACGATGATGGAGGTGATAGGAGTGGCGATGGGGCAGGGTGTTGAAATAGGCGCTGAACTTGTTCTGTCGTCACGATGACCCTTGGATAGTCCCATGCTCTGTAAAGGTTTAACCGCGCCTGCCCTGCCGGATTTCCTCGGAAGAGAGCTAAATGTACAGGCAAGGGGTCGGACGGTACCAATGGCTAAAAACAGTATACCCCTGCAGGGTTTAATCTTTTCGAAAAGCCGTGTCCGCGGTTATGGACAACTTGGGAATAGACAATAAGATCATAGAAAATTTGAACCTAATTAAAACTTGGCAGCTAGAGGTTGCAGCTCAACGTGTGTTTAAAGGTTCATTTCCTTGAGGGAGATTCGAGGGAGTGCCTTTGTGGAGATAAGTGATGTTTCTGAATATTGTAGGTTCCATGGGAACCGAAGAAGAAAAGTTTACTATCTTATCCCCTTATAAAACTCTTCTGAGTAGTCGATGTCATGAGTCTTAGTCTTTGGAAGGATGAAAACTAGCTTTATGCACAACAACTACTATACAGCTTTGAAGCCAAACATCATCGGGCCTATATCGCCCTACTAATTCTTGCGAGTACGTCGTACTCAGCCTTGCTTTGTCGTTTCTTACTTGTTTCAGAGGAGGACGTCACCGAACTTGAAGGTGGGTTCTACGTCGACTTCGACGAGTAGTCTGGGGTCCCACGTGGCAGCTTGGGATGTCGCGGAACAGGCTGACCGGGATATGTTATTGTAGGCCTCTTAGGCCATCATTTGGATCTTGTTGTTTAGACAACCTATTTGCTTCTGCTTGTTGTAATGATGGGTCAGTGACCTCTGATGTGTTATTTGCTATCTTTCTCAATTATATGAGTTGAACTATGATATCTTTGTGTCGTAGAGTCTGTGATGTGCCAGTTGTTCCGCAAGTCTCGGTCTCTTAACTATGCGTGATAGTGATGTCTGAACTTATGGCATGATCGAGGTGTTGTGTGCCGATGATCCATTCCGAGCACACCTGGCAAAGGTTTTGGCATGGGATTGGTAAACCCAGTAACCTTCGATTGTGTAGCATGACCGGTTGCACAACACTTCACTGTATAGTTCTGGGGTCTGGGCTTTACAATATCGATGGCATGGATGCATTTCACGATGATATTGATGCCACCATTTGTTGTACTGACCTTCTGTATCAGTATTGTTGTAAATAATGATACCTGGATGTAATAATTGTGAAGTTTGTGCATTTTGTGATGTTTGTGCTCAAATTGTGATGTTTGTGCTCAAATTGTGATGTTTGTGGTCAAATTGTGATAATTCTGTCATATTTCTGTGATTTATCTGTAAAATGCAGGGATTTTCAAAAAAAAGAACAAAAGGTGGACATATGGACACTTTGTCGTGTAAAGGCACACGGCAAAGGCCTTTGTCGTGAGCACGTGCACGGCAAAGCGTGCACGTGGCGCGCACCTGTGAACCTGGCAAATAGCCAGATGACCATATTGCAGATGTGCCGTGCGGCCTGCAGGAAGCACACGGCAAAGGACGGAGGCCTGGGGTCTGGGCAAATGCTCTGTGCCGTGCAGTCCGACGAAACGCGCACGGCAAAGAGTAGTTCTTTGCCGTGAGGGGGAGCAGAGAGCACACGGCAAAGTTAGAATCTGTGCCGTGAGGGGGAGCAGGGAGCACACGGAAAAGATGTCCGCTATGCCGAGAAGGCTTTTACCCAGGATCACGGCAAAGAAGAACATCACGGCAAAGACGTCGACGAAGGGTTGACCCGATTCTGACGTCTATAGCACACGGCAAAGACTTTGCCGTTCATTTTGGAAAAAGCGCACGGCAAAGAGTCTTTGCCGACTAGTATTTTGCCGTGAGGGCTTTGCCGTGCAGGTACGCACGGCAAAGCCGTTGCCGTGTTCCACACATCCTTTGCCGTGCTGTTTTGCCCCACGGCAAATTACTGATTTCCGGTAGTGGATGGTGGCCAAAGAGGTCTTTGGTCGTCATGTCATCTTAATACCATGCTATCTCCAGATTCACGCCTCTTAGATTTTGCCAAACATCTCTATCTGTGTCCTTGGTGTTTCACTGGTATTTGGTAAGCTATTACTCTCTTAACCAGCGGCGTGCTGGTTATACTAACGGTCACTCACTGATTTCGTATGTGCTCTTACCTACAACCAATGAACAAGCGACAGGCTTTGGATATTGGGTGTAACTAGCTGGAATTGGTTGCACGGGATTTATACAACCGGTGTAGCTGGAGTTTTGATCTTAGGATAACATGTTGATGCAGTGTCACCCCATGTTATCTTTTTTTTTGTTGAAACGAAGGCAAAAGCTAGCTTTGCCTTATCTATTAATTAAGAAGAAGGTGCCCGGTTTATTAGCGGGAGAAACCGGGCGAAAACCATACAACAAACACCGACAATAACAACCAATCACATAGAGCAACAACGAAAGCGGCAACCTCACTCTAACTAAACTAATCGCAAACTAACGACAAATATAGGACCACACATCTGCTGAAGTTTTTCTTGATATTCCTCTTTCTTTCTTTTGCCCTTGATAGTAGCCTTCATGAGAGACTTCTCCACCTTCCTGATTACGTCTCCGAAGCTTTCCCAGCCAACACGCAAGCAATGTCCTTGCCATAACCAGGACTAGTCGCCTCCAAACAGGCGAGTAAGCTGCACAGCTCATTGACAAAGAGGGTCTCAGAGATAGGAGACAACACTCCTCCACTACCCACAGAGGGCGTCGAGGCCACCGGAAAAGCCTCCACCGAGCCTAGCTCCGTCGGAAGCACCACAGATGAATCCCCACACGACTCCTGAAGCTCCAGTGTGATCTGCAGGACCGGAGCCAAGATCCCACCCGTGTCCTCGACCTTAGAAGCTCCGGTGTGATCTACACCACCGACATCTTCTCTTTTTAGATGGTTGATGTATCGACCCTATGTGACTTGTGATGTATTCATTTGTAAAATCTGGATCTTAATAAAGTTAAGGGGCTTGCTTCTGTGTACCCCCCTCCCAAAACTTAAAATGAGTAATTTAGTCTATTTGTATTACTCATCAGATTAAAATTGTTGGCAGCTGTGATCCAAATCCAAACCTCTGTATGCCAACACAGCTACTAGTATGCCATGTGATCCACAAAGCAGCCGTGCCCTAGGCCCTGGCTAATGGTGACGCATGGCGCATAACTGGGTTGGATGACTTCTGGTTGCCATGAGTGTCCTGGATCCGTGGGTCCGCGCCACCACCGCCGGCGGCCAGGATGCCCATGGCGGCGAGCATCATGTCAAGAATGATGAGCAAGCTGGAGAAGATCGGTAACACGGACAATGTGTGCCGGATGGGCGACAACGAGACGAGGTCTATCCGCACAGGAATTTGTTGCCTGTCCATAAACGCACATGCTTTCCCAAATCAATTCACGACCAAGAACGTTCTGCAATTCGTGCACATATTTAGTCATTGTCTTCGGATTCGGTGGTTTGTGTTGGAACATGCTCATATTGAAGTGGCTGAGAGGATGGGGATTAGGAGGTTGTTGTCATAGATCATGACGAATCGGAGTTCCGGCTGGGAGAAGTCTGGCAGTGGGTTTATGCAGGAGCGGCAACTCCGGCTGTCGTGGCATAATGGACGGCGGCACGCGGCGATGTGCCAACTGGCAGCAACGTCTAGCAACCTTCGGGCTCGAACATGACCAGGGGCAATGTCGGTGACCTAATTGTACAATACAATGGATGGAAAAATACATAGAGTATTCAATTAGGCTATAGCTTTTTTTTTACAATCAATACCATATATTATAGGAGCAAATAGTACATGGTAGAGATATATGAGCTGACTACAACGATTACAAAATAAAGAATAAAAGACACGAGCAAATCTTTGAGATCTTCAAGCCCTTTCTTCCATGACACAATCTTATACTTTTCTAAAGGCAGCCATAGAATAATGATAAAAACACAAACCAGAGACCTGTGAATATCAACGAAGGTTCTCCCATAATTTTAATTTTGAGCCGCAATGCTGAGATTTTGTGCACGCACGAAGCCATTACAGTAATACACCAACATCGGCAAGAGTACCAACACTGATATTCTAGGGAAAAGCAACCGAACAACTTGATCGACGTCATTGGGAGTCGAGAGAACGAATCAACATTGTCGAGGACGTAGTAGCCGGGACAGATATTGCGAGGACAATCCTCCTTGTGGCAACCATGAGAAAAAAAATCCAAAATCGATCTGGCGAAGCAAGATCTGAAGAACCATACCTAGACAAATATAATCTTTCAACACCACCATTGACACCGAGAAGGAGATCTCGTCATCGAACATAGAGCGGAAGATTACTTATTGTAGATAAAACCATCTCCATTGACGAAGAAGATGACTAACAAAACTCTAATCCAATCTACCGAAAAAATCTAATTTTATTGAAAACTCCACTCATAGATCGGGTTCCCCACCCCTCCCGACGCCGGCGAGGCCGGCCGGAGGAGGGGGAACCGATCTATGGTGGAGACGAAGTGCTGGCGGCGGCTAGGTCTCCAGAGGAGCTCTCGGGAAAAAAGTTCTAAAATTACAGAGACTCTTTTTTTCCAAATAGTTTTTCAATTAGGCTATAGCTAGCTGGTGCACGGGTTCTAATAGGATTTAGCTTTATTTAAAAAAAACTTGGACCATCATGCCCTCCATCACGAAGGGGTACGGTTTAATCTCCACCGTTAATATGCTTAGAGGGTACACTGAAGCAGAAGCCTAAAGTTAATAAAAGCTGCATGCATTGATCGATGCTGAGGCTAGGGATTCTCCATTTCAAAAAAAAAAATACCCACACTGCCACAAGTTTATTAACAAGACCTTGATGCGACAGCAAAGAGCGATATAAAACTCTTGTTATTATATCCTTAAAATGCTCTTATCTAACAAATGCGTAGGGGAAACACAACATAGTCAAAAGAAACGTCCCCATGCTGAACTTTATTGATATAGCCTCAACAATAGTATGTCATGTGTACAGAAGTACGTGAGAAAGATACACTGGTGCAATGGAAACCGACATGCAACATACATGATTTAATTAAAGTAAAATAAAGCTCTACATAAATGATACTAGTCATAGGTTCATGCACAATTAACATGTGAACAACATAGACATTTGTACTTCTTGCTTATCCCTGCAGTGCTGAAAATACTTCTTTGATGGTGGTGACTTCGATGTAGACATCCTGCATTGCTGGACGATCTTTGGGTGTATCCGCAGCGCACAAGAGCCCAATCTTAATGAGCTTGCTGATGCAGCTCATTGTTCCAGCCACTGGATGATTTTCCTGGTCTGAAGTACTCCCTGCTTCTTCATCTCCATAACTGGGAGCGATTCTAGGATCTAGAATATCGCTGATGTTTTGAGGAAATGATTTTTCAACAAATTTGTAAAGGCTGAGGCCATTGTTAAACATGTCATCAGTTGGTCGCTTCCCTGTGAGCATTTCTATGATGATGATTCCATAGCTATAAACGTCAGCCTCCGTTGTTATTTTACTCCCAAAGCCATATTCTGCAGTACGCAAATTTTATTTAGATAATCAATCAACACAAATGGGTTGAAACTTGAAACAGAAATACCACGAGAATTTAAAAAGAAGGTAAAAACCTGAGTATCTAAAAGACTATATAACAAATTTGCAAAAATAAACCATCTTGTATTTAGAAAATGTTACCTGGTGCAATGTATCCAACTGATCCCCTTGGCCCCACTAAGCTTGTAGAACTATGAGTGTCCGAAGAAGTGTGAGTGTGCAGGAACTTAGCCAATCCAAAGTCGCCAACACATGCACCCAGGACATCATCCAGAAGGACATTGCTAGGCTTCAGATCACAGTGGGCTATAGGAGGCATGCAATGGTTATGGAGGTAATCTAAAGCAGCAGCTATGTCTACTACTATTTGAATTCTTGAACTTAAACTCAATGGCCATTTCGGGTGATGCTCGTGGGGTGTTGGATGGAGCCAACTCTCCAGGTTGCCGTTAACCATATATCCAAGAACAAGAGCTTTGAACTCGTGTCCTGCACGATCTATTGTTGAGCACACAGTGATCACCCTTACAAGATTACGATGACGAGTGTTCCTCAAGGCCTCACACTCAACAAGGAAGCTCTTTGTTGCTCCAAGTTTATCAAGTTTGAAAACTTTGATGGCAACTTCATGTTCTCCGGACTCAATTCTACCTTTGTACACGGACCCATATTTTCCGGAACCAACCAAGTTGGCCAAAGAAAAACCGTTTGTTGCTCTTACTAAATCTGCATAAGCCATCTTCTTGAACCCCTTGACGGATGGAAGTGTTGCTTGTTTGACCTTGTTTTTCTTCTTCAGAAATATGAGTCCAATACATGATAACAGGACCAAAAAAAGTGCAGACAATCCCACTATCTTTAGTATGTTGGAGGTGTGCTTGTGTTTAGATGCAGCTGTGTGGCAACGTGGCAGTTTCAGGGGTGACGAAACGGCACACAACTCTTTGTTCCCTTGTACGAAAACCTTGCTTGCATTTTGGAAGATCCCACCAGTTGGTACGGGTCCCTCCAGGTTGTTGAATGACAAATTGAGAAGTGACATGGAGGACTCGAAAAAATCTGGAATCTGACCAGATAATTTGTTTCGAGAAAGATCCATATCATTTATGCCTCTCAAATCGGTGAAAGTTTGAGGGATCCGCCCATCAAGTAGATTCCCTTCCAGGTGGAGGGACTCCAAATGGAGGCACTTACCCAGAGATGAGGGAATTTCTCCAGTCAACTGGTTGTTTGAAAGATTGAGGGGCGAAAGGTTGATTAACCCACCAATTTCCATTGGTATAGGTCCAGAGAGTTTGTTGTAAGAGAGGTCAAGAACTTCAGAGAGTGTGGACAAAGTAAACAATTCCTTTGGTATTGTACTTTCAAAGGAGTTACACGAGAGGTTTAGGATGTCTAAGTTTTGACAGTGTGCTAAAGTTCGAGGGATGGGACCATTGAAATGATTTTCTTGCAAGTAGAGTTCATTTAATTGATGTAGGTTACCAATGGAAAGTGGAACTCGCCCAGAAAGTTTGTTTCTGGACAAGCTTAGAACAATTAAGTTTGAAAGATTTCCAACTGAGTCTGGAAGGTTTCCACTAAGCAGATTTTGCTCCATGCGAAGATCTATGAGGTTCACAAGGTTAGCTATCCCGTGCGGTATAGTGCCAGATATTTTGTTTTCTCTCAACATCAATTGCTGTAAGCTTTTTGGAAGATTGCCAATGGAATTTGGCAGGCTTCCCTGTAGGTTGTTTGCGTCTAGTTGTAAGTTCACCAGCTTTGTGCAATTGGCGAGCGAGGGGAGGAAAGTCCAGTCTCCCGCTTCAAGCTGGTTCTTGCCTATATCTAGTGTGGTCAAGTTGGGCAGATACCCAAAAGAAGGAATAATGCCACGAAATGCATTATCACGGAGAAGAATCTGTTCAAGATTTGTGGCGTTGGCCATTGATGTTGGAATACGACCTTGGAATTTATTTCCCTGAACAATGAATGTTTGGATGTTTTGCAGGGTATAGCCGAAATTAGCTGGAATGTTCCCTACTAGGCTGTTGGTCCCCATTCCAAGGTACGTCAGTGTAGATATGTTGAAGAGAGAGACAGGAACGGTCCCGGATAAGTTGTTGTTGGTCAAGTCGAGTTCTTCTAACTGCGGGATACTACTTAAGCTCGATGGAATGCTTTCTTCTAGGAGATTCCCTGCAAGCAGAAGTGACCAAAGGGAAGAAGAGTTTCCTACAGAGGAAGGTATGCTGCCCGAGAGATTGTTAAAGGATAGGTATAGAGTCTCCAGTGGTGACAAGTGTGAGAAGGGTGGAATAGACCCCCAAAAATGATTTCGTGCAAGATTTATGTGTTTAAGAGTAAGGCTGTTTAAGAGAGCTGGAGGTATCTCTCCAGCGAGATCATTTCCTTCCAAGTCTAGCGCTTGAAGTAGTGAACTATTTGCTAGAAGAGGTGGGATACCTCCAGTTAGGCTGTTGTTTGTGAGGATGACATTGGTGAGAGATGCACTGCTTCCAAGTGAATAAGGAATATTGCCCGTCAAGTTGTTGCCAGGAAGAAACAGAACTGATAGGTTAGGAAGTATGCCGAACCCGTCCGGAATGCTTCCGTGAAGCTTGTTGCTATCCAGAAAGATGTGTGTGACATTTAAACAGTTGGACAAACCCCTGGGTATTTCCCCGTTGAGGGAGTTGTTCCCAAGATCAATGATCCGAAGACTTGAACAGGTAGACAAAGAGTTGGGTATTGCACCAGTAAGATTATTCGATAGAAGTCTTAGTTCGACAAGACGATGCAGTTGGCCTACCTCAGATGGGATCCCACCGCTCAGCAGATTATCCTGGAAGTCGATACTTTTGAGGAAAGTGAGATTGCTGATGCAGGGTGGTATTTGTCCATTCAGCCCTAGGGACTTCAGTTCTAGTGCTGTCACGCGCGATGGATGTCTCCTGCCGCAGGTGACACCAGGCCAACTGCAAAACTGCAGGGTATTGTTCCACGAGGCGAGTGCTTTGGGATTGTTGGAGAGGTGGCGCTTGAGGCAGAGGAGGGCCTCCAATTCTTTATTGGGTTTATCAGCGAGTGTGTCACTAACTAATGAATAAGTGGGGGCAAAGAGCGTCAAGAAAGTGTACACGACAGTGGCCGCGAGGAGGGCGGAACTGAGAGTGCTTGCAGCAGGCATCTTGGTGCTACTAGTGCGGCTTGTGGTGGTGTTAGCCAGTTGTGGTATCTGAGTTGTGATCTCCTTCAATAGCAGCGTAGGTAGATTTATAGATTCTCTGCGTTAGTTCCAGCTCTGGTCCAAACATATCGGCACGGCAGCCATTATCTAAAACAAAACATATTGGCAATGAAAATTCACGATAAAAAGAAATTTCTTATCGGTATAGTTAAAGCCGTTCCTATTTATATGGCGTACGCGCATCTTGAGGTTCCAATTTGACAAATAAAATTACATGTTATGTGCTACAAAAATATATCATCGAATTTGTATTTTAAAAAAGTCAGTGATACAATTTGTATGACACAGATCATGTATGTGGGCTCGCGCGGTGGTGGCACGCCGAGGCGGAGACGCGGTGGACATAGTGTCGATGCATATAAATAGCCCTGAGGCGTGGGGATTGTTTTAACTGGCCGTGCCTTCCGTATTTTCTGCCTTCCCCGTCGGAACAAGAAATCGCTGAACGCACGAAGCCACGAACCAGGAGACCAGGGAAAATGTCGCGTGGGTCGAGTATTTTCCGTCTTCCGACTCCGGTCGTTACTCACGGTGCAACCCTTCTTCTGGTTCTTATCATCGGCGCCGTCCTCATCTTCCTGCCCTCAGTCGCAGCTGAGCAACAGCAAGGAAGCTCTGGAGCCCGTGAGTATCATATACACACCAGAGTTGTTAAATTGGAACCGACTTTTATGTTCTTACCTTGTTCTTGCGCTCTCTGGTGTTTAGCTCAATTCCAAACTGGGCCGACTAACCTTCCTATTTTACTGTTACTTCAGCCACTACGAAGCTTACTGAATTTGCTCGATTTATTTATAATGCTTTGTTTTTCCTGCTGAATTCTCGTAGATGTGCTTAACGCATGGTGTTTTTAAATCTCCGCAGATGGTGAGGCTGGTCCTCCACCAACCCATACTACTCATGTGGGGTACCGAAGGACTTTTGATGGTATTCAAGGAACATACAGAGGTTAATTAACTTATTCCCCTCAGCGAAAAATGGTGTGTACGAATGATGCTGATGGGCGTGACCCCTTGTACTCACTCTATTCCACAATATAAGATGTTTTAATATTTCTCTTTCTATCCGTATCTAGATATATTTTAATGTAAAGTTTAAATGAACCTTGCACTAAAATATATCTACGTACGGATGGAAAGAGAAATGCTAAAACATCTTATATTTAGGAATGGAGGGAGTACTTGAGATGTATGCTTCTCCGAATATAAGTTTATATGAAACTTGTTTTCAACCTTTTTGTTTCAACTTGCTGCTGTCGTATTCGTGTCTCCTTGCTCATCAAGAATGGAATAACAATAGCTATATATGGAATTTTTATTATATCGATCACATTAGACGATAAGCTTAATTGATGTTATCCATTATGGTTCCTTTCCTGGGAGTGCACCGATTTCCGACTCGGAAATACTAGTTTGCACAATATATGATACTCCCTCCGATCCATAAAAGTGTCGCTCATTTTGTATTAAGTTAGTACAAACTTTATACTAAGTGGGCGACACTTTTTATAAATTGGATGGAGTATCTTTTTGAAGAAAAAGACAAAAGCTTTGCCTAATACTCCATCTAAAAGTATAAACCGTGAGCATTCTAGCCGCCCCCGAGAGTATAGGGCTTTGGCGCCGTCCGATCAACTCCTCGGGACGGCTCCACATCGTCGGTTCGTGTCGGCCCTCTCCAGCCAGCATGACCAGTGATTGACGCAATCACTTTGTGCATGTTTTTTCCCGCTTGTCCCCGCTCGCTGACGCTGGTCCCGGACACTCGCGGCCCTATCATGAGGCGACGGTCACCATGTTTAATGAGAATAGGAAGTGAGCTTAGCTCAACTAGTTTGGGGAGTAGATGTATAAACCCAACACCCAAGTTCAAGTCCCCATGGACGCGAATTTAGGTTCCTATTTATACTTGAGGATCAGGCCTTCCTAATACTCATGCAATTTATCCTGAGGACCAGACTTGATAATTAACAAAGATAAAAATCCTGATACTCATACTTAATGGTTGTGTGCATCCCTAATTGGTGCAGAGGCCAGGGAGGTGAAATTCTCCCCCTAAAGTTAGTGACCGAATCGTTCCCTCCCGGGCGGCTCTGGAGGCGCCGCCACCCCCAAACACTAGTACGCTCCCGTCCGTGATCCTTTGCCGCCGCTGCCGCCGTCGCCGGCAGTGGTGGAGGCGCCCATCCCGTCATCGATGGTGGGCAGAGGAGGTGCTCTGTGGCAGCATCTCACTAGGGCGGTGGGATGCCAACGGCGGGTATAGGGCGTCGCGGCCACGGGGCAGTGCTTGAGTTTCCCAGCAGAGTGGGGGCATGGAGATGGTGGAGCACCACCGGCGGCCCGCCAATCTGGCACTATGCGTCTAGAACGTGGATCCTACTCGTGGAGCTGGGACTCGATGCCTCGTCTCGCCTTGGCGTCGATTTGGGGATGTCGGATCCGGCCAGGGCCGGCTGTGGTGGTCTGGCTGTGGCCTTTGGTCGCACTAATGACCTAGATTTGGGCGATGGTCTACCCCACAGTTGTTGTCGTTTCCGCTGGGAGTGGCCTCGCGGGGTCGGGGCCTACGAGGCTGAAGAATAATGGCGGTGGTCGTAGGGTTCTTCTTGCGCCAAGATGAAGACCTGCCTCACGCATGTCCTCTTTGATCTGGCTAGAGACGGGTTCTGGAAGGCTCCGCCGGCGATCTCCCACATGTGTTAATGCCTAGAGATTGCTGGATCGGGTGGAATTCGGTCGCGCCGGAGGAACCGGCACAAAGCCCTACTTCTGTTTCCATCATGGGCAAATGAATGGTGAAGTCAGAGGCGGAGAATATCATGGAAGCTGAGATTGGAGGACTGGAAATGGTGCTTGGAGCCTTTGCGTCGATGATGAACTGGCTTGGAGTTTCAGGAATCGTGCCAGCAATATGTAACCGGCAACACGTGTGAAGTTCAAAGTCTTACCTTTCAGGGTGAAAATCCAAGATCTGATCTTAATTGGTTGTGCCTGGCAATGGCCTTACTGAAGGCATTATTTTGAGAGCGGGGACTATCTCCAGGATCAAAACCCTTGATCTATGATCGGGTGACGACGACACTTGTGCACTATTGCCTTCGTGAAGGCGATGCTTCTAGAGAACTTGGACATCAGGTGCTGTCTTGGCGGTGGCCGTGCTGCTGCTGCAAGGACTGAAACTCTGTAGTGGGACTTTTTCTTTTTTTTTTAGCTGTGTGCATCCGTAATCTATTAGGATATTGAGCTAGTGAAGAGCATGTTATTGATATCTTGACGATATTAATATATGGTCTTAATCGAAAAAAATGTTTAATGAGGATGGCTAGAACTGCTCGCGTCGTGTCCACCCGTTCTCGTGGGGCTCTCGCTGACCTGGAAACGGCTTCCTTTGGCTGCTCGGGGTGTTCGACGTTGGTATTGTTAGGATTCACCCACGAATCAATTATTAGACGGACATATGCACACGAAAATTTGTTGCCACGGAGGCACGGACACGTATCATGTAGTCTATTTTCTCTTTATTTCTCTCTCAAACTCTCGGTACAATCTTCGGTTACAAAACCACATATATATATATATATAGGACCAAGCCGGCCTAGACCTACTAGGAGGCCAGACTTTGGACACCTAGACGTACATGGACTCAAACTGACTCATGTTTGGAAACCAGACATCCTTCCTAGTTAGCTAAAACTGCTAGTCTCTACTTTATTTATATACTAAAAGCACAATATGGAAGTCTAAAATGGAGAGAACCAATCCTTGGTTGGATGGTTAGGTGGGTGGTTGTACCCCCAGCCCCACCAGAGTTCAAGCCCCAGGTTTGACATTGGTGTTTCTCATATTTGCCGGAATATTTTTCAGTGGGAGGCGACGTTCCCGTCGATAGCGAGGCGCCCGTGTTGACTTCGTCAATCTCAAGACCTGACCCGCCGGCTCAGTATTTCGAAGATGCTCATAGGGGTAGGGTGTGCGTGTGCACGTTCATAGGGGTGAGTGTATGCGCGTGTATGTGAGTGCCTGTGTTGTATTGTGTTTCGCAAAAAAAAAAGTCTAAAATGGAGACACCACGTTAAGCCACATCATTCAGATTATTTTGATGGTCAGATCTAAAATATATGGCTAGGATTTAATAAGAGATTCTGTGGTTACGTAACTGCGTAATCCAGTTTGACACGTTCGATTTGGAGATATGCAACATATAGACGTGTAAACTATCATGTCCGCTAGGTTAATCAGGACTTCCACCATCATCCACGTTCACACCTAGGTTTGGTAACTTGTATGCATGCATCGCTCCAGCCTCCAGGTAAGACTCCACCCCAGATCGCCACCAGTTTGCGTCGTATACGCCAGGTTTATCTGGACATCCACCATCGAGGCATCGATCATCTCGTTCACGCCTAGGTTTGCACCGTGTACGCATGCATCGACCCAGGTGAAACTCCGGCCTCTGTATCGAGCAATGCACACAGTCGTTTTATTGCACAGTTTAATAGTATCAAGTTTTACAAATCATGGATTACATAAGGTTAAAACATGAATCAACCAATGAAAGAATGGCAACATGAAGCATCTAGGCATCCCTAATGCGATTAATATGCTGTCACGAAATCTGGCTGAATATATCCTAAGCGACCATCAGAAGCGTGAACATTCAGTAACCATGAGGTCCCGCTGATCCGGCGGGAGCAAATGAGTCTAAAGTTGAATCTACTGTGCCGCTATATTGATAACTTTCAAAATATGAATATTTTTTTATCTATTAAAAATGATATTGTTTCTACAGTTGACCAACAAATAGCTGAAACGCGCTGATACGAATACACGCTTTTGTTAGTCTGTCTATTCCCATTAGCCAATTAACAAACATATTGGCTATGCTATTTGGAGGGTAAATATTATATGTACTGTAGACTACGGCCCAGATTATTTTCGCAAAAGGGAAAGAGATGAATAAATGATCTACTGTCTCCTCCGAGTCACAAAAAGAACATTTTGTACAACCTTGCCACCTCCTTTTAGCCAGGTTATCCTTTGTGAGTAGAACTTTGTTTTTAAGGAACCACGGAAAAACTTTTATTTTGAGCGGTATCTTAAGCTTCCACAGATATTTATGGAGGTATCTAGTATGATCATTCATCAAATCCTCATACATAGATTTAAATGTAAATTCCTTCGAAGCGGTGAGAATCCAAGCAAAATGATCACTCGTTTCCTCTAAACGTACAACCATCAATCTAATGCATAAATGTGACCATGCATCCCAT
Organism: Puccinellia tenuiflora; assembly: GCA_012064385.1. Lineage (NCBI taxonomy): Eukaryota > Viridiplantae > Streptophyta > Magnoliopsida > Poales > Poaceae > Puccinellia > Puccinellia tenuiflora. The sequence continues at coordinate 553,215 of QRDG01001850.1, forward strand.
TTATCGGCAACTAATGCACATCTGAAACTCATATTCAGAGGGGGCGCAGTAGATAAGAAATCAAACACCAAAACATTTTTCCGGTTTGTAATGCCATATAAAGATGGATACTAGATGCTTAAAGGAGAATCTCCCAACCAAATGTCCTCCCAGAATCGAATTGTTCTACCATCTCCTATTTTAAAAATACCTCTTCGAAAGAAGTCATCTTTGACCTTCATCAGTCCTTTCCAAAATGGTGAATCAGTCGGTTTAGCAGTTATTTGTGACAACGACTTGTCAAAAAGGTATTTGTTATGCAGCAACTCCTGCCAAACCCCTTCCTCATTCAATTGTTTACTCAGCCTATCAATGGTGTAAACCGACGATGAAGATACAGGACTATGTACGCGCGGGCATCGTCGATGTGGGTTAGTAGACGAACGACACGGGAGACAAGATTTATACAGCTTCGGGACTCGGGAAACATCATCCGGTAATATCCCTACGTGCTGTTTGTGGCTAGGTCTTATTCCTCTCATGGTGGAAGTCGCCGATGAGGCGGCTCCTCTATGTTTTATCTGTTGGTTCGTGTGTCTAGATCCCTCTTCATTGGTGCTCCCGGCTCCTCCTTATAAAGGTGGAGGGCCGGGTTACAAGTTGAGTCCTTGTAGGACACAGCTATCTGTTACAAGTCGGCAAATGAGTTCTTGTCCTACCCTGACTTTGGAGTCGGCATGTTGGGCTATCCCCTGATGGGCCACATTGATTCTCCTTTGCGGGTACCCGTGTCCCATATCCACGACAGTAGCCCCCGAGCTTTCGGGTGACTCAAAGAGTCATGCGGAAGGTCTTGATTTGTTGTAGATGTTGTCTTCTTGGGACACGGAGTCCGTGCCGAGTTGTTTTCCGGCTTGTAGATGTAGTGCTTGCCGAGTCGTAGACGTCGATGATGTCGCGGCACCCGGTGCTTCATTTGTCGGGTTGTCGATGTAGATTTTGCCGGGTTGTCGATGTAGATGTTGCCGAGTCGTCGATGTAGACGTTCCTGGGTTGTTGGCGTAGATGTTGCCGAGTCGTCGATGTAGACGTTGCCGAGTTGTTGGCGTAGATGTTGCCGGGTTGTTGGCGTACATGTTGCCGGCTTCTCCTGTCGGCTCGTTTTGAAGCGAGTCGGAATTTTTCTCCGAGTCCTTTTGACGAGTTGTATGAGTTTGCTCGATCTTGTTTACACCGGTATATATATAGGTCCCAAGCGCCGAGTTGTTGACTTGTAACAGTTTGGAGCTTGTATTGATAACTCATAACTTTCAGATGATGTAGCCCCCAAGTGCCGGTCGTTTGCCTGCGACGACTCGGAACTCCTTGACGTATAACTCATGTCTTTAAGCTTTGAACGGTGCAGCCCCTGAGCGCCGGGTTGTTAACATGCGACAACTTGGAGATAAAAACGTTTTGAACTTGATTATTGCTTAACTTGTAGAAAAATCTGAACCGTGAGTAGCCCCCAAGTGCCGAGTTATTGGACTGCGACAACTTGGAGCTCCCAAACTCTGAATCTCCCTTTGACTTAAACTGTAAACTTGATAACATGTATCCCCCAAGTGCCGGGTTGTTTGCCTGCAGCAACTCGGAGCTAAAACTTTTTGAACTTGATTGATGCTTAAGCTGATTTGGTTCTTATAACCCTTCTGAATTTATACTGATGAATAAGTAGGCCCCACATGGCTTTTCTAACAGCTTGTGCTGACAAGATCGCAATCTTCTAAGTCCTTTAGTCCTTATAGGCGTTCGAAACAAGTCATTCCTATAGATTGTCCATATTGTGCGGGTTGCATATAACTTACCAGATAAAATCAGGAACAAGTTGGCTTCTTTGCCAGGTCCATGAGTCTAAAGATTGATTTTTTCTGAAAGACAAGCCCATAAGGATCTAATGATCAAAGTTAATAAAGGCGCACTTGCTGGGTGACTCGACAAAGCTCTTACTGTAGAGAAGCCGGCTTTATCCCTTTGATCAAAATAATCATGTTATAATGTTGCAGAGCTCTCTGGCCTCGTTGGTATTGCAGAGCTCTTTGGGCTCGTTGGTATTTGCGGAGCTCTCTGGGCTCGTTGGTGATATATAAGCTGGAGTATAGATACATTGATATATATATATATATATTTTAGAAATCCCGTTGTGGATGTAAATAAAATAAATCTTTTCAATAAATCCGATGCAAACTATAAAGGGATTGACTTAAAGAAATCCATTGCAAGCATTAGATAGCTCGACTTTGATACATCCGTTACAAGCAATAGAGGGCTCGATTTTGAGAAATCCTTTGCAAGCAATAGATAGCTCGACTTTAAAAAATCTGTTGCGAGCAATAGATAGCTTGACTTTGAGAAATCCGTTACGAGCAAAGGATAGCCCGACTTTAAATAAATCTGGTACGAGCTATTTGAGAGCTCGACTTTTTAGAAATCCATGGTAGGTTTTTAAAGAACCCAACTTTGAGATTTGGCTATAATTAAGCCTCCAAGGATCGAATTGATATGGCACCTAGAATTTTCTGAAATAATAACGAAACTCAACTTACACTAGCCCCCTTGCATTATTAAAACTTACTTTGTAATTTTTTAGATTATCTCTGCAATTTCTTCATAAACCGGATATGTAGCTCCCGGAGTTAACTCGGAATTAACTTAAAGAGAACTGACTTTATATAATTTAACTGGATAAATAAAATATGAAATTTAAATAAAAAAGGCGACTTAGCTGTTTATTTTCTGTAGCCGATGATGCTTGCGAGTCGGCGGATCGTAGGTCGACTCGTTGAAGTTGGTGTAACCGGAGTCGTCCGAGTCCGGTTGATCCGGTTGCCGTTTCGCCGACTCGCTACGCAAGGACCACCGAGTACTAGTCGTACTCGGTTTTTCTTCTTCCGTCACCTTGAGATGTAGTACGTGATCAGTATTTGCTGTTTTCTTTTCTTTTCTTCCTTAATCAACTCGTCCTCCGAGTACTAGTTGAAGCTGGCATAGCCGAGTTGACTGGTGGAAGTCGGATATGATCGGCCGGCCTATGCATTAGCCTTGATCGCTTTTTTTTCTTTGACTCGCACGAGTACTAGTAGTAGTAGCGTCCGGCAGACTTTTTTTCTTTTTGATTTCCTGCCTCGATCCGTGTGTGAGTCAAGCTTCTCGTGACACAGACGCACTGATATGGAAGTTGCTTCTATTGAATCATCGTCTGGAGTAGCGGCCGGATATGTCGACCAAATCATGATCCGACTCGAGGTGCTCTTTTCCTTCTCTTATTATTTTCCTTCGATCGTTGCGCTGGCTCGTGTACTGCTTCTTTTTCCTTTTCCCTATTGCAATCAGGTTGGATGCCAGCTCGTGTCCGCGCCGAACAAGACAGGCAGAACGAACTTCGAATCCGAGTCCTAGACGTAGGCTTGATGCTGTTTCTTGATCCGGGTTCGGCGAGGCCGGCCTCTGCGATGTTGCTGCTGGCGACCTTGTTTCACCGGTAGTCCCTCAGATGACTCGCGGAGTAGACGATGACGTAGATGACGGGCGCTGAACATGCCGAATCAACTTCTGAATCCGATGGAGTTGATCAGCAACACACGAGGGCAATGTTAATGTCGAGCCCCCGCGGCCGTCGTGCGGATGAAGATCTTGATGCGTCCGATTAGCTGACCAATGCGGTGATGAACTTGCAGTCGTCGTTGATGAAGATTGGACCCATCGAATTGTGAATTCACGCGCACCTAGCCCCATGGTGGGCACCAATGTCGATGGTGTAAACCGACGGTGAAGATACAGGACTATGTACGCACGGGCATCGTCGATGTGGGTTAGTAGACGAACGACACGGGAGACAAGATTTATACAGCTTCGAGACCCGGGAAACATCATCCGGTAATATCACTACGTGCTGTTAGTGGCTAGGTCTTATTCCTCTCATGTTGGAAGTCGCCGATGAGGCGGCTCCTCTATGTTTTGTCTGTTAGATCGTGTGTCTAGATCCCTCTTTCTTGGTGCTCCCGGCTCCTCCTTATAAAGGTGGAGGGCCGGGTTACAAGTTGAGTCCTTGTAGAACACAAGTATCTATTACAAGTCGGCAAGTGAGTCATTGTTCTACTCTGATTGGAGTCGGCCTACTGGGCTATCCCCTGATGGGCCATATTGATTCTCCTTTGTGGGTACCCGTGTCCCATATCCACGACACAGCCACTTGCTAAGTAGACATTTATTTTTTAATTCTAAGACCTCAATACCTAAACCGCCGTGATCTTTAGGTCTACATAGCATGTTCTATTTAGTAAGTCTATACTTACGTTTGTTCTCATCATATTGCCAAAAGAAACGTGATCTATAGAAATCAAATCTTTTTCTACCCCGATAGGTATTTCTAAAAAGGATAACATGAACATTGGTAGACTAGTTAACACCGAATTAACTAGGACTAAGATATCTCTGTAGGAAAGAAATTTTCCTCTCCAACAACTTAATTTTCCTTCGAACCGACATTCGACTGGATACCATTCAGAATTTAGCAATTTTCTACTCCCTCCGATCCGAAATAAGTGTCGGACCGGTCATTTTGCAGAAAAGTGCTCAATGTTTCTTTTTCTAAACCCGCACTCCATCCAACTCTCTCTGACCCGCACCCGCATCCGCACGCTCCTCTCTCTCCCCCTCGCCGCTCACTCGCACGCTCCTCTCTCTCCTCCTCGCCGACACGCCACTGCTCTCTCTCTCTCTCCCCCTCGCCGACCCGCTCCCCTAGCCTCGCCGCTGCGCTCCACTCGCCGTGCCGCGCTCCACCTCTCGGGTCGCCGCGCCGCCCTCCACCTCTCAGGTCGCCGCGCCGCCCTCCACCCCTCAGGTCGCCGTGCCACGCTCCACCTCTACAAAGGTTTGACCTTTTGGTCCAACCGGCGACGAATCGCCGGATCCGGCGTCGGCGTGGCCAGATCCAGTGCCTGCGAGGCCGGACACGCCGGATCTGTGCCGCCTGATGGTGCGCTGCGCTCCAGTACCCGACGGTCAAGCTTGGCCTCAGCGTCCAGTTCCGGCGAGAAGAAGACGGGGGTGTTCGGTCGTCGCGGTGCTGCAGACTGCGGCCGAGGATCCTGATGGACGGCGGCGCTGGTGTCGAGCTCCAGCACGCTGAGCTCGACGTCCTCGACACCGACGCCATCTTCGGCCGAGGATCTTGATGGGCGGCGGTGCTGGTGTCGAGCTCCAGCACGCTGGGACGCATTCCGCGGCCTCAAGCTCCACTCCCTCGACACCGATGCCATCAACAGCTTAGGCAGAGCAGGATCTGGTCAGAAATCCTCTCCCTATTCCCTCGACCAGTTCTAGCGTGTACTCCTTGATGTAAGATGTTGCTTAGGAATGTTCTGTGAGTATATTTGCTTGCTATGAGAAACCGAAAATATTGAAAAATATTTGCTTGCTGTGAGTAGGAGTAATCAAAGATTCACAGTACTATGCTCAAATGACAAGTCTGTAGATGTTGACATGCTTTTACTGTCATCTGTTTGCAGCAGTACTATCATCTGTTTATTCAACATTGGAATATTTTTGTTACTCCATCCTAGTGCTTATTTTGCTGATGGAGTATCAACATACTGCAATGTTCAAGTGATGCTTGCTTGCTGTCCCACTTGCAAGTTATATTGCAAATACATACACATATAGTGAGTCATGTGGAGCAGGAGCACATATAGTGCCAATACATACAGATATAGTGCCAATACATACAGATATATTGAGTGCAATTAATCCTAAACATACAATTTTGTTTTGCAAAATTATTTACTCCTTCTAACCAATGATTACTCCTTCTTGTACTCCTTTACTTCTCTTTCTTTTCTTGTTTTGTGTTGCTTCGTTTGACAATGATAAGGATTCTGAATAAGCAGCTATAACTTCCAAGGTTTTTCGATAGAGTTCACCATCAACTCTTAGAGCCCTGAGCAGAGGTCCTTCTCTCAACATTTTGTCCTTGTTCATGTGGGGAGTATTATATGCATTGCCCCCTCCATCATTCATAACTTCCACTAGGACTGATTGTAAAGTTATGAACACTTTGTCAAGATTATCCACAGGATAACTGTCAAATGCTTGTTCAACGGATTCTATCAGATCATTCAGATTTTTCGGTGCACTTTCTAGTGCTAAGGACTGGATAGATCTGAAGTAGGCAAGGTCCAACACGTTCATATCCGGTGAGTTTGGGGGTTGTTGCATCAACTTGATATCCATCCCTGTTTTTTCTACAGCTGCTCGAAAAGCTGGATCAGTAGGCAAAACATGTGTTCGTGCATTGTCTTGTTGAATGTAGATGGTCCCTTCATCATCATCGGGCCATATGGCTTCAATTGCTGGAATTACTTTGTTACATAGATAGTCCCTCATCACATCTCGGTTAACTATCACCGACTTAACTTCCAAAGTGCCTTTGTCCCGGTTCTTGGAATTTTTTACAGCTGGAGCTAACTTGACAAATGGCCAGATCCCAATTTTTCCATCGAATGTTAGCACTCCATCAGCATCATGCCTCGTCCTTGCCACTGCACAAAGAAACATCACTTTCCCTATTCTGTTTTTGCTTTGGAGACTGCGCTCAGGATTAGGTTCTTCCGGCGATAGGTAGTAGGTTCTCTTTTTCTTAGTCAAGTCAAACCATTTCTCATCCGTATGCACGATTTTTTGCATGTCTTTGAAGCTAGGCATAGCATCCGATAGAGTACTTTCATCCACCATCGAGACGGAGAATTTGAGCCTATCTATTCTGTTGGCTAGCTTGAGATAGGGCTTTACAGTGCTTGTATGCTTCCTAATCTCGCCCCATTTTAACCTGCGCTGTAGTGATGTATAGGGAACTTTTAAAGACAGTGCTAGTGCCCTCATGGTAGATCGTTTATTGTACGGAATTGTTGGTATCCTCTCAAGACCATGGTCTTTCCTCTTGCGGCCAGATCTTCCTTTCTTCTTGTTGGACACATCAACTTCTTGCCCTCTCAGAATCTGCTCCTTTGCCTTTTTCCAACTTCTCTCGACGGTTCTTACGCTTGTATGCAATAGCTTGGCTACAAGTTCTTTGTCAGCTACATGGTCAGCTGGGAGTAGTTCTCTGGCTTTACTGAGTGCTTCTAGTGCAAGATAAGCACCAAACCTGTGATCATCTCGCATGTTTTTTTTCTGTTGCCGCTCGTCAACTGCAAAATGATAAAACTGTGTTTTAAATATGTCTACAAACTTAAGTTTACTCAAGTTTCACAAATTTTCTTTTTGTCATGCAGGTGTATGGACTGAAGGGACACACAGACTATTTTGTTCCAGGGAGTGAGTGAATCTACATTTTGCTTGTTTCATGTAAATGATGGTATACTCCTAGTTCCAAATATTGATTACTGCTAGAAACTGAATTTTACTCATGCTGAAACTGAATTTTACTCATGCTGTCATGTAGGTACAGTTCATTATTGCTAGAACCTGAATTTTAGTCATGCTGTCATGCAGGTGAAGGGACTGAAGGACACACATATGTATTAAGGCAAGCATGCACACACATATGAATCTTTTCTGCATCCATTTGCATGATTAGAATTATGTCTACCATGCACTGAATTATCCATTTGCATGATTAAGCTGCACACACATATGAACCTATGAGTACTGGAGCACTATTTGAACCTATGAGTACTGGAGCACTGTTTGAACCTATGAGTACTCTTATCAGAAAAATTTACTCCTTATATGCATCAGTAGCATGTTGGAGTATCACGTGTACAAACTTAATTCCTGCATCATCTACTCCTTATATGCATCAGCTACTCCTTATATGTCCATGTTTGTTTGAATTATAGCGCATCAGTTCTGATCCGGAGCATCACTGTTTGTTTGAATTATGGATGTTTATCTCGTACAGGAATACCTGATGATCGAGAGGATGAGGAAGAAGATGCCGCAGCACTTGATCCGAAGGAAGAAGATGACACATCACTTGATCTGGAGGAAGAAGATGAGGCATCCATCACTGGCGAAGCGGAGTCGTTGCCGTGAGACCTGAAGGTGCGAGCTCAGAGGCAGAGGAGAAGGAGCTGGCCGGAGGAGGAGCCGGTGTGGAGAAAGAAGAGGCTCCTCCTCCGGCAGGCGAGTTGCTGCTGAGGGCGACCTGCTGCTCAGGGCGATGAGTTCCTACTACTCAGGGCGACCTGGAGCTCTCCTCCGACAGGCACCTGGAGCTCCGAGCTCCTCCTCCTGCAGACGAGCTGGACGGCTGGAACTAGAGAGGAGAGAGGGGCTCTGCTGGAGCGGAGCGACCTGGAGATTAGAGAGAGAGGGGATCTGCTGGGACTCGGTTGCGATCTGCTGGGAGACGAGCGAGCGAGGGGCGGGACACGAGCGAGCGAGAGGTGGGAGACGAGCGACAGATCTGGAGGGGCTTTTTCTTAAGTTTTGAATCTACAAAGGTGTTTCTGTAAAATGGAAATTGTATTACTCCCTCCGACACTTATTTCGGATCGGAGGGAGTATAATGGATAGGAATACCTAAGTATTTAAAAGGAAGAGACCCCGCCTCACATCCAAAGATCTGCTTGTACTAAGCTTCCTCTTCCTTCGCCTTACCAAAGCAGAAAATTTCACTTTTGTGAAAATTAATTTTCAAACCCCAAAGTTGTTCAAACAAACAAAGTATCAACTTCATATTCAACCCCTTCGAAAGATCATGCTCTAAAAAAAAGTTGTGTCATACGCATATTGTAAGATAGAGATTCCACCCTCCACTAGATGAGGAATGAGACCCCCAACTTGTCCATCATTCTTAGCTCTTTCGATTAAGATAGCCAACATATCGACTACTATATGGAAGAGAATGGCGAGACGTAGACAATATGCAAAAGTGGTGAATTTTTTCAACGGCGTCGAGCGTCGCGCGGCCGTGGTGCTCAGGTCGCCGGGCAGTGCTTTCTAGATGAAACAACCAGGCCGATGGACCATCGATTGAGTTTTTCTTTCGATCGAGCAGCATGTATTGCATGTTAAATATCAAAACAACAACAGGTAACGTGTTGAATTGATGAATACAGATAATTGGTTATTAACAAACAATTGGATATCAATTCACCGAGATTCATGTATACCATATATATATAGCAGAGAGACTAGAGATAGGCACTCGTATGCGAGCCTAATTGATCGAAACAGATCTTATGATGTATAATTTTATATTATGTCTTTTATTAACATCCTTAAAATAGGGTGTACAATTATATATATTTTTTTCAAGCAATCAAAATTAATTTTTTTGGTGGTTTTGTCTAAGCTATAGCGACTATGTGATTTGGGCCAATAGCTTATGTGCGACGTTTTTCATCGGTATTGGAAGGAAAGCGACATCGTTGGCAAGAATAGCTCTCTCACGACGTTTCAGACGGCCCAAATAGCCAAGGCCCGACCTGGCCCTCTTTCGCCCTTAAACGCAACTGATAGGATCGTTAGAGGTTAGGATCATGTTAGCCGGGCTAGCGTTGGACCCACCACTTATCCACCTCAGCACGGGACCCACCACTTATCCACCTCAACGCGACCCACCACTTATGCAACTCAGCGTGGGACCCACAACTGTATCCACATCACAACATCATTAATTTACAAGACGGGATACCGATCTAGCGATGCGTCCGTGCCATTGCCATTGCTTCCCCTTTCACCCTGCTTTTCCCAATCTTGCTCTTCTCCGGCGACGAAGTGCGGCACCGCCGGCCGTCGAGAGATGTCTAGCTCCGGTTCCGCCTCGCACCCAACATGGCCGCGATATGGTGCAGTGCTGATGACAACATGCCCTGACTGTGCACACCCGGAGCCTCTGAAGCGGTGGGTTAGTAAGACTGATCAGCGTGGCAATCTCGGGCGCGAGTTTGTGAAATGCTTGAGCAAACCACATGCTGGAGAAGGGAGCAATGTTATATCTGAGTTCTTTTGCAGAAGTTTGCTCTAATTTATCCCATTTCCATCAAATTTGAGATTCAGGGTTCATCTTGCCGTTTTCAGATGCTGTCAAAATGCAGGCATTTCGAGTGGATGGATGAATATATTGCGAGGCTTGAATTTGAGGGATCCATTGATTTGAGCGGAGGCAAAACCCAGGAGCTCAATATGCCATTTCCTGTGGAGAATTTGGGCTCGGACAGAGCCGTGCCGACGACGGGGAGTGCGCCCAATGCTGAACTGCCCGCGGAACTGAAGGTGGAATTGAAGAAGATAAACAAACATCTAAGGCAGATGATCGATTTGAAGAAGCAAGCAAACATGATGGCTGGAGGGTTTTATAGTTGCATCATTTGTATCTGTTAGTTTTACTTGTTGTCCATCCATCGTTAGTAGTTGTTCTCATTTGTGTTAACTGAATAAAATCAGTAATTTTCCAAATATTTCTCTGTCGCATACACTTTTCAGTTCTTCAGTTAACAGAGTGTGCAGCACTTTTCAGTTCTTCAGTGAAACAAACCATACATAGCTTAGTTCTTCAGTTAACAGAGTACATAGTTCTTCAGTTAACAGATTACATAGTCTTAAAGCAAAACGAATCATACATAGCATAATCGGCTTGCCGTCGCCGCTCTACCCCTAAACTAACACCCAAAATTGGGCTCACCGGAGCCCCCGGGGTGCGGCGGCGACGAGGCGGCGGCGCCGCTCACTCCGAGTCGGAGCTGAAGTCGTACTCGGAGCTCTGATCCTGCATCTCCTCTTCCGACTTCTTCCGCTTCTGCTCCTCTTGGAGTGATGCGGCGAGACCCTGCTCGTAGCGGAGGTTTTCGAGCTCCTCTTCCAGGCGTCACCACGCAGCGCGGTCCTCCTCCTCGAGCTTGCTGCGCTTTATCACCTTGGCGGTGATCCAAGAAAGGGAGTCTTCATAGACGAAGTCCCCGGGCAGGAGGCCGGCACCCGGTGGGTCCTCCTGCTCCTCCTCCTCCTCCTCCTCCCTCTTTGACGGTGGCAACGATGTGGCCCGTGCGACGGAGGAGCTCCCCGCACCGGAGGAGCTTCCCGCCTCGAAGTGCCAATCGTACTCTTCGACATCGCGGCGGAAGAACTTGGGCGGCAGCCTGAGGCCGAGGTTGGTCCACTTGTGCGCGGCAGCCGCTGCCGCTCCAAGTCGGAGCGGTTTCCACCTGGCGCGTTTCCACGACCGCGCGAGCTCGCGGATTGGCCAGCCTCGCCTCTCCCGCGTCCGATTGAACCCCCACGCCGCGGCATCTGAGATCTTTAGGAGGAGCGGGTGGTTTGGTCGTCGGCGGCGAGTGTGGAAGCGGGGGCGGCGTTTTCAGGGATGGATAGCCACAGAGCGACGTCTTTCCGTGGATAAGAAGGGAAGCGTCGGTGCGACGGTGCAGTCGTAAAAAAAAGTGTGTGGTTGGCTTGGGCCGTGGCATTAGGATGAAAGTTAGATAAGGCCCACAAAAATAACAACATATATTATATACTGCAATAACAAAATCACTAGATATTCATAGTGCAATTACTAGATATTCATACTGCAACATCGATCATATTACAAAAGACATTGCAAAAGACATGCTACTGGGGCGCCCTTACTACTGGGGGCGCGCCTTCGCCAGCGCCTAATCAAGTCGGCGCCTCTTCGCCGCCGGTGCGTCGTCGTCGTCATCATCATCGTCGTCATCGTCGTCGCTATTGTCGTCGGTGTAGTAGTCCTCCGGCGGCGTCTCCGGCTCCTTCGGCTCCTCCTCCTCCTCCTCGTCGTCATCGTCGGAGGAGGAGTCGCCGTCCCCCTCCTCGTCCTCGTGCTCCTCCTCCTCCTCGTCGGAGTCCTCCGCCACCCCCCGTCCCACCAGGGGACGTAGTCCTCCTTGTCTTCGGCACTAGCGTCGTCGCTAGGCACTTCCTCGTTGCGCCACCACTCGTCGTCCGCCATTGATCTTGGAGAGGAGTTGGGGAGAGGGGAGAGGGTTTTCTCGGTGGTGTGGAGAGAAGGAAGATTGGCAAGTGCGAACCGCAAAGTGAACTGCTGGTTTTATCCTTGTATCGGTGAGAGAATTGAGGGTGCTGGATGAGTTTCTCAAGGACATTAACTGCCTGCGAAGGCGAACCGACAGGAGAATCGCTTCATTTTTTGCCAAATCTGGATTTGACATGACAGGACGTGGCTGCTACTATTCGTAATGATGACATAATGTGAGTACAAACTCTGCACATATGACACGACGCGTACACGACGCGTCAAGATGCTTGCGACGCGTGTTATACAAGTGTCGAACAGTATACATGCATAGATGCATTGGTCAAATTAACTGTCTTTGGAGACGATCTGATATATCTGGACGTGTCACAAACATGTTTTAGAAAAACTGACGTGATAGGTTACGTGCATAACTTAATGGATGCCGGCCTTTTGTGCTCGCATCTGAAAAATTGTTTTGATGCGACATAGGCGTGGTGGCGCGAGCAGAGCTGCGACTAGGCATGCGTAAAAAATTGCTTTGATGCTACGTAGGTGAGCATACAACAAGGACATGATTTTCTATTTTTTATAAGTTGAAAAGAGTATTAATCAGAGCTCGAAAAAAAAAGGCCGTGAGATATCAAGGTTGAAAAAATGACATGCTTTTCTATTTTTTATAAGTTGAAAAAGAGGATTAATCAGAGCACGAAAAAAAAGTCCGTGAGATATCAAGCTTGAAAAAATAAAATGATTTTCAATTCTTTTATAAGTTGAAAAAGAGGATTAACAGATATTAGTGTCCTATATCTAGGATATAGGACACCAATATTTCTTGATCCACTGGTAGGGGTGCCACATTCGTGGATTATAAACTGGTCGTACACGCTATGAACTAGCGAGGTGGGACTAAACACGCTGTAGATTGCTTTGATGCGACGTAGGCGGCGGCACGAGCAGAGCTGCGACTGGTCATGCATGCAACGGGCTGCTGCCACTAGTACAGAAAAGCCTATCAGTGGCGCACCGTTTTTTAATTCTGTGGCGCACGGCCGGTACGCCACTGAATCGCCGCCACTAAATTTTTTTTCTGTGGCGCACCTCCTCCGTGCGCCACAGAATTTTTTTGAATTTCAAAAAAAAGGGCGGCCAGATCTAGATCTGGATCTGGCCAGATCTAGATCTGGTCGCCGGAATTTCGTTTCGTTTCGTTTCGTTTTTTTGGAGGCCGTAGATGGGTGGAGGAGGGAGTCGCCGGAGGTTGGTAGAGGATGGTGGTCGCCGGAGTTCGCCGGAGGTGGAGGAGGAGGTCGCCGGAGTGGAGGAGGAGGTCGCCGGAGTGGAGGAGGAGGAGGTCGCCGCCGGCGGTGAGGAGGTCGCCGGTGGTGGAGGGTTCGTCGAGGTGGAGGTCGCCGGGGGGAGGAGGAGGTCACCGNCAAACCCTATCTATCCAGCCAATCAGCGCATCACGTGCCCACGAGCCAATTAAATTGTAGAACGAGCGCACATACGGATCGGGTTTACGGCTAGGGATTTCAGGGATTTTGGGGTTTTCGAGGTTTTCGGGGTTTAGGGTTAGGGTTAGGGTTAGGATTAGGGCTAGGGTTTCACTGAGCTAGGGTTGAGCATAACTAATTAAAAAAATCAAAAAAATATAAAAGTTTCGCACATTGTTGTATTATGTGACATAGTTATGATATAAAATAATAAACTTAATCTATGTGTATTTTCATGATAAAACCTTCACACAAATGACTTACCACGATCGATGTTGCAGAGAGTTCAACTCAAAGTGAGAGGGTTTAGAGTTATGAAAAATAAAAAAAATCAATAAAATCGCCAAAGTTTCATTTCAGAGTGAATAAGAAGGATCTGCACTTAATTTTTTATTTTCTCCTTTTAAACTTGTTTTGGAGACGGTCAAAGTGGGTTTGACCAAACATTCAACTGAGCACAAATAATTCAAAAAAAATTCAAAAATGTAAAATCAGCGCACATTGTCGTATTATGTGACATAGTTACAATATAAAATAATAAACTTGCTCTATGTGTATTTTAATGAGAAAACCTTCACAAAATGACTTACCACGATCGATGTTGCAGAGAGTTCAACTCAAAGTGAGGAGAAGTGGTTTTGGATTTGGAACATGAAATTTTCTAAAACCTCACCAAAGCTTCATTTTCGAGTGACTAAGAAGGATCCAGACTTAGTTTTTTATTTTCATGTTTCAAACTTATTTAAATGTTGGTCAAACTTAGGTTTGACCAAAATTGAAATGAGCATAAAAAAATAAAAAAAATCAAAAAAATGAAAAACCAACGCACATAGTCTTATAATGTCATATACTAACGACTCAAGTTGATAAACAAGGTCTACATACATTCAGACGAAAATTAATGGATCTTGGCTCATATCGCCCAATCTCAAACTCCGTCGCATTCAAATGAGCATAAAAATTCAAAAATATAAAAAAAATGAAAAACCAATGCACATAGTCTTATAATGTCATATACTAACGATTCAAGTTGATAAACAAGGTGTACATACATTCAGACGAAAATTAATGCATCTTGGCATCTCAAACTCCGTCGCATTCAAATGAGCATAAAAAATTCAAAAAAAAGAAAAACCAACGCACATAGTCTATATATATGGAATAGATGTGTAGGTAAGTTATTTGGCTGATTTAGACAAGGTCGAAAAAAACCTTGCTTAGAAATGAGGCCATTTACCCTACCTTTGGAGCTCTTTTGGAGCACATTTCTCATGACTTTGAGTTTTACTACGTAAAAGTCTAAAAGATGCCGGATTGATGACCTAAGGTTTATAATAGTTTAGAAAACGTTGAAACATCATACCACAGAGTTCAAACATCAAATGTTGGTTCAAATTCTAATTCTACCTCAAATTTGAATTCAAATTCTAATTCTACCTCAAATTTGAATTCAAATAGCATTATTACATCTTTCAAATTTCAACGAATCAAAGTGAAAATAGCATTATTACACCACAACTATTTTCATGAATGTGCCTCAAATGTTTCACTTCTTCCTACCTCTTGATTTCTTCTTTGTCGGCATTTTTGATTCTATGCCGAGAAGTTCACTCATGCTCTTGATTCTCTTTGCTTCTTCCATAATAGGAATACCCACAACACTTCTTCTTCTTCTTCTAGGTTGGACCTTAGCTTCGGGAACAGGTTCAGTTTGCACCTCAACATCCAGAACAGGTTCGGGTTGCACCTCAGCATCCAGAACAGGTTCGGGTTGCACCTCAGCATCCAGAACAGGTTCGGGTTGCACCTCAGCATCCAGAACAGGTTCAGTTTGCACCTCAGCATCCAGAACAGGTTCAGGTTGCAGAAAAGGTTCAGGTACACTTTTCTTTTTCTACATTCGCCAACGAAGAGCCAACTCTTGTCTTCTTCGTTGGCTAGCAATCTTCAACAACAAGGGGCTGAAAAGGTTTTCGTTTTCTACTGAAAAATAAAGCATGTCATTTGGTTAGGAAATGAAAAAACAACAAAAACAATTACAACACAAACATCGACTTACGTTGGCCTGTCAGGAGTGTAACAGCATTTGGTAGATCCAGATCGGTGCCCAAGTTCCTCGCAAAGCTTGCATCTATTTTTGTTACCCTTTTGGGGCCTTTTTGGCTTGTCATCTTTTTTTGCTTTCTTACTACTCCCACCTTTCTCAAACCATGCCTTGTGCCTACTCTGTTTTGGCCAGCCAGCCTTTCTTCTTGTTAGAGGAGCACACAAGGAAAATTTAATTTCCACTTCAGGCCACTGAGACTGGTCTATAAGTGGTGCAATTGGTGTTGCATATGCAGCCTTGAATTTTGCTACTGAGTAATATTCATGCAAATATGGGTGCATATTTAACTTCGGCTTGGAAGCCAAGAAAAGTATGGCATGCTCACATGGCTTCCCAGTGTGTTGCCACTCGAGACAAGTGCATTCATGCACTTCAGTGTCAACAACTTGCCTCTTGTCAGTTTTGTTATCTCTAACTTCAGCACCCCACAATGAAGATTTCTCAACAGACAAATGTGTAAGATTTCTGCTCCTATTGACAACCTGCTGTACCACTACCGGCATCTTATCCCTTTGCAGAACATCATCAATCCTTCTTCTTGAAAGAGCATGGTTGCCCCCAATGTGGTGTTTTGGTAATTAATGACAATCTCTATGGACTAATGTGTGCTTTGAGTTATATTTGTAGTGTTGGTCCATAAGGAATGCTTGGACTCCATATGTTGGAGTCAAGGCTAAAAGAAGAAGATTATATGTTGATCAAGGCTAAGTGCAAGTTGATCAACATACAAGATAAGCGCATGTGAAGGTATGCGAAGAAGAAGACTATTTGTTGATCAAGGCTAAGTGCAAGTTGATCAACATACAAGATTAGGGCATGTGAAGAAGAAGATCATTTGTTGATCAAGGCCAAGGTGTTTCTCCATGTGCATGAATCAAGAGGAAGATTCTATGTTGCCCATGGAGGATGGCGTCACGTGGTGATCGTCATCAAGATAAAGGCCAAGTGAAGATATGTCGAAGAGTGTCTCTCCCATCATTGGTGTATGGGGGAGCAATATGCGAGTCTTCACCAAGCGGAGCACAATCAAGAAAGGTGATCCACTTGAGAGTAGATCAAGATCGTCATCATCTAGCTCAAGTGGAATGCGCAAGGCAAAGGTATGATCTTGATAGGGTTTCTATTTTACCGGTCTCGCGGTGTTGTTGGGAGACCGGGTTTGTTAGCTAGGTAACCGTACTATCAAGAGGGGCTCTCAAGTGAGCTTTAGCGTATCGGTCGTCGAGAGCTCAAACCTTTGCATCCTTGGCATCATCTTTATTGGTTCCTATTTGGCTCTTATCGTGGTGTGGTATTGGTGCTTGTCGTGCTTGTCATGACAAGCCCAAGGTCACCGAAAACGGTTTTCATATGTGTTCCCTATTGAGTTTTTGGTGTCGGAGTTTTTGCCGGTCCATCTATGCGGAAGATTTCACTCTTCCAATTATTATCAAAATCTCCCTTGCTTGGTTTCAATATTCTCACATGTTATTGGGTAGCATTTGTCGTCCTCTTTCCAACAAAGTTGGTTTCATGTCATTCGGACTTCATTTGCAAAAGATATGGTTTTCCGGTTTTTAATAGAAAGGTTTTACCTCTCATCATTTGGTTTTACCATATCTTGTTGAACAATGATGTTTCTATGTATATTCTTGTAGTGCTCGTTGTGACGATTCCAACGAGTCCAAGATTACCGAAAACGGAGTTCGTATGTGGAAGATATTGCGTTTTCGGTATCGGTCGTTTTTAAAACAGAATATTAGAAAAAGGGAAAAGAAAGAAATGGGCGCCGGCCTCACTCCCGGCCTGGGCCGGCTCCCAGGCCGGCCCATTCGGCTAGCACCCCGGCCTCACGCCGGCCTGGGCCGGTTCACCGGCCGGTCTTCTCGGATGGGCCCCCGGCCTTTCTGCCGGCCTGGGCCGGCTCCCAGGCCGGGCTGCCTTCCCCTGTTTTGGCTGCGCGCAAAATAACCCAACGGCTCCATTTTTGGAGCCCCTATTTAAGGGGCTTCTTCCCCAAAAATAAAAGAACCTTTTGCCATCTTCTAGAGCTATTTTCTCCCTCCATTGTTGACCCTCTTGAGCTTGGCTTTCTCTCAATCTCTCCGATAGTTCTTGCTTCCTTTTGAGAGAAAAGAGAGAGGAGATCTAGATCCTTGTTTCCACCGATTGATTTCTCCTCTAAGTGAGGGGAACACTTTGGATCTAGATCTTTGGAGTTTCTTGGTGTTTCTCCTTTGTTCTTCCTCTCTAATCCCTCCCAAGCATTAGTTGCTTTGTTTGGATTCGGGTTGGAAGAACTTGACCACTTAGTGTGTTTTTGCCATTGCATCGGTTGCATCGGTTTGAGTTCTCCACGGTGATACGTGGAAGTGAAGTTTAGAAGCTTGTTCCTCTTGGGTGCTTTGGTGCCCTAGAGCTTGTTCCTCTAGGGCACGTTGGTACCCTAGACGGTTGTTGATTTCTCGGAGTCTTGGTGGCTCACGGGATTTGTTGGGAGCCTCCAATTGTGGAGTGTGGCTCAACCTTGTTGCTTCGGAGTTTTGGTAGCTATGAATACATTGCCGGGAGCCACCAATTGAGTTGTGGTGTGTGCCTCGGCCTTGGGCATCGAGTCTTGGTGGCTCGGTGCATTTGGTGAAGACCCTCCAACTTGTGGAGTGAGCTTCACCCTTGTAAAGGTTCTAGTTGTCAACCTCAGCGGCAACATAGTGACAAGTGTCTCGCCGCATTGGTGGTAAGACACAACGGAGATACGGTGTGCCATATCAAGGCTACTCGGTGTTTCACATTGGTGAACACCGCGCCGCTCCAACGGAGACTAGCTTCCATTGGGAAGTGAACTTCGGGATAAATCATCGTCTCCAAGTGCCTCGGTATTTTTATACTCGAGCTTCTTACTTATGCTATTTACTTTGTGATAGTCGTTGAGTTTAAAGTCATATATCTTGCTATCAGCTAGTTGATCATATTGCTTAGCATAAGTTGTTGGTGCATATAGGTGAACCTAGCTAGTTTAGGTTTTGGCTTGATAAATTAAACGTTAGTTTTATTCCGCATTTATTCAAGCCTTAACCGTAATAATTTTATATCGCCTATTCACCCCCCTCTAGGCGACATCCGTGTCCTTTCAATTGGTATCAGAGCGGGTTCTCTCTTTATAGGGCTTCACAGCCTAGAGAGTAAAGATGTCGTCTAGTGGTTTAGTGCACAATGCCTCTTTGTTAATATTCGATGGCACTAATTATAATGATTGAAGAAATCGCATGATAAATTATTTTAGGGACATTGATCCATCTATCAAGCAAATCTTAGATATGGCTTTTCCTCCTCCAAAGGATCCGAAAAGATTATCTTTGGAGGATGAGGAAAATTCTTATCTAGATGCTCAAGCTTCTAAAGTTGTTTTCATGTCTTTAAGAAATGCAGTTGCCTTGTCGATCTCTCCTTATCGGAGTGCTCACGAGCTATGGACCAAGCTTCAAGACAATTATGGTGTGTCCATTGATAGTGAGAATGATTGTTCTCCCTCCATCTCCGGGCGTAATGAGTTCTCAACTTCTTCTACCTCACCTACATGTGGCAAGCCACAAAACAATGCAATGGTGAGTATGGATAAATTTCGTAATGATGATAGTGAGCTTCCTATAGATGATATCTCATCTCTATCTTATTGCAATGATTTATCTTTGGACTTAAATACATTTAGAACTATAAATGTTTCACATGCTTGTGTTGATAGTCCTTGCATATCTTCTGAATCGTCAAGTAGTGATGATCATGACAATAATGATGATAATGAAGAAGATGATGCTTACTTTAATAAGAAGGTCTAATGGTTCTTAATGCTCTTTCAAAGAATGAAAATGCTTGTGAGAACCTACATGAAATCATGAGCACCCTTGTTGAGCGAGGGCTTACTATTGAAAATTTGGAAGCTCGTGAAAATGAAAGCCTTAGCCGTGAACGTGATTATGCAAACACGATTGCGGATCTTGAGGAAGCTCTTGAAGAAGAACAAACCACCAAGAAATCTCTTGAGGAGACATTTACTCTAGAGTTATCTAAAGCAAATGAAACCCATGATAGAGCTCTCAAGGTGGCTAATGATTTTAAAATAAAAATGATGAGCTTGTTGTTGAAATTGTTAGACTCCTTGAGACTAATGTGAAATTTGAAAAGGATGTCAAGTCCTTGGAAGATTCTCTTGCACATCTCACTAAGTCTCATGATCAACTCCAAGCTCAATTACTAAAAGAGCTTCCTACTTGTTCTCCCATTGCTATTAATGTTGATGCTTGTGCTACTAACTCTATTTCTTGTGAAGCATCCATTTTAAAGGAAAATGTTGAGCTAAGGGCTCAACTTAAATTGCTAACTAGCAATTATGAGATATTAGAAGAAAGCCATGAGAAGCTCTCGAGCTCTCATGAAGATCTTCTAGTATCTCATGATAAGCTAAAGTTAGCTCATGAGGCTATCGCTACCAAGGTAATGTCTAGTGAGCCTCATGTGGACAATGGCACAACTTCTACAAAAAATGCTAAAATTCCATGTGCTAGTCCTTGTAATTCTTCATCTCACACTAATGCTAAATCATATGTTGAATTACATTTTGTGCCTAGTTGCTCTAACAATGAAGCCTCAACTTCCACTAGTACTTGTGTAGCTACTAACCTTGTAGGGAAGACTAAAGAGCACAAGGCACAAGCCACTTCTCTGAAGAAAGATGTGGAGAAGCGTCATAAAAGGGAAGGCCACATTTGACAACATGTTGAGTGTGCAAAAATCCCCCAATGACAAGAGTGGACTTGGATTCAACTCCAATCTCAAGAACAAGTCCAAGAGTAGCAATAAGAAGGGCCAAGAACAAGTCGATCACTCGGCCAAGATTGTATGCTTCAAGTGCAAAATTGAAGGGCATCATGTTAGGGATTGCCAAATGAAGAAGAAGCCTCTTAGTGAGAAGCAACTAGGGAAGCGGCCTATTGTTCAATCTCATGCTCACCCTCGGGTTGAACAAAGGCCACCTCCCAAGAAGACTCAAATCATTGCTCCTCAAGTTGAGGAGCCTATTAAGAAGAAAGAAAAGAGTCGATATTGCTACTTATGCCGTGAGAAGGGCCACTTGGCTTCTTCATGCACAAATGGTACTTTATCCAACCCCATAATAATTGATGATGTTTATTCTCTTAGGAAGGATAGAGTTGGCAATGTGTTTGCCAAATATGTGGGAACTCAAAGTGGTGTCAAGAAAAGAACCATTTGGGTTGCCAAGCCTATTGTGACTAACATCTTAGGACCCAACTTAGTTGGGGACCAACAAGCTCAAACTTGATCAATAGGTTGTGATGAAGGACATTGGAGACTTGGCTATCCTTGAAGAATTAAGGGATCTTCTTGATTATTATTTCCACAAGCCAAGTCATTTGGATTATATTGTCATATCTCATATCCAATGCTCCTTCTTGCGGTAACTTATATTTAAATTATATATATACATTGAAAGTTGCTTGCTCCCTAGCATGTGTTAGTTTTGTTCCTAGCATGTGCTTGTATATGTTGTGCTTATTACTTACCTTGATCAATCAAGTTTGTGTATGTTAATGTGCGCTCCATATATGTGTAAACTTTGTGTTGAGTCCTTATTGGATCTTGTGTTGATTTCAATGGGCTCTTTTGAGAGATTAATGGACTATCCCATTTTGGGGGAGTGATATGCTTTGTGCACTTCACTAACCTATAAATGTGTGTATATGAGTAACACCACCTAGTATTGATATATCAAGATTATCTAGTAACTATGTGGTGTGTCATGCTCATGAGAAATTCAAATTCTATAACATCCATTAATTATCTCTAGTTGATTTTATTTGCCTCTTGCTTAGATAAAAAGAATTATCACATTATGGGGGAGTAATAAGCTATGTGCATATTACAATCCCATAAAATGTGAACATTTGAGGTTTTGCCACTTAGATTTGATATTGTCAATTATCTTATTTCTATGTGGCATATTAGCTCGAACAAGTTCCAATTTGCTTTCTAGCTATCTTTTGGCTCTTGTTTGTGTGAGTTTGCTTGGTATGGTTTCTCTCTAATATGCATCCCTATATATTATTTGAGAAACCATTTGCTCCATATTATTCTTACCATGGCCTTGCCGGTTGGTTTGAATGGTTGGAACTACCAACAAACCTTATTTAAATATGGTGTTTTATTTCTTATCTCTTGCCATATGTTTTATCTTGTGAGGATATTCTTCGATACCTCTATCACCGGGAAAATAATTCCAAATGGTCACTGTCCTTGGACAGTCCATATTTATGTTTGTGGTAGAATATTTTTGATTATCCTTACATTGGCATTGGCTTTTAGTTGCCCCATCTATTGCCAAAATATTTATTTTGACTCTCTTTGCCTTCCTTGCCTCTTGCATGGATCCTAATTTTCAAATTGGTAGTGTTTAGTGTTGTAAATAAAATATGAAGAGTAATGATCCCTTGTGCATGCATTTTGTATTCAAATGCAAATATCAAAATAATGCATGAATCTTGGGGGAGCATTCCTTTTTATTTAGAACACTATCCTATCTATCAATATTTGATCCTTTCAATTGGCATTTGATTTCTATCGTATGTATTTATGGAAGACAAATCTTTTTCTCTTGATGCTTTGTGCCATCATGAAAAGTGTAAAGGATGCTTGGTTTATTTAGTGTAACCTTGCTCCCTTTTGGGAGTCTTGCTTTCTCATTTCTTGTTTTATGTTTATCCTATAGAATGAGAAAACCCTTTGAGCATGTCCCTTTCTTTCATCTTATATGCTCATTGGCCTTGCCTAGGTACCTTCAATTGGTATTAATTGGAATTTCATATCTCCTCCATAGATATTTGTTTCAATTGATATTTATTGTGAGAATTTTGATACCTTATTACTTTATTTTACTTTACTTGATTCCGGTCAAGTATTATCCTCTTCTTGGTATCTTGTCTCCTAGTTGGTATCTTATTTTTCAATTGGTGTCTTATCTCTCATGTGTTGTTTGATTTGATTCCTATTGATATCACACTTCATGTGTTGATGTGTTTTGGAATCAATCACACGTTGATTTGATTCTATTCCTCAATCATGTGTTGATTTGGATTTTGATATAACTTGGACAACCTTTTTGTGTCACACTTTGGTGTGCTCTCTTCTTGGTTTACTTGGTGTTTTGTCCAAATTGTATCTCATTTGGTTCTTGTAAGTCCATGCATGCATATTTACTAGTATATTTATTTTATGGCATGCTAGTCTTTCTTGATCCAATATATAGGGGATACTCCACCAAATCCTAAATCGGCTAAGATGTGCATGAAATTTAATTTCATATCTATATGCACATATTTATGTGGAGTGTTTCCTATGTATTGTAGTGTATCTAACTACTATGGAACCCAATGAGTTTGGGAACCATGTTGTACTTGAATTTTGTTTTAGGTACAATGGAGATGCATTGGATGCTTGCCTCATTCATAAGGAAGGTGTTCTCACCATGTGATTATTGGAGTCAAGCTTTGATGATAAACAAAAATTCTCATCTTCATCATCACCAATGCTATTTCGGTAACAAGTATCTATCCCATGCATATTTTTCTTGTATTCAGCCTTGTGTAGGTTGCCCATTGGCATGAAAGCTTTAAATGTGCAATTGTTGTGGTTTTGGCTTATTTCCTTCACTTGGTATATCTTTGTGATATTTGTGATGAAATTGCAAAAACCTTCCTACAATTGGAATTATTTCTTTGTGATACTTGTTGCCTATCTCAAAGCATTTCCACTATCTCTTGTTCCCTTAGTGATATGTGTGATGCATTTGATGTGTTTGAAGTTCATTTATATACAATGAGATAAATTTGAGCTATGTGCTATGCTTTTAAGCAATAATCTCTTTTTGTATATTCATGACTTCCTTTTGGTTACCATAGTCTCCTTTCTTCGACCATTTTATATGTGCAAGTTTCTTTGTCGATGAATATCATTGTCTACTTAGAAACCTATACATATGAGAGAGGTCACCTTTTACGTGGTATCCTACTTTCTTTCAAGCCACCTTGTCTTTTATCTATAATTCTTTGGTGGCTCCAAGTCTGTCTCGTGAGTGCTTGTCTTATTTCTATTCGCACCTTTGCGCACTCACATTCCATTGAAGATTCTTCTCTTCTTGCTCATCACGGTGAGTATGTTGATTTTGTTGCCTAAATGTTCTCACTAGCTCTTGGATTTTTCAATTGGTTTTAGTTTCCAATTAGTATCCTTGAGCTTGTGAACATATTCTTTTTGAAAAATCTTCTTTGTAAGTTGTCTATGTCAATACTTGATATATAACTTATCTCCATTTGGTTAAGACTATGTGTCTTATCAAATTAATTGTCTTGTCACACACACATACTCTTGGTTGGGCCTTTCTAGATAATTTCTTTTAATTGGTATCTCCTTATGGCTCAACCACATCTTTGGTGCAAGTGTTTTGTTTTGCTTTAATTTTTACATCCTTGCACTTGGTGAGTGTTCTAGATGATTTTGGGGGGAGTGAGGATTCCATATTTGTGCACTCCTCAATAGTGCGTGAACACTGGGGAGCTTTTCTATTTTTATTTAGTACTCTCGGTTAGGATCTTCTTGATTGCTTTTCTCCTTTGTGGAGATGTCTAGAATGATTTCAACCTCTTGCAATCCTTGGATCCTCAATATAGTTTGATTTCCTCTATTATTCGTTAATGGATATGTGCATTTGATTTCACTCATATCTTGAGAAATGCATACCTTGTGGAGGAACTCATATTATATTGGCCTTCTAAATTTTCTCTTCCCATTTCGGCAATTGATGCCAATGGGGGAGAAGTTTTAGAGGGTTTAAGGGAATTTGGTTTTATGCTTTCGCTTGGTTCATAAGCATTTGCCTCTCATGCTCATGCATCCTTGTCTTGCAAGGTTGCTTAATTCAATATATAAACCCTCTTAAAAGGGATTGTCATCAATTACCAAAATGGGGGAGATTGAAAGAGCATGGTTGCCCCCATGTGTTGTTTTGGTAATTAATGACAATCTCTATGGACTAATGTGTGCTTTGAGTTATATTTGTAGTGTTGGTCCATAAGGAATGCTTGGACTCCATATGTTGGAGTCAAGGCTAAAAGAAGAAGATTATATGTTGATCAAGGCTAAGTGCAAGTTGATCAACATACAAGATAAGCGCATGTGAAGGTATGCGAAGAAGAAGACTATTTGTTGATCAAGGCTAAGTGTAAGTTGATCAACATACAAGATTAGGGCATGTGAAGAAGAAGATCATTTGTTGATCAAGGCCAAGGTGTTTCTCCATGTGCATGAATCAAGAGGAAGATTCTATGTTGCCCATGGAGGATGGCGTCACGTGGTGATCGTCATCAAGATAAAGGCCAAGTGAAGATATGTCGAAGAGTGTCTCTCCCATCATTGGTGTATGGGGGAGCAATATGCGAGTCTTCACCAAGCGGAGCACAATCAAGAAAGGTGATCCACTTGAGAGTAGATCAAGATCGTCATCATCTAGCTCAAGTGGAATGCGCAAGGCAAAGGTATGATCTTGATAGGGTTTCTATTTTACCGGTCTCGCGGTGTTGTTGGGAGACCAGGTTTGTTAGCTAGGTAACCGTACTATCAAGAGGGGCTCTCAAGTGAGCTTTAGCGTATCGGTCGTCGAGAGCTCAAACCTTTGCATCCTTGGCATCATCTTTATTGGTTCCTATTTGGCTCTTATCGTGGTGTGGTATTGGTGCTTGTCGTGCTTGTCATGACAAGCCCAAGGTCACCGAAAACGGTTTTCATATGTGTTCCCTATTGAGTTTTCGGTGTCGGAGTTTTTGCCGGTCCATCTATGCGGAAGATTTCACTCTTCCAATTATTAGCAAAATCTCCCTTGCTTGGTTTCAATATTCTCACATGTTATTGGGTAGCATTTGTCGTCCTCTTTCCAACAATGTTGGTTTCATGTCATTCAGACTTCATTTACAAAAGATATGGTTTTCCGGTTTTAATAGAAAGGTTTTACCTCTCATCATTTGGTTTTACCATATCTTGTTGAACAATGATGTTTCTATGTATATTCTTGTAGTGCTCGTTGTGACGATTCCAACGAGTCCAAGATTACCGAAAACGGAGTTCGTATGTGGAAGATATTGTGTTTTCGGTACGGTCGTTTTTAAAACAGAATATTAGAAAAAGGGAAAAGAAAGAAATGGGCGCCGGCCTCACTCCCGGCCTGGGCCGGCTCCCAGGCCGGCCCATTCGGCTAGCACCCCGGCCTCACGCCGGCCTGGGCCGGTTCACCGGCCGGTCTTCTCGGATGGGCCCCCGGCCTTCCTGCCGGCCTGGGCCGGCTCCCAGGCCGGGCTGCCTTCCCCTATTTTGGCTGCGCGCAAAATAACCCAACGGCTCCATTTTTGGAGCCCCTATTTAAGGGGCTTCTTCCCTAAAAATAAAAGAACCTTTTACCATCTTCTTGAGCTATTTTCTCCCTCCATTGTTGACCCTCTTGAGCTTGGCTTTCTCTCAATCTCTCCGATAGTTCTTGCTTCCTTTTGAGAGAAAAGAGAAAGAAGATCTAGATCCTTGTTTCCACCGATTGATTTCTCCTCTAATTGAGGGGAACAATTTGGATCTATATCTTTGGAGTTTCTTGGTGTTTCTCCTTTGTTCTTCCTCTCTAATCCCTCCCAAGCATTAGTTGCTTTGGTTGGATTCGGGTTGGAAGAACTTGATCACTTAGTGTGTTCTTGCCATTGCATCGGTTGCATCGGTTTGAGTTCTCCACGGTGATACGTGGAAGTGAAGTTGAGAAGCTTGTTCCTCTTGGGTGCTTTGGTGCCCTAGAGCTTGTTCCTCTAGGGCACGTTGGTACCCTAGACGGTTGTTGATTTCTCGGAGTCTTGGTGACTCACGGGATTTGTTGGGAGCCTCCAATTGTGGAGTGTGGCTCAACCTTGTTGCTTTGGAGCTTTGGTAGCTACGAAGACATTGCCGGGAGCCAACAATTGAGTTGTGGTGTGTGCCTCGGCCTTGGGCATCGAGTCTTGGTGGCTCGGTGCATTTGGTGAAGACCCTCCAACTTGTGGAGTGAGCTTCACCCTTATAAAGGTTCTAGTTGTCAACCTCAACGGCAACATAGTGATAAGTGTCTCGCCGCATTGGTGGTAAGACACAACGGAGATACGGTGTGCCATATCAAGGCTACTCGGTGTTTCACATTGGTGAACACCGCGCCGCTCCAACGGAGACTAGCTTCCATTGGGAAGTGAACTTCGGGATAAATCATCGTCTCCAAGTGCCTCGGTATTTCTATACTCGAGCTTCTTACTTATGCTATTTACTTTGTGATAGTCGTTGAGTTTAAAGTCATATATCTTGCTATCACCTAGTTGATCATATTGCTTAGCATAAGTTGTTGGTGCACATAGGTGAACCTAGCTAGTTTAGGTTTTGGCTTGATAAATTAAACGTTAGTTTTGTTCCGCATTTATTTAAGCCTTAACCGTAATAATTTTATATCGCCTATTCACCCCCCCCCTCTAGACGACATCCGTGTCCTTTCACTTCTCAATTCCCACAAGCGCATGATCATGATCCTGATTTGGTCAACCATGTCATGCACAGGCAAGTCTTTTAACCCATTCACCTTGTTGTTAAAACTCTCTGCCAAGTTATTGTTGATATGATCACACTTGATTGCAGTATTAAATCATGACCTGTACCATAATAGAGAATGGTGGGTTTGCAGACATGTACCAAAATCATTCTCACTACATGTTGTCATTATCTTACCCAGATGATATGAATGTGTTTGGGTAGTATATGATCTAGCTGCCGGCCACATGCGCCCAAATTCTTCCCCTCTGAATTTTTTGATCAAATTCATCCACATATGGTCGAAGCACTCTCTCTGCTCAGCATGGGGAAACACTGTCTTGACTGCATTTTCTAGCCCTTTACATGCATCTGTGTGGATTGCCAAAGGTGACACGGGCCCTAAGCATCTTTTCAAATGAGTCATAAACCATGTCCACGAAGCCTCGGTCTCTGATTGAAACATGCCTATAGCAACAGGGAATCCAGTTATGTCCATCTAGAGCATTACATGCTGCCAATTGACCATTCCATTTTCCAGTTAAAAAAGAGGAGTCTATGCTTAAATATGGACGACAACCTGCTTTGAAGCCATCTATGCAAGGTTTTAATGCCATAAAAAACTTAGAGAAGTAGACCTTGCTATACTCTGTTACTTCAGTATTAATCTCCACAACACTGCCAGGTGACCTTTGTTTCATCTCTTCTTGGAAGTTGTAAAGCATCCTAAATGTATTTGCCCAATCACCATATAATGCTTTCATTGCCCTATGTTTTGCCTTCCACACTATGGTATATTTCACCACAATTGGGTAGTCCTTTTCCAAATTTGTTTTAAGCTTCTTTGCATCCATATCAGCAGTGGTATCGCTAAGATTTTCTGGATATCTTCCCTCATATCAACGGTATTTGTATTGCCAGCACGCTACATATGTCCCAGTTTGAAATTTGATTCTGGCAAAAATACTTTGCCAAGCGAACAAGCTTCCGTTTGTTTAATTCTGCATGCTAGATGGTTCTTGTGATTAAACAACTACGCATAATTATTCCTACGAGAAAAAACTACATTGGACCAACCCCCAATATGCTTGGCTCGTGCTCATCCAGCAGTATCCTGCTCCACGCGATTAATCAGCTTGTTCTTTGGCTTTTTCCTTACCTGGAGAGGTAAAAACTGATGACACATCTCTGCCAAGAGCGACCTGCCCTGTCCCCTCTCCAGTTATTACCGCTGTTACATTAGCGACAACATGTAATCCAAAAGAGAGCTCTTCTCCACAACTCCATGCATGTTCCAACACAACCATTTTAATTTGGCCTGTATCGAGTACACCGATCGAGAGAGTATCTTACTCTGGGAAACATTCCTAGTACTCATCTAACAAGTATAGTTGCTCGATCAGTATTGGCCTGCAGCTAGCTAAGTGCGCCTATATAAAGAAGAACCTTACCCAAACCAGCCACACACAACTCGATCAGTATCAGTGTACCAACGGGCAACGGCAAGTCAAGTGCAAGGCTTGCAACATGGCCAACGCCAAGCTTGTAGCAGTCGTGGCCACGCTCGTGATCCTCCTGGAGGTGTCAACGTGCGCCGTGGCCCGGCACCACGCCAAGCCGGACCCATGCAGCGGCGGCGAGGACGACATCTCCACGCCGGGCACGCTGCACAAGCACAAGAAGCCCGGCCACTGCCCGTCGCCGGGCGGCAGCGGCAGCGGCGGCACCCCTGGCATCATGACGGTGAAC
Source organism: Puccinellia tenuiflora (assembly GCA_012064385.1). Lineage (NCBI taxonomy): Eukaryota > Viridiplantae > Streptophyta > Magnoliopsida > Poales > Poaceae > Puccinellia > Puccinellia tenuiflora. Next base: position 582,151 of record QRDG01001850.1, read on the forward strand.
GGGTTCCAGAAAGGCGAGGACGGCGGTGCGCCGGCGGAGTGCGACGGCAAGTACCATAGCGATAAGGACTTGATCGTGGCTCTGTCGACGCGGTGGTACGCCGGCGGCCGCCGGTGCCACAAGCCGATCCGCATCACGAGCAAGCAGAACGGGCGCACCGTGGTGGCCAGGGTGGTGGACGAGTGCGACTCCGGTCATGGCTGCAAGGACAATATCGTGGACACCTCCGAGGCCGTGTGGAAGGCCCTCGGGCTCGACAGCAACATCGGCGAGGTTCCTGTCACCTGGTCCGACGCATGAAAAACCCACAGCAAGCGCCGGATGGATGACATCGGGTGTCAGTGTCGTTGCTAATCTCGATATGGGTATATAAGGTACTTGGTCGAGTAGCAGAATAAATAAAGTACTTGTGTGTTGATGGTAGTGCGGGTTTATAATGTTGTAAGAGTGTCACACTTATGTAATACGTCAGTGTCGGTGTCAGTCTCAGTTTTATATGTTGGTGTTAATATGTTGTGTTGTGCACTGTTGATTGTTCGCACTATGACGGATCAGGCGTCCTTTGGTTCGGACAGTTAGACGGCAGCCTGAACATTTAGTGTAGTATGCCAATCAAATTTGACAGTGTATTTGGCTATATGTGTAATCCCAAACCTGCAAATTAAGCCTTGACATCATGACCTTGCTCAGTTAATATGCTCTACATATATATAAACCAAGCCCCTGGGATTTTCATAATTGCCGAATTTGATCGATGAACTCAGTAGAAACATATATGAACTAGTAACCACCAAATACACGTTTAAGACTCATTGATCACTAATTTATTATGGTAATTAGCATATGAACACTTTTTTTTGAACTTGGCTCGTATCCTTTTCCATTTCTCAGCGAATTCAGAGTGTTCCACTCAAAGAAAAATTATGACGTCGTATATATGATAACACAAGAAGTATATGATCCTTAGGGATTGGCTTTAATGGGAAACGAGATTTTTAACGTGGAAGATCCTTCCAATGAGAAAGAGAAAAAACCATGGACGACAACCAACAAATTTTCACTATAATCGGATGAGATTACAATGCCGTGGATTTACAACATGCCACTTAATCCCAAATCGACGGCTTACAAGAGGTATATAAATGGATGGTGACCTAGGTCGGTAACGATCCGCTCTGCTTTGGCCCAAATCTCCCGGTGACGGGCCTCACTCCACTCCGTTAGAACTCAGCCGCTCTTATGTGAATTTAGATCACAAAAAAACACCGATCACTACAAGTGCAGAAATTCAGAATTTAGAAGTATTTATTTGTTCCCTGTTAAGCATTCTCACGGTTTTAGAATAGTACTCTCACACACAAGCATATCATCAATTCTAGCCTTCTCTACTGAAACTATGATGTACATCTAAGCATGCATGGTTGGAGTGCAGCTTTATACAAAAAAAGAAAGGAAAATCAACAAGACGAGTGTTTCAACCAAGATTTTCATAACGTGATTAATCATACATGCATATAATGCATGCATACGTTATAGGAAATACGATCACAGTTTATTGTGTACTCCATCATCAGCCGAGAGGATAAATACGTGCGTAGTAATAGAAAGACACGTTGGGATTTGCGAGTGCCCTCCTCCCATTATTCGCCGGTAGATTCACGGATTCAGGCGTCGGACCATGTAACAGGAACCTCGCCGATGTTGGTGTCGAGCCCGAGCGCCTTCCACACGGCGACGGAGGTGTCCACGATGTTGTGCTTACAGCCGCGCCTGGTGTCGCACTCATCCACCACCCGCGCCTGCACGGTGCGCCCGTTCTTCTTGCTGGTGATGCTGATCATCCTCTGGCACCGACGCCCGCCGGCGTACAACTCGGTCGACAGCGCCGCCAGCATCTCGTTGTCGTTGTGGTAGTGGCCGTCGCACTCCGCCGGCCCGCCCCCGCTCCCGCCGGGCCCGAACCCGTTCAGCGTCATCGTCGCCGGCATTTCCGCGATCGCCACGCCGCGCGTCGGCGCATGCAGTAGGATCACGACGAGCACGGCCAGGGCTGCGAGCTTACCGCGCGCCATTGCTAGGCGTAAGTGATCAAGCTCCTGCAGTCCTGCTGCTTAGGCTTGCATGGGCTGGAGTTGCTCGTGGGTGCTTATGGCGTTTGATTCGAGTGGTTTATATAGGCGAGCATCGCTGTCTTTCGTGCAACGGTTCTTGTTTCAGAACTGCGACACTGGCTATGGCTTTATTCGTTTTCTTTAGATGAGCGCGATACCCTCGATCGATCGGTGTGCTCGATATGGGGATGGGACTAATTAACGGCTTGTTTTGATCGGGGACATTTGTGTCGTTGTGTGTGGTGTAAAACGATGTGTTTGGATTTGATGGTATGGCTAAGAATCACAGCGGTAATAACCAGAGCGAATGGCAACTCAGCAGGTCGCCCGTTCCAGCGATTGTTACTCCGTGCAAAGCTATATGAACAATCTCAAGCTAGTTTATTAATTGCGCATCTAAACTTTGCAAATAGAACGAGCATCGCATTAGTACTGGTAGGAGTACACTATGCAGCTCTTTTTTTGTATCATCAATACAATGCCACCAGAATCGGACTCGTTGCCAGGTGCCACAATCGTATTTTATCGGGCATTCAGCAACAACGACGTTTAATCCTAGTGTCGAAAAAAAAAACACTCAGCAAAATGGTACACTCGAAAAAAAAACCACAATGTCAAGTGTTTTCTTTAGCAGCACTCCGCATAGTGGACACATGTTATACTTGGCAACAATGCGGTGGCACGTGGCACTTACTGCCGCTACGGGAAGCAAATATCAGAGTGCCATGTCAGCCGCACTCAACAAACATAACTGTGTCATTTGTCGAGTGAAATCTGATGACACTTGACAAACAATTGTTTTTCATTTTTAATTTTTTCTATTATTATGTTTTGAATATTTTATTTCTCCTCCTTTAATTTTACCCCTTTTTCTCCCATGCTCATATTATTTCCTATTAAAAAATGGCAAGAAAAATAGTGCAGAAAAAAGAGAGACATTTTTTGCGGGTAAAATTTGGTGGGAAAAAGTGAAAGATTAACAAAAACGCCACGGCTGACCAGAAACATACACACCAGAAATTCTCCATTTTTTATTACCCATCTCTCGTCGAATCTCTCGACCTCTTAATTATTACTATGGATAGTCGGATAGAGCTCTCGGAGAAGATGTTCAGGTGCCATGAGCCTGATTTTCGTCCCGAGCATGGTCATTGCGTGTTAACTCGCACTACCAACATGGTCAAGCTGGAGGAGAAGTGGCGCCGGTTTACAGTTGTAACCATTGTGGAAGGTACCCGTCCGTCGATGCCATGGTTGTCAAGCATTGGCAGGGTAGGTCAATAGATCGGTTTATGAACTGCCCCATTCTTTAAGAAACTAGCTAGCGGAGTTTTGTTTTATCGACTTCAAGCATAGTCCACCATGTGCAAGGCTAATATGGCGGCTCACTGCACTACGGGAGAGTAGCTAATTAGGGGCACTTCAAAGTGCCCCTGAAAATCAGTAAAGTGCCTCTAAATATTTTTAGGGGCACTAAAAAAAGTGTTGTATTTAATCGTGTCCGTAAAAATATTAGGGGCAATTCAAAAAAATGCCCCTAAAAATGGTATTTCCAGAGGCACTTAAAAAAATGTCTCTAACCATTTTTAGGGGTATTTTTTTGGAAGTGCCTCTAAAAATGGTTAGGGTCACGTCTTTTAAATTGCCGCTGAAGATAATCAGTACCAACAATAAACTGTAACGCAACAGAAGGATCATTAAAAGTGATTCATTTGTTTTAACTAGACTTCACAGCAACACCAAACTGCATTTCCAAATTCATTTGTATACTTGTAATCAATGCAGCAAGTTATCATGTATGACAATATAACAACATAACTTAGTAGACAGCTACTGTCCTACTAGTGGTTATTTGTAGGACACATATGGTCTCAGCAGTACTTCTCTTCCTCCGCACGTTCTCCGTCTTCCACTTCCTGAACTCTTTTTCCTCCATGATGATCTTCTCGACGATGGTCTCGATTGTCGACGCCCCACCTCCGCAAGCGTGCCGTTCAACACCTCGGTGGCAGCATCCATGGCCTCATTCATCTCCTGCAAGATCTGCTCCCTCCTCTCCAGGATCCCATGAAGGCACATTGTCGATAGTGTATTCAACTAATAGGTTGAGCAAAGAACAAAGACAGTAGTATAACAAAGTAAAGAAAGGGACCCGCTATGATTAATCGATGAAGGATGACAATGTAATCAACGGTATAACCACTGGTTTTCTAACTAGCAGCAGGGTGGATGTTTATCTATACTTAAGTACTTGATATTTCCCCATGAGAAATAAAATTCATGGGACGGCACATGTCAAACATACAAATATGCAATGTTTTAAAACAGCGACAAGAAGATTGCGCAAGAAGCACATATAGAACATATCCAACTGTTAGTTTGAACATTGAATAAAGACAGTAGGTAGTACAGAGCTCTTATGATTGACAGATAAACGATGATAACTTAAGCACGGGTATAACCACTAGTTTATTCAAACTAGTTTATTCAACTGCCAAAACGTGGCATGGCAGTGCATGCACTGCCACCACAGGAACGGCGGGGCAGAAGACGGTATACGAAGGAGGTGACACCAATGTTGCATCCATCGCAGCGCCACCCCGCCGGCGTCGGAACTAAGCACAGCAACCACTGCACAATATCAATGCATTTTGACTAAGACAATGATTTTTTTATCTTAGTATAGTAACCCATAAACATGTAGCCACACATGTAATAAGCCTGAGATAATTCGGATATTTATTACTGTAGGTCCCTATATAAGGTCCAAAGCAGGGTAGAATTGCAGATATGAAAGTAAAACTAGGTACTCTAGCCTCTAGGTGCTTTATAGCTCGATGCAAAAAATCTTTGATGGTAAAGACATACAGTACTCTTGAACTAGAGAATAATCATGCTAGAGAAGTCAATGAAACACCTGCTTGTCTTTTTGTATGACAGTGAGCTAGAGAATAATCACAATTTAATTGAAAACCATAGCCAAACAAAACAGGAACAAGTTTGAAAATTGATGCATACATGCTTGCTAATGACTTAAGATTTGACGTTCAACCCATGGTTTCTTGCTAGTCCTGTTGTCCTCCAAAAGAATTAACCACATAGATCCATGAAGCCTAGTACAGTAGAATGTCATCAGATGGAACAGTAAATCCCAGAAATTCTGGCCGGCTTACATTAGAATGTCATCTTTCATTTTAAGCATGCTGAGGTGGATTCAAGGTTTTGCTAGGATGTCACCTTTTATTTTAAGCATGCTCAGGTGGATTCAGGGTTTGCTAGATTGTTATGTTTCATTTTAAGCATACATTAAAGCTAAGATGAAAGATTCTAGGACCTAACCGTATGTTGTAGATGTCATGGCTTTAGAAATTTGTCCTTTATTCCTCTAGTGGAGAGCTGGAAGGAAGCACCACTGACTGTACTTACAATTTAAAATCCAGGATGAGATGTACCAGCAAATTAAAAATTAAGAACATATAATAAAACACTAAAACAGATATATGATCGGGTAAATATTTTTATGTGAAAAGTAACTGATATCTTACTACACTAGCAAACAGAATTAAGCTGCCTATATTAGAACATATATGAAAATTAACAGTATTGTGTTAAGAATGCTAAACAAAGATAGGATAATACTTGTATCTCCATAGAAAGCGATGAAAGATATTGATCTATATGAATAATACTGTATTACTTGACAATTTGGTCATGTACAACAGCATAGTTAGTTAAACCAGGGTATTATCACCAGAAGCGGGGCTCAGAGAGTCAAAGGTGCATCACTGGAAAAGGGGAAAGGGGAGGGTCCAGGGTGCACCTAGTCAAGTGGTTTTATTTTTTCGAGGTCTAGTACATATCAAGTGCAGTAAAAGGATGTAGAAAATTAGTTCCATTGAGGAAAATGTATTTTTAGTATAGATGGACAATGCATGAACAAGATAGACCTAAGAGTTAAAATCCTTGACTTGCATGAATAAATTTAGAGGTCCAGTACATATCAAGCGCAGTAAAAGGATGAAGAAAGTTAGTTCCATTAGTGCCCTTCCTGTCACTATATGGGCTGCATCCACCTACACATACAAATTTCCACTCTCACATAAAAACCATTGTCGAAAGGCAGCAAAAATGTTTACATTTCCAACTTGCATGAATGAGCTAAACAAGAATGAGTCACATATACTCAACATTGGCAAGAGGTAGAGTGGAACATATATAGCAAGTATGTATTCAACCAAATCATCCATCACAGGACAATAGAAATAATCAAAGTGTGCATGTGTCGTATCCTAGTAAAAACATGGCCAATAGAACTGCAATTGCAATACTTGTGTACAGGAAGTCAAGGACAAATAAACTATTAAAATGTAACTTACCTCAAGGGTTTCATTGTGTTCCTTTGTTTTCGCATCAATGAGCTCAATCAGCATAGATTTTCCATCCTTTGCTAGAGTAATCTTCAGGCAAATGCATCAAAAATCATGTAACCATTATTCTGCATGCCATAACCTGATTAAATGGGAACATATAGATGTATCATAACTGATGTTGTAGACAATGGTAAATTAGAAGATCCTCTTCATAGTGAATGGACAGAAACCTTGAACCCTCTCTACACCTCCTAAAGATTGAGCCCAAATGGCAGCCAAATTCTGAACTGCTCAGACCCAAGTTTTGAAGAACTTGTGGAGTAGGGAAATCTACATTGTAGCAAACCTAGTGGACGGCTTTAATTTGAATAATCCACCAGACAGTTCAGCAGTAACATAACCTAGATTCAGTATAAATCATCCCATATTAAATCAAGGACCACAGCTATATAAACTCCCTTCAGGTTCATTATGAGTTCTATCCTGCACCTTAATTTCTTCATTTACTGAAATTGAGGATTTTCTAAATTACAAAGTGCGCATTATGGTCTATTACTGAGAAATAAGCATGTGTTTCCCACCTATTTTGTGTTCCGTACATATTCTACATTAAACAACATACAACTAATCAAAGGTAAATCATGATCGATTTAACAATAATCGGTGTTTCCTCCTCGTGGAAACATATACTATTGACAAGGGTACTTGACTTGCTACTAGAGTCAATGCCCTAATAAGGGAGAGTAAGATTTTGCTTATTGTTCAGCGGTTAAGAATTTATAACATTTCACCCACTCAGGTACCCGTACGCATCTCAATATTTCATTTCGTTGAGCACCTCCCGGGCCTAGCAGGAGTGGGAGATTAAAAGAGAGGGAACACCGAAGACTCACCTGGACTGAAGGGGAACAAATGATGGTGCTAGTAATCTCTAGGATACTGCAGTAGAAACAGGAATAGCAAAATTATGCACAAACAAGTCCTCGTGAATAGCAAAATTTAGCCATAAACGAGTGGGAATTGGATAAAGCAGAAATTGACCTGGAACGGAAGCCCTCTGGTTGTCGAGGAACAGCACCCTCTCCTCCATCCTGGCGTGCTCCAGTATAACCTCCATGGCGTCCCCGTACCATTTCCCCAGCCTCCTGACCTCGGCGGCCTCCACCACCACGACCCTCCCCTTCCCGACCTTCTTCACCATCTGGGCCAGCTTGGCGGCGACGCCCTCCAGGTGGCGCCCGGCGCTGCGGTGCTACAGGCGCACCATCTCGGCGACCTCCTCGCCGTCACGGCCTCCAGCGACGCGCGGGTGGTAGGTCACCGCTGGGACGGAGCGCGATACTGGGCTTGCGCTTGAAGCTTGCGTCGTTGTGGCGCAGCAGCTCGTCGGCGGCGCCCCAGAGCTCTGGGCCGGAGGTGGAGCACGGGGCGGCCGAAGTGGCCGCCTCGGACGGCGTGAAGTGGAGCGGCGCAGCCGCCTTGTAGAGGAGCGCAACGCGTAGGCGCCATGCGACGGAGCAGCCGTCGGATCCATGGACGCGAATGACGTTATCGGCCTCGCCGTCGGGGTCGACGAAGACGAGGGGGGGGGGGGGGTATGGCGAAGGCGTACACAGAGATGGTGATAGCGCCGCTCGCCATGCCCGATGCGGTGCGGTGGCCGGTGGGGAGACAGGGAGCCTGCCTGCGACGGGCGGCCGCGCACGGCAAGGGGAAGGGGAGTAATTTCCTATGGGGTGTGAGAGAGAGGAGAGGTTTGTGATTACGCTGGAAGAGCCGGGTGTGGCATTTGTGATTATGCATTTGTGTATTGCTACTTTCTGGGCATTGGGGTGCGGGCGATGTTGGCGCAATGGAAGGTAGGGCCCGCTTCGAGGACGTGGTGTCTGGTCGGGGTTTGCGAAGAATCGTCGGAGGGATCTTTAGAGGCACTTCCCAGAAAAATGCCCCTAAAAATTGTATTTTTAGAGGCATTGTTGAAAAAGTGCCTCTAAAAATCACCATTTTTAGGGGCACTTTTAAAAACATGCCCCTATAAAACTTATTTTTAGAGGTATTTAGCAAAAAGTACCTCTAAAGATATTATTTTTAGAGGCATTAAGAGAAAAGTGCCCCTAAAAATAGCATTTTTAGAGGCACTTAGTGAAAAATACCTCTAAAAACTATTTTTAGAGGCATTCCTAAAAAAATGCCTCAAGCAAAATGCCCCTGAAAATACGTTCTCCCATAGTGCATTTTAATTTGGCCTGTATCGAGTACACCGATCGAGAGAGTATCTTACTCTGGGAAACATTCCTTGTACTCATCTAACAAGTATAGTTGCTCGATCAGTATTGGCCTGCAGCTTGCCAAGTGCGGCTATATAAAGAAACTCCTTCGAACCAGCCACACACAACTCGATCAGTATCAGTGTACCAACGGGCAACGGCAAGTCAAGTGCAAGGCTTGCAACATGGCGAACGCCAAGCTTGTAGCAGCCGTGGCCACCCTCGTGATCCTCCTGGAGGTGTCAACGTGCGCCGTGGCCCGGCACCACGGCAAGCCGAACCCGTGCAGCGGCGAGGACGACGGCTCGTTGGCGCCAGGCACGCTGCACAAGCACAAGAAGCCGGTCCACTGCCCCTCGCCGGGCGGCAGCGGCGGCACGCCTGGCATCATGACGGTGAACGGGTTCCAGAAAGGCGAGGACGGCGGCGGGCCGGCGGAGTGTGACGGCAAGTACCACAGCGACAAGGACCTGATCGTGGCGCTGTCGACGCGGTGGTACGCCGGCGGGCGCCGATGCCACAAGCCGATCCGCATCACCAGCAAGCAGAACGGGCGCACCGTGGTGGCCAGGGTGGTGGACGAGTGCGACTCCAGGCATGGCTGCAAGGACAATATCGTGGACACCTCCGAGGCGGTGTGGAAGGCGCTGGGACTCGACAGCAACATCGGCGAGGTGCCTGTCACCTGGTCTGATGCATGAAAAGCCACGGTGAGCGCTGGATGGACGACATCGGGTGTTGCTGATCTTCTTGGGTATAAGGTACTTGGTCGAGTAGCAGAATAAATAAACTACTTGTGTGTTGGTGGTAGTGCGGGTTTATAATGTTGTAAGAGTGTCACACTTATGTAATACGTCAGTGTCGGTGTCAGTCTCAGTTTTATATGTTATATGTTGTGTTGTGTACTGTTGATTGTTCTCACTATGGCTGATCAGGCGTCAAGCATGAACATTTAGACGGCAGACTGGACATCTAGTACAGTATGGCAATCAAATTTGACAGTGTATTTGGCTATATGTATAATCCCAAAACCTCCAATCAACATGACATATAGTGGAAAGCCTTGACTGACCATGACCTTGCTCAGTTAGTAAACTCTGCAATATAAACCAAACCTGGAATTTTCACAATTGTGGAATTTGATCGATGAACTCAACATAAGATATGTGAACTAGTAACCACCAATGCACGCCTAAGACTCGTTGATCGGTGGTAATTGATTATAGTAATTAGCACCTTACAATAAATTTTTGAACTGGGCCGTCCCCTTTTCCGTTTCTCAACGAAGATTATAATCTGAAATTCGAAGTGTTCCGCTCAAAGACAAAAATTTAACACCGGAAATATGATGACACGGTGCACGGGAAGTATTTGATCTCCTGGGATTGGGTTTGATTTGCACATCATCTGATGGTTGAAGTAAGAATCAAGATAGGCACATTTCCCCCCTTTTGTTTACCTTGAATTATCGTTGTCATGAGATGGATAGATAATCAAATTATCTAGAGGTGGATTTTGAGTTTCACGCCACCTGTCACTACAAGTGCAGAAATTCTGATTTTCCGAAGTATCAGAAGAGGTAAATTTTAAGCATTTCTCACGGTTTTAGAATAGTACAACATAGACGACTGTTTAGATTTTCATAAGCTGATTAATCTCACATGAATATAATGCATGTATACAACATAGGAAATAAGATCACACTTCTCCCGTGCGACCTTGAAGAGAAAAATCTCGTTATTACGTGTCCATCATCAGCCGAGATGGTGTAAGTACGTAAGTAAAACACACATTTCGATTTGGGAGTGCCCCTTCCCATTATTCACTGGTAGATCATGCATGGTTTCAGGCGTCGGACCATGTGACGGGCACCTCGCCGATGTTGGTGTCGAGCCCGAGCGCCTTCCACACGGCGACGGAGGTGTCCACGATGTTGTGCTTGCAGCCGCGCCTGGTGTCGCACTCGTCCACCACCCGCGCCTGCACGGTGCGCCCGTTCTTCTTGCTGGTGATGCTGATCATCCTCTGGCACCGACGCCCGCCGGCGTACAACTCGGTCGACAGCGCCGCCAGCATCTCGTTGTCGTTGTGGTAGTGGCCGTCGCACTCCGCCGGCCCGCCCCCGCTCCCGCCGGGCCCGAACCCGTTCAGCGTCATCGTCGCCGGCATTTCGGCGATCGCCACGCCGCGCGTCGGCGCATGCAGTAGAATCAGGACAAGCACGGCCAGAGCTGCGAGCTTACCGCGCGCCATTGCTAGGCGTAAGTGATCAAGCTCCTGCAGTCCTGCTGCTTAGGCTTGCATGGGCTGGAGTTGCTCGTGGGTGCTTATGGCGTTTGATTCGAGTGGTTTATATAGGCGAGCATCGCTGTCTTTCGTGCAACGGTTCTTGTTTCAGAACTGCGACACTGGCTATGGCTTTATTCGTTTTCTTTAGATGAGCGCGATACCCTCGATCGATCGGTGTGCTCGATATGGGATGGGACTAATTAACGGCTTGTTTTGATCGGGGACATTTGTGTCGTTGTGTGTGGTGTAAAACGATGTGTTTGGATTTGATGGTATGGCTAAGAATCACAGCGGTAATAACCAGAGCGAATGGCAACTCAGCAGGTCGCCCGTTCCAGCGATTGTTACTCCGTGCAAAGCTATATGAACAATCTCAAGCTAGTTTATTAATTGCGCATCTAAACTTTGCAAATAGAACGAGCATCGCATTAGTACTGGTAGGAGTACACTATGCAGCTCTTTTTTGTATCATCAATACAATGCCACCAGAATCGGACTCGTTGCCGGGTGCCACAATCGTACTGGTAGGAGTACTGGTAGGAGTACACTATTCAGCTCTTTGCAAATGTAACCATTGTGGAAGGTACCCGTCCGTCGATGCCGTGGTTGTCAAGCATTGGCAGGGTAGGTCAATAGATCGGTTTATGAACCGCCCCATTCTTTAAGAAACTAGCTAGCGAAGTTTTGTTTTTTCGACTTCAAGCATAGTCCACCATGTGCAAGGCTAATATGGCGGCTGACTGCACTACGGGAGAGTAGTTAATTAGGGGCACTTTAAAGTGCTCCAAAAAATCATTGAAGTGCCTCTAACCATTTTTAGGGCACTAAAAAAAGTGTTGTATTTAATCGTGTCCCTAAAAATATTAGGGGCACTTAAAAAAATGTCCCTAAAAATGATATTTTCAGAGGCATTTAAAAAAATGTCTCTAACCATTTTTAGGGGTATTTTTCTGGAAGTGCCTCTAAAAATGGTTAGGGGCACGTCTTTTAAATTGCTGCTGAAGATAATCAGTACCAACAATAAACTGTAACGCAACAGAAGGATCATTAAAAGCGATTCATTTGTTTTAACTAGACTTCACAGCAACACCAAACTGCATTTCCAAATTCATTTGTATACTTGTAATCAATGGAGCAAGTTATCATGTATGACAATATAACAACATAACTTAGTAGACAACTACTGTCCTACTAGTGGTTATTTGTAGGACACATATGGTCTCAGTAGTACTTCTCTTCCTCCGCACGTTCTCCGTCTTCCACTTCCTGAACTCTTTTTCCTCCATGATGATCTTCTCGACGATGGTCTCGATTGTCGACGCCCCACCTCCGCAAGCGTGCCGTTCAACACCTCGGTGGCAGCATCCATGGCCTCATTCATCTCCTGCAAGATCTGCTCCCTCCTCTCCAGGATCCCATGAAGGCACATTGTCGATAGTGTATTCAACTAATAGGTTGAGCAAAGAACAAAGACAGTAGTATAACAAAGTAAAGAAAGGGACCTGCTATGATTAATCAATGAAGGATGACAACGTAATCAACGGTATAACCACTGGTTTTCTAACTAGCAGCAGGGTGGATGTTTTATCTATACTTAAGTACTTGATATTTCCCCATGAGAAATAAAATTAATGGGAAGGCACATGTCAAACATACAAATATGCAATGTTTTAAAACAACGACAAGAAGATTGCGCTAAGAAGCACATATAGAACATATCCAACTGTTAGTTTGAACATTGAATAAAGACTGTAGGTAGTACAGAGCTCTTATGATTGACAGATAAACGATGATAACTTAAGCACTGGTATAACCACTAGTTTATTCAAACTAGTTTATTCAACTGCCAAAACGTGGCATGGCAATGCACGCACTGCCACCACAGGAACGGCGGGGCAGAAGACGGTATACGAAGGAGGTGACACCAATGTTGCATCCATCGCAGCGCCACCCCGCCGGCGTCGGAACCAAGCACAGCAACCACTGCACAATATCAATGCATTTTGACTAAGACAATGATTTTTTTTTATCTTAGTATAGTAACCCATAAACATGTAGCCACACATGTAATAAGCCTGAGATAATTCGGATATTTATTACTGTAGGTCCCTATATAAGGTCCAAAGCAGGGTAGAATTGCAGATATGAAAGTAAAACTAGGTACTCTAGCCTCTAGGTGCTTTATAGCTCGATGCAAAAAATCTTTGATGGTAAAGACATATAGTACTCTTGAACTAGAGAATAATCATGCTAGAGAAGTCAATGAAACACCTGCTTGTCTTTTTGTATGACAGTGAGCTAGAGAATAATCACAATTTAATTGAAAACCATAGCCAAACAAAACAGGAACAAGTTTGAAAATTGATGCATACATGCTTGCTAATGACTTAAGATTTGACGTTCAACCCATGGTTTCTTGCTAGTCCTGTTGTCCTCCAAAAGAATTAACCACATAGATCCATGAAGCCTAGTACAGTAGAATGTCATCAGATGGAACAGTAATGTCATCTTTCATTTTAAGCATGCTCAGGTGGATTCAAGGTTTTGCTAGGATGTCACCTTTTATTTTAAGCATGCTCAGGTGGATTCAGGGTTTGCTAGATTGTTATGTTTCATTTTAAGCATACATTAAAGCTAAGATGAAAGATTCTAGGACCTAACCGTATGTTGTAGATGTCATGGCTTTAGAAATTTGTCCTTTATTCCTCTAGTGGAGAGCTGGAAGGAAGCACCACTGACTGTACTTACAATTTAAAATCCAGGATGAGGTGTACCAGCAAATTAAAAATTAAGAACATATAATAAAACACTAAAACAGATATATGATCAGGTAAATATTTTTATGTGAAAAATAACTGATATCTTACTACACTAGCAAAGGGAATAAAGCTGCCTATATTAGAACATGTATGAAAATTAACAGCACTGTGTTAAGAATGCTAAACAAAGATAGGATAATACTTGTATCTCCATAGAAAGCGACGAAAGCTATTGATCTATCTGAATAATACTGTATTACTTGACAATTTGGCCCTGCACAACAGCATGGTTAGTTTAACCAGGGTATTATCACCAGAAGCGGGGCTCAGAGAGTCAAAGGTGCATCACTGGAAAGGGGAAAGGGGAGGGTCCAGGGTGCACCTAGTCAAGTGGTTTTATTTTTTCGAGGTCCAGTACATATCAAGTGCAGTAAAAGGATGTAGAAAATTAGTTCCATTGAGGAAAATGTATTTTTAGTATAGATGGATAACGCATGAACAAGATAGACCTAAGAGTTAAAATCCTTGACTTACTTACATGAATAAATTTAGAGGTCCAGTACATATCAAGCGCAGTAAAAGGATGAAGAAAGTTAGTTCCATTAGTGCCCTTCCTGTCACTATATGGGCTGCATCCACCTACACATACAAATTTCCACTCTCACATAAAAACCATTGTCGAAAGGCAGCAAAATGTTTACATTTCCAACTTGCATGAATGAGCTAAACAAGAATGAGTCACATATACTCAACATTGGCAAGAGGTAGAGTGGAACATATATAGCAAGTATGTATTCAACCAAATCATCCATCACAGGACAATAGAAATAATCAAAGTGTGCATGTGTCGTATCCTAGTAAAAACATGGCCAACAGAACTGCAATTGCAATACTTGTGTACAAGAAGTCAAGGACAAATAAACTATTAAAATGTAACTTACCTCAAGGGTTTCATTGTGTTCCTTTGTTTTCGCATCAATGAGCTCAATCAGCACAGATTTTCCATCCTTTGCTAGAGTAATCTTCAGGCAAATGCATCAAAAATCATGTAACCATTATTCTGCATGCCATAACCTGATTACATGGGAACATATAGATGTATCATAACTGATGTAGTAGACAAGGGTAAATTAGAAGATCCTCTTCATATTGAATGGACAGATCAAATCTTGAACCCTCTCTACATCTCCTATTGATTGAGCCCAAATTACAACCAAATTCTAAAGTGCTAAGACCCAAGTTTTGAAGAAATTGTGGAGTAGGGAAATCTACATTGTAGCAAACCTACTGGACGGCTTTAATTTGAACAATCCACAAGACAGTTCAGCATTAAGATAACCTAGATTCAGTATAAATCATCCCATATTAAATCAAGGAACACAGCTATATAAACTCCCTTCAGGTTCATTATGAGTTCTATCCTGCACCTTAATTTCTTCATTTACTGAAATTGAGGATTTTCTAAATTACAAAGTGCGCATTATGGTCTATTACTGAGAAATAAGCATGTGTTTCCCACCTATTTTGTGTTCCATACATATTCTACATTAAACAACATACAACTAATCAAAGGTAAATCATGATCGATTTAACAATAATCGGTGTTTCCTCCTCGTGGAAACATATACTATTGACAAGGGTACTTGACTTGCTACTAGAGTCAATGCCCTAATAAGGAAGAGTAAGATTTTGCTTATTGTTCAGCGGTTAAGAATTTATAATATTTCACCCACTCAGGTACCCGTACGCATCTCAATATTTCATTTCGTTGAGCACCTCCCGGGCCTAGAAGGAGTGGGAGATTAAAAGAGAGGGAACACCGAAGACTCACCTGGACTGAAGGGGAACAAATGATGGTGCTAGTAATCTCTAGGATACTGCAGTAGAAACAGGAATAGCAAAATTATGCACAAACAAGTCCCCGTGAATAGCAAAATTTAGCCATAAACGAGTGGGAATTGGATAATGCAGAAATTGACCTGGAACGGAAGCCCTCTGGTTGTCGAGGAACAGCACCCTCTCCTCCATCCTGGCATGCTCCAGTATCACCTCCATGGCGTCCCCGTACCATTTCCCCAGCCTCCTGACCACGGCGGCCTCCACCACCACGGCCCTCCCCTTCCCGACCTTCTTTACCATCTGGGCCAGCTTGGCGGCGACGCCCTCCAGGTGGCGCCCGGCGCTGTGGTGCTACAGGCGCACCATCTCGGCGACCTCCTCGCCGTCGCGGCCTCCAGCGACGCGCGGGTGGCAGGTCACCGCTGGGACGGAGCGCGACACTGGGCTTGCGCTTGAAGCGTGCGTCGTTATGGCGCAGCAGCTCGTCGGCGGCGCCCCAGAGCTCTGGGCCGGAGGTGGAGCACTTCGGCCGCCTCAGACAGCGTGAAGTGGAGCTGCGCAGCCGCCTTGTTGAGGTGCGCAACGCGTAGGCTCCATGCGACGGAGCAGCCGCCGGATCCATGGACGCGAATGACGTTATCGGCCTCGCCGTCGGGGTCGACGAAGACGAGGGGGGGGGGGGGTATGGCGAAGGCGTACACAGAGACGGTGATAGCGCCGCTCGCCGTGCTCGATGCGGTGCGGTGGCCGGTGGGGAGACAGGGAGCCTGCCTACGACGGGCGGCCGCGCACGGCAAGGGGAAGGGGAGTAATTTCCTATGGGGTGTGAGAGAGAGGAGAGGTTTGTGATTACGCTAGAAGAGTGGGGTGTGGCATTTGTGATTATGCCTTTGTGTATTGCTACTTTCTGGGCATTGGGGTGCGGGCGATGTTGGCGTAATGGAAGGTAGGGCCCGCTTCGAGGACGTGGTGTCTGGTCAGGGTTTGCGAAGAATCGTCGCAGGGATCTTTAGATGCACTTCCCAGAAAAATGCCCCTAAAAATTGTATTTTTAGAGGCATTGTTGAAAAAGTGCCTCTAAAAATCACCATTTTTAGGGGCACTTTTAAAAAGATGCCCCTATAAAACTTATTTTTAGAGGTATTTAGCAAAAAGTACCTCTAAAGATATTATTTTTAGAGGCATTAAGAGAAAAGTGCCCCTAAAAATAGCATTTTTAGAGGCACTTAGTGAAAAATACCTCTAAAAACTATTTTTAGAGGCATTTCTAAAAAATGCCTCAAGCAAAATGCCCCTGAAAATACGTTCTCCCATAGTGCATTTTAATTTGGCCTGTATCGAGTACACCGATCGAGAGAGTATCTTACTCTGGGAAACATTCCTAGTACTCATCTAACAAGTATAGTTGCTCGATCAGTATTGCCCTGCAGCTTGCCAAGTGCGGCTATATAAAGAAACTCCTTCGAACCAGCCACACACAACTCGATCAGTATCAGTGTACCAACGGGCAACGGCAAGTCAAGTGCAAGGCTTGCAAGAGCAAACAGACCAACGCATCCACCCTTTCGTTTTAGGGTTTCTTTTTCCTCCTAGGGCGACGCCGTAGGAGTCCACCATATCGCTGGCGGCTGGGGGATTCTCTCCCAATCGACGTCGAATCAGAACCACCAGATACTCTGGGAACGATCAGGGGACCGGGGTGCTTCTTCCCCTCGGTCATGGCGGAGAACAAGGACGGGAAAACTGGGAAGGCGGCGGAGGGGATGCCTTCTGATCAAGCTGTGCCCGGTGCGACAGAGACTGCGGGGAACAGTGAGGATATGCTGAACCGATTGGAGATCACGGCAGATGAGGGGGAGGCTGTTGATCTGTCTTGATTGATTGAGGAGAACAGATCGTCCATTAAGTGGGCGGTGATTATTAGGGTTTGTCTTAAAACTTCTTTTAGCCATACCGCGTTCTATCAGAAGATGCAAGTTGCCTGGGCTGTTGCACAGGAGGTTTCGTTTCAAGATCTTGATGAGCTTACGTTCATCGCGCAATTCAAGTGTCTTGGAGATTGGAAGACGGCTATGCATGGAGGGCCGTGGTTGTTTAGGCGACATGCTGTAGTCATTGAGGAGTATGATGGCTTGATGAATATTGAAACTATCCCACTGGATTCCATTAGGGCTTGGGTGCGAATCATGGGGTTGCCTGACCTAATTCGAAATCCAGCAGTATCTAAGCGGTTGGCAGGAAAGATTGGAGAGGTGTTAGAGGTCGAGATGGGAATTAATGGTGTGAATTACGTCAAGTTTGTGAGGGTGTATGTGAAGATTAACTTGAAGAAACCTCTGCTGCGGTTTGTTACAGGAGGTGTGGGACTTGGAAAGGAACCGCAGAAATTCAGAGTTCTATACGAAAAAATGCCGCGCTTCTGTGCGCAGTGTGGTGTTATTGGTCATGTTGCGGACGAATGTGGCGATGGGTCACATGATCTGGAAAAATTTCAGTATGGTGATTTTATGATGGTCCCTCTGGAGGATTTTTGGTATCAACCTAAGAGGGAGTTTGTGGCATGACCCCAAGCGAGTAGTGCAAGGGGGAGAGGAGGCAGAGGTCGTGGTGGTCGCACTGGTCCTAATTCTTCACAGAATTATATGGATGAGGACGGTGGGGATCTTGCACTACGGGAAAACACTACTTCGCCGTGTGGTCAAAATACTCGGCATAGGCCGAAATCAAGCTCGGCGAAGGCTTTGCCGAGGTTGGCACTCGGCGATACAGTCTCGGCGAAATTCGCCTCGGCGAAGAGCCCTTCGCCGAGTGCTTTTTATCGGGGCGACTCGGTAAACTTTCGCCGAGACGTTTCGGCTACACACCCGGCGAAGAAAAGGCAATCCGGTCCACCCCTTGTCAGATGTGTGGTAGGCGTGTGTCAGGCCTTCGCCGAGTTGGGTGCGGACCATCTCGGCAAAGAACACCCACGTGGACACGGGGTTTGCCTCGGCAAAGTTTCAAACTTCGCCGAGATCTGGATTCGCCGAGTGCCATCGAGCGTTTCGCCGTGTGCACTGCTTCGCCGAGTGCCCTCTTCGCCGAGAGATCGAGATGTTCGCCGTGTCCTCCTCTTCGCCGAGATCCGTCTTTGCCGAGGCCATACCCGCATTTCACCGAGGCGGGGCTTCGCTGAGTGCCGCTTCGCCGAGACCAGCCCCACGTTTCGCCGGGCCTCCATTTCGCCGAGACTGGAGTTTCGCCGAGGTGGGATTTCGCCGAGCATGCACCTTCGCCGAGTGCCGCTTGCTGGAATCTGGCTCGGCAAACATGGACCAAATGGTCACCTGGGAAGCTTCTTCGCCGAGAGAAGCTCTCGGTGAAGATGCACGTCTCGGCGAAGCAAAATCCCAGGTGACCATTTGGTCCCTGGGAACACCTCTTCGCCGAGTGCCCCTCTCGGCAAAGGGCTCTTCGCCGAGTGCCCCTCTCGGCGAAATGGGTGAAATTTTCCAGAATTTTTCTGTTTTTACTGAAAACCCTGCATTTGCAACAAAATATGCATACAATACCAGTTTCATCACAATATCACTCACAGTTTCATCACAATATCACTCACAACAAGTTCACAAGTATATATACACACAATTAACTAGTCCAAATGCTTCACAAAGTATATACACACAACAAGTTCGCAACAAGTTCACAGCTAGCATAAAATGGCACAATCCGAGCTAGCACAAGTCCACGAGTCCACAAGTCACCGAAGGCCTCGTCGATGCAATCCTACAAGTTTGAAAACTATAAGCATTAGTTTCAAAACATGTGTATGCAAGTATTGACATATAGAAATTAGAGTTTTGGGTGTGGGATGTGGAGTGTGGGTAATGAAGTGTATTTGGGACCTTGAGCTTACCTAGAGTCGTCACTCGGGCCTGTTGGAGGTCGATGGCGCCGACGAAGGGCTTGCTGCCCCATCTCCACCATTCCCTCCTCCTTCACCATCCACCGGAGTGTGGGATCCAGCCGATCGATTTTCCTACAAAGATTCGCATTAGACGAGTAAGCAAAACAAAATAAATTGTTACTGAGCTAGTTTCAAGACAACTTACCAACTGGAGGGGGGCTAGTGGAGGAAGTGGAGGAAGAGGAGGAAGCGACGGATCCGAGGGAAACCTCTGCATACCGAAGACGAGTTAAACTTAGCAAAGTTCAAGCACATGTGTTAGTTGAAAGAAATATTTGAAGCACTTACCGCCGCAAGCGCCGCCAGATATGTATGCATTTGCACCACCTTTTCTTCGGTTGCCTGCGCCCTCTGTTCCGATGACTGCGCCCTCTCCGTAGCCTCCTTCCCGCTGTTCCTAGCCTTCTCAAGTTCGGCCTACGAGATTGCAACCATGTAAGAAGCGGTCATCGCAATGCAAACATGTAGAATAATGGAAAAGTAGGTTCAAAAACAACAGACATACCTCCATTGCAGCCAAGGCTCCAAGTCCGACCCTTGGGCGGCGCTCGATCTCGGGGGCTGAGCTTGTACAGGGAGCACGCATCTCGGGAAGTGAACCTACCCGCGATGACTCGAAGGAACCACCGCCAATATAAGGCCGGCCATTCAGCCGACCCTGTCCCGCAAACATAGCAACCTTGGGGTCGAAAGGAGCGGCCAAAGGATCGGACGTCTCACCGTAGATCTCCTTGAACTTGGAGCAGTAGCTCTCCTTCTGTTGCCCCGCGGTGGTGGTGATCCACTGGTCTTCCAAGGGTTTAGTCGGGACCGGATCCTTTGGCCTCCAGGTCTCAACAAATGCTTGCATCTTGGTCAATTTCCGGCCCTCCTTTGCCTCCTACAATTAATTCACATAAAAAAGAAAAACACAATTGAGGTCAAAAGGAAAAATAAAAAGAATAGCACACAAATAAAAACTTGTATGGAAAGAACAAATATAATTTATTACCTTGTTTGCAATAACACCGTCGAGTGTGAGGGGGCCTTGACGGTGGACCCGATCGCCGTGCTCAACCTCTGCGCCGCCGCTCCCTGGCGCACACCGGCAGCGTCCTCCAAGAGGAGGAGCAGGAGCCTGTGTCGGCGCTCGACCTCTGGCTGGCGGCGTCCTCCAGTTGCTGCTGCTGTTGTTGAATAAGTACTTCACTGGCTGCTTGTACGTGCGTAGAATGAGCATATTGAAAAGAAAAATGTTCGTGTGTTTGCTCGAATGTTATGATTAAATGAGGGTTTAAGGATTTCCAGTTAACTTTGTGTATGTGCAATTCGCCACAAAAAACAAAACAAACTTTGTGTATGTGCAAATTGAAACAGAAGTATATATGCAGAAATCTGAACTGAACTGGATGTCAATTGTTGCTCCTAACTGAATTTGAACTTAATGGCACCAACCACTGAATTTGAACCGAACAAAATGGCAACTATTGCCCATAACTGGACTGAACTGGATGGCACCCAGAACTGAACTGAAGTTTGATTTTTGCATGTGCAGAATTGTACATAACTGATAGCATGAATTTTGAACCGAAGCTAAGATTGGCATGTGCTTGTGATTGTGCTTGTGCACTACCTCTCCAGTCACAAGTCACATGATTGCAATCTGAATTTAACATTCAAGTCACACTACTCAATGTGTACACTCAATTCACATAAATTACTATCTCTATTTTGCATTTAGCTCGTCTTTGTTTAACCCTTTTTGCTGTTGCCGCTTCTCAACTGAAACTCTGAAAGTGAAAACACTAGTACATCAACGCAAGCAGCAGATCAATGAAAAGCGAGGCAAGCATCAGAGCAGCCGTCTGAGAAGACTCAGCGGCATTGGCTTCGTGGCCTCGACTAATCGGCGGCGTCGATGGTGCTTCGTTCTCAGGCTGGGCCGTCTGCACGTCGTGGCACCGCGCCGTCACATCGCCGGGGCAGCCGCATGCACCGCCACTTCTCCAGCTGCTGCTCCCCTCGACGGGCAACGGCAGGCTCGATCGGAAGGCGCGCGCATACAGCCCCGAGGATGGGAGGGGCATGCGTGTGGGGTGGTTCCCGGGGGTGGGAGCGGGACGAGAACTGTTCCTCTGTTCGTAAACAAATGACCATAATACCCCGACTAATTACACTTAATTTTTTATTTTAATGGTTGGACGGCTGAAATAATTTAGGTGAGTAGATTCAAATCGAACGGCTGAAATAATTTAAGATGGAAGCTACCTGAAACTACCAGAGGTAGTTTTCCAACCACCGTAAAAGAGCTCATAGATATAGATATAGATATAGATATAGATATAGATATAGATATAGATATAGATATTGATATTGATATTGATATTGATATTGATATTGATATTGATATTGATATTGATATTGATATATATATATATATAGATAATAGATAATAGATAATATATAATAGATAATAGATAATAGATAATAGATAATAGATTTGGATATTAGCTATGGATATTGATTGTAGATTATAGATTATAGGCTATAGATTATAGATATAGATAGAGAAAAATGTATGTCTGAAGGTTGACCAGTCACGCGATTGCATCACTGCACAAGTGGTGGAAGGTTCTGTCATTGCTATTGGTTTTCTTTCAGTAGTGCAACGTCCAGAAGCACCACAGATATGCGACATTTGGTGCAGAAAATATCATCGTGGCTAGCTATAGGTAATGCAAGAAAATATGTTGGACCCATAGAGTTAATCGCCTAGATCGTGCTAGTGGACATCTTGAAGTGTTGAGCATGTAGCAGGCATGATAAAGGAGTAAGGATAAGAAAGTAGGATACATTATATCACCAGAGACCAAAGATCACCAACATCATGCAATGCCACTACACTTGGTCACTCTCAATCAGCCAATAAATAGACCCCGAGATGGCCAACATGTTCATTCAATCATCAAGAAGATAATCGAAGCATACGACCAGCTAGGCAATGAGTTACATGGTGATGGCGGTCCTCCTGAGCACCTTGCTCTTGATGTGTCCTTGCATTGGCATGGCGGCGGTGGCCGGAGGAGAGTATGCAGTGTACCATGACCCGAAGCAGCCCCTCAGCCGGCGGATCGGTGACCTTTTGGGGCGTATGACCCTCGCCGAGAAGATAGGTCAGATGTCACAGATTGAGCAGGCGAACGCAACCACCGACATCATCAAGAAGTACTTCATAGGTAAATACATAGTACATACCATTTCCCGTACACATGTACGTTGTTCTTTTTTTCATTTTGCAAAAATAAATTACCTTTTCACCCTCAAACCTTCGCCTGCATACAGGGAGCGTGGTGAGCGGCCCAGGCAGCGTACCAGCGGCGAACGCGCCGCCGGAGACATGGGTTGAG
This sequence comes from Puccinellia tenuiflora, assembly GCA_012064385.1. Lineage (NCBI taxonomy): Eukaryota > Viridiplantae > Streptophyta > Magnoliopsida > Poales > Poaceae > Puccinellia > Puccinellia tenuiflora. The sequence continues at coordinate 605,118 of QRDG01001850.1, forward strand.
ATGGTGAACGGGATGCAGAGGGCAGCGCTGTCCACGCGCCTCGGGATCCCCATTCTCTATGGCATTGATGCCGTGCATGGCGTCGGGAACGTGTATAACGCAACCATCTTCCCGCACAATGTTGGCCTTGGTTGCACCAGGTATAAATAAATAATTATATATTGCCATGTTCTTACTTAGCTAAATACATTCCCTAAAAAAAACTACTAGCCAAATACCCGTACATTGCCACGAATCAAAAATAATAAATGGGCAAAGTTAACGAGAGTAATTTGCCGTAATGAGGCCCATCGGGACCTTTCCATTATATAGGAGACATACAACGTACAGGAGACGAATACAGAGACCGGTCGGATCCGTTCCTATACACAAGGGATCACGTACCAGGATATTGAGACTAGCTAACCAACTCTAATTGGCAACGATTGAAGAGATGTTAAAATGAGACTGGGTGTGCGCTTTTTGATTAATTGGCGATAAACAGTGGGATTAATTTATTGTTCTCTCTCACACCCGCGACTATGCGCGCCTCTCACTCCATTCCTGCTTAAGCTTGTGCATGCTCGTCGAAATCCTGGCCTCCAGTTCTTCTCATTTCTTTCCTTCAAAGAATATTTCTATCCCTTTGCTCGCGATATATGTTGGCCGTCTCTCAAACTTCTTCATATCCACTCTCCTGTTGCATGTTTATTCTGTCCAATCACATGCTGCAAGACAAAAGAGGGTTGTTTTTTAGAGGAAACGAGTACGTGTTCAAAACAGAGAACATACATGAAGCATAAATACACGTACACGCTGGAAACATCCACAAGAACACCCGTCCAGGAGAAAGTGCAAAAAAACCCTCAAGAAGCAAAAAAAATACAAAGAAACCCCTGAAGGTCTTCTCGCACAGCAGCCTAAACTTCCGCCAGTTCCAATCCCCGGCGCCGCCGCAGCTCCACCGGAAAGGAAGATGACCGAAGCACCACGATCCCAAAGCTTGACGGAGCTCGATAGCAGTCAATCTGCGTTGAATACCGCAAGATCCATCCGGCACAAACACTGGAATCGAACATCTCTTTGAACGAGCATCGGCGGAGGAACACCTCCGAGCATCCGCAGCCTCAGCCTCGCTCCCCCAGCCATCACCGGGGAGAAAAACAAGGCCTGCACCCACCATCCACGAAACCCACTCCAGGTCCACCATCCGACAGAAGCATCTCTCCCTTGACACAGATCTGGCACCCAGCAACCGAGCTCATAGGGATCTCCTTCCTCCTCATCTCCATGACGAGCAAAGAAAGAAGCCCAGGAGCACCAAGCATGGCCAGCAGGTGGCTCTGTCCACCAGAGCGCCGCAGCAAAGAGAAGGACAACAAGGCAGCGTCGAATCTGGCCGGCAAGATCCCACGCCTTCCTCCCGGCATGACGCCAAGCACCGGCATGAAGCCAAAGCAAACTACACCTACCTTTATTTAAGCTAGCAGCTAAACTACCAGATCCGGCACCTCTCCTCAGCTGATCCCCATCGGCAGCGCCGGCGGGAACGGCCTTGGATCGGCCCGGCTCACTGGAGACAACTCTCAAGAGAAAGAGGGAGGAGAGAGAAACGGAAGGGAAAAGTGAGCTCGCAAAAAAAAAAGAGGGTTGTTTTTCACCTCTCTTCATCTATTTGTTTGCCCACTTCTCAGCGCTACTCTTAGCTCTACACCTCAATATCCTTGTTAAGCTCTGTTAGCATCTTTAGGAGCAGCACGACCGACAAAATGGATCAAGACAACCGGAGCTATCTTCACTCTATCAGTATTTTTGTAACCCACAACAAAGATTCAACACTTTATTTCCCGCCTCTCAGCTTTCACCAATTTCAGTCATTGTCTTTATAATATATACCCTTTACCATAATATAAGATATTATTACAACCAAGAATGATTGCAATTGGTTGTCATAATATCTTATATTACAGATGGAGGGAGTACATGTGTTTATATAATTATATTCGAAAATGATATACACTGCGAATTTCATGTTGCGGTTTTCAGTAGTGGAACAAACAATTCTACATCTGTGGGTGACTACGACTTCGTATTGAGATTCAAACTTTGGACGAAATTTCAAAAAAATCGTAAATTTTGGTTGTGGTCGAACATTTCCCCTTTCCGAAGATATCTCGTTTTGGTAGGAATTTGAGAAGGTAAATGCTAGTATCCTAGAGGAAAATCACCCTGAAATAATTTGAATTTTGCTGAAATTGAAACATGCATGTTCTGATTGAAATATTATCTATAAAAACTGAAATTTTCTTAAAACAAAAAATGTATTCGTGCTATGGCTCTAAACTGTCGATATAGTCATGGGTGATTTCCCTTGTTGTTGCATCAAACATAACAAGTTGGAAATAACCATAATTGTTTGACACGAACTGAAGATGAATGTATGAGTGAAGTGCTCTACTTCCAGGGACCCAAAGCTAGCGAAGGAGATTGGATCGGCAATTGCACTAGAAGTCCGGGCCACCGGGATTCCATACACTTTCGCTCCGTGCGCGGCGGTATGCAGAGATCCCCGGTGGGGTCGGTGCTACGAGAGCTTCAGCGAGGACCCTGAGGTCGTGCAGCGGATGGTCACCGCCATCATCTCCGGCCTCCAGGGCGACGGCCCAACGGGTAGCCGCCCGGGCGAGTCCAGCGGGCAGGGCAAAGTGGCGACGTGCGCCCTGCATTTCGTCGGCGATGGCGGCACGACCGATGGCGACAAACAGAACAGCACCTTCGACGAGCTGCTCAGGGTCCACATGCCGCCCTACTACAGCGCCGTCCGCCAGGGCGTCTCCACCGTCATGGTCTCCTCCACGAGCTGGCACGGTGTCAAGATGCACGCCAACCGTTTCCTCCTCACCGAGTTCCTCAAAACCAGGCTCCGGTTCAAGGTAAGGAGTGTGCCAATGCATGGTTTCTTAACACGTCTTCATAGGAGCATTAAAAATTTAAGAGACAACTAGTCCAGTGCATTGTCTCTTGTGGGTTGTATCTAAATTAAATGATTTAGTGCTAATGCATATGGTTAGCAATACTTTTTGCTCGTAGCCATGTGCAAGAGTTGTATGTTAGCTAAGATACAACATCACTCTCTTTCTTCATTAACTGTCACCACATCAGCAAAATGCATATGAAACCGTGCTAAGAAACTTGCATTGGTATAGGCCTAAGTAAACTCGATCGGTGCAGTGGTTTTGTGATCTCGATTTCCAGCATGTAAATTACTTTTCACTTGATTTAGGCAAGTACGAATTGTAGGGTTTTGTGATCTCGGATTGGGAAGGGATTGATAGGATCACCACCCCTGCACATGCCGACTACCTGCTGTCCATCAAGCTGGCGATCATGGCCGGCATTGATATGGTGAGTAAATTAGGGCTGATGATTCGTACTAGTAAACTGAGAGAAACGTCAATTACAAGTGCTTGTTTCAGGTGATGATCCCCTACACGTACACGGAGTTCATTGACGGCCTGACCAAGTTGGTGCAGAACGGCGACATGCCGATGAGCCGGATCGACGACGCTGTGCGGCGTATCCTCCGTGTCAAGCTCACCATGGGCCTATTCGAGAGCCCCTACGGGAGCCGCGGCCTCGCCGGGGAGGTCGGCAAGAAGGAGCACCGCGAGCTAGCGAGGGAGTCCGTGAGGAGGTCCCTCGTCCTGCTCAAGAACGGCAAGGCCGGCGACAAGCCGCTGCTGCCACTGCCCAGGAACGCCAAGGGAAGCATCCTGGTCGCCGGCAGCTACGCGGACGATCTCGGCAGTCAGTGCGGCGGCTGGACTGTGACCTGGCAGGGCGTCGCCGGGAACAACCTGATCGCCGGAACAACGATCCTCGGCGGCATCAGGCAGGCCGTGCAGGGCCACGGCACGGACGTGGTGTACAACGAGAAGCCCGACGCGGGGTTCGTGCGGCGGAACAAGGCCCGCTTCGACTACGCCGTGGTGGTCGTCGGCGAGCCGTCCTACGCCGAGGCGCTCGGCGACAGCCTCAACCTGACCATCCCGGCCCCAGGTCCCGGCTTGATCCGGGATGTGTGCGGCAGCGTCAGGTGCGTCGTGGTGCTGATCGCCGGAAGGCCGCTGGTCGTCGAGCCGTGGCTGGGCGCCGTGGACGCGCTCGTGGCGGCGTGGCTGCCGGGGACGGAGGGGCAGGGTGTGAGCGATGTTCTGTTCGGCGATTACGGCTTCACTGGGAAGCTGGCGCGGACGTGGTTCCGGAGAGTGGAGCAACTGCCCATGAACGTGGGAGACGCACACTATGATCCCCTGTTTCCATTGGGCTTCGGGCTCCAGACACAGCCGCTCAAAGCATAGCATTTCCCTGCTCCTCTTTCTAAATCTTTGCGTTTTTGCTCGTCATTGCTATCGGATATCCAAGTAGCACTTGGAGAGGCATTAATTTGGTGCTGCTACAACAGATTCGTATCCTATATCCTATATAACTAAGTAGTTCACCCCCACTACCTATTTCTCTTGACATGCAGCCTATCCACCTCAGCCAGGCCACGTAAGCAATCCTGTTTCCGTTCGTACTGTCCGGTTCTGTTCGTGTGCCAGCCTTTTGTTCGGCTGATTTTTATTCTGTCAATGTTGCATTCATGCATTGACCTTTCGTTCGGCCCTGTTAGCCAATGCAGCCTACTCCGAACTAAGCCTACCGTATGCATGCAGCCTATCCACCTCAGCCAGGCCACGTAAGCAATCCTGTTTCCGTTCGTACTGTCCGGTTCTGTTCGTGTGCCAGCCTTTTGTTCGGCTGATTTTTATTCTGTCAATGTTGCATTCATGCATTGACCTTTCGTTCGGCCCTGTTAGCCAATGCAGCCTACTCCGAACTAAGCCTACCGTATGCATGCAGCCTATCCACCTCAGCCAGGCCACGTAAGCAATCCTGTTTCCGTTCGTACTGTCCGGTTCTGTTCGTGTGCCAGCCTTTTGTTCGGCTGATTTTTATTCTGTCAATGTTGCATTCATGCATTGACCTTTCGTTCGGCCCTGTTAGCCAATGCAGCCTACTCCGAACTAAGCCTACCGTATGCATCACACTTGTTCAGCCAGCATGCAGCCTACTAATTAAGGCCATATATGGACCAACCGATAGACCGGTCCATCTTCTCCCGACTGTTCGCTTCTATCGCTTGGCAGAAATAGAGAAACTTCTGCACGCCTTCTCTTCTCAGGCAAATTCTCTCCCCACACTCCCGTATGTCTCTTGAATTCCCTCTCTTTCAATGGACAGAAACCGTCCTCCTAGAGTACGTACTTCAATGACTCTTCATGAGCACGTTTGGTCTTTCATCTGCTGCAGCGCGACCAATCTAAGATATTCCGGCTATATATGGACATCCGCTCTTGTGGCTGCAAACCGTGTTGTAGATCGAGACAAACTGGGTAGATTTCACCTTGAGGGCGAGTCGCTTGCCATGCCGTCACGAGCGCTCCTTGCACAATCACGCCGAAAAGTATGTCGTCGAGCCTGATATCATCCGCTTGAAAGCTACCATGCATCGGCAGGACGTCTCCGGCCGAATTTTGCATGGTCCCTCACCTGTATCTACTGATGCCTATACCTCTAAGTGCAAGTCGGATCATCCCCATTGCATGATTCACCCACCATGTCTCTGCAATGTAAACGCAATTTGTTTTATTGAGTCGGTTCTTTCTAAAAGGGGTCACTGTACCAAACTACAAGCCACTTTTCGGTATGTCATTCGAATACATCCTTCTAATGCTTTTTTGCTGTCTGTCTATTTACATCATCTATACGTCCATGTCCTCTACTGGCATCTTACTATTATCTTTTCTTTTCGACCTTGGGCCTACTATGTATTTTCTGATAGAATGTGGAGACTCCTTTTCTCTTTCAGTTTGGCTTGGTTAATGTTTTCACAAGTTTGAGAAGTGTAATTGCAGGGAAATAAAGATGATGGAAGTATTCCCGGTATTTTTCTAACAGGTATCAACTTCCAAGGGATGATTTATCTATCGTTTCTACCAGTAAATGAATTTCAGTTTAAACTCTAAATGTTCAACGGCAAGCTCGATAAGAAAAGTATACTTAGATGGTAGTATTGATTTCTCTTTTACCTGCAAGAATATTTCTACAATACACACATGCTCCACTGCATTCGAGATAAAGCTAGGTTTACTTTGTGAGATGAGCATATTTGTTTTACATAAAAGGCAGTATATGCCCGACTTTAAATTAATAAAGCCCTGGGGTTCATTGAGATGAGCATATTTGTAATTAGTTTTTGGTGTCTCCTTTGTGATTTTTCTTTCTAGGTAAGGTTCACTCAGATGCTGATACCTTCTGTTTTCAACTCAAAATATAAACTCCTTCTTTGCCTTAGTTTTCTGCACTCAAGTACCTTTTGTCCATTCAATTTAACATGTACCAAATCTGATTCTGTTTTTTATTTCTTATGTATATTTATGATAACTGTTATTCAATGTAATCTCCAGCTTATAAAACAGACCCTACTCTTCTCCCTCAAATCAGATTTATCACTGGGTTTGGTGGCCTCTCCTTTATATTGAAGATTATGCGTCTCTACTAAGTGATATCACGGATCTTTTGTATTTTTGCTGGTGATTTGAAAGGAAACCAATTGCTCCCATCTTTAGCAGGTCTGCATTTTCCATACATATGCAGTTACCATTTGTAGAAGTGTTTTGTGGTCAGATGGAACCAACAGTTCCAGTTACTTGGTGTGGTCATGTGTTTTACTGCGTAGGATGTTAGGATCAGCAGGCTTTTCTCTTTTCAGATCTAGGATAGAATTCCCAGCCTAACACTTATCTGTCTTATTTAATCTTACGGTTGGAGTGGAACGAGTGGAGTACATCAGGCTAATATATGCTCTATTCACTTTCTCTTTGCTCGACAATTGTATACTTAAAAATATGTTTTCTTTCCTTTTGAATTATGAAGGAAAAAGACTGAATGAGCAAGGATTTAACTTTTGCATGTGCTGCAGCTGACCGAAGGCGATCTGAATATGCACCTAATTCTCTTCCACCACTCGGCCAGATACAAAAAGTTTGTTCTACCACTCACCACCTAAACACTCTTATATGATTTATACATGAATTCCGGAACAATGTTATTCTCCGGGGTATAGTTTTGCTATCAGGAGGTACCATTGCAGAGATGAAGTTGTGTTTATATCTAAAACATAATTGATGATCGGAGACGGAATGAATTAGATTAATGTGGAGTAGGTAAGTGGTTTACTTATACCATAGTCTTCTTTGTGTTGGTATATATTTTTTAATATTTATACATGATTTCTGGGAGTTATAGTTACTTCATTAGCATATCTACAATTTTATTGCACTTTCATATCTATTCTATTGGACACTGACATGTATTTTGATTTATGATTCACCGATTTTTTACATATGTTTCCCGCAGCAATGCGCGGGGTATCATCTAGTTTAAAGAAAGCGGCTAATATGAAATTGATTCCATGCTCGTTTGAGCAATTATTGGAGCTGAAAATTAACTTCCACAAAAGTAAAATATATTGCTTTGGTGAAGCGAGCGGAAGTTCTACTCCCTCTTATTCTAAATAAATGTCGCTAATATAACTGTAGAGTTGTACCTGGTATAATGGTATATATGTGTATTTTCCACGGCACTTTTAAGGGATTGGAGGGAGTAGAAAATGACCGTCACATTTTTCGTATGTGAAATCGGGTTGATTCCATTTAAAATGGTTGGACATGACTATTCACTATCGTACCCTTTTGGTTAAAGAGTGAAACCCGATTGAGGATTGGTTTGAGCGCAAAGTGGGATGTCGTGTTGGTAAGATGCTACATATGGAATCGTCTTATTCTTATTATTGCATCTCTTAGTAGTTTGCCATTGTTCTACTTTCATTATTTGAAATACCAAAGGGGTAAGGAAAAGATTAGTGTTCTGCGATTTTCTTGGCAATGTGATAAACTGAAGAAAAAGTATAGGTTTACAAAGTGGAATATAATATGTAGGCCTAAGGTGAAACCTCTTTGGAATATAACATGGTTTTGGTAAGATCCTTGGCTTGGTGAAACCTCTTTATCATTGCAATACCCAACCCCTTATATATCTTGAGATGTAAAAAAGTTACTGTCTCTAATGTTTTATCCTAGAATATCCTAAATATTGGCTTTAGGTAGGCATTAAGATATTAACCGGTGTGGCTTTTCGTCCGGTTCCAGAACGGTTTTTTTTCCTAGCGCTAAGGCTAGGGTTTTGAAGTCCTCCGGCAGCGACCCGCCGAGAGTTTGATGTTCACCGTACCGATCGCTGTTCTCTCCTATCCTCTTCGCCGGCAACTCGGGCTGATCAAGGGGGAACCTGTGTTCCTGCCCGGCCTTGGTTTTTTTCGTAAGATTGGTAGGGCGAGAGGAGACGAAAGCTACGTGCAAGGTTTTTAGGGTTGTGACTATGGCGGCTGAAAGTAGTAACCGAGGGAGGACAGGAAAGTCTGCAGAGGATGTGGAGTCATTGTTGAATCGCCTGGATCTGCATGAGGATGATGGGGATGATTTCGTGTGGGAAGAAGCGGATGAAGTTCCGAAGGTGGAGGCGAAGTGGCTGGCACTTGCGAGGGTTCATACCATTAAGGGTTTTAGCCCTTCAGCACTGTTCGCCGATATGCGATCTGCTTGGAATCCAGCGCAGCAGGTTCATTGGAGATCGATCGAGGAGAATCTCTTCACAGTGCAGTTTGGCTGTTTAGGAGATTGGAACAAGGCGATTACTGGTGGTCCTTGGCTTTTCCGGAATCAGGCGGTCATATTAGAGAAGTATGATGGATTTACGAACCCTAAGTCCATAGTGCTGGATAAGATTGCAATTTGGGCTAGGGTGTTGAAACTACCTGACAACTACTTGAACGAAGTTGTGATCAAAGGGATGTGCAGGAAGATGGGGCACATATCAGAGGTGCAAATCCAGTTACCAGCTGGCTATGCTGGAGCGTTTGTTCGGGTAAGAGCTGAGCTGGATGTAAATAAGAAGTTGGAGAGGTTTGTTTCTATTACCAGGGCAAGGAAGAAGGACTGGTATCAAGTAAAATATGAGAAGTTGCCTACTTTTTGCAATAATTGTGGTCTTCTAGGACACTGAAATGAGGAGTGTGGCAAGGGAGAACATGATGAAACGAAGTTTGAATGGGGAGATTTTATCTTAGCTGATGAGTGGAGAGATCGACGAGCGGGTCGAGGTACAGGTAGAGGTAACGGCAGAGGAAGAAGTGGTACTCCTTTTGGAAGGGGCTTTTGGCCGTGGTGGTGATCAAGGTTTCGGGAGGACTGCTTACAAGGAGGACGGGGAATATGATGGCGTGGGAAGTTGGAGGTGGAATTCTAATGTACCTAAGGAGAACTCTAATTTGTCTCTCCGACAGGAAGGGAAGGAAGGAAATCATGTGGATGCTGAGATGACATATAGGGTATTAGCAAGGAAACGTTTGGCTTTGGACCCCAATTCGGAGGAAGGCAGTGTGTTAAATTTTGGTGGGGCTATTGTTGTGGAACTTTATTGCAAAATCCTAGTGTTGTCATCTAACACAAAAAAGGGGAAGATTAAAGGATATTTCTTTATCCCATGTGTTTTGTGTGCTAGTTAACAATGCTAGTGACTTTTTAATCTAGTGTCAAGTGGTGCAGGTTTTAGATGTCTAAATACTTAATTGCATCAACACCAAAAAGGAGAAGAAAAAGGCCTGCAGGATTTTCAGTCGGACAAACCGGATATTCCGGTCCCAGTTGGGGGCGGAATATCCGGCCCTCAAGTTTTATCGATGGCCATAATTTCTAAGGACGAAGAGCGTCCAATTGTGCGGCTCTTTGGACTCACCCGGATATTTGGGCCGGAGATTTCACATGAGGCCGGAATATTCCGGGTAGCCGGATATTCCGGTGTTAACTTAGGCCGGAATATCCAGTCTCCCTGTCTTCAACGGTTACATTCGTGGGAGGGGTATAAATACCCCTCCACCTACCTCCAACCAAGTAGCTCGCCCAACATTGAAGAACACCATTATTGCAAGCTCAAGAATCACTAGATCTCCCAATCCCTCCACCCAAACTCGTTGATCTTTGGAGGATTGAAGGAGAAGGCCCGGATCTACATCTTCACCAAGCCGATTTACATTTCCCCCTCATTCACTTGAGGGCCCCTTTGCTAGGAGATTTCCCTTGGGAAAACCTAGCTCATTGTTGTACTTACTTGATTGTCTTTGTGACAGATTGTAGCTGTTCGGGAGCCCCTAATCCAATTGTGGGTTGTGCCCCGGATCGTTGTTGTAAAGGCTCTGGAATCTGCCTTGAAGGTTTCCGATAGTGGAAGGTGAACCAAAAGTTTGTGGCGCGGTTCATCGGAGAAGAAGGTGAAGCCTTTGTGGCGGTTCAGTTGACCTTTGTGGTAGCTCACCCCTCTCCAACGAGACGTACTCCCCTAAAAAGGAGGAACTCGGGAATACATCCGTGTCTCCGCATGCTTTCACCTTCGGTTACCTCTATCCTTGTTTACCGTCTTTACTTCGTGTATCTTGCTTAGTTGCTAGCTTGCCATATAGGTAAATTTACCATAGTTGCATATTTAGAGAATTTACCTTTTTGTGTCAAGCCTAATTTGAAAAAGTAATAAAATTGAAGTAGCACCTATTCACCCCCCCCCCCTAGGTGTGATACGATCCTTTCAATTGGTATCAGAGCCTTGGTTCTCTTGTTTGGCTTAACCGCCTAAGGGAAGTATGACAGGTGAGGATGATTCCTAGAAGGACCAAGCCACTCCGGCATCCATGGCCGATCTCAAAACGATGGAGACATCATTGAAATCGTCCATGGATACCCAATTTGCTGAGATGCGTGACTTGCTCATGAAACTCACAAGTGGAAAGGTTCCTTCGGAGACCATCCCACTAGAGGACTCCGCTAACTCCAATGACGGTGAAACCGAGGAGGAAAAAGAGAAAAAGAAAGGGGTTGAAAACGCCGATCTTAAGAAACCCTCCGCATCTAGCACCATACCCGAAGGTGGGAAGCCCGGGTACCATGAGGTCCCCCTCAGGGGCGGAGCTGGAGCTCGGCTCACCCTGATGCACCACTTACCATTGCAAAAAAATTAGGACTGAACCTTCTCCTTTTTTCCCCAAACATTCTGTATGGATAAGCAACTTCTCTTGGCTGGCTAGGACCATTAACCAAGTATTTTCTTCTTGCCATTTCTTTCAAATTTGGATGATGATGTTCTATCAACTTCCTCTTGCCTGGATCATACTGAATCTCCTTTTTCCAATTTAATGTCTTCTGGGATATCTTGTGACGATGCTTTCCTTTTGATAACAACAAACTTGTCCATAATGTCCCTATATTTGATAACAAAAACTTGAGAATTCATCTAGTAAAAATATATGTACAACATACATAGACACTAGACACAATTATCATCAGATATCATCTAATAGAAGCAATTTTCGCAACAAAGCAGATACGAAATTAGGGCTTTACGGGCAGAAGGACTAAATCTGTAGAAGATGCGAGAGCAGTTATACCGTGATAGACTGGGCGATTGCTGCTGGGTGATCTGATCGGAGCCTCGTTCCTGCGTGCTGCCGTGCGGGACGCCTGTCGCCTGGCCTGTTCCTGTCTTCTTTTGATTGATTTTGAGATGGCTTATCACGTCTACCACGCGATGGCCTGTTCCTGTCTTCTGTTCCCCATGATCGACTGGAATTCGATTGGGACTCGAGCGGAGCGAGCCTGGAGTCGATCGACTCGTGGCGCTGGAGGGAAGAGGCGTCTGTAGTCGAGCGTGGGTCGTGGGCGACGAGGGAAGCCAGCTCCCAGCGACTTGGGCCTTGATGCGCCGCTGAAGGCCCACCCTGATGCACATGATCCAGCATACCCTGATGCACGGGCCAAAAAATGATGCCAAGTACTAGTAAATTTTATTTTGACCCTGATGCCTGTGCATCAGGGTTGGCCCATTGGGCTCCGCCCCTGGTCCCCCTGTTGTACTCTCCCGACCCACCTATCCCTCATCCTCGCATAAACCCTTTAGGTCCTCCACCTAAGCTTAATGCTTTAGCTTTTACTAGTTGGCAACACTCAATGAGATCTCATGTCAACAGTGCCTCTATCGAGCTTTTGAGGATCATTCAAGCGGGATACAAGGCCGTGGATCCAAACAACTTGACAAGGAGAGAGGTAGTTGATGCTCAACTCAATGCCACTGCTCTACACATGCTTGAACTTGTCGTTGGTGAAAAGGATATTCATCACATTCAACATCTCACCACCACCAAAGAAGCTTGGGATTATCTCTCTGAGGCATTCCTTGGAAATGAGAGCATGAAGAGGAATAGATTTGATGCTTTGAACAATGAAACCGAAGGATTCTATATGCTTGAGTGTGAAACTCATGAAGAGATGTATGGAAGACTCAAGACCCTTGCCCAAGCCTTTTATAATGTTGGGGCAAAGTATGCGGATGATGCTTGGGTCAAAAGGAAGTATGTGAATGCTCTCATGCCATTCGAGCCCGTTGACTTGAAGGCCATACAAGGAAGATACAACTACCTTGAAATGACCCCTAATAAATTATGCAAGAGATGGAAGCTTCCAAGGTTGCCACCAAAAATGCTCTAGACAACCGTGCTAGGGCCATGAGAATGAAACAAGGTTCTTCACTTGCTTTGAAGGCCAAAGTGGTGTGCCTAGATGATAGTGTGGAAGTTGAAGCTTTCCCAAGCAACATTCTTCCCGATGATCTCGAACAAGACTACCATGATCACGTGGATCTTGCCACAAGAACATTTTGGCGTGACCCGGCGAAGGCAAAGTCTCAAGTTGATCTAAGGAACAATCCAAGTGGGAAGAAGGAGTTTGCTATAAGGACAAAGACTTGTTACAATTGGCATGACAAGCATCACTTCACCAAAGAGTGTCCTGATGAGAATAGAGAACAACATGGTGGAAGGCTTGTCCCAAAGGATCAATCAAAGGTGATACAAAAGAAGCCGTTTGTCAAGAGGAAGCCATTATTCAAGAAAGTGCCAAGAATTGTGTTGATGATGTCGGCACAGTGGAAACCAGGGTACCACGGGCCGGCCTGCCAGGGCCCACGACACTCTTCAGAAGATTTCGCTAAGGACCAGGCTCTCCAAGCCTGGCGAGCCTCGCGAGGGACCTCTCCTCGAGAGGGCATCTCAGATGCTACCTTCGATTCTGCCAAGGATCAAGCCAAAAGGCTCGGCGAGGCCTCCAGCCTCGCGGGGTTCCTTCCCCACGAAGCAAGCTCTGTCTCCGCGACAGAGCGCACATGGGCTCTGCGCCCTCCGCAGAGTCACGGGCGCGCCTACGCGCGGTGACAACAGCGCCGCAGTTGCCATTCTCGTGTATAAAGCAGTCAACAAGGCTGCACCAAGCAAAGGAGCTACAAGAATTGCCATTTCGGTGATAAGGAGACCATCTGCCGCTACGCTCCAAGGGCGACGTCACCGTGGGGCGCATCCCAAGCCCCAGCAGTGCCAGCCCACCGTCCTGGCTGGACGGTGGCTTTCCAGCTTTGCTGACACCGCTCCCTGCCATGGACCGCGTCCATGGACTCTCCCT